>OZ014418.1:4768774-5968774 GCA_963965975.1 Xestospongia bergquistia
TAATTTAAAGACTTTAGAAGGTTTAGACTATTGGGTAAAGTTTATAAGGTAGACTGCTAAGTTTAAAGGACTCTATGGGACTAAAGAAATGAACTGCTATTAACAGTTCAGTAAGTTGGTTTGCATTAACACTCTAAAGTCTTTAAATTAAAGACTTTAGAAGGTTTAGACTAGTAAGCGAAGTTTATAAAGTAAACTGCTCAGTCTAAAGGACTCTATGAAACTAACTAAATAAACTGTTATTAACAGTTTAGTAAATTCGTTTGCATTAACACTCTAAAGTCATTAATTTAAAGACTTTAGAGGGTTCAGACTATTGAGTAAATTTTATAAAGTAAACTGCTCAGTCTAAAAGACTCTATGAGACTAAATAAATAAACAACTATTAACTGTTTAGTAAGTTTGTTTGCATTAACGATCTAAAGTCTTTAATTTAAAGACTTTAGAAGGTTTAGAGTATCGAGTGATGTTTATAACGTAAACAGCTCAGTCTAAAGGGCTCTATGAAACTAACTAAATATACTATTATTAACAGTTTAGTAAGTTAGTTTGTGATAACACTCTAAAGTCTTTAATTTAAAGACTTTAGAAGGTTTAGACTATTGAGTAAAGTTTATAAAGTAAACTGCTCAGTCTAAAGGACTCTATGGGACTAAAAAAATGAACTGCTATTAACAGTTTAGTAAGTTGGTTTGCATTAACCCTCTAAAGTCTTTAATTTAAAGACTTTAGAAGGTTTAGACTATTGAGTGAAGTTTTTTAAAGTAAACTGATAGGTCTAAAGGACTCTATGGGACTAACTAAATTAACTGCTATTAACAATTTAGTAAGTTTGTTTGCATTAACACTCTAAAGTCTTTAATTTAAAGACTTTAGAAGGTTTAAACTATTGAGTAAAGTTTATAAAGTAAACTGCTCAGTCTAAAGGACTCTATGGGACTAAAGAAATAAACTGCTATTAACAGTTTAGTAAGTTGGTTTGCATTAACACTCTAAAGTCTTTAATTTAAAGACTTTAGAAGGTTTAGACTATTGGGTAAAGTTTATAAGGTAGACTGCTAAGTTTAAAGGACTCTATGGGACTAAAGAAATGAACTGCTATGAACAGTTTAGTAAGTTTGTTTGCATTAACACTCTAAAGTCTTTAAATTAAAGACTGTAGAAGGTTTAGACTATTGAGCGAAGTTTATAAAGTAAACTGGTCAGTCTAAAGGACTCTATGAAACTAACTAAATAAACTTTTATTACTAGTTTAGTAAGTTGGTTTGCATTAACCCTCTAAAGTCTTTAATTTAAAGACTTTAGAAGGATAAGACTATTGAGTGAAGTTTGTAAAGTAAACTGATAGGTCTAAAGGACTCTATGGGACTAACTAAATAAACTGCTATTAACAGTTCAGTAAGTTGGTTTGCATTAGCACTCTAAAGTCTTTAATTTAAAGACTTTACAAGGTTAGACTATTGATTAAAGTTTATAAAGTAAACTGCTCAGTTAAAGGACTATATGGGACTAAAGAAACCAACTGCTATTAACAGTTTAGTAAGTTCATTTGCATTACCACTCTAAGGTCTTTAATTTAAAGACTTTAGAAGGTTTAGACTGTTGAGTGAAGTTTATAAAGTAAACAGCTCAGTCTAAAGGGCTCTATGAAACTAACTAAATAAACTGCTGTGAAAAGTTTAGTCAGGTGGTTTGCATAAACAATCTAAATTCTTTAATTTAAAGACTTTAGAAGGTTTTGACTATTGAGTAAAGTTTATAAGTAAACTGCTCAGTCTAAAGAACTCAATGGGACTAAAGAAATAAACTGCTATTAACAGTTCAGTAAGTTGGTTTGCATTAGCCCTCTAAAGTCTTTAATTTAAAGACTTTAGAATGCTTAGACTATTTAGTGAACTTTGTAAAGTAAACTGATAGGTCTAAAGGAATCTATGGGCTAACTAAATAAACTGCTATTAACAGTTTAGTAAGTTAGTTTGCATTAAGACTCTAAAGTCTTTAATTTAAAGACTTCAGAAGGTTTAAACTATTGACTAAATTTTATAAAGTACACTGCTCAGTCTAAAGGATTCTATGGGACTAAAGAAATAAACTGCTATTAACAGTTCAGTAAGATGGTTTGCATTAACACTTTAAAGTCTTCAATTTAAAGACTTTAGAAGGTTTATACTATTGGGTAAATTTTATAAGGTAAACTGCTAAATTTAAAGGACTCTATGGGACTAAAGAAATGAACTGCTATTAACAGTTCAGTAAGTTGGTTTGCATTAACACTCTAAAGTCTTTAAATTGAAGACTTTAGAAGGTTCAGACTATTGAGCGAAGTTTATAAAGTAAACTAGTCAGTCTAGAGGACTCTATGAAACTAACTAAATAAACTGTTAAAAACAGTTTAGTAAGTTCGTTTGCATTAACACTCTAAAGACATTAATTTAAAGACTTTAGAAGGTTCAGACTGTTGAGTAAAGTTTATAAAGTAAACTGCTCAGTCTAAAGGACTCTATGGGACTAAAGAAATAAACTGCTATTAACAGTTTAGTAAGTTTGTTTGCATTAACGCTCTAAAGTCTTTAATTTAAAGACTTTAGTAGGTTTAGAGTATTGAGTGATGTTTAGAAAGTAAACAGCTCAGTCTAAAGGGCTCTATTAAACTAACTAAATAAACTATTATTAACAGTTTAGTAAGTTAGTTTGTGATAACACTCTAAAGTCTTTAATTTAAAGACTTTAGAAGGTTTAAACTATTGAGTAAAGTTTATAAAGTAAACTGCTCAGTCTAAAGGACTCTATGGGACTAAAGAAATAAACTGCTATTAAAAGTTTAGTAAGTTGGTTTGCATTAACCCTCTAAAGTCTTTAATTTAAAGACTTTAGAAGCTTTAGACTATTGAATGAAGTTTGTAAAGTAAACAGATAGGTCTAAAGGACTCTATGGGACTAACTAAATTAACTGTTATTAACAGTTTAGTAAGATGGTTTGCATTAACACTCTAAAGTCTTTAATTTAAAGACTTTAGTAGGTTTAAACTATTGAGTAAAGTTTATAAAGTAAACTGCTCAGTCTAAACGACTCTATGGGACTAAAAAAATAAACTGCTATTAACAGTTTAGTAAGTTGGTTTGCATTAACCCTCTAAAGACTTTAATTTAAAGACTTTAAAATGTTTAGACTATTGAGTGAAGTTTTTTAAAGTAAACTTATAGGTCTAAAGGACTCTATGGGACTAACTAAATTAACTGCTATTAACAGTTTAGTAAGTTTGTTTGCATTAAAACTCTAAAGTCTTTAATTTAAAGACTTTAGAAGGTTTAAACTATTGAGTAAAGTTTATAAAGTAAACTGCTCAGTCTAAAGGACTCTATGGTACTAAAGAAATAAACCGCTATTAACTGTTTAGTAAGTTGGTTTGCATTGACACTCTAAAGTCTTTAATTTAAAGACTTTATAAGGTTTAGACTATTGGGTAAAGTTTATGAGGTAAACTGCTCAGTCTAAAGGACTCTATGGGACTAAAGAAATAAATTGCTATTAACAGTTTAGTAAGTTTGTCTGCATTAACACTCTAAAGTCTTTAATTTAAAGACTTTAGAAGGTTTTGACTGTTGAGCGAAGTTTATAAAGTAAACTGGTCAGTCTAAAGGACTCTATGAAACTAACAAAATAAACTGTTATTAATAGTTTAGTAAGTTCGTCTGCATTAACACTCTAAAGTCTTTAATTTAAAGACTTTAGAAGGTTTAGAGTATTGAGTGAAGTTTATAAAGTAAACAGCTCAGTCTAAAGGGCTCTATGAAACTAACTAAATAAACTATTATTAACAGTTCAGTAAGTTGGTTTCCATTAACACTCTAAAGTCTTTAAATTAAAGACTTTAGAAGGTTTAGAGTATGGAGTAAAGTTTATAAAGTAAACTGCTCAGTGTAAATGACTCTATGGGATTAAAGAAATAAACTGCTATTAACAGTTATAGTAAGTTTGTTTGCATTAACGCTCTAAAGTCTTTAATTTAAAGACTTTAGAAGGTTTAGAGTATTGAGTGAAGTTTATAAAGTAAACAGCTCTGTCTAAAGGGCTCTATGAAACTAAATAAATAAACTATTATTAACAGTTTAGTAAGTTAGTTTGTGATAACACTCTAAAGTCTTTAATTTAAAGACTTTGGAAGGTTTGAACTATTGAGTAATTTTTATAAAGTAAACTGCTCACTCTAAAGGACTCCATGGGACTAAAGAAATAAACTGCTATTAACAGTTTAGTAAGTTGGTTTGCATTAACCCTCTAAAGTCTTTAATTTAAAGACTTTAGAAGGTTTAGACTATTGAGTAAAGTTTTTAAAGTAAACTGATAGGTCTAAAGGACTCTATGGGACAAACTAAATTAACTGTTATTAACAGTTTAGTAAGTTGGTTTGAATTAACACTCTAAAGTCTTTAATTTAAAGACTTTAGAAGGTTTAAACTATTGAGTAAAGTTTATAAAGTAAACTGCTCTGTTTAAAGGACTCTATGGGACTAAAAAAGTAAACTGCTATTAACAGTTTAGTAAGTTGGTTTGCATTAACCCTCTAAAGTCTTTAATTTAAAGACTTTAGAAGGTTTAGACTATTGAGTGAAGTTTTTTAAAGTAAACTGATAGGTCTAAAGGACTCTATGGGACTTACTAAATTAACTGCTATTGACAGTTTAGTTAGTTCGTTTGCATTAACCCTCCAAAGTCTTTAATTTAAAGACTTTAGAAGGTTTAAACTATTGAGTAAACTTTATAAAGTAAACTGCTCAGTCTAAAGGACTCTATGGGACTAAAGAAATAAACTGCTATTAAAAGTTCAGTAAGTTGGTTTGCATTAACACTCTAAAGTCTTTAATTTAAAGACTTTAGAAGGTTTAGAGTATTGGGTAAAGTTTATATGGTAGACTGCTAAGTTTAAAGGACTCTATGGGACTAAAGAAATGAACTGCTATTAACAGTTCAGTAAGTTTGTTTGCATTAACACTCTAAAGTCTTTAAATTAAAGACTTTAGAAGGTTTAGAGTATTGATTAAACTTATAAAGTAAACTGCTCAGTGTAAAGGACTCTATGGGATTAAAGAAATAAACTGCTATTAACAGTTATAGTAAGTTTGTTTGCATTAACGCTCTAAAGTCTTTAATTTAAAGACTTTAGAAGGTTTAGAGTATTGAGTGAAGTTTATAAAGTAAACAGCTCTGTCTAAAGGGCTCTATGAAACTAAATAAATAAACTATTATTAACAGTTTAGTAAGTTAGTTTGTGATAACACTCTAAAGTCTTTAATTTAAAGACTTTAGAAGTTTTAGACTATTTAGTAAAGTTTATAAAGTAAACTGCTCAGTCTAAAGGTCTCTATGGGACTAAAGAAATAAATTGCTATTAATAGTTTAGTAAGTTGGTTTGCATTAACACTCTAAAGTCTTTAATTTAAAGACTTTAGAAGGTTTAATCTATTGAGTAAAGTTTATAAAGTAAACTGCTCAGTCTAAAGGACTCTATGGGACTAAAGAAATAAACTGGTATTAACAGTTTAGTAAGTTGGTTAGCATTAACCCTCTAAAGGCTTTAATTTAAAGACTTTAGAAGGTTTAGACTATTGAGTGAAGTTTTTTAAAGTAAACTGATATGTCTAAAGGACTCTATGGGACTAAATAAATTAACTGCTATTAACAGTTTAGTAAGTTTGTTTGCATTAACACTCTAAAGTCTTTAATTAAAAGACTTTAGAAGGTTTAAACTATTGAGTAAAGTTTATAAAGTAAACTACTCAGTCTAAAGGACTCTATGGGACTAAAGAAATAAACTGCTATTCACAGTTTAGTAAGTTGGTTTGCATTAACACTCTAAAGTCATTAATTTACAGACTTTATAAGGTTTAGACTATTGAGTAAAGTTTATAAAGTAAACTGCTCAGTGTAAAGGACTCTATGGGACTAAAGAAATAAACTGCTATTAACAGTTTAGTAAGTTTGTTTGCATTAACGCTCTAAAGTCTTTAATTTAAAGACTTTAGAAGGTTTAGAGTATTGAGTGAAGTTTATAAAGTAAACAGCTCATTCTAAAGGGCTCTATGAAACGAACTAAATAAACTATTATTAACAGTTTAGTAAGTTAGTTTGTGATAACACTCTAAAGTCTTTAATTTAAAGACTTTAGAAGGTTTAGACTATTGAGTAAAGTTTATAATGTAAACTGCTCAGTCTAAAGGACTCTATGGGACTAAAGAAATAAACTGCTATTAACAGTTTAGTAAGTTGGTTTGCATTAACCCTCTAAAGTCTTTAATTTAAAGACTTTAGAAGGTTTAGACTATTGAGTGAAGTTTGTAAAGTAAACTGATAGGTCTAAAGGACACTATGGGACTAAATAAATTAACTGTTATTAACAGTTTAGTAAGTTTGTTTGCATTAACACTCTAAAGTCTTTAATTTAAAGACTTTAGAAGGTTTGAACTATTGAGTAATGTTTATAAAGTAAACTGCTCAGTCTAAAGGACTCTATGGGACTAAAGAAATAAACTGCTATTAACAGTTTAGTAAGTTGGTTTGCATTAACCCTCTAAAGTCTTTAATTTAAAGACTTTAGAATGTTTAGACTATTGAGTGAAGTTTGTAAAGTAAACTGATAGGTCTAAAGGACTCTATGGGACTAACAAAATTGACTGTTATTAACAGTTTAGTAAGTTGGTTTGCATTAACACTCTAATGTCTTTAATTTAAAGACTTTAGAAGGTTTAAACTATTGAGTAAATTTTATAAAGTGAACTGCTCAGACTAAAGGACTCTATGGGACTAAAAAAATAAACTGCTATTAACAGTTTAGTAAGTTGGTTTGCATTAACCCTCTAAAGTGTCTAATTTAAAGACTTTAGAAGGTTTAGACTATTGAATGAAGTTTTTTAAAGTAAACTGATAGGTCCAAAGGACTCTATGGGACTAACTAAATTAACCGCTATTAAGAGTTTAGTAAGTTGGTTTGCATTAACACTCTAAAGACTTTAATTTAAAGACTTTAGAAGGTTTAAACTATTGAGTAAATTTATAAGGTAAACTGCTCAGTCTAAAGGTCTCTATGGGACTAAAGAAATAAACTGCTATTAACAGTTTAGTAAGTTGGTTTGCATTAACACTCTAAAGTCTTTAATTTAAAGACTTTAGAAGGTTTAGACTATTGAGTGAAGTTTGTAAAGTAAACTCATAGGTCTAAAGGACTCTATTGGACTAACTAAATTAACTGCTATTAACAGTTTAGTAAGTTCGTTTGCATTAAAACTCTAAAGTCTTTAATTTAAAGACTTTAGAAGGTTTAGACTATTGGGTAATGTTTATAAGGTAGACTGCTAAGTTTAATGGACTCTATGGGACTATAGAAATGAACTGCCATTAACAGTTCAGTAAGTTTGTTTGCATCAACGCTCTAAAGTCTTTAATTTAAAGACTTTAGAAGGTTTAGAGTATTGAGTGAAGTTTATAAAGTAAACAGCTCAGTCTAAAGGGCTCTATGAAACTAACTAAATAAACCATTATTAACAGTTCAGTAAGTTTGTTTGCATTAACATTCTAAAGTCTGTAAATTAAAGACTTTAGAAGGTTTAGACTATTGAGCGAAGTTTATAAAGTAAACTGGTCAGTAAAAAGGACTTTATGAAACTAACTAAAGAAAATGTTATTAACACTTTAGTAAGTTCGTTTGCATTAACACTCTAAGGTCATTAATTTAAAGACTTTGGAAGGTTTAGAGTAATGAGTGAAGTTTGTAAGGTAAACAGCTCAGTTTAAAGGGCTCTTTGAAACTAACCAAATAAACTATTATTAACAGTTTAGTAAGTTAGTTTTTGATAACACTCTAAAGTCTTTAATTAAAAGACTTTAGAAGGTTTAAACTATTGAGTAAAGTTTATAAAGTAAACCGCACAGTCTAAAGGACTCTATGGGACTAAAGAAATAAACTGCTATTAACAGTTTAGTAAGTTCGTCTGCATTAACACTGTAAAGTCTTTAATTTAAAGACTTTAGAAGGTTTAGACTATTGAGTGAAGTTTTTTAAAGTAAACTGATAGGTCTAAAGGACTCTATGGGACCAACTAAATTAACTGCTATTAACAGTTTAGTAAGTTGGTTTGCATTAACACTCTAAAGTCTTTAATTTAAAGACTTTAGAAGCTTTAAACTATTGAGTAAAGTTTATAAAGTAAACTGCTCAATCTAAAGGACTCTATAGGGCTAAAGAAATAAACTGCTATTAACAGTTTAGTAAGTTGGTTTGCATTAACCCTCTAAAGTCTTTAATTTAAAGACTTTAGAAGGTTTAGACTATGGAGTGAACTTTGTAAAGTAAACTAATAGGTCTAAAGGACTCTATGAGACTAACTAAATTAACTGTTATTAACAGTTTAGTAAGTTGGTTTGCATTAACACTCTAATGTCTTTAATTTAAAGACTTTAGAAGGTTTAAACTATTGAGTAAAGTTTATAAAGTAAACTGCTCAGTCTAAAGGACTCTATGGGACTAAAGAAATAAACTGCTATTAACAGTTTAGTAAGTTGGTTTGCATTAACACTCTAAAGTCTTTAATATAAAGACTTTAGAAGGTTTAGACTATTGCGTAAAGTTTATAAGGTAGACTGCTAAGTTCAAAGGACTCTATGGGACTAAAGAAATGAACTGCTATTAACAGTTCAGTAAGTTTGTTTGCATTAACGCTCTAAAGTCTTTAATTTAAAGACTTTAGAAGGTTTAGAGTATTGAGTGAAGTTTATAAAGGAAACAGCTCAGTCTAAAGTGCTCTATGAAACTGACTAAATAAAATGTTATTAACACTTTAGTAAGTTCGTTTGCATTAACACTCTAAAGTCATTAATTTGAAGACTTTAGAAGGTTTAGAGTATTGAGTAAAGTTTATAAAGTAAACTGCTCAGTGTAAAGGACTCTATGGGACTAAAGAAATAAACTGCTATTAACAGTTTAGTAAGTTGGTTTGCATTAACGCTCTAAAGTCTTTAATTTAAAGACTTTAGAAGGTTTAGAGTATTGAGTGAAGTTTATAAATTAAACAGCTCATTCTAAAGGGCTCTATGATACTAACTAAAGAAACTATTATTAACAGTTTAGTAAGTTAGTTTGTGATAACACTCTAAAGTCTTTAATTTAAAGACTTTAGAAGGTTTAGACTATTGAGTAAAGTTTATAATGTAAACTGCTCATTCTAAAGGACTCTATGGGACTAAAGAAATAAACTGCTATTAACAGTTTAGTAAGTTGGTTTGCATTAACCCTCTAAAGTCTTTAATTTAAAGACTTTAGAAGGTTTCGAGTATTGAGTGAAGTTTATAAAGTAAACAGCTCAGTCTAAAGGGCTCTATGAAACTAACTAAATAAACCATTATTAACAGTTCAGTAAGTTGGTTTGCATTAACACTCTAAAGTCTTTATATTAAAGACTTTAGAAGGTTTAGACTATTGAGCGAAGTTTATAAAGTAAACTGGTCAGTCTAAACGACTCTATGAAACAAACTAAATAAAATGCTATTAACACTTTAGTAAGTTGGTTTGCATTAATACTCTAAAGTCATTTTTTTAAAGACTCTAGAAGGTTTAGAATATTGAGTAAAGTTTATAATGTAAACTGCTCAGTGTAAAGGACTCTATGGGACTAAAGAAATAAACTGCTATTAACAGTTTAGTAAGTTTTTTTGCATTAACGCTCTAAAGTCTTTAATTGAAAGACTTTAGAAGGTTTAGTGTATTGAGTGAAGTTTATAAAGTAAACAGCTCAATCTAAAGGGCTCTATGAGACTAACTAAATAAACCATTATTAACAGTTTAGTAAGTTAGTTTGTGATAACACTCTAAAGTCTTTAATTTAAAGACTTTAGAAGGTTTAAACTATTGAGTAAAGTTTATAAAGTAAACTGCTCAGTCTAAAGGACTCTATGAAACTAAGGAAATAAACTGCTATTAACAGTTTAGTAAGTTCGTCTGCATTAACCCTCTAAAGTCTTTAATTTAAAGACTTTAGAAGGCTTTCACTATTGAGTGAAGTTTTATAAAGTAAACTGATCGGTCTAAAGGACTCCATGGGACTAACTAAATTAACTGCTATTAACAGTTTAGTAAGTTGGTTTGCATTAACACTCTAAAGTCTTTAATTTAAAGACTTTAGAAGGTTTAGTCTATTGAGTAAAGTTTATAAGTAAACTGCTCAGTCTAAGGGACTCTATGGGGCTAAAGAAATAAACTGCTATTAACAGTTTAGTAAGTTGGTTTGCATTAACCCTTTAAAGTCTTTAATTTAAAGAGTTTAGAAGGTTTAGACTATTGAGTGAAGTTTGTAAAGTAAACTGAAAGGTCTAAAGGACTCTATGAGACTAACTAAATTAACTGTTATTAACAGTTTAGTAAGTCGGTTTGCATTAACACTCTAAAGTCTTTAATTTAAAGACTTTAGAAGGTTTAAACTATTGAGTAAAGTTAGTAAAGATAACTGCTCAGTCTAAAGGACTCTATGGGACTAAAAAAATAAACTGCTATTAACATTTTAGTAAGTTGGTTTGCATTAACACTCTTAAATCGTTAATTTAAAGACTTTAGAAGGTTTAGACTATTGAGTGAAGTTTTTTAAAATAAACTGATAGGTCTAAAGGACTCTATGGGACTAATTAAATTAACTGCTATTAACAGTTTAGTAAGTTCGTTTGCATTAACACTCTAAAGCCTTAATTTAAAGACTTTAGAAGGTTTAAACTATTGAGTAAGGTTTAAACTATTGAGTAAACTTTATAAAGTAAACTGGTCATTCTAAAGGACTCTATGGGACTAAAGAAATAAACTGGTATTAACAGTTTAGTAAGTTGGTTTGCTTTAACCCTCTAAAGTCTTTATTTTAAAGACTTTAGAAGGTTTAGACTATTGGGTAAAGTTTATAAGGTAGACTGCTAAGTTTAAAGGAGTCTATGGGACTAAAGAAATGAACTGCTATTAATAGTTCAGTAAGTTTCTTTGCATTAATGCTCTAAAGTCTTTAATTTAAAGACTTTAGAAGGTTTAGAGTATTGAGTGAAGTTTATAAAGTAAACAGCTCAGTCTAAAGGGCTCTATGAAACTTACTAAATAAACTATTATTAACAGTTCAGTAAGTTTGTTTGCATTAACACTCTAAAGTCTTTAAATTAAAGACTTTAGAAGGTTTAGACTATTGAGCGAAGTTTATAAAGTAAACTGGTCACTCTAAAGGACTCTATGAAACTAACTAAATAAAATGTTATTAACACTTTAGTAAGTTCGTTTGCATTAACACTCTAAAGTCATTAATTTGAAGACTTTAGAAGGTTTAGAGTATTGAGTAAAGTTTATAAAGTAAACTGCTCAGTGTAAAGGACTCTATGGGACTAAAGAAATAAACTGCTATTAACAGTTTAGTAAGTTGTTTTGCATTAACTCTCTAAAGTCTTTAATTTAAAGACTTTAGAAGGTTTAGAGTATTGAGTGAAGTTTATAAAGTAAACAGCTCATTCTAAAAGGCTCTATGATACTAACTAAATAAACTATTATTAACAGTTTAGTAAGTTAGTTTGTGATAACACTCTAAAGTCTTTAATTTAAAGACTTTAGAAGGTTTAGACTATTGAGTAAAGTTTATAATGTAAACTGCTCATTCTAAAGGACTCTATGGGACTAAAGAAATAAACTGCTATTAACAGTTTAGTAAGTTGGTTTGCATTAACCCTCTAAAGTCTTTAATTTAAAGACTTTAGAAGGTTTCGAGTATTGATTGAAGTTTATAAAGTAAACAGCTCAGTCTAAAGGGCTCTATGAAACTAACTAAATAAACTATTATTAACAGTTCAGTAAGTTTGTTTGCATTAACACTCTAAAGTCTTTATATTAAAGACTTTAGAAGGTTTAGACTATTGAGCGAAGTTTATAAAGTAAACTGGTCAGTCTAAAGGACTCTATGAAACAAACTAAATAAAATGTTATTAACACTTTAGTAAGTTGGTTTGCATTAACACTCTAAAGTCATTAATTTAAAGACTTTAGAAGGTTTAGACTATTGAGTAAAGTTTATAAAGTAAACTGCTCAGTGTAAAGGACTCTATGGGACTAAAGATATAAACTGCTATTAACAGTTTAGTAAGCTTGTTTGCATTAACGCTCTAAAGTCTTTAATTGAAAGACTTTAGAAGGTTTAGAGTATTGAGTGAAGTTTATAAAGTAAACAGCTCATTCTAAAGGGCTCTATGAAACTAACTAAATAAACTATTATTAACAGTTTAGTAAGTTAGTTTGTGATAACACTCTAAAGTCTTTAATTTAAAGACTTTAGAAGGTTTAAACTATTGAGAAAAGTTTATAAAGTAAACTGCTCAGTCTAAAGGAGTCTGTGGGACTAAAAAAATATACTGCTATTAACATTTTAGTAAGTTGGTTTGCATTAACACTCTAAAGTCTTTAATTTAAAGACTTTAGAAGGTTTAGACTATTGAGTGAAGTTTTTTAAAATAAACTTATAGGTCTAAAGGACTCTATGGGACTAACTAAATTAACTGCTATTAACAGTTTAGTAAGTTCGTTTGCATTAACACTCTAAAGTCTTTAATTTAAAGACTTTAGAAGGTTTAAACTATTGAGTAAAGTTTGTAAAGTAAACTGGTCAGTCTAAAGGACTCTATGGGACTAAAGAAATAAACTGGTATTAACAGTTTAGTAAGTTGGTTTGCTTTAACCCTCTAAAGTCTTTAATTTAAAGACTTTAGAAGGTTTAGACTATTGGGTAAAGTTTATAAGGTAGACTGCTAAGTTTAAAGGACTCTATGGGACTAAAGAAATGAACTGCTATTAATAGTTCAGTAAGTTTGTTTGCATTAACGCTCTAAAGTCTTTAATTTAAAGACTTTAGAAGGTTTAGAGTATTGAGTGAAGTTTATAAAGTAAACAGCTCAGTCTAAAGGGCTCTATGCAACTAACTAAATAAACTATTATTAACAGTTCAGTAAGTTGGTTTGCATTAACACTCTAAAGTCTTTAAATTAAAGACTTTAGAAGGTTTAGACTATTGAGCGAAGTTTATAAAGTAAACTGGTCAGTCTAAAGGACTCTATGAAACTAACTAAATAAACTGTTATTAACAGTTTAGTAAGTTCGTTTGCATTAACACTCTAAAGTCATTAATTTAAAGACTTTAGAAGGTTTAGACTATTGAGTAAAGATTATAAAGTAAACTGCTCAGTGTAAAGGACTCTATGGGACTAAAGAAATAAGCTGCTATTAACAGTTATAGTAAGTTTGTTCGCGTTAACGCTCTAAAGTCTTTAATTTAAAGACTTTAGAAGGTTTAGAGTATTGAGTGAAGTTCATAAAGTAAAAATCTCAGTCTAAAGGGCTCTATGAAACTAACTAAATAAACTATTATTAACTGTTTAGTAAGTTAGTTTGTGATAACACTCTAAAGTCTTTAATTTAAAGACTTTAGAAGGTTTAGACTATTGAGTAAAGTTTATAATGTAAACTGCTCAGTCTAAAGGACTCTATGGGACTAAAGAAATAAACTGCTATTAACAGTTTAGTAAGTTGGTTTGCATTAACCCTCTAAAGTCTATAATTTAAAGACTTTAGAAGGTTTAGACTATTGAGTGAAGTTTGTAAAGTAAACTGATAGGTCTAAAGAACTCTATGGGACTAACTAAATTAACTGTTATTAACAGTTTAGTAAGTTGGTTTGCATTAACACTCTAAAGTCTTTAATTTAAAGACTTTAGAAGGTTTAAACTATTGAGTAAAGTTTATAAAGTAAACTGCTCATTCTGAAGGACTCTATGGGACTAAAGAAATAAACTGCTATTAACAGTTTAGTAAGTTAGTTTGCATTAATCCTCTAAAGTCTTTAATTTAAAGACTTTAGCATGTTTAGACTATTGAGTGAATTTTTTTAAAGTAAACTGATAGGTCTGAAGGACTCTATGGGACTAACAAAATTAACTGCTATTAACAGTTTAGTAAGTTTGTTTGCATTAACACATTAAAGTCTTTAATTTAAAGACTTTAGAAGGTTTAAACTATTGAGAAAAGTTTATAAAGTAAACTGTTCAGTCTTAAGCACTCTATGGGACAAAAGAAATAAACTGCTATTAACAGTTTAGTAAGTTGGTTTGCATTAACACTCTAAAGTCTTTAATTTAAAGACTTTAGAAAGTTTAGACTATTGGGTATAGTTTATAAGGTAGACTGCTAAGTTTAAAGGACTCTATGGGACTAAGAAAATGAACTGCTATTAACAGTTCAGTTAGTTTGTTTGCATTAACACTCTAAAGTCTTTAAATTAAAGACTTTAGAAGGTTTAGACTATTGAGCGAAGTTTATAAAGTAAACTAGTCAGTCTAAAGGACTCTATGAAACTAACTAAATAAAATGTTATTAACAGTTTAGTAAGTTCGTTTGCATTAACACTCTAAAGTCATTAATTTAAAGACTTTAGAAGGTTTAGACTATTGAGTAAAGTTTATAAAGTAAACTGCTTAGTGTAAAGGACTCTATGGGACTAAAGAAATAAACTGCTATTAACAGTTTAGTAAGTTTGTTTGCATTAACGCTCTAAAGTCTTTAATTTAAAGACTTTAGAAGGTTTAGAGTATTGAGTGAAGTTTATAAAGTAAACAGCTCAGTCTAAAGGGCTCTATGAAACTAACTAAATAAACTATTATTAACAGTTTAGTAAGTTAGTTTGTGATAACACTCTAAAGTCTTTAATTTAAAGACTGTAGAAGGTTTAAACTTATTGAATAAAGTTTATAAAGTAAACTGCTCAGTTTAAAGGTCTCTATGGGACTAAAGAAATAAACTGCTATTAACAGTTTAGTAAGTTGGTTTGCATTAACCCTCTAAAGTCTTTAATTTAAAGACTTTAGAAGGTTTAGACTATTGAGTGAAGTTTTTTAAAGTAAACTGATAGGTCTAAAGGACTCTATGGGACTAACTAAATTAACTGCTATTAACAGTTTAGTAAGTTGGTTTGCATTAACACTCTAAAGTCTTTAATTTAAAGACTTTAGAAGGTTTAAACTATTGAGTAAAGTTTATAAAGTAAACTGGTCAGTCTAAAGGACTCTATGGGTCTAAAGAAATAAACTGCTATTAACAGTTTAGTAAGATGGTTTGCATTAACACTCTAAAGTCTTTAATTTAAAGACTTTAGAAGGTTTAGACTATTAGGTAAAGTTTATAAGGTAGACTGCTAAGTTTAAAGGACTCTATGGGACTAAAGAAATGAACTGCTATTAACAGTTCAGTAAGTTTGTTTGCATTAACGCTCTAAAGTCTTTAATTAAAAGTCTTTAGAAGGTTTAGAGTATTGAGTGAAGTTTATAAAGTAAAGAGCTCAGTCTAAAGAGCTCTGTGAAACTAACTAAATAAACTATTATTAACAGTTCAGAAAGTTGGTTTGCATTAACACTCTAAAGTCTTTAAATTAAAGACTTTAGAAGGTTTAGACTATTGAGCGAAGTTTATAAAGTAAACTGGTCAGTCTAAAGGACTCTATGAAACTAACTAAATAAACTGTTATTAACAGTTTAGTAAGTTCGTTTGCATTAACACTCTAACGCCATTAATTTAAAGACTTTAGAAGGTTTAGACTATTGAGTAAAGTTTATAAAGTAAACTGCTCAGTGTAAAGGACTCTATGGGACTAAAGAAATAAACTGCTATTAACAGTTTAGTAAGTTTGTTTGCATTAACGCTCTAAAGTCTTTAATTTAAAGACTTTAGAAGGTTTAGAGTATTGAGTGAAGTTTATAAAGTAAACAGCTCAATCTAAAGGGCTCTATGAAACTAACTAAATAAACTATTATTAACAGTTTAGTAAGGTAGTTTGTGATAACACTCTAAAGTCTTTAATTTAAAGACTTTAGAAGTTTTAGACTATTGAGTAAAGTTTATAATGTAAACTGCTCAGTCTAAAGGACTCTATGGGACTAAAGAAATAAACTGCTATTAACAGTTTAGTAAGTTGCTTTGCATTAACCCTCTAAAGTCTTTAATTTAAAGACTTTAGAAGGTTTAGACTATTGAGTGAAGTTTGTAAAGTAAACTGATAGGTCTAAAGGACTCTATGGGACTAACTATATTAACTGTTATTAACAGTTTAGTAAGTTGGTTTGCATTAACACTCTAAAGTCTTTAATTTAAAGACTTTAGAAGGTTTAAACTATTGAGTAAAGTTTTTAAAGTAAACAGCTCAGTCTAAAAGGCCCTATGAAACTGACTAAATAAACTATTATTAACAGTTTTGTAAGTTAGTTTGTTTTAACACTCTAAAGTCTTTAATTTAAAGACTTTAGAAGGTTTAGACTATTGAGTAAAGTTTATAAAGTAAACTGCTCAGTCTAAAGGCCTCTATGGGACTAAAGAAATAAACTGCTATTAACAGTTTAGTAAGTTGGTTTGCATTAACCCTCTAAAGTCTTTAATTTAAAGACTTTAGAAGGTTTAGACTATTGAGTGAAGTTTTTTAAAGTAAATTGATAGGTCTAAAGGAATCTATGGGACTAACTAAATTAACTGCTTTTAACAGTTTAGTAAGTTCGTTTGCATTAACACTCTAAAGTCTTTAATTTAAAGACTTTACAAGGTTTAAACTATTGAGTAAAGTTTATAAAGTAAACTGCTCAGTCTAAAGGACTCTATGGGACTAAAGAAATAAACTGCTATTAACAGTTTAGTAAGTTGGTTTGCATTAACATTCTAAAGTCTTTAATTTAAAGACTTTAGAAGGTTTAGACTATTGGGTAACGTTTATAAGGTAGAGTGCCAACTTTAAAGGACTCTATGGGACTAAAGAAATGACCTGCTATTAACAGTTCAGTAAGTTTGTTTGCATTAACACTATAAGTCTTTAAATTAAAGACTTTAGAAGGTTTAGACTATTGAGCGAAGTTTATAAAGTAAACTGGTCAGTCTAAAGGACTCTATGAAACTAACAAAATAATCTGTTATTAACAGTATAGTAAGTTCGTCTGAATTAACACTCTAAAGTCTTTAATTTAAAGACTTTAGAAGGTTTAGTCTATTGAGTAAAGTTTATAAAGTAAACTGCTCAGTGTAAAGGACTCTATGGGACTAGAGAAATAAACTGCTATTAACAGTTTAGTAAGTTTGTTTGCATTAACGCTCTAAAGTCTTTAATTTAAAGACTTTAGAAGGTTTAGAGTATTGCGTGAAGTTTATAAAGTAAACAGCTCAGTCTAAAGGGCTCTATGAAACTGACTAAATAAACTATTGTTAACAGTTTTGTAAGTTAGTTTGTGATAACACTCTAAAGTCTTTAATTTAAAGACTTTAGAAGGTTTAAACTATTGAGTAAAGTTTATAAAGTAAACTGCTCAGTCTAAAGGACTCTATGGGACTAAAGAAATAAACTGCTATTAACAGTTTAAAGACTTTAGAATTTTTAGAGTATTGAGTGAAGTTTATAAGGTAAACAGCTCATTCTAAAAAGCTCTATGAAACTAACTAAATAAACTATTATTAACAGTTTAGTAAGTTAGTTTGTGATAACACTCTAAAGTCTTTAATTTAAAGACTTTAGAAGGTTTAGACTATTGAGTAAAGTTTAATATGTAAACTGCTCAGTCTAAAGGACTCTATGGGACTAAAGAAATAAACTGCTATTAACAGTTTAGTAAGTTGGTTTGCATTAACCCTCTAAAGTCTTTAATTTAAAGACTTTAGAAGCTTTAGACTATTGAATGAAGTTTGTAAAGTAAACTGATAGGTCTAAAGGACTCTATGGGACTAACTAAATTAACTGTTATTAACAGTTTAGTAAGTTGGTTTGCATTAACACTCTAAAGTCTTTAATTTAAAGACTTTAGAAGGTGTAAACTATTGAGTAAAGTTTATAAAGTAAACTGCTCAGTCTAAAGGACTCTATGGGACTAAAAAAATAAACTGCTATTAACAGTTTAGTGCTTGGTTTGCATTAACCCTCTAAAGTCTTTAATTTAAAGACTTTAGAAGGCTTAGACTATTGAGTGAAGTTTTTTAAAGTAAACTGATAGGTCTAAAGGACTCTATGGGACTAACTAAATTAACTGCTATTAACAGTTTATTAAGTTTGTTTGCATTAAAACTCTAAAGTCTTTAATTTAAAGACTTTAGAAGGTTTAAACTATTGAGTAAAGTTTATAAAGTCAACTGCTCAGTCTAAAGGACTCTATGGGTCTAAAGAAATAAACTGCTATTAACAGTTTAGTAAGTTGGTTTGCATTAACACTCTAAAGTCTTTAATTTAAAGACTTTAGAAGGTTTAGACTATTGAGTGAGGTTAATAAAGTAAAAAACTCAGTCTAAAGGACACTATGAAACTAAGTAAATAATCTGCTATTAACAGTTTAGTAAGTTGGTTTGCATTAACTCTCTTAAGTCTTTAATTTAAAGACTTTAGAAGGTTTAGACTATTGAGTGAAGTTTGTAAAGTAAACTGATAGGTCAAAAGGACTCTATGGGACTAACCCAATTAACTGTTATTAACAGTTTAGTAAGTTTGTTTGCATTAACAATCTAAAGTCTTTAATTTAAAGACTTTAGAAGGTTTGAACTATTGAGTAATGTCTATAAAGTAAACTGCTCAGTCTAAAGGACTCTATGGGACTAAAGAAATAAACTGCTATTAACAGTTTAGTAAGTTTGTTTGCATTAACCCTCTAAAGTCTTTAATTTAAAGACTTTAGAAGGTTTAGACTATTCAATGAAGTTTGTAAAGTAAACTTATAGGTCTAAAGGACTCTATGGGACTCACTAAATAAACTGTTATTAACAGTTTAGTAAGTTGGTTTGCATTAACACTCTAAAGTCTTTAATTTAAAGACTTTAGAAGGTTTAAACTATTGAGTAAAGATTATAAAGTAAACTGCTCAGTCTAAAGGACTCTATGGGACTAAAAAAATAAACTGCTATTAACAGTTTAGTAAGTTGGTTTGCATTAACCCTCTAAAGTCTTTAATTTAAAGACTTTAGAAGGTTTAGACTATTGAGTGAAGTTTTTTAAAGTAAACTGATAGGTCTAATGGACTCTATGGGACTTTCTAAATTAACTGCTATTAAGAGTTTAGTAATTTAGTTTGCATTAACACTCTAAAGTCTTTAATTTAAAGACTTTAGAAGGTTTAAACTATTTAGTAAAGTTTATAAAGTAAACTGCTCAGTCTAAAGGACTCTATGGGTCTAAAGAAATAAACTGCTATTAACAGTTTAGTAAGTTGGTTTGCATTAACACTCTAAAGTCTTTAATTTAAAGACTTTAGAAGGTTTAGACTATTGGGTAAAGTTTATAAGGTAGACTGCTAAGTTTGAATGACTCTATGGGACTAAAGAAATGAACTGCTATTAACAGTTCAGAAAGTTTGTTTGCATTAACGCTCTAAAGTCTTTAATTTAAAGACTTTAGAAGGTTTAGACTATTGAGTGAAGTTTATGAAGTAAACAGCTCAGTCTAAAGGGCTCTATGAAACTAAATAAATAAACTATTATTAACAGTTTAATAAGTTCGTCTGCATTAACACTCTAAAGTCTTTAATTTAAAGACTTTAGAAGGTTTAGACTATTGAGTAAAGTTTATAAAGTAAACTGCTCAGTGTAAAGGATTCTATGGGACTAAAGAAATAAACTGCTATTAACAGTTTAGTAAGTTTGTTTGCATTAACGCTCTAAAGTCTTTAATTTAAAGACTTTAGAAAGTTTAGACTATTGAGTGAAGTTTATAAAGTATAGAGCTCAGTCTAAAGGGCTCTATGAAACTAGCTAAATAAACTATTATTAACAGTTTAGTAAGTTAGTTTGTGATAACACTATAAAGTCTTTAATTTAAAGACTTTAGAAGGTTTAGACTGTTTAATAAAGTTTATAAAGTAAACTGCTCAGTCTAAAGGACTGTATGAAACTAACTATATAAACTGCTGTTAACAGTTTAGTAAGTTGGTTTGCATTAACACTCTAAAGTCTTTAATTTAAAGACTTTAGAAGGTTTAGACTGTTGGGTAAAGTTTATAAGGTAGACTGCTAAGTTTAAAGGACTCTATGGGATTAAAGAAATGAACTGCTATTAACAGTTCAGTAAGTTTGTTTGCATTAACACTCTAAAGTCTTTAAATTAAAGACTTTAGAAGCTTTAGACTATTGAGCGAAGTTTATAATGTAAACTGCTCAGTCTAAAGGACTCTGTGGGACTAAAGAAATAAACTATTATTAACAGTTTAGTAAGTTAGTTTGTGATAACACTCTAAAGTCTTTAATTTAAAGACTTTAGAAGGTTTAGCGTATTGAGCAAAGTTTATAATGTAAACTGGTCAGTCTAAAGGACTCTATGGGACTAAAGAAATAAACTGCTATTAACACTTTCGGAAGTTGGTTTGCATTAACCCTCTAAAGTCTTTAATTTAAAGACTTTAGAGGTTTAGACTATTGAGTGAATTTTGTAAAGTAAACTGATAGGTCTAAAGGACTCTATGGGACTCACTAAATTAACTGTTATTAACAGTTTAGTAAGTTGGTTTGCATTAAAACTCGAAAGTCTTTAATTTAAAGACTTTAGAAGGTTTAAACTATTGAGTAAAGTTTATAAAGTAAACTGCTCAGTCTAAAGGACTCTATGGGACTAAAGAAATAAACTGCTATTAACAGTTTAGTAAGTTGGTTTGCATTAATCCTCTAAAGTCTTTAATTTAAAGACTTTAAAAGGTTTAGACTTTTGAGTGAAGTTTTTTAAAGTAAACTGATAGGTCTAAAGGACTCTATGGGACTAACTAAATTAACTGCTATTGACAGTTTAGTAAGTTGGTTTGCATTAACACTCTAAAGTCTTTAATTTAAAGACTTTAGAAGGTTTAAACTATTGAGTAATGTTTACAAGTAAACTGCTCAGTCTAAAGATCTCTATGGACAAAAGAAATAAACTGCTATTAACAGTTTAGTAAGTTGGTTTGCATTAACACTCTAAAGTCTTTAATTTAAAGACTTTAGAAAGTTTAGACTATTGGGTAAAGTTTATAAGGTAGACTGCTAAGTATAAAGGACTCTATGGGACTAAAGAAATGAACTGCTATTAACAGTTCAGTAAGTTTGTTTGCATTAACACTCTAAAGTCTTTAAATTAAAGACTTTAGAAGGTTTAGACTATTGAGCGAAGTTTATAAAGTAAACTGGTCAGTCTAAAGGACTCTATGAAACTAACAAAATAAACTGTTATTAACAGTATAGTAAGTTCGTCTGCATTAACACTCTAAAGTCTTTAATTTAAAGACTTTAGAAGGTTTAGTCTATTGAGTAAAGTTTATAAAGTAAAATGCTCAGTGTAAAGGACTCTATGGGACTATAGAAATAAACTGCTATTATCAGTTCAGTAAGTTTGTTTGCATTAACGCTCTAAAGTCTTTAATTTAAAGACTTTAGAAGGTTTAGAGTATTGAGTGAAGTTTATAAAGTAAACAGCTCAGTATAAAGCGCTCTATGAAACTGACTAAATCAACTATTATTAACAGTTTTGTAAGTTGCTTTGTGATAACACTCTAAAGTCTTTAATTTAAAGACTTTAGAAGGTTTAGACTATTGAGTAAAGTTTATAAAGTAAACTGCTCAGTTTAAAGGACTCTATGGGACTAAAGAAATAAACTGCTATTAACAGTTTAGTAAGTTGGTTTGCATTAATCCTCTAAAGTCTTTAATTTAAAGACTTTAAAAGGTTTAGACTATTGAGTGAATTTTTTTAAAGTAAACTGATAGGTCTAAAGGACTCTATGGGACTAACTAAATTAACTGCTATTAACAGTTTAGTAAGTTCGTTTGCATTAACACTCTAAAGTCTTTAATTTAATGACTTTAGAAGGTTTAGACTATTGGGTAAAGTTTATAAGGTAGACTGCTAAGTTTAAAGGACTCTATGGGACTAAAGAAATGAACTGCTATTAACAGTTCAGTAAGTTCGTTTGCATTAACGCTCTAAAGTCTTTAATTTAAAGACTTTAGAAGGTTTAGAGTATTGAGTGAAGTTTATAAAGTAAACAGCTCAGTCTAAAGGGCTCTATGAAACTAACTATATAAACTGCTGTTAACAGTTTAGTAAGTTGGTTTGCATTAACACTCAAAAGTCTTTAAATTAAAGACTTTAGAAGGTTTAGACTATTGAGTGAAGTTTTTAAAGTAAACTGATAGGTCTAAAGGACTCTATGGGACTAACTAAATAAACTATTATTGACAGTTTAGTAAGTTAGTTTGTGAAACACTCTAAAGTCTTTAATTTAAAGACTTTAGAATGTTTAGACAATTGAGTAAAGTTTATAAAGTAAACTGCTCAGTTTAAAGGACTCTATGGGACTAAAGAAATAAACTGCTATTAACAGTTTAGTAAGTTGGTTTGCATTAACCCTCTAAAGTCTTTAATTTAAAGACTTTAGAAGGTTTAGACTATTGAGTGAATTTTTTTAAAGTAAACTGATAGGTCTAAAGGACTCTATGGGACTAACTAAATTAACTGCTATTAACAGTTTAGTAAGTTCGTTTGCATTAACACTCTAAAGTCTTTAATTTAAAGACTTTAGAAGGTTTAGACTATTGGGTAAAGTTTATAAGGTAGACTGATAAGTTTAAAGGACTCTATGGGACTAAAGAAATGAACTGCTATTAACAGTTCAGTAAGTTTGTTTGCATTAACGCTCTAAATTCTTTAATTTAAAGACTCTAGAAGTTTTAGAGTATTGAGTGAAGTTTATAAAGTAAACGGCTCAGTCTAAAGGGCTGTATGAAACTAACTATATAAACTGCTGTTAACAGTTTAGTAAGTTGGTTTGCATTAATACTCAAAAGTCTTTAAATTAAAGACTTTAGAAGGTTTAGACTATTGAGTGAAGTTTGTAAAGTAAACTGATAGGTCTAAAGGACTCTCTGGGACTAACTAAATAAACTATTATTAACAGTTTAGTAAGTTAGTTTGTGATAACTCTCTAAAGTCTTTAATTTAAAGACTTTAGAATGTTTAGACTATTGAGTAAAGTTTATAAAGTAAACTGCTCAGTCTAAAGGACTCTATGGGACAAAAGAAATAAGCTGCTATTAACAGTTTAGTAAGTTGGTTTGCATTAACACTCTAAAGTCTTTAATTTAAAGACTTTAGAAGGTTTAGACTATTGGGTAAAGTTTATAAGGTAGACTGCTAAGTTTAAAGGACTCTATGGGACTAAAGAAATGAACTGCTATTAACAGTTCAGTAAGTTTGTTTGCATTAACACTCTAAAGTCTTTAAATTAAAGACTTTAGAAGGTTTAGACTATTGAGCGAAGTTTATAAAGTAAACTGGTCAGTCTAAAGGACTCTATGAAACTAACAAAATAAACTGTTATTAACAGTATAGTAAGTTCGTCTGCATTAACACTCTAAAGTCTTTAATTTAAAGACTTTAGAAGGTTTAGTCTATTGAGTAAAGTTTATAAAGTAAACTGCTCAGTGTAAAGGACTCTATGGGACTAAAGAAATTAACTGCTATTAACAGTTTAGTAAGTTTGTTTGCATTAACGCTCTAAAGTCTTTAATTTAAAGACTTTAGAAGGTTTAGAGTATTGAGTAAAGTTTATAAAGTAAACAGCTCAGTCTAAAGCGCTTTATGAAACTGACAAAATCAACTATTATTAACAGTTTTGTAAGTTGGTTTGTGATAACACTCTAAAGTGTTTAATTTAAAGACTTTAGAAGGTTTAGACTATTGAGTAAAGTTTATAAAGTAAACTGCTCAGTTTAAAGGACTCTATGGGACTAAAGAAATAAACTGCTAGTAACAGTTTAGTAAGTTGGTTTGCATTAACCCTCTAAAGTCTTTAATTTAAAGACTTTAGAAGGTTTAGACTATTGAGTGAAGTTTTTTAAAGTAAACTGATAGGTCTAAAGGACTCTATGGGACAACTAAATTAACTGCTATTAACAGTTTAGTAAGTTCGTTTGCATTAACACTCTAAAGTCTTTAATTTAAAGACTTTAGAAGGTTTAGACTATTGGGTAAAGTTTATAAGGTAGACTGCTAAGTTTAAAGGACTCTTTCGGACTAAAGAAATGAACTGCTATTAACAGTTCAGTAAGTTTGTTTGCATTAACGCTCTAAAGTCTTTAATTTAAAGACTTTAGAAGGTTTAGAGTATTGAGTGAAGTTTATAAAGTAAACAGCTCAGTCTAAAGGGCTCTATGAAACTAACTATATAAACTGCTGTTAACAGTTTAGTAAGTTGGTTTGCATTAACACTCAAAAGTCTTTAAATTAAAGACTTTAGAAGGTTTAGACTATTGAGTGAAGTTTGTAAAGTAAACTGATAGGTCTAAAGGACTCTATGGGACTAACTAAATAAACTATTATTAACAGTTTAGTAAGTTAGTTTGTGATAACACTCTAAAGTCTTTAATTTAAAGACTTTAGAATGTTTAGACTATTGAGTAAAGTTTATAAAGTAAACTGCGCAGTTAAAGGACTCTATGGGACTAAAGAAACCAACTGCTATTAACAATTTAGTAAGTTGGTTTGCATTAACACTCTAAAGTTTTTAATTTAAAGACATTAGAAGGTTTAGACTATTGAGTGAAGTTTATAAAGTAAACAGCTCAGTCTAATTGGCTCTACGAAACTAACTAAATAAACTGCTGTGAAAAGTTTAGTCAGGTGCTTTGCATTAACACTCTAAATTCTTTAATTTAAAGACTTTAGAAGGTTTAGAGTATTGAGTGAAGTTTATAAAGTAAACAGCTCAGTCTAAAGGGCTCTATGAAACTAACTATATAAACTGCTGTTAACAGTTTAGTAAGTTGGTTTGCATTAACACTCAAAAGTCTTTAAATTAAAGACTTTAGAAGGTTTAGACTATTGAGTGAAGTTTGTAAAGTAAACTGATAGGTCTAAAGGACTCTATGGGACTAACTAAATAAACTATTATTAACAGTTTAGTAAGTTAGTTTGTGATAACACTCTAAAGTCTTTATTTTAAAGACTTTAGAATGTTTAGACTATTGACTAAAATTTATAAAGTAAACTGCGCAGTTAAAGGACTCTATGGGACTAAAGAAACCAACTGCTATTAACAGTTTAGTAAGTTGGTTTGCATTAACACTCTAAAGTTTTTAATTTAAAGACTTTAGAAGGTTTAGACTATTGAGTGAAGTTTATAAAGTAAACAGCTCAGTCTAATTGGCATTACGAAACTAACTAAATAAACTGCTGTGAAAAGTTTAGTCAGGTGGTTTGCATTAACTCTCTAAATTCTTTAATTTAAAGACTTTAGAAGGTTTAGACTATTGAGTAAAGTTTATAAAGTAAACTGCTCAGTCTAAAGAACTCAATGGGACTAAACAGATAAACTGCTATTAACAGTTTAGTAAGTTGGTTTGCATTAGTCCTCTAAAGTCTTTAATTTAAAGACTTTAGAAAGCTTAGACTATTTAGTGAACTTTGTAAAGTAAGCTGATAGGTCTAAAGGAATCTATGGGCTAACTAAATAAACTGCTATTAACAGTTTAGTAAGTTAGTTTGCATTAACACTCTAAAGTCTTTTAATTAAAGACTTCAGAGGGTTTAAACTATTGAGTAAAATTTATAAAGTACACTGCTCAGTCTAAAGGACTCTATGGGGCTAAAGAAATAAACTGCTATTAACAGTTCAGTAAGATGGCTTGCGTTAACACTTTAAAGTCTTTAATTTAAAGACTTTAAAAGGTTTAGACTATTGGTTAAAGTTTATAAGGTAGACTGCCAAGTTTAAAGGACTCTATGAGACTGAAGAAATGAACTGCTATTAACAGTTCAGTAAGTTGGTTTGCATTAACACTCTAAAGTCTTTAAATTAAAGAATTTAGAAGGTTTAGACTGTTGAGCTAAGTTTATAAAGTAAACTGGTCAGTCTAAAGGACTCTATGAAACTAACTATATAAACTGTTATTAACAGTTTAGTAAGTTCGTTTGCATTAACACTCTAAAGTCATTAATTTAAAGACTTTAGAAGGTTTAGACTATTGAGTAAAGTTTATAAAGTAAAATGCTCAGTCTAAAGGACTCTATGGGACTAAAGAAATAAACTGCTATTAACAGTTTAGTAAGTTTCTTTGCATTAACGATCTAAAGTCTTTAATTTAAAGACTTTAGAAGGTTTAGAGTATTGAGTGAAGTTTATAAAGTAAACAGCTCAGTCTAAAGGGCTCTATGAAACTAACTAAATAAACTATTATTAACAGTTTAGTAAGTTAGTTTGTGATAACACTCTAAAGTCTTTAATTTAAAGACTTTAGAAGTTTTAGACTATTGAGCGAAGTTTATAATGTAAACTGATCAGTCTAAAGGACTCTATGAAACTAACTAAATAAACTGTTATTAACAGTTTAGTAAGTTCGTTTGCATTAACAGTCCAAAGTCATTAATTGAAAGACTTTAGAAGGTTTAGACTATTGAGTAAAGTTTAGAAAGTAAACTGCTCAGTGTAAAGGACGCTATGGCACTAAAGAAATAAACTGCTATTAACAGTTATAGTAAATTTGTTTGCATTAACGCTCTAAAGTCTTTAATTTAAAGACTTTAGAAGGTTTAGAGTATTGAGTGAAGTTTATAAAGTAAACAGCTCAGTCTAAAGGGCTCTATGAAACTAACTAAATAAACTATTATTAACAGTTTAGTAAGTTAGTTTGTGATAACACTCTAAAGTCTTTAATTTAAAGACTTTAGAAGGTTTAGACTATTGAGTAAAGTTTATAAAGTAAACTGCTCAGTCTAAAGGACTCCATGGGACTAAAGAAATAAACTGCTATTAACAGTTTAGTAAGTTGGTTTGCATTAACCCTCTAAAGTCTTTAATTTAAAGACTTTAGCAGGTTTAGACTATTGAGTGAAGTTTGTAAAGTAAACTGATAGGTCTAAAGGACTCTATGGGACTAACTAAATTAACTGTTATTAACAGTTTAGTAAGTTGGTTTGCATTAACCCTCTAAAGTCTTTAATTTAAAGACTTTAGAAGGTTTAGACTATTGAGTGAAGTTTTTTAAAGTAAACTGATAGGTCTAAAGGACTCTATGCGACTAACTAAATTAACTGCTATTAACAGTTTAGTAAGTTCGTTTCTATTAACACTCTAAAGTCTTTAATTTAAAGACTTTAAAAGGTTTAAACTATTGAGTAAACTTTATAAAGTAAACTGCTCAGTCTAAAGGACTCTATGGGACTAAAGAAATAAACTGCTATTAACAGTTCAGTAAGTTTGTTTGCATTAACATTCTAAAGTCTTTAATTTAAAGACTTTAGAAGGTTTAGACTATTGAATAAAGTTTATAAATTAAACTGCTCAGTGTAAAGGACTCTATGGGACTAAAGAAATAAACTATTATTAACAGTTATAGCAAGTTTGTTTGCATTAACGCTCTAAAGTGTTTAATTTAAAGACTTTAGAAGGTTTAGAGTATTGAGTGAAGTTTATAAAGTAAACAGCTCAATCTAAAGGGCTCTATGAAACTAACTAAATAAACTATTATTAACAGTTTAGTAAGTTTGTTTGTGATAAGTCTCTAAAGTCTTTAATTTAAAGACTTTAGAAGGTTTAGACTATTGAGTAAAGTTTACAAAGTAAACTGCTCAGTCTAAAGGGCTCTATGGGACTAAAGAAATAAACTGCTATTAACAGTTTAGTAAGTTGGTTTGCATTAACCCTCTAAAGTCTTTAATTTAAAGACTTTAGAAGGTTTAGACCATTGCGTGAAGTTTGTAAAGTAAACTGATAGGTCTAAAGGACTCTATGGGACTAACTAAATTAACTGTTATTAACAGTTTAGTAAGTTGTTTTGCATTAACTCTCTAAAGTCTTTAATTTAAAAACTTTGGAAGGTTTAAACTATTTAGTAAAGTTTATAAAGTAAACTGCTCAGTCTAAAGGACTCTATGGGACTAAAGAAATAAACTGCTATTAACAGTTTAGTAAGTTGGTTTGCATTAACCCTCTAAAGTCTTTATTTTAAAGACTTTAGAAGGTTTAGAACATTGCGTGAAGTTTGTAAAGTAAACTGATAGGTCTAAAGGACTCTATGGGACTAACTAAATTAACTGTTATTAACAGTTTAGTACGTTGTTTTGCATTAACACTCTAAAGTCTTTAATTTAAAGACTTTGGAAGGTTTAAACTATTGAGTAAAGTTTATAAAGTAAACTTCTCAGTCTAAAGGACTCTATGGGACTAAAGAAATAAACTGCTATTAACAGTTTAGTAAGTTGGTTTGCATTAACCCTCTAAAGTCTTTAATTTAAAGACTTTAGAAGGTTTAGACTATTGAGTGAAGTTTTTTAAAATAAACTGCTCAGTCTAAAGGACTCTATGGGACTAAAGAAATAAACTGCTATTAACAGTTCAGTAAGTTGGTTTGCATTAACACTCTAAAGTCTTTAATTTAAAGACTTTAGAAGGTTTAGACTATTGGGTAAAGTTTATAAGGCAGACTGCTAAGTTTAAAGGACTCTATGGGACTAAAGAAATGAACTGCTATTAACAGTTCAGTAAGTTTGTTTGCATTAACGCTCTAAAGTCTTTAATTTAAAGACTTTAGAAGGTTTAGAGTATTGAGTGAAGTTTATAAAGTAAACAGCTCAGTCTAAAGGGCTCTATGAAAATAACTATATAAACTGCTGTTAACAGTTTAGTAAGTTGGTTTGCATTAACACTCAAAAGTCTTTAAATTAAAGACTTTAGAAGGTTTAGACTATTGAGTGAAGTTTGTAAAGTAAACTGATAGGTCTAAAGGACTCTATGGGACTAACTAAATAAACTATTATTAACAGTATAGTAAGTTAGTTTGTGATAACACTCTAAAGTCTTTAATTTAAAGACTTTAGAATGTTTAGACTATTGAGTAAAGATTATAAAGTAAACTGCGCAGTTAAAGGACTCTATGGGACTAAAGAAACCCACTGCTATTAACAATTTAGTAAGTTGGTTTGCATTAACACTCTAAAGTTTTTAATTTAAAGACATTAGAAGGTTTAGACTATTGAGTGAAGTTTATAAAGTAAACAGCTCAGTCTAATTGGCTCTACGAAACTAACTAAATAAACTGCTGTGAAAAGTTTAGTCAGGTGGTTTGCATTAACACTCTAAATTCTTTAATTTAAAGACTTTAGAAGGTTTAGAGTATTGAGTGAAGTTTATAAAGTAAACAGCTCAGTCTAAAGGGCTCTATGAAACTAACTGTATAAACTGCTGTTAACAGTTTAGTAAGTTGGTTTGCATTAACACTCAAAAGTCTTTAAATTAAAGACTTTAGAAGGTTTAGACTATTGAGTGAAGTTTGTAAAGTAAACTGATAGGTCTAAAGGACTCTATGGGACTAACTAAATAAACTATTATTAACAGTTTAGTAAGTTAGTTTGTGATAACACTCTAAAGTCTTTAATTTAAAGACTTTAGAATGTTTAGACTATTGACTAAAGTTTATAAAGTAAACTGCGCAGTTAAAGGACTCTATGGGACTAAAGAAACCAACTGCTATTAACAGTTTAGTAAGTTGGTTTGCATTAACACTCTAAAGTTTTTAATTTAAAGACTTTAGAAGGTTTAGACTATTGAGTGAAGTTTATAAAGTAAACAGCTCAGTCTAATTGGCATTACGAAACTAACTAAATAAACTGCTGTGAAAAGTTTAGTCAGGTGGTTTGCATTAACACTCTAAATTCTTTAATTTAAAGACTTTAGAAGGTTTAGACTATTGAGTAAAGTTTATAAAGTAAACTGCTCAGTCTAAAGAACTCAATGGGACTAAACAGATAAACTGCTATTAACAGTTTAGTAAGTTGGTTTGCATTAGTCATCTAAAGTCTTTAATTTAAAGACTTTAGAAAGCTTAGACTATTTAGTGAACTTTGTAAAGTAAGCTGATAGGTCTAAAGGAATCTATGGGACTAACTATATTAACTGTTATTAACAGTTTAGTAAGTTGGTTTGCATTAACACTCTAAAGTCTTTAATTTAAAGACTTTAGAAGGTTTAGACTATTGAGTAAGGTTTATAAAGTAAACTGCTCAGTCTAAAGGACTCTATGGGGCTAAAGAAATAAACTGCTATTAACAGTTCAGTAAGATGGCTTGCGTTAACACTTTAAAGTCTTTAATTTAAAGACTTTAAAAGGTTTAGACTATTGGTTAAAGTTTATAAGGTAGACTGCTAAGTTTAAAGGACTCTATGAGACTGAAGAAATGAACTGCTATTAACAGTTCAGTAAGTTGGTTTGCATTAACACTCTAAAGTCTTTAAATTAAAGAATTTAGAAGGTTTAGACTGTTGAGCTAAGTTTATAAAGTAAACTGGTCAGTCTAAAGGACTCTATGAAACTAACTATATATACTGTTATTAAAGTTTAGTAAGTTCGTTTGCATTAACACTCTAAAGTCATTAATTTAAAGACTTTAGAAAGTTTAGACTATTGAGTAAAGTTTATAAAGTAAACTGCTCAGTCTAAAGGACTCTATGGGACTAAAGAAATAAACTGCTATTAACAGTTTAGTAAGTTTCTTTGCATTAACGATCTAAAGTCTTTAATTTAAAGACTTTAGAAGGTTTAGAGTATTGAGTGAAGTTTATAAAGTAAACAGCTCAGTCTAAAGGGCTCTATGAAACTAACTAAATAAACTATTATTAACAGTTTAGTAAGTTAGTTTGTGATAACACTCTAAAGTCTTTAATTTAAAGACTTTAGAAGTTTTAGACTATTGAGCGAAGTTTATAATGTAAACTGGTAAGTCTAAAGGACTCTATGAAACTCACTAAATAAACTGTTATTAACAGTTTAGTAAGTTCGTTTGCATTAACAGTCTAAAGTCATTAATTGAAAGACTTTAGAAGGTTTAGACTATTGAGTAAAGTTTAGAAAGTAAACTGCTCAGTATAAAGGACTCTATGGCACTAAAGAAATAAACTGCTATTAACAGTTATAGTAAATTTGTTTGCATTAACGCTCTAAAGTCTTTAATTTAAAGACTTTAGAAGGTTTAGAGTATTGAGCGAAGTTTATAAAGTAAACAGCTCAGTCTAAAGGGCTCTATGAAACTAACTAAATAAACTATTATTAACAGTTTAGTAAGTTAGTTTGTGATAACACTCTAAAGTCTTTAATTTAAAGACTTTAGAAGGTTTAGACTATTGAGTGAAGTTTGTAAAGTAAACTGATAGGTCTAAAGGACTCTATGGGACTAACTAAATTAACTGTTATTAACAGTTTAGTAAGTTGGTTTGCATTAACACTCTAAAGTCTTTAATTTAAAGACTTTAGAAGGTTTACACTATTGAGTAAAGTTTATAAAGTAAACTGCTCAGTCTAAAGGACTCTTTGGGACTAAAGAAATAAACTGCTATTAACAGTTTATTAAGTTGGTTTGCATTAACCCTCTAAAGTCTTTAATTTAAAGACTTTAGAAAGTTTAGACTATTGAGTGAAGTTTGTAAAGTAAACTGATAGGTCTAAAGGACTCTATGGGACTAACTAAATTAACTGTTATTAACAGTTTAGTTAGTTGGTTTGCATTAACACTCTAAAGTCTTTAATTTAAAGACTTTAGAAGGTTTACACTATTGAGTAAAGTTCATAAAGTAAACTGCTCAGTCTAAAGCACTCTATGGGACTAAAGAAATAAACTGCTATTAACAGTTTAGTAAGTTGGTTTGCATTAACCCTCTAAAGTCTTTAATTTAAAGACTTTAGAAGGTTTAGACTATTGAGTGAAGTTTTTTAAAGTAAACTGATAGGTCTAAAGGACTCTATGGGACTAACTAAATTAACTGCTATTAACAGTTTTGTAAGTTCGTTTCCATTAACACTCTAAAGTCTTTAATTTAAAGACTTTAGAAGGTTTAAACTATTGAGTAAACTTTATAAAATAAACTGCTCAGTCTAAAGGACTCTATGGGACTAAAGAAATAAACTGCTATTAACAGTTCAGTAAGTTTGTTTGCATTAACACTCTAAAGTCTTTAATTTAAAGACTTTAGAAGGTTTAGACTATTGAATAAAGTTTATAAAGTAAACTGGTCAGTGTAAAGGACTCTATGGGACTAAAGAAATAAACTATTATTAACAGTTATAGCAAGTTTGTTTGCATTAACGCTCTAAAGTCTTTAATTTAAAGACTTTAGAAGGTTTAGAGTATTGAGTGAAGTTTATAAAGTAAACAGCTCAATCTAAAGGGCTCTATGAAACTAACTAAATAAACTATTATTAACAGTTTAGTAAGTTTGTTTGTGATAAGTCTCTAAAGTCTTTAATTTAAAGACTTTAGAAGGTTTAGACTATTGAGTAAAGTTTACAGAGTAAACTGCTCAGTCTAAAGGACTCTATGGGACTAAAGAAATAAACTGCTATTAACAGTTTAGTAAGTTGGTTTGCATTAACCCTCTAAAGTCTTTAATTTAAAGACTTTAGAAGGTTTAGACCATTGCGTGAAGTTTGTAAAGTAAACTGATAGGTCTAAAGGACTCTATGGGACTAACTAAATTAACTGTTATTAACAGTTTAGTAAGTTGTTTTGCATTAACACTCTAAAGTCTTTAATTTAAAGACTTTGGAAGGTTTAAACTATTTAGTAAAGTTTATAAAGTAAACTGGTCAGTCTAAAGGACTCTATGGGACTAAAGAAATAAACTGCTATTAACAGTTTAGTAAGTTGGTTTGCATTAACCCTCTAAAGTCTTTAATTTAAAGACTTTAGAAGGTTTACACTATTGAGTAAAGTTTAGAAAGTAAACTGCTCAGTATAAAGGACTCTATGGCACTAAAGAAATAAACTGCTATTAACAGTTATAGTAAATTTGTTTGCATTAACGCTCTAAAGTCTTTAATTTAAAGACTTTAGAAGGTTTAGAGTATTGAGTGAAGTTTATAAAGTAAACAGCTCAGTCTAAAGGGCTCTATGAAACTAACTAAATAAACTATTATTAACAGTTTAGTAAGTTAGTTTGTGATAACACTCTAAAGTCTTTAATTTAAAGACTTTAGAAGGTTTAGACTATTGAGTGAAGTTTGTAAAGTAAACTGATAGGTCTAAAGGACTCTATGGGACTAACTAAATTAACTGTTATTAACAGTTTAGTAAGTTGGTTTGCATTAACACTCTAAAGTCTTTAATTTAAAGACTTTAGAAGGTTTACACTATTGAGTAAGGTTTATAAAGTAAACTGCTCAGTCTAAAGGACTCTATGGGACTAAAGAAATAAACTGCTATTAACAGTTTAGTAAGTTGGTTTGCATTAACCCTCTAAAGTCTTTAATTTAAAGACTTTAGAAAGTTTAGACTATTGAGTGAAGTTTGTAAAGTAAACTGATAGGTCTAAAGGACTCTATGGGACTAACTAAATTAACTGTTATTAACAGTTTAGTAAGTTGGTTTGCATTAACACTCTAAAGTCTTTAATTTAAAGACTTTAGAAGGTTTACACTATTGAGTAAAGTTCATAAAGTAAACTGCTCAGTCTAAAGCACTCTATGGGACTAAAGAAATAAACTGCTATTAACAGTTTAGTAAGTTGGTTTGCATTAACCCTCTAAAGTCTTTAATTTAAAGACTTTAGAAGGTTTAGACTATTGAGTGAAGTTTTTTAAAGTAAACTGATAGGTCTAAAGGACTCTATGGGACTAACTAAATTAACTGCTATTAACAGTTTTGTAAGTTCGTTTCCATTAACACTCTAAAGTCTTTAATTTAAAGACTTTAGAAGGTTTAAACTATTGAGTAAACTTTATAAAATAAACTGCTCAGTCTAAAGGACTCTATGGGACTAAAGAAATAAACTGCTATTAACAGTTCAGTAAGTTTGTTTGCATTAACACTCTAAAGTCTTTAATTTAAAGACTTTAGAAGGTTTAGACTATTGAATAAAGTTTATAGAGTAAACTGGTCAGTGTAAAGGACTCTATGGGACTAAAGAAATAAACTATTATCAACAGTTATAGCAAGTTTGTTTGCATTAACGCTCTAAAGTCTTTAATTTAAAGACTTTAGAAGGTTTAGAGTATTGAGTGAAGTTTATAAAGTAAACAGCTCAATCTAAAGGGCTCTATGAAACTAACTAAATAAACTATTATTAACAGTTTAGTAAGTTTGTTTGTGATAAGTCTCTAAAGTCTTTAATTTAAAGACTTTAGAAGGTTTAGACTATTGAGTAAAGTTGACAAAGTAAACTGCTCAGTCTAAAGGACTCTATGGGACTAAAGAAATAAACTGCTATTAACAGTTTCGTAAGTTGGTTTGCATTAACCCTCTAAAGTCTTTAATTTAAAGACTTTAGAAGGTTTAGACCATTGCGTGAAGTTTGTAAAGTAAACTGATAGGTCTAAAGGACTCTATGGGACTAACTAAATTAACTGTTATTAACAGTTTAGTAAGTTGTTTTGCATTAACACTCTAAAGTCTTTAATTTAAAGACTTTGGAAGGTTTAAACTATTTAGTAAAGTTTATAAAGTAAACTGCTCAGTCTAAAGGACTCTATGGGACTAAAGAAATAAACTGCTATTAACAGTTTAGTAAGTTGGTTTGCATTAACCCTCTAAAGTCTTTATTTTAAAGACTTTAGAAGGTTTAGAACATTGCGTGAAGTTTGTAAAGTAAACTGATAGGTCTAAAGGACTCTATGGGACTAACTAAATTAACTGTTATTAACAGTTTAGTAAGTTGTTTTGCATTAACACTCTAAAGTCTTTAATTTAAAGACTTTGGAAGGTTTAAACTATTGAGTAAAGTTTATAAAGTAAACTTCTCAGTCTAAAGGACTCTATGGGACTCAAGAAATAAACTGCTATTAACAGTTTAGTAAATTGGTTTGCATTAACCCTCTAAAGTCTTTAATTTAAAGACTTTAGAATGTTCAGACTATTGAGTGAAGTTTTTTAAATTAAACTGCTCATTCTAAAGGACTCTATGGGACTAAAGAAATAAACTGCTATTAACAGTTCAGTAAGTTAGTTTCCATTAACACTCTAAAAGTCTTTAATTTAAAGACTTTAGAAGGTTTAGACTATTGGGTAAAGATTATAAGGTAGACTGCTAAGTTTAAAGGACTCTATGGGACTAAAGAAATGAACTGCTATTAACAGTTCAGTAAGTTTGTTTGCATTAACACTCTAAAGTCTTTAAATTAAAGACTTTAGAAGGTTTAGACTATTGAGCGAAGTTTATAAAGTAAACTGGTCAGTCTAAAGGACTCTATGAAACTAACAAAATAAACTGTCATTAACAGTTTAGTAAGTTCGTCTGCATTAACACTCTAAAGTCTTTAATTTAAAGACTTTAGAAGGTTTAGACTATTGAGTAAAGTTTATAAAGTAAACTGCTCAGTATAAAGGACTCTATGGGACTAAAGAAATAAACTACTATTAACAGTTTAGTAAGTTTGTTTGCATTAACCCTCTAAAGTCTTTAATTTAAAGACTTTAGAAAGTTTAGAGTATTGAATGAAGTTTATAAAGTAAAGAGCTCAGTCTAAAGGGCTCTATGAAACTGACTCAATAAACTATTATTAACAGTTTAGTAAGTTAGTTTGTGATAACACTCTAAAGTCTCAAATTTAAAGACTTTAGAAGGTTTAGACTATTGAGTAAAGTTTATAATGTAAACTGCTCAGTCTAAAGAACTCTATGGGACTAAAGAAATAAACTGCTATTAACAGTTTAGTAAGTTGGTTTGCATTAACCCTCTAAAGTCTTTAATTTAAAGACTTTAGAAGGTTTAGACTATTGAGTGAAGTTTGTAAAGTAAACTGATAGGTCTAAAGGACTCTATCGGACTAACTAAATTAACTGTTATTAACAGTTTAGTAAGTTTGTTTGCATTAACACTCTAAAGTCTTTAATTTAAAGACTTTACAAGGTTTGAACTGTTGAATAATGTTTATAAAGTAAACTGCTCAGTCTAAAGGACTCTATGGGACTAAATAAATAAACTGCTATTAACAGTTTAGTAAGTTGGTTTGCATTAACCCTCTAAAGTCTTTAATTTAAAGACTTTAGAAGGTTTAGACTATTGAGTGAAGTTTTTTAAAGTAAACTGATAGGTCTAAAGGACTCTATGGGACTAACTAAATTAACTTCTATGAACAGTTTAGTAAGATTGTTTGCATGAACACTCTAAAGTCTTTAATTTAAAGACTTTAGAAGGTTTAAACAATTGAGTAAATTTTATAAAGTAAACTGCTCAGTCTAAAGGACTCTATGGGACTAAAGAAATAAACTGCTATTAACAGTTTAGTAAGTTGGTTTGCATTAACACTCTAAATTCTTTAATTTAAAGACTTTAGAAGGTTTAGACTATTGGTTAAAGTTTATAAGGTAGACTGCTAAGTTTACAGGACTCTATGGGACTAAAGAAATGAACTGCTATTAACAGTTCAGTAAGTTTGTTTGCATTAACACTATAAAGTCTTTAAATTAAAGACTTTAGAAGGTTTAGACTATTGAGCGAAGTTTATAAAGTAAACTGGTCAGTCTAAAGGACTCTATGAAACTAACTAAATAAACTTTTATTACTAGTTTAGTAAGTTGGTTTGCCTTAACCCTCTAAAGTCTTTAAGTTAAAGACTTTAGAAGGATAAGACTATTGAGTGAAGTTTGTAAAGTAAACTGATAGGTCTAAAGGACTCTATGGGACTAACTAAATAAACTGCTATTAACAGTTCAGTAAGTTGGTTTGCATTAGAGCTCTAAAGTCTTTAATTTAAAGACTTTAGAAGGTTTAGACTGTTGATTAAAGTTTATAAAGTAAACTTCTCAGTTAAAGGACACTATGGGACTAAAGAAACCAACTGCTATTAACAGTTTAGTAAGTTCGTTTGCATTAACACTATAAAGTCTTTAATTTAAAGACTTTAGAAGGTTTAGACTATTGAGTGAAGTTTATAAAGTAAACAGCTCAGTCTAAAGGGCTCTATGAAACTAATTAAATAAACTGCTGTGAAAAGTTTAGTCAGGTGGTTTGCATAAACACTCTAAATTCTTTAATTTAAAGACTTTAGAAGGTTTAGACTATTGAGTAAAGTTTATAAAGTAAACTGCTCAGTCTAAAGGACTTTATGGGACTAAAGAAATAAACTGCTATTAACAGTTTAGTCAGTTGATTTGCATTAACCCTCTAAAGTCTTTAATTTAAAGACTTTAGAAGCTTTAGACTATTGAATGAAGTTTGTAAAGTAAACTAAAAGGTCTAAAGGACTCTATGGGACTAACTAAATTAACTGTTATTAACAGTTTAGTAAGTTGATTTGCATTAACACTCTAAAGTCCTTAATTTAAAGACTTTAGAAGGTGTAAACTATTGAGTAAAGTTTATAAAGTAAACTGCTCAGTCTAAAGGACTCTATGGGACTAAAAAAATAAACTGCTATTAACAGTTTAGTAACTTGGTTTGCATTAACCCTCTAAAGTCTTTAATTGAAAGACTTTAGAAGGCTTAGACTATCGAGTGAAGTTTTTTAAAGTAAACTGATAGGTCTAAAGGGCTCTATGGGACTAACTAAATTAACTGCTATTAACAGTTTAGTAAGTTTGTTTGCATTAAAACTCTAAAGTCTTTAATTTAAAGACTTTAGAAGGTTTAAACTATTGAGTAAAGTTTATAAAGTAAACTGCTCAGTCTAAAGGACTCTATGGGACTAAAGAAATAAACTGTTATTAACAGTTTAGTAAGTTGGTTTGCATTAACACTCTAAAGTCTTTAATTTAAAGACTTTATAAGGTTTAGACTATTGGGTAAAGTTTATAAGGTAGACTGCTAAGTTTAAAGGACTCTATGGGACTAAAGAAATGAACTGCTATTAACAGTTCAGTAAGTTTGTTTGCATTAACACTCTAAAGTCTTTAATTTAAAGACTTTAGAAGGTTTAGACTATTGAGCGAAGTTTATAAAGTAAACTGGTCTGTCTAAAGGACTCTATGAAACTAACAAAATAAACTGTTATTAAAAGTTTAGTATGTTCGTCTGCATTAACACTCTAAAGTCTTTAATTTAAAGACTTTAGAAGGTTTAGACTATTGAGTAAAGTTTATAAAGTAAACTGCTCAGTCTAAAGGACTCTATGGGACTAAAGAAAGAAACCGCTATTAACAGTTTAGTAAGTTTGTTTGCATTAACCCTCTAAAGTCTTTAATTTAAAGACTTTAGAAGGTTTAGACTATTGCGTGAAGTTTGTAAAGTAAACTGATAGGTCTAAAGGACTCTATGGGACAAACTAAATTAACTGTTATTAACAGTTTAGTAAGTTGGTTTGCAGTAACACTCTAAAGTCTTTAATTTAAAGACTTTAGAAGGTTTAAACTATTGAGTAAAGTTTATAAAGTAAACTGCTCAGCCTAAAGGACTCTATGGGACTAAAGAAATAAACTGCTATTAACAGTTTAGTAAGTTGGTTTGCATTAACCCTCTAAAGTCTTTAATTTAAAGACTTTAGAAGGTTTAGACTATTGAGTGAAGTTTTTTAAAGTAAACTGATAGGTCTAAAAGACTCTACATGACTAACTAAATTAACTGCTATTAACAGTTTAGTAAGTTCGTTTGCATTAACACTCTAAAGTCTTTAATTTAAAGACTTTAGAAGGTTTAAACTATTGAGTAAAGTTTATAAAGTAAACTGCTCAGTCTAACGGACTCTATGGGACTAAAGAAAAAAACTGCTATTAACAGTTCAGTAAGTTGTTTTGCATTAACGCTCTAAAGTCTTTAATTTAAAGACTTTAGAAGGTTTAGACTATTGAGTGAAGTTTGTAAAGTAAACGGATAGGTCTAAAGGACTCTATGGGACTAACTAAATTAACTGTTATTAACAGTTTAGTAAGTTGGTTTGCATTAACCCTCTAAAGTCTTTAATTTAAAGACTTTAGAAGGTTTAGACTATTGAGTGAAGTCTTCTAAAGTAAACTGATAGGTCTAAAGGACTCTATGGGACTAAATAAATTAACTGCTATTAACACTTTAAGTTAGTTCGTTTGCATGAACACTCAAAAGTCTTTAATTTAAAGACTTTAGAAGGTTTAAACTATTGAGTAAACTTTATAAAGTAAACTGCTCAGTCTAAAGGACTCTATGGGACTAAAGAAATAAACTGCTATTAACAGTTCAGTAAGTTGGTTTGCATTAACACTGTAAAGTCTTTAATTTAAAGACTTTAAAAGGTTTAGTCTATTGGGTAAAGTTTATAAGGTAGACTGGTAAGTTTAAAGGACTCTATGGGACTAAAGAAATGAACTGCTATTAACAGTTCAGTAAGTTTGTTTGCATTAACACTCTAAAGTCTTTAAATTAAAGACTTTAGAAGGTTTAGACTATTGAGCGAAGTTGATGAAGTAAGCTGCTCAGTCTAAAGGACTCTATGAAACTAACTAAATAAACTGTTATTAACAGTTAAGTAAGTTCGTTTGCATTAACACTCTAAAGTCATTAATTTAAAGACTTTAGAAGGTTTAGACTATTGAGTAAAGTTTATAAAGTAAACTGCTCAATGTAAAGGACTCTATGGGACTAAAGAAATAAACTGCTATTAACAGTTATAGTAAGTTTGTTTGGATTAACGCTCTAAAGTCTTTAATTTAAAGACTTTAGAAGGTTTAGAGTATTGAGTGAAGTTTATAAAGTAAACAGCTCTGTCTAAAGGCTCTATGAAACTAACTAAATAAACTATTATTAACAGTTTAGTAAGTTAGTTTGTGATAACACTCTAAAGTCTTTAATTTAAGGACTTTAGAAGGTTTAGACTATTTAGTAAAGTTTATAAAGTAAACTGCTCAGTCTAAAGGACTCTATGGGACTAAAGAAATAAACTGCTATTAACAGTTTAGTAAGTTGGTTTGCATTAACACTTTAAAGTCTTTAATTTAAAGACTTTAGAAGGTTTAGACTATTGAGTGAAGTTTTTTAAAGTAAATTGATAGATCTAAAGGACTCTATGGGACTAACTAAATTAGCTGCTATAAACAGTTTAGTAAGTTCGTTTGAATTAACACTCTAAAGTCTTTAATTTAAAGACTTTAGAAGGTTTAGACTATTGGGTAAAGTTTATAAGGTAGACTGCTAAGTTCAAAGGACTCTATGGGACTAAAGAAATGAACTGCTATTAACAGTTCAGTAAGTTTGTTTGCATTAACGCTCTAAAGTCATTAATTTAAAGACTTTAGAAGGTTTAGAGTATTGAGTCAAGTTTATAAAGTAAACAACTAAGTCTAAAGGGATCTATGAAACTAACTAAATAAACTATTATTAAAAGTTTAATAAGTTCGTCTGCATTAACACTCTAAAGTCTTTAATTTAAAGACTTTAGAAGGTTTAGACTATTGAGTAAAGTTTATAAAGTAAACTGCTCAGTACAAAGGAATCTATGGGACTAAAGAAATAAACTGCTATTAACAGTTTAGTAAGTTTGTTTGCATTAATGCTCTAAAGTATTTAATTTAAAGACTTTAGAAGGTTTAGAGTATTGAGTCAAGATTATAAAGTAAACAGCTAAGTCTAAAGGGCTCTATGAAACTAACTAAATAAACTATTATTAAAAGTTTAATAAGTTCGTCTGCATTAACACTCTAAAGTCTTTAATTTAAAGACTTTAGAAGGTTTAGAGTATTGAGTAAAGTTTATAAAGTAAACTGCTCAGTATAAAGGAATCTATGGGACTAAAGAAATAAACTGCTATTAACAGTTTAGTAAGTTGTTTTGCATTAACGCTCTAAAGTCTTTAATTTAAAGACTTTAGAAAGTTTAGAGTATTGAGTGAAGTTTATAAAGTAAAGAGCTCCGTCTAAAGGGCTCTATGAAACTAACTAAATAAACTATTATTAACAGTTTAGTAAGTTAGTTTGTGATAACACTCTAATGTCTTTAATTTAAAGACTTTAGAAGGTTTAGACTATTGAGTAAAGATTATAAAGTAAACTGCTCAGTCTAAAGGACTCTATGGGACTAAAGAAATAAACTGCTATTAACAGTTTAGTAAGTTGGTTTGCATTAACCCTCTAAAGTGTTTAATTTAAAGACTTTAGAAGGTTTAGACTATTGAGTGAAGTTTCTAAAGTAAACTGATAGGTCTAAAGGACTCTATGGGACTAACTAAATTAACTGTTATTAACAGGTTAGTAAGTTTGTTTGCATTAACACTCTAAAGTCTTTAATTTAAAGACTTTAGAAGGTTTGAACTATTGAGTAATGTTTATAAAGTAAACTGCTCAGTCTAAAGGACTCTATGGGACTAAAGAAATAAACTGCTATTAACAGTTTAGTAAGTTGGTTTGCATTAACCCTCTAAAGTCTTTAATTAAAAGACTTTAGAAGGTTTAGAACATTGAGTGAAATATGTAAAGTAAACTAGATAGGTCTAAAGGACTCTATGGGACTAACTAAATTAACTGTTATTAACAGTTTAGTAAGTTGGTTTGCATTAACACTCTAAAGTCTTTAATTTAAAGACTTTAGAAGGTTTAGACTATTGAGTGAAGTTTTTTAAAATAAACTGACTGGTCTAAAGGACTCTATGGGACTAACTAAATTAACTGCTATTAAAGTTTAGTAAGTTGGTTTGCATTAACACTCTAAAGTCTTTAATTTAAAGACTTTAGAAGGTTTAGACTATTGAGTAAAGTTTATAAAGTAAACTGCTCAGTCTAAGAGACTCTATGGGGCTAAAGAAATAAACTGCTATTAAGATTTTAGTAAGTTGGTTTGCATTAACCCTCTAAAGTCTTTAATTCAAAGACTTTAGAAGGTTTAGACTATTGAGTGAAGTTTGTAAAGTAAACTGATAGGTCTAAAGGACTCTATGGGACAAACTAAATTAACTGTTATTAACAGTTTAGTAAGTTTGTTTCCATTAAGACTCTAAAGTCTTTAATTTAAAGACTTTAGATGGTTTAAACTATTGAGTAAAGTTTATAAAGTAAACTGCTCAGTCTAAAGGACTCTATGGGACTAAAAAAATAAACTGCTATTAACAGTTTAGTAAGTTGGTTTGCATTAACACTCTAAAGTCTTTAATTTAAAGACTTTAGAATGTTGAGACTATTGAGTGAAGATTTTTAAAGTAAACTGATAGGTCTAAAGGACTCTATGGGACTAACTATATTGACTGCTATTAACAGTTTAGAAAGTTCGTTTGCATTAACACTCTAAAGTCTTTAATTTAAAGACTTTAGAAGGTTTAAACTATTGAGTAAACTTTATAAAGTAAACTGCTCAGTCTAAAGGACTCTATGGGACTAAAGAAATAAACTGCTATTAACAGTTTAGTAAGTTGGTTTGCATTAACCCTCTAAAGTCTTTAATTTAAAGACTTTAGAAGGTTTAGAGTATTGAGTGAAGTTTATAAAGTAAACAGCTCAGTCTAAAGGGCTCTATGAAACTAACTAAATAAACTATTATTAACAGTTCAGTAAGTTGGTTTGCATTAACACTCTAAAGTCTTTAAATTAAAGACTTTAGAAGGTTTAGACTATTGAGCGAAGTTTATAAAGTAAACTGGTCAGTCTAAAGGACTCTATGAAACTAACTAAATAAACTGTTATTAACAGTTTAATAAGTTCGTTTGCGTTAACACTCTAAAGTCATTAATTTAAAGACTTTAGAAGGTTTAGACTATTGAGTAAAGTTTATAAAGTAAACTGCTCAGTATAAAGGACTCTATGGGACTAAAGAAATAAACTGCTATTAACAGTTTAGTAAGTTTGTTTGCATTAACGCTCTAAAGTCTTTAATTTAAAGACTTTAGAAGGTTTAGAGTGTTGAGTGAAGTTTTTAAAGTAAACAGCTCAGTCTAAAGGGCTGTATGAAACTAACTAAATAAACTATTATTAACAGTTTAGTAAGTTAGTTTGTGATAACACTCTAAAGTCTTTAATTTAAAGACTTTAGAAGGTTTAGACTATTGAGTAAAGTTTATAATGTAAACTGCTAAGTCTAAAGGACTCTATGGGACTAAAGAAATAAGCTGCTATTAACAGTTTAGTAAGTTGGTTTGCATTAACCCTCAAAAGTCATTAATTTGAAGACTTTAGAAGGTTTAGACTATTGAGTGAAGTTTGTAAAGTAAACTGATAGGTCTAAAGGACTCTATTGGACTAACTAAATTAACTGTTATTAACAGTTTAGTAAGTTGGTTTGCATTAACACTCTAAAGTCTTTAATTTAAAGACTTTAGAAGGTTTAAACTATTGAGTAAAGTTTATAAAGTAAACTACTCAGTCTAAAGGACTCTATGGGACTAAAGAAATAAACTGCTATTAACAGTTTAGTAAGTTGGTTTGCATTAACCCTCTAAAGTTTTTAATTTAAAGACTTTAGAAGGTTTAGACTATTGAGTGAAGTTTTTTAAAGTAAACTGATAGGTCTGAAGGACTCTATGGGACTAACTAAATTAACTGCTATTAACAGTTTAGTAAGTTCGTTTGCATTAACACTCTAAAGTTTTTAATTTAAAGACTTTAGAATGTTTAAACTATTGAGTAAAGTTTATAAAGTGAACTGCTCAGTGTAAAGGACTCTATGGGACTAAAGAAATAAACTGCTATTAACAGTTTAGTAAGTTGGTTTGCATTAACACTCTAAAGTCTTTAATTTAAAGACTTTAGAAGGTTTAGACTATTGGGTAAAGTTTTTTAAAGTAAACTGATAGGTCTAAAGGACTCTATGGTACTAACTAAATTAACTGCTATTAACAGTTTAGTAATTTCGTTTGCATTAACACTCTAAAGTCTTTAATTTAAAGACTTTAGAAATTTTAAAGTATTGAGTAAAGTTTATAAAGTAAACTGGTCAGTCTAAAGGACCCTATGGGACTAAAGAAATAAACTGCTATTAACAGTTTAGTAAGTTGGTTTGCATTAACACTCTAAAGTCTTTAATTTAAAGACTTTAGAAGGTTTAGACTATTGGGTAAAGTTTATAAGGTAGACTGCTAAGTTTAAAGGACTCTATGGGACGAAAGAAATGAACTGCTATTAACAGTTTTGTAAGTTTGTTTGCATTAACGCTCTAAAGTCTTTAATTTAAAGACTTTAGAAGGTTTAGAGTATTGAGTGAAGTTTATAAAGTAAACAGCTCAGTCTAAAGGGCTCTATGAAACTAACTAAATAAACTATTATTAACAGTTCAGTAAGTTGGTTTGCATTAACACTCTAAAGTCTTTAAATTAAAGACTTTAGAAGGTTTAGACTATTGAGCGAAGTTTATAAAGTAAACTGGTCAGTCTAAAGGACTCTATGAAACTAACTAAATAAACTGTTATTAACAGTTTAATAAGTTCGTTTGCATTAACACTCTAAAGTCATTAATTTAAAGACTTTAGAAGGTTTAGACTATTGAGTAAAGTTTATAAAGTAAACTGCTCAGTATAAAGGACTCTATGGGACTAAAGAAATAAACTGCTATTAACAGTTTAGTAAGTTTGTTTGCATTAACGCTCTAAAGTCTTTAATTTAAAGACTTTAGAAGGTTTAGAGTGTTGAGTGAAGTTTTTAAAGTAAACAGCTCAGTCTAAAGGGCTGTATGAAACTAACTAAATAAACTATTATTAACAGTTTAGTAAGTTAGTTTGTGATAACACTCTAAAGTCTTTAATTTAAAGACTTTAGAAGGTTTAGACTATTGAGTAAAGTTTATAATGTAAACTGCTAAGTCTAAAGGACTCTATGGGACTAAAGAAATAAGCTGCTATTAACAGTTTAGTAAGTTGGTTTGCATTAACCCTCAAAAGTCATTAATTTGAAGACTTTAGAAGGTTTAGACTATTGAGTGAAGTTTGTAAAGTAAACTGATAGGTCTAAAGGACTCTATTGGACTAACTAAATTAACTGTTATTAACAGTTTAGTAAGTTGGTTTGCATTAACACTCTAAAGTCTTTAATTTAAAGACTTTAGAAGGTTTAAACTATTGAGTAAAGTTTATAAAGTAAACTACTCAGTCTAAAGGACTCTATGGGACTAAAGAAATAAACTGCTATTAACAGTTTAGTAAGTTGGTTTGCATTAACCCTCTAAAGTTTTTAATTTAAAGACTTTAGAAGGTTTAGACTATTGAGTGAAGTTTTTTAAAGTAAACTGATAGGTCTGAAGGACTCTATGGGACTAACTAAATTAACTGCTATTAACAGTTTAGTAAGTTCGTTTGCATTAACACTCTAAAGTTTTTAATTTAAAGACTTTAGAATGTTTAAACTATTGAGTAAAGTTTATAAAGTGAACTGCTCAGTGTAAAGGACTCTATGGGACTAAAGAAATAAACTGCTATTAACAGTTTAGTAAGTTGGTTTGCATTAACACTCTAAAGTCTTTAATTTAAAGACTTTAGAAGGTTTAGACTATTGGGTAAAGTTTTTTAAAGTAAACTGATAGGTCTAAAGGACTCTATGGTACTAACTAAATTAACTGCTATTAACAGTTTAGTAATTTCGTTTGCATTAACACTCTAAAGTCTTTAATTTAAAGACTTTAGAAATTTTAAAGTATTGAGTAAAGTTTATAAAGTAAACTGGTCAGTCTAAAGGACCCTATGGGACTAAAGAAATAAACTGCTATTAACAGTTTAGTAAGTTGGTTTGCATTAACACTCTAAAGTCTTTAATTTAAAGACTTTAGAAGGTTTAGACTATTGGGTAAAGTTTATAAGGTAGACTGCTAAGTTTAAAGGACTCTATGGGACGAAAGAAATGAACTGCTATTAACAGTTTTGTAAGTTTGTTTGCATTAACGCTCTAAAGTCTTTAATTTAAAGACTTTAGTAGGTTTAGAGTATTGAGTGAAGTTTATAAAGTAAACAGCTCAGTCTAAAGGGCTCTATGAAACTAACTAAATAAACTATTATTAACCGTTCAGTAAGTTTGTTTGCATTAACACTCTAAAGTCTTTAAATTAAAGACTTTAGAAGGTTTAGACTATTGAGCGAAGTTTATAAAGTAAACTGGTCAGTCTAAAGGACTCTATGAAACTAACTAAATAAACTGTTATTAACAGTTTAGTAAGTTCGTTTGCATTGACACACTAAAGTCATTAATTTAAAGACTTTAGAAGGTTTAGACTATTGAGTAAAGTTTATAAAGTAAACTGCTCAGTGTAAAGGACTCTATGGGACTAAAGAAATAAACTGCTATTAACAGTTTAGTAAGTTTGTTTGCATTAACGCTCTAAAGTCTTTAATTTAAAGACTTTAGAAGCTTTAGAGATTTGAGTGAAGTTTATAAAGTAAACAGCTCGGTCTAAAGGGCTGTATGAAACTAACTAAATAAACTATTATTAACAGTTTAGTAAGTTAGTTTGTGATAACACTCTAAAGTCTTTAATTTAAAGACTTTAGAAGGTTTAGACTATTGAGTAAAGTTTATAATGTAAACTGCTCAGTCTAAAGGACTCTATGGGACTAATGAAATAAACTGGTATTAACAGTTTAGTAAGTTGGGTTGCATTAACGCTCTAAAGTCTTTAATTTAAAGACTTTAGAAGGTTTAGACTATTGAGTGAAGTTTGTAAAGTTAACTGATAGGTCTAAAGGACTCTATGGGACTAACTAAATTAACTGTTCTTAACAGTTTAGTAAGTTAGTTTGCATTAACACTCTAAAGTCTTTAATTTAAAGACTTTAGAAGGTTTAAACTATTGAGTAAAGTTTATAAAGTAAACTGCTCAGTCTAAAGGACTCTATCAGACTAAAGACATAAACTGTTATTAACAGTTTAGTAAGTTGGTTTGCATTAACCCTCTAAAGTCTTTAATTTAAAGACTTTAGAAGGTTTAGACTATTGATTGAAGTTTTTTAAAGTAAACTTACAGGTCTAAAGGACTCTATGGGACTAAATAAATTAACTGCTTTTAACAGTTTAGTAAGTTCGTTTCCATTAACACTCTGAAGTCTTTCATTTAAAGACTTTAGAAGGTTTAAACAATTGTGTAAAGTTTATAAAGTAAACTGCTCAGCCTAAAGGACTCTATGGGACAAAAGAAATAAACTGCTATTAACAGTTTAGTAAGTTGGTTTGCATTAACACTCTAAAGTCTGTAATTTAAAGACTTTAGAAGGTTTAGACCATTGGGTAAAGTTTATAAAGGAAACTGTTCAGTCTAAAGGACTCTATGGGACTAACTAAATTAACTGTTATTAACAGTTTAGTAAGTTGGTTTGCAATAACACTCTAAAGTCTTTAATTTAAAGACTTTAGAAGGTTTAGACTATTTAGTAAAGTTTATAAAGTAAACTGCTCAGTGTAAAGGACTCTATGGGACTAAACAAATAAACTGCTATTAACAGTTTAGTAAGTTTGTTTGCATTAACGCTCTAAAGTCTTTAATTTAAAGACTTTAGAAGGTTTAGAGTATTGAGTGAAGTTTATAAAGTAAACAGCTCAGTCTAAAGGGCTGTATGAAACTGACAAAATAAACTCTTATTAAAAGTTTTGTAAGTTAGTTTGTTATAACACACTAAAGTCTTTAATTTAAAGACTTTAGAAGGTTTAGACTATTAAGTAAAGTTTATAAAGGAAACTGCTCAGTCTAAAGGACTCTATGGGATTAAAGAAATAAACTGCTATTAACAGTTTAGTAAGTTGGTTTGCATTAATCCTCTAAAGTCTTTAATTTAAAGACTTTAGAAGGTTTAGACTATTGAGTGAAGTTTTTTAAAGTAAAATGATAGGTCTAAAGGACTCTATGGGACTAACTAAATTAACTGCTATTAACGGTTTAGTAAGTACGTTTGCATTAACACTCTAAAATCTTTAATTTAAAGACCTTAAAAGGTTTAAACTATTGAGTAAAGTTTATAAAGTAAACTGCTCAGTCTAAAGGACTCTATGGGACTAAAGAAATAAACTGCTATTAACAGTTTAGTAAGTTGGTTTGCATTAACACTCTAAAGTCTTTAATTAAATAACTTTAGAAGGTTTAGACTATTGGGTAAAGTTTATAAGGTAGACTGCTAAGTTTAAAGGACTCTATGGGACTAAAGAAATAAACTGCTATTAACAGTTCAGTAAGTTTTTTTGCATTAACACTCTAAAGTCTTTAAATTAAAGACTTTAGAATGTTTAGACTATTGAGCGAAGTTTATAAAGTAAACTGGTCAGTCTAAAGGACTCTATGAAACTAACAAAATAAACTGTTATTAACAGTTTAGTAAGTTCGTATGCATTAACACTCTAAAGTCTTTAATTTAAAGACTTTAGAAGGTTTAGACTATTGAGTAAAGTTTATAAAGAAAACTGCTCAGTTTAAAGGACTCTATGGGACAAAAGAAATAAACTGCTATTAACATTTTAGTAAGTTTGTTTGCATTAACCCTCTAAAGTCTTTAATTTAAAGACTTTAGAAGGTTTAGACTATTGAGTGAAGTTTGTAAAGTAAACTGATAGTTCTAAAGGACTCTATGGGACTCACTAAATTAACTGTTATTAACAGTTTAGTAAGTTGGTTTGCATTAACACTCTAAAGTCTTTAATTTAAAGACTTTAGAAGGTTTAAACTATTGAGTAAAGTTTATAAAGTAAACTGCTCAGTCTAAAGGACTCTATGGGACTAAAAAAATAAACTGCTATTAACATTTTAGTAAGTTTGCTTGCATTAACACTCTAAAGTCTTTAATTGAAAGACTTTAGAAGGTTTAGACTAATGAGTGAAGTTTTTTAAAGTAAACTGATAGGTCTAAAGGACTCTATGGGACTAACTAAATTAACTGCTATTAACAGTTTAGTAAGTTTGTTTGCATTAACGCTCTAAAGTCTTTAATTTAAAGACTTTAGAAGGTTTAGAGTATTGAGTGAAGTTTATAAAGTAAACAGCTCAGTCTAAAGGGCTCTATGAAACTAACTAAATAAACTATTATTAACAGTTTAGTAAGTTAGTTTGTGATAACACTCTAAAGTCTTTAATTTAAAAACTTTAGAAGGTTTAGACTATTGAGTAAAGTTTATAATGTAAACTGCTCAGTCTAAAGAACTCTTTGGGACTAAAGAAATAAACTGCTATTAACAGTTTAGTAAGTTGGTTTGCAATAACGCTCTAAAGTCTTTAATTTAAAGACTTTAGAAGGTTTAGACTATTGAGTGAAGTTTGTAAAGTAAACTGATAGGTCTAAAGGACTCTATGGGACTAACTAAATTAACTGTTATTAACAGTTTAGTAAGTTGGTTTGCATTAACACTCTAAAGTCTTTAATTTAAAGACTTTAAAAGGTTTAAACAATTGAGTAAAGTTTCTAAAGTAAACTGCTCAGTCTAAAGGACTCTATGGGACTAAAGAAATAAACTGCTATTGACAGTTTAGTAAGTTGGTTTGCATTAACCCTCTAAAGTCTTTAATTTAAAGACTTTAGAAGGTTTAGACTATTGAGTGAAGTTTTTTAAAGTAAACTGATAGGTCTAAAGGACTCTATGGGACTAACTAAATTAACTGCTATTAACAGTTTTGTAAGTTCGTTTGCATTAACACTCTAAAGTCTTTAATTTAAAGACTTTAGAAGGTTTAAACTATTGAGTAAAGTTTATAAAGTAACTGCTCAGTCTAAAGGACTCTATGGGACTAAACAAAAAAACTGCTATTAACAGTGTAGTAAGTTGGTTTGCATTAACACTCTAAAGTCTTTAATTTAAAGACTTTAGAAGGTTTAGACTATTGGGTAAAGTTTATAAGGTAGACTGCTAAGTTTAAAGGACTCTATGAGACTAAATAAATGAACTGCTATTAACAGTTCAGTTAGTTGCTTTGCATTAACACTCTAAAGTCTTTAAATTAAAGACTTTAGAAGGTTTAGACTATTGAGCGAAGTTAATAAAGTAAACTGGTCAGTCTAAAGGACTCTATGAAACTAACTAAATAAACTGTTATTAACAGTTTAGTAAGCTCGTTTGCATTAACACTCTAAAGTCTTTAATTTAAAGACTTTAGAAGGTTTAGACTATTGAGTAAAGTTTATAAAGTAAACTGCTCAGTGTAAAGGACTCTATGGGACTAAAGATATAAACTGCTATTAACAGTTTAGTAAGTTTGTTTGCATTAACTCTCTAAAGTCTTTAATTTAAAGACTTTAGAAGGTTTAGAGTATTGAGTGAAGTTTATAAAGTAAACAGCTCAGTCTACAGGGCTCTATGAAACTAACTAAATAAACTGTTATTAACAGTTTAGTAAGTTAGTTTGTGATAACACTCTAAAGTCTTTAATTTAAAGACTTTAGATGGTTTAGACTATTGAGTAAAGTTTATAAAGTAAACTGCTCAGTCTAAAGGACTCTATGGGACAAAAGAAATAAACTGCTATTAACAGTTTAGTAAGTTGGTTTGCATTAACACTCTAATGTCTTTAATTTAAAGACTTTAGAATTTTTAGACTATTGGGTAAAGTTTATAAGGTAGACTGCTCACTTTAAAGGACTCTATGGGACTATAGAAATAAACTGCTATTAACAGTTCAGTAAGTTTTTTTGCATTAACACTCTAAAGTCTTTAAATTAAAGACTTTAGAAGGTTTAGACTATAGAGCGAAGTTTATAAAGTAAACTGGTCAGTGTAAAGGACTCTATGAAACTAACAAAATAAACTGTTATTAACAGTTTAGTAAGTTCGTTTGCGTTAACACTCTAAAGTCTTTAATTTAAAGACTTTAGAAGGTTTAGACTATTGAGTAAAGTTTATAAAGTAAACTGCTCAGTCTAAAGGACTCTATGGGACAAAAGAAACAAACTGCTATTAACACTTTAGTAAGTTTGTTTGCATTAACGCCCTAAAGTCTTTAATTTAAAGACTTTAGAAGGTTTAGAGTATTGAGTGAAGTTTATAAAGTAAACAGCTCAGTCTAAAGGGCTCTATGAAACTAACTATATAAACTGCTGTTAACAGTTTAGTAAGTTGGTTTGAATTAACACTCAAAAGTCTTTAAATTAAAGACTTTAAAAGGTTTAGGCTATTGAGTGAAGTTTGTAAAGTAAACTGATAGGTCTAAAGGACTCTATGGGACTAACTAAATAAACTCTTATTAACAGTTTAGTAAGTTGGTTTGCATTAACACTCTAAAGTCCTTAATTTAAAGACTTTAGAAGGTTTACACTATTGAGTAAAGTTCATAAAGTAAACTGCTCAGTCTAAAGGACTCTATGGGACTAAAGAAATAAACTGCTATTAACAGTTTAGTAAGTTGGTTTGCATTAACCCTCTAAAGTCTTTAACTTAAAGACTTTAGAAGGTTTAGACTATTGATTGAATTTTTTTAAAGTAAACTGATAGGTCTAAAGGACTCTATGGGACTAAATAAATTAACTGCTGTTAACAGTTTAGTAAGTTGGTTTGAATTAACACTCAAAAAACTTTAAATTAAAGACTTTAAAAGGTTTAGGCTATTGAGTGAAGTTTGTAAAGTAAACTGATAGGTCTAAAGGACTCTATGGGACTAACTAAATAAACTCTTGTTAACAGTTTAGTAAGTTGGTTTGCATTAACACTCTAAAGTCTTTAATTTAAAGACTTTAGAAGGTTTACACTATTGAGTAAAGTTCATAAAGTAAACTGCTCAGTCTAAAGGACTCTATGGGACTAAAGAAATAAACTGCTATTAACAGTTTAGTAAGTTGGTTTGCATTAACCCTCTAAAGTCTTTAATTTAAAGACTTTAGAAGGTTTAGACTATTGATTGAAGTTTTTTAAAGTAAACTGATAGGTCTAAAGGACTCTATGGGACTAAATAAATTAACTGCTATTAACAGTTTAGTAAGTTCGTTTGCATTAACATTCTAAAGTCTTTAATTTAAAGACTTTAGAAGGTTTAAACCATTGAGTAAAGTTTATAAAGAAAACTGGTCAGTCTAAAGGACTCCATAGGACTAAATAAACTGCTATTAATAGTTTAGTAAGTTGGTTTGCATTAACACTCTAAAGTCTTTAATTTAAAGACTTTAGAAGGTTTAGACTATTGGGTAAAGTTTATAAGGTAGACTGCTAAGTCTAAAGGACTCTATGGGATTAAAGAAATAAACTGCTATTAACAGTTTAGTAAGTTGGTTTGCATTAATCCTCTAAAGTCTTTAATTTAAAGACTTTAGAAGGTTTAGACTATTGAGTGAAGTTTTTTAAAGTAAAATGACAGGTCTAAAGGACTCTATGGGACTAACTAAATTAACTGCTATTAACGGTTTAGTAAGTACGTTTGCATTAACACTCTAAAATCTTTAATTTAAAGACCTTAAAAGGTTTAAACTACTGAGTAAAGTTTATGAACTAAACTGCTCAGTCTAAAGGACTCTATGGGACTAAAGAAATAAACTGCTATTAACAGTTTAGTAAGTTTGTTTGCATTAACACTCTAAAGTCTTTAATTAAATAACTTTAGAAGGTTTAGACTATTGGGTAAAGTTTATAAGGTAGACTGCTAAGTTTAAAGGACTCTATGGGACTAAAGAAATAAACTGCTATTAACAGTTCAGTAAGTTTTTTTGCATTAACACTCTAAAGTCTTTAAATTAAAGACTTTAGAATGTTTAGACTATTGAGCGAAGTTTATAAAGTAAACTGGTCAGTCTAAAGGACTCTATGAAACTAACAAAATAAACTGTTATTAACAGTTTAGTAAGTTCGTATGCATTAACACTCTAAAGTCTTTAATTTAAAGACTTTAGAAGGTTTAGACTATTGAGTAAAGTTTATAAAGAAAACTGCTCAGTTTAAAGGACTCTATGGGACAAAAGAAATAAACTGCTATTAACAGTTTAGTAAGTTTGTTTGCATTAACCCTCTAAAGTCTTTAATTTAAAGACTTTAGAAGGTTTAGACTATTGAGTGAAGTTTGTAAAGTAAACTGATAGTTCTAAAGGACTCTATGGGACTCACTAAATTAACTGCTATTAACAGTTTAGTAAGTTGGTTTGCATTAACACTCTAAAGTCTTTAATTTAAAGACTTTAGAAGGTTTAAACTATTGAGTAAAGTTTATAAAGTAAACTGCTCAGTCTAAAGGACTCTATGGGACTAAAAAAATAAACTGCTATTAACATTTTAGTAAGTTGGTTTGCATTAACACTCTAAAGTCTTTAATTTAAAGACTTTAGAAGGTTTAGACTAATGAGTGAAGTTTTTTAAAGTAAACTGATAGGTCTAAAGGACTCTATGGGGCTAACTAAATTAACTGCTATTAACAGTTTAGTAAGTTTGTTTGCATTAACGCTCTAAAGTCTTTAATTTAAAGACTTTAGAAGGTTTAGAGTATTGAGTGAAGTTTATAAAGTAAACAGCTCAGTCTAAAGGGCTGTATGAAACTAACTAAATAAACTATTATTAACAGTTTAGTAAGTTAGTTTGTGATAACACTCTAAAGTCTTTAATTTAAAGACTTTAGAAGGTTTAGACTATTGAGTAAAGTTTATAATGTAAACTGCTCAGTCTAAAGAACTCTTTGTGACTAAAGAAATAAACTGCTATTAACAGTTTAGTAAGTTGGTTTGCAATAACGCTCTAAAGTCTTTAATTTAAAGACCTTAGAAGGTTTAGACTATTGAGTGAAGTTTCTAAAGTAAACTGATAGGTCTAAAGGACTCTATGGGACTAACTAAATTAACTGTTATTAACAGTTTAGTAAGTTGGTTTGCATTAACACTCTAAAGTCTTTAATTTAAAGACTTTAAAAGGTTTAAACAATTGAGTAAAGTTTATAAAGTAAACTGCTCAGTCTAAAGGACTCTATGGGACTAAAGAAATAAACTGCTATTGACAGTTTAGTAAGTTGGTTTGCATTAACCCTCTAAAGTCTTTAATTTAAAGACTTTAGAAGGTTTAGACTATTGAGTGAAGTTTTTTAAAGTAAACTGATAGGTCTAAAGGACTCTATGGGACTAACTAAATTAACTGCTATTAACAGTTTTGTAAGTTCGTTTGCATTAACACTCTAAAGTCTTTAATTTAAAGACTTTAGAAGGTTTAAACTATTGACTAAAGTTTATAAAGTAACTGCTCAGTCTAAAGGACTCTATGGGACTAAACAAAAAAACTGATATTAACAGGGCAGTAAGTTGGTTTGCATTAACACTCTAAAGTCTTTAATTTAAAGACTTTAGAAGGTTTAGACTATTGGGTAAATTTTATAAGGTAGACTGCTAAGTTTAAAGGACTCTATGAGACTAAATAAATGAACTGCTATTAACAGTTCAGTTAGTTGCTTTGCATTAACACTCTAAAGTCTTTAAATTAAAGACTTTAGAAGGTTTAGACTATTGAGCGAAGTTTATAAAGTAAACTGGTCAGTCTAAAGGACTCTATGAAACTAACTAAATAAGCTGTTATTAACAGTTTAGTAAGTTCGTTTGCATTAACACTCTAAAGTCTTTAATTTAAAGACTTTAGAAGGTTTAGACTATTGAGTAAAGTTTATAAAGTAAACTGCTCAGTGTAAAGGACTCTATGGGACTAAAGATATAAACTGCTATTAACAGTTTAGTAAGTTTGTTTGCATTAACTCTCTAAAGTCTTTAATTTAAAGACTTTAGAAGGTTTAGAGTATTGAGTGAAGTTTATAAAGTAAACAGCTCAGTCTACAGGGCTCTATGAAACTAACTAAATAAACTATTATTAACAGTTTAGTAAGTTAGTTTGTGATAACACTCTAAAGTCTTTAATTTAAAGACTTTAGATGGTTTAGACTATTGAGTAAAGTTTATAAAATAAACTGCTCAGTTTAAAGGACTCTATGGGACAAAAGAAATAAACTGCTATTAACAGTTTAGTAAGTTGGTTTGCATTAACACTCTAATGTCTTTAATTTAAAGACTTTAGAATTTTTAGACTATTGGGCAAAGTTTATAAGGTAGACTGCTAACTTTAAAGGACTCTATGGGACTATAGAAATAAACTCCTATTAACAGTTCAGTAAGTTTTTTTGCATTAACACTTTAAAGTCTTTAAATTAAAGACTTTAGAAGGTTTAGACTATAGAGCGAAGTTTATAAAGTAAACTGGTCAGTGTAAAGGACTCTATGAAACTAACAAAATAAACTGTTATTAACAGTTTAGTAAGTTCGTTTGCATTAACACTCTAAAGTCTTTAATTTAAAGACTTTAGAAGGTTTAGACTATTGAGTAAAGTTTATAAAGTAAACTGCTCAGTCTAAAGGACTCTATGGGACAAAAGAAATAAACTGCTATTAACAGTTCAGTAAGTTTGTTTGCATTAAAGCCCTAAAGTCTTTAGTTTAAAGACTTTAGAAGGTTTAGAGTATTGAGTGAAGTTTATAAAGTAAACAGCTCAGTCTAAAGGGCTCTATGAAACTAACTATATAAACTGCTGTTAACAGTTTAGTAAGTTGGTTTGAATTAACACTCAAAAGTCTTTAAATTAAAGACTTTAAAAGGTTTAGGCTATTGAGTGAAGTTTGTAAAGTAAACTGATAGGTCTAAAGGACTCTATGGGACTAACTAAATAAACTCTTATTAACAGTTTAGTAAGTTGGTTTGCATTAACACTTTAAAGTCTTTAATTTAAAGACTTTAGAAGGTTTAGACTATTGAGTGAAGTTTGTAAAGTAAACTCATAGGTCTAAAGGACTCTATTGGACTAACTAAATTAACTGCTATTAACAGTTTAGTAAGTTCGTTTGCATTAAAACTCTAAAGTCTTTAATTTAAAGACTTTAGAAGGTTTAGACTATTGGGTAAAGTTTATAAGGTAGACTGCTAAGTTTAATGGACTCTATGGGACTATAGAAATGAACTGCCATTAACAGTTCAGTAAGTTTGTTTGCATCAACGCTATAAAGTCTTTAATTTAAAGACTTTAGAAGGTTTAGAGTATTGAGTGAAGTTTATAAAGTAAACAGGTCAGTCTAAAGGGCTCTATGAAACTAACTAAATAAACTATTATTAACAGTTCAGTAAGTTTGTTTGCATTAACATTCTAAAGTCTGTAAATTAAAGACTTTAGAAGGTTTAGACTATTGAGCGAAGTTTATAAAGTAAACTGGTCAGTAAAAAGGACTTTATGAAACTAACTAAATAAAATGTTATTAACACTTTAGTAAGTTCGTTTGCATTAACACTCTAAGGTCATTAATTTAAAGACTTTGGAAGGTTTAGAGTAATGAGTGAAGTTTGTAAGGTAAACAGCTCAGTTTAAAGGGCTCTTTGAAACTAACCAAATAAACTATTATTAACAGTTTAGTAAGTTAGTTTTTGATAACACTCTAAAGTCTTTAATTAAAAGACTTTAGAAGGTTTAAACTATTGAGTAAAGTTTATAAAGTAAACTGCACAGTCTAAAGGACTCTATGGGACTAAAGAAATAAACTGCTATTAACAGTTCAGTAAGTTTGTTTGCATTAACATTCTAAAGTCTGTAAATTAAAGACTTTAGAAGGTTTAGACTATTGAGCGAAGTTTATAAAGTAAACTGGTCAGTAAAAAGGACTTTATGAAACTAACTAAATAAAATGTTATTAACACTTTAGTAAGTTCGTTTGCATTAACACTCTAAGGTCATTAATTTAAAGACTTTGGAAGGTTTAGAGTAATGAGTGAAGTTTGTAAGGTAAACAGCTCAGTTTAAAGGGCTCTTTGAAACTAACCAAATAAACTATTATTAACAGTTTAGTAAGTTAGTTTTTGATAACACTCTAAAGTCTTTAATTAAAAGACTTTAGAAGGTTTAAACTATTGAGTAAAGTTTATAAAGTAAACTGCACAGTCTAAAGGACTCTATGGGACTAAAGAAATAAACTGCTATTAACAGTTCAGTAAGTTTGTTTGCATTAACATTCTAAAGTCTGTAAATTAAAGACTTTAGAAGGTTTAGACTATTGAGCGAAGTTTATAAAGTAAACTGGTCAGTAAAAAGGACTTTATGAAACTAACTAAATAAAATGTTATTAACACTTTAGTAAGTTCGTTTGCATTAACGCTCTAAGGTCATTAATTTAAAGACTTTGGAAGGTTTAGAGTAATGAGTGAAGTTTGTAAGGTAAACAGCACAGTTTAAAGGGCTCTTTGAAACTAACCAAATAAACTATTATTAACAGTTTAGTAAGTTAGTTTTTGATAACACTCTAAAGTCTTTAATTAAAAGACTTTAGAAGGTTTAAACTATTGAGTAAAGTTTATAAAGTAAACTGCACAGTCTAAAGGACTCTAGGGGACTAAAGAAATAAACTGCTATTAACAGTTTAGTAAGTTCGTCTGCATTAACACTGTAAAGTCTTTAATTTAAAGACTTTAGAAGGTTTAGACTATTGAGTGAAGTTTTTTAAAGTAAACTGATAGGTCTAAAGGACTCTATGGGACTAACTAAATTAACTGCTATTAACAGTTTAGTAAGTTGGTTTGCATTAACACTCTAAAGTCTTTAATTTAAAGACTTTAGAAGGTTTAAACTATTGAGTAACGTTTATAAAGTAAACTGCTCAGTCTAAAGGACTCTATGGGGCTAAAGAAATAAACTGCTATTAACAGTTTAGTAAGTTGGTTTGCATTAACCCTCTAAAGTCTTTAATTTAAAGACTTTAGAAGGTTTAGACTATGGAGTGAACTTTGTAAAGTAAACTAATAGGTCTAAAGGACTCTAGGAGACTAACTAAATTAACTGTTATTAACAGTTTAGTAAGTTGGTTTGCATTAACACTCTGAAGTCTTTAATTTAAAGACTTTAGAAGGTTTAAACTATTGAGTAAAGTTTATAAAGTAAACTGCTCAGTCTAAAGGACTCTATGGGACTAAAGAAATAAACTGCTATTAACAGTTTAGTAAGTTGGTTTGCATTAACACTCTAAAGTCTTTAATATAAAGACTTTAGAAGGTTTAGACTATTGCGTAAAGTTTATAAGGTAGACTGCTAAGTTTAAAGGACTCTATGGGACTAAAGAAATGAACTGCTATTAACAGTTCAGTAAGTTTGTTTGCATTAACGCTCTAAAGTCTTTAATTTAAAGACTTTAGAAGGTTTAGAGTATTGAGTGAAGTTTATAAAGGAAACAGCTCAGTCTAAAGTGCTCTATGAAACTGACTAAATAAAATGTTATTAACAATTTAGTAAGTTCGTTTGCATTAACACTCTAAAGTCATTAATTTGAAGACTTTAGAAGGTTTAGAGTATTGAGTAAAGTTTATAAAGTAAACTGCTCAGTGTAAAGGACTCTATGGGACTAAAGAAATAAACTGTTATTAACAGTTTAGTAAGTTTGTTTGCATTAACGCTCTAAAGTCTTTTATTTAAAGACTTTAGAAGGTTTAGAGTATTGAGTGAAGTTTATAAATTAAACAGCTCATTCTAAAGGGCTCTATGATACTAACTAAAGAAACTATTATTAACAGTTTAGTAAGTTAGTTTGTGATAACACTCTAAAGTCTTTAATTTAAAGACTTTAGAAGGTTTAGACTATTGAGTAAAGTTTATAATGTAAACTGCTCATTCTAAAGGACTCTATGGGACTAAAGAAATAAACTGCTATTAACAGTTTAGTAAGTTGGTTTGCATTAACCCTCTAAAGTCTTTAATTTAAAGACTTTAGAAGGTTTCGAGTATTGAGTGAAGTTTATAAAGTAAACAGCTCAGTCTAAAGGGCTCTATGAAACTAACTAAAGAAACCATTATTAACAGTTCAGTAAGTTGGTTTGCATTAACACTCTAAAGTCTTTATATTAAAGACTTTAGAAGGTTTAGACTATTGAGCGAAGTTTATAAAGTAAACTGGTCAGTCTAAACGACTCTATGAAACAAACTAAATAAAATGCTATTAACACTTTAGTAAGTTGGTTTGCATTAATACTCTAAAGTCATTAATTTAAAGACTTTAGAAGGTTTAGAATATTGAGTAAAGTTTATAATGTAAACTGCTCAGTGTAAAGGACTCTATGGGACTAAAGAAATAAACTGCTATTAACAGTTTAGTAAGTTTTTTTGCATTAACGCTCTAAAGTCTTTAATTGAAAGACTTTAGAAGGTTTAGTGTATTGAGTGAAGTTTATAAAGTAAACAGCTCAATCTAAAGGGCTCTATGAGACTAACTAAATAAACTATTATTAACAGTTTAGTAAGTTAGTTTGTGATAACACTCTAAAGTCTTTAATTTAAAGACTTTAGAAGGTTTAAACTATTGAGTAAAGTTTATAAAGTAAACTGCTCAGTCTAAAGGACTCTATGAAACTAAGGAAATAAACTGCTATTAACAGTTTAGTAAGTTCGTCTGCATTAACCCTCTAAAGTCTTTAATTTAAAGACTTTAGAAGGCTTTGACTATTGAGTGAAGTTTTTTAAAGTAAACTGATCGGTCTAAAGGACTCCATGGGACTAACTAAATTAACTGCTATTAACAGTTTAGTAAGTTGGTTTGCATTAACACTCTAAGGTCTTTAATTTAAAGACTTTAGAAGGTTTAGTCTATTGAGTAAAGTTTATAAGTAAACTGCTCAGTCTAAGGGACTCTATGGGGCTAAAGAAATAAACTGCTATTAACAGTTTAGTAAGTTGGTTTGCATTAAGCCTCTAATGTCTTTAATTTAAAGAGTTTAGAAGGTTTAGACTATTGAGTGAAGTTTGTAAAGTAAACTGAAAGGTCTAAAGGACTCTATGAGACTAACTAAATTAACTGTTATTAACAGTTTAGTAAGTCGGTTTGCATTAACACTCTAAAGTCTTTAATTTAAAGACTTTAGAAGGTTTAAACTATTGAGTAAAGTTTATAAAGTAAACTGCCCAGTCTAAAGGACTCTATGGGACTAAAAAAATAAACTGCTATTAACATTTTAGTAAGTTGGTTTGCATTAACACTCTAAAATCGTTAATTTAAAGACTTTAGAAGGTTTAGACTATTGAGTGAAGTTTTTTAAAATAAACTGATAGGTCTAAAGGACTCTATGGGACTAATTAAATTAACTGCTATTAACAGTTTAGTAAGTTCGTTTGCATTAACACTCTAAAGTCTTAATTTAAAGACTTTAGAAGGTTTAAACTATTGAGTAAGGTTTAAACTATTGAGTAAACTTTATAAAGTAAACTGGTCATTCTAAAGGACTCTATGGGACTAAAGAAATAAACTGGTATTAACAGTTTAGTAAGTTGGTTTGCTTTAACCCTCTAAAGTCTTTATTTTAAAGACTTTAGAAGGTTTAGACTATTGGGTAAAGTTTATAAGGTAGACTGCTAAGTTTAAAGGAGTCTATGGGACTAAAGAAATGAACTGCTATTAATAGTTCAGTAAGTTTGTTTGCATTAACGCTCTAAAGTCTTTAATTTAAAGACTTTAGAAGGTTTAGAGTATTGAGTGAAGTTTATAAAGTAAACAGCTCAGTCTAAAGGGCTCCATGAAACTTACTAAATAAACTATTATTAACAGTTCAGTAAGTTTGTTTGCATTAACACTCTAAAGTCTTTAAATTAAAGACTTTAGAAGGTTTAGACTATTGAGCGAAGTTTATAAAGTAAACTGGTCACTCTAAAGGACTCTATGAAACTAACTAAATAAAATGTTATTAACACTTTAGTAAGTTCGTTTGCATTAACACTCTAAAGTCATTAATTTGAAGACTTTAGAAGGTTTAGAGTATTGAGTAAAGTTTATAAAGTAAACTGCTCAGTGTAAAGGACTCTATGGGACTAAAGAAATAAACTGCTATTAACAGTTTAGTAAGTTGGTTTGCATTAACGCTCTAAAGTCTTTAATTTAAAGACTTTAGAAGGTTTAGAGTATTGAGTGAAGTTTATAAAGTAAACAGCTCATTCTAAAAGGCTCTATGATACTAACTAAATAAACTATTATTAACAGTTTAGTAAGTTAGTTTGTGATAACACTCTAAAGTCTTTAATTTAAAGACCTTAGAAGGTTTAGACTATTGAGTAAAGTTTATAATGTAAACTGCTCATTCTAAAGGACTCTATGGGACTAAAGAAATAAACTGCTATTAACAGTTTAGTAAGTTGGTTTGCATTAACCCTCTAAAGTCTTTAATTTAAAGACTTTAGAAGGTTTCGAGTATTGAGTAAAGTTTATAAAGTAAACAGCTCAGTCTAAAGGGCTCTATGAAACTAACTAAATAAACTATTATTAACAGTTCAGTAAGTTGGTTTGCATTAACACTCTAAAGTCTTTATATTAAAGACTTTAGAAGGTTTAGACTATTGAGCGAAGTTTATAAAGTAAACTGGTCAGTCTAAAGGACTCTATGAAACAAACTAAATAAAATGTTATTAACACTTTAGTAAGTTGGTTTGCATTAACCCTCTAAAGTCATTAATTTAAAGACTTTAGAAGGTTTAGACTATTGAGTAAAGTTTATAAGGTAAACTGCTCAGTGTAAAGGACTCTATGGGACTAAAGAAATAAACTGCTATTAACAGTTTAGTAAGCTTGTTTGCATTAACGCTCTAAAGTCTTTAATTGAAAGACTTTAGAAGGTTTAGAGTATTGAGTGAAGTTTATAAAGTAAACAGCTCATTCTAAAGGGCTCTATGAAACTAACTAAATAAACTATTATTAACAGTTTAGTAAGTTAGTTTGTGATAACACTCTAAAGTCTTTAATTTAAAGACTTTAGAAGGTTTAAACTATTGAGAAAAGTTTATAAAGTAAACTGCTCAGTCTAAAGGACTCTATGGGACTAAAAAAATATACTGCTATTAACATTTTAGTAAGTTGGTTTGCATTAACACTCTAAAGTCTTTAATTTAAAGACTTTAGAAGGTTTAGACTATTGAGTGAAGTTTTTTAAAATAAACTTATAGGTCTAAAGGACTCTATGGGACTAACTAAATTAACTGCTATTAACAGTTTAGTAAGTTCGTTTGCATTAACACTCTAAAGTCTTTAATTTAAAGACTTTAGAAGGTTTAAACTATTGAGTAAAGTTTATAAAGTAAACTGGTCAGTCTAAAGGACTCTATGGGACTAAAGAAATAAACTGGTATTAACAGTTTAGTAAGTTGGTTTGCTTTAACCCTCTAAAGTCTTTAATTTAAAGACTTTAGAAGGTTTAGACTATTGGGTAAAGTTTATAAGGTAGACTGCTAAGTTTAAAGGACTCTATGGGACTAAAGAAATGAACTGCTATTAATAGTTCAGTAAGTTTGTTTGCATTAACGCTCTAAAGTCTTTAATTTAAAGACTTTAGAAGGTTTAGAGTATTGAGTGAAGTTTATAAAGTAAACAGCTCAGTCTAAAGGGCTCTATGCAACTAACTAAATAAACTATTATTAACAGTTCAGTAAGTTGGTTTGCATTAACACTCTAAAGTCTTTAAATTAAAGACTTTAGAAGGTTTAGACTATTAAGCGAAGTTTATAAAGTAAACTAGTCAGTCTAAAGGACTCTATGAAACTAACTAAATAAAATGTTATTAACAGTTTAGTAAGTTCGTTTGCATTAACACTCTAAAGTCATTAATTTAAAGACTTTAGAAGGTTTAGACTATTGAGTAAAGTTTATAAAGTAAACTGCTTAGTGTAAAGGACTCTATGGGACTAAAGAAATAAACTGCTATTAACAGTTTAGTAAGTTTGTTTGCATTAACGCTCTAAAGTCTTTAATTTAAAGACTTTAGAAGGTTTAGAGTATTGAGTGAAGTTTATAAAGTAAACAGCTCAGTCTAAAGGGCTCTATGAAACTAACTAAATAAACTATTATTAACAGTTTAGTAAGTTAGTTTGTGATAACACTCTAAAGTCTTTAATTTAAAGACTTTAGAAGGTTTAGCCTATTGAGCAAAGTTTATAATGTAAACTGATCAGTCTAAAGGACTCTACGGGACTAAAGAAATAAACAGCTATTAACAGTTTAGGAAGTTGGTTTGCATTAACCCTCTAAAGTCTTTAATTTAAAGACCATAGAAGTTTAGACTATTGAGTGAATTTTGTAAAGTAAACTGATAGGTCTAAAGGACTCTATGGGACTAACTAAATTAACTGTTATTAACAGTTTAGTAAGTTGGTTTGCATTAACACTCCAAAGTCTTTAATTTAAAGACTTTAGAAGGTTTAAACTATTGAGTAAAGTTTATAAAGTAAACTGCTCAGTCTAAAGGACTCTATGGGACTAAAGAAATAAACTGCTATTAACAGTTTAGTAAGTTGGTTTGCATTAACCCTCTAAAGTCTTTAATTTAAAGACTTTAGAAGGTTTAGACTTTTGAGTGAAGTTTTTTAAAGTAAACTGATAGGTCTAAAGGACTCTATGGGACTAACTAAATTAACTGCTATTGACAGTTTAGTAAGTTGGTTTGCATTAACACTCTAAAGTCTTTAATTTAAAGACTTTAGAAGGGTTAAACTATTGAGTAATGTTTATAAAGTAAACTGTTAAGTCTAAAGGACTCTATGGGACAAAAGAAATAAACTGCTATTAACAGTTTAGTAAGTTGGTTTGCATTAACACTCTAAAGTCTTTAATTTAAAGACTTTAGAAAGTTTAGACTATTGGGTAAAGTTTATAAGGTAGATTGCTAAGTATAAAGGACTCTATGGGACTAAAGAAATGAACTGCTATTAACAGTTCAGTAAGTTTGTTTGCATTAACACTCAAAAGTCTTTAAATTAAAGACTTTAGAAGGTTTAGACTATTGAGCGAAGTTTATAAAGTAAACTGGTCAGTCTTAAGGACTCTATGAAACTAACAAAATAAACTGTTATTAACAGTTTAGTAAGTTCGTCTGCATTAACACTTTAAAGTCTTTAATTTAAAGACTTTAGAAGGTTTAGACTATTGAGTAAAGTTTATAAAGTAAACTGCTCAGTGTAAAGGACTCTATGGGACTAAAGAAATAAACTGCTATTAACAGTTTAGTAAGTTTGTTTGCATTAACGCTCTAAAGTCTTTAATTTAAAGACTTTAGAAGGTTTAGCGTATTGATTGAAGTTTATAAAGTAAACAGCTCAGTCTAAAAGGCCCTATGAAACTGACTAAATAAACTATTATTAACAGTTTTGTAAGTTAGTTTGTTTTAACACTCTAAAGTCTTTAATTTAAAGACTTTAGAAGGTTTAGACTATTGAGTAAAGTTTATAAAGTAAACTGCTCAGTCTAAAGGCCTCTATGGGACTAAAGAAATAAACTGCTATTAACAGTTTAGTAAGTTGGTTTGCATTAACCCTCTAAAGTCTTTAATTTAAAGACTTTAGAAGGTTTAGACTATTGAGTGAAGTTTTTTAAAGTAAATTGATAGGTCTAAAGGAATCTATGGGACTAACTAAATTAACTGCTTTAAACAGTTTAGTAAGTTCGTTTGCATTAACACTCTAAAGTCTTTAATTTAAAGACTTTACAAGGTTTAAACTATTGAGTAAAGTTTATAAAGTAAACTGCTCAGTCTAAAGGACTCTATGGGACTAAAGAAAAAAACTGCTATTAACAGTTTAGTAAGTTGGTTTGCATTAACACTCTAAAGTCTTTAATTTAAAGACTTTAGAAGGTTTAGACTATTGGGTAAAGTTTATAAGGTAGACTGCTAAGTTTAAAGGACTCTATGGGACGAAAGAAATAAACTGCTATTAACAGTTCAGTAAGTTTTTTTGCATTAACACTCTAAAGTTTTTAAATTAAAGACTTTAGAAGGTTTAGACTATTGAGCGAAGTTTATAAAGTAAACTGGTCAGTCTAAAGGACTCTATGAAACTAACAAAATAAACTGTTATTAACAGCATAGTAAGTTCGTCTGCATTAACACTCTAAAGTCTTTAATTTAAAGACTTTAGAAGGTTTAGTCTATTGAGTAAAGTTTATAAAGTAAAATGCTCAGTGTAAAGGACTCTATGGGACTAAAGAAATAAACTGCTATTAACAGTTTAGTAAGTTTGTTTGCATTAACGCTCTAAAGTCTTTAATTTAAAGACTTTAGAAGGTTTAGAGTATTGAGTGAAGTTTATAAAGTAAACAGCTCAGTCTAAAGGGCTCTATGAAACTAACTATATAAACTGCTGTTAACAGTTTGGTAAGTTGGTTTGCATTAACACTCAAAAGTCTTTAAATTAAAGACTTTAAAAAGTTTAGACTATTGAGTGAAGTTTGTAAAGTAAACTGATAGGTCTAAAGGACTCTATGGGACTAACTAAATAAACTATTATTAACAGTTTAGTAAGTTAGTTTGTGATAACACTCTAAAGTCTTTAATTTAAAGACTTTAGAAGATTTAAACTATTGAGTAAAGTTTATAAAGTAAACTGCTCAGTCTAAAGGACTCTATGGGACTAAAAAAATAAACTGCTATTAACATTTTAGTAAGTTGGTTTGCATTAACACTCTAAAGTCTTTAATTTAAAGACTTTTGAAGGTTTAGACTATTGAGTGAAGTTTTTTAAAGTAAACTGATAGGTCTAAAGGACTCTGTGGGACTAACTAAATTAACTGCTATTAACAGTTTAGTAAGTTCGTTTGCATTAACACTCTAAAGTCTTTAATTTAAAGACTTTAGAAGTTTTAAACTATTGAGTAAAGTTTATAAAGTAATTTGCTCAGTCGAAAGGACTCTATGGGACTAAAGAAATAAACTGCTATTAACAGTTTAGTAAGTTGGTTTGCATTAACACTCTAAAGTCTTTAAATTAAAGACTTTAAAAGGTTTAGACTATTGAGTGAAGTTTGTAAAGTGAACTGATAGGTCTCAAGGGCTCTATGAAACTAACTAACTAAACTATTATTAACAGTTTAGTAAGTTAGTTTGTGATAACACTCTAAAGTCTTTAATTTAAAGACTGTAGATGGTTTAAACTATTGAGTAAAGTTTATAAAGTAAACTGCTCAGATTAAAGGTCTCTATGGGACTAAAGAAATAAACTGCTATTAACAGTTTAGTAAGTTGGTTTGCATTAACCCTCTAAAGTCTTTAATTTAAAGACTTTAGAAGGTTTAGACTATTGAGTGAAGTTTTTTAAAGTAAACTGATAGGTCTGAAGGACTCTATGGGACTAACTAAATTAACTGCTATTAACAGTTTAGTAAGTTGGTTTGCATTAACACTCTAAAGTCTTTAATTTAAAGACTTTAGAAGGTTTAAACTATTGAGTAAAGTTTATAAAGTAAACTGGTCAGTCTAAAGGACTCTATGGGTCTAAAGAAATAAACTGCCATTAACATTTAGTAAGATGGTTTGCATTAACACTCTAAAGTCTTTAATTTAAAGACTTTAGAAGGTTTAGACTATTGGGTAAAGTTTATAAGGTAGACTGCTAAGTTTAAAGGACTCTATGGGACTAAAGAAATGAACTGCTATTAACAGTTCAGTAAGTTTGTTTGCATTAACGCTCTAAAGTCTTTAATTAAAAGTCTTTAGAAGGTTTAGAGTATTGAGTGAAGTTTATAAAGTAAACAGCTCAGTCTAAAGAGCTCTATGAAACTAACTAAATAAACTATTATTAACAGTTCAGAAAGTTGGTTTGCATAAACACTCTAAAGTCTTTAAATTAAAGACTTTAGAAGGTTTAGACTATTGAGCGAAGTTTATAAAGTAAACTGGTCAGTCTAAAGGACTCTATGAAACTAACTAAATAAACTGTTATTAACAGTTTAGTAAGTTCGTTTGCATTAACACTCTAACGCCATTAATTTAAAGACTTTAGAATGTTTAGACTATTGAGTAAAGTTTATAAAGTAAACTGCTCAGTGTAAAGGACTCTATGGGACTAAAGAAATAAACTGCTATTAACAGTTTAGTAAGTTTGTTTGCATTAACGCTCTAAAGTCTTTAATTTAAAGACTTTAGAAGGTTTAGAGTATTGAGTGAAGTTTATAAAGTAAACAGCTCAATCTAAAGGGCTCTATGAAACTAACTAAATAAACTATTATTAACAGTTTAGTAAGGTAGTTTGTGATAACACTCTGAAGTCTTTAATTTAAAGACTTTAGAAGGTTTAGACTATTGAGTAAAGTTTATAATGTAAACTGCTCAGTCTAAAGGACTCTATGGGACTAAAGAAATAAACTGCTATTAACAGTTTAGTAAGTTGCTTTGCATTAACCCTCTAAAGTCTTTAATTTAAAGACTTTAGAAGGCTTAGACTATTGAGTGAAGTTTGTAAAGTAAACTGATAGGTCTAAAGGACTCTATGGGACTAACTAAATTAACTGTTATTAACAGTTTAGTAAGTTGGTTTGCATTAACACTCTAAAGTCTTTAATTTAAAGACTTTAGAAGGTTTAAACTATTGAGTAAAGTTTTTAAAGTAAACTGCTCAGTCTAAAGGACTCTATGGGACTAAAGAAATAAACCGCTATTAACAGTTTAGTAAGTTGGTTTGCATTAACACTCTAAAGTCTTTTATTTAAAGACTTTAGAAGGTTTAGACTATTGAGTGAAGTTTTTTAAAGTAAACTGATAGGTCTAAAGGACTCTATGGGACTAACTAAATTAACTGCTATTAACAGTTTAGTAAGTTCGTTTGCATTAACACTCTAAAGTCTTTAATTTAAAGACTTTAGAAGGTTTAAACTATTGAGTAAAGTTTATAAAGTAAACTGCTCAGTCTAAAGGACTCTATGGGACTAAAGAAATAAACTGCTATTAACAGTTTAGTAAGTTCGTTTGCATTAACACTCTAAAGTCTTTAATTTAAAGACTTTAGAAGGTTTAGACTATTGGGTAAAGTTTATAAGGTAGACTGCTAAGTATAAAGGACTCTATGGGACTAAAGAAATAAACTGCTATTAACAGTTCAGTAAGTTTTTTTGCATTAACACTCTAAACTCTTTAAATTAAAGACTTTAGAAGGTTTAGACTATTGAGCGAATTTTATAAAGTAAACTGGTCAGTCTAAAGGACTCTATGAAACTAACAAAATAAACTGTTATTAACAGTTTAGTAAGTTCGTCTGCATTAACAGTCTAAAGTCTTTAATTTAAAGACTTTAGAAGGTTTAGACTATTGAGTAAAGTTTATAAAGAAAACTGCTCAGGCTAAAGGACTCTATGGGACTAAAGAAATAAACTGCTATTAACAGTTTAGTAAGTTTGTTTGCACTAACGCTCTAAAGTCTTTAATTTAAAGACTTTAGAAGGTTTAGAGTATTGAGTGAAGTTTATAAAGTAAACAGCTCAGTTTAAAGGGCTCTATGAAACTAACTATATAAAATGCTGTTAACAGTTTAGTAAGTTTGTTTGCATTAACACTCAAAAGTCTTTAAATTAAAGACTTTAAAAGGTTTAGACTATTGAGTGAAGTTTGTAAAGTAAACTGATAGGTCTAAAGGACTCTATGGGACAAACTAAATAAACTATTATTAACAGTTTAGTAAATTAGTTTGTGATAACACTCTAAAGTCTTTAATTTAAAGACTTTAGAAGGTTTAAAGTATTGAGTAAAGTTTATAAACTAAACTGCTCAGTCTAAAGGACTCTATCGGACTAAAAAAATAAACTGCTATTAACATTTTAGTAAGTTCGTTTGCACTAACACTCTAAAGTCTTTAATTTAAAGACTTTAGAAGGTTTAGACTATTGAGTGAAGTTTTTTAAAGTAAACTGATAGGTCTAAAGGACTCTATGGGACTAACTAAATTAACTGCTATTAACAGTTTAGTAAGTTCGTTTGCATTAACACTCTAAAGTCTTTAATTTAGAGACTTTAGAAGGTTTAAACTATTGAGTAAATTTTATAAAGTAAACTGCTCAGTCTAAAGGACTCTATGGGACTTAAGAAATAAACTGCTATTAACAGTTTAGTGAGTTGGTTTGCATTAACACTCTAAAGTCTTTAATTTAAAGACTTTAGAAGGTTTAGACTATGGGGTAAAGTTTATAAGGTAGACTGCTAAGTTTAAAGGACTCAATGGGACTAACGAATTAAACTGCTATTAACAGTTCAGTAAGTTTTTTTGCATTAACACTCTAAAGTCTTTAAATTAAAGACTTTAGAAGGTTTAGAGTATTGAGTAAAGTTTATAAAGTAAACAGCTCAGTCTAAAGGGCTGTATGAAACTAACTATATAAACTGCTGTTAACAGTTTAGTAAGTTGGTTTGCATTAACACTCTAAAGTCTTTAATTTAAAGACTTTAGAAGGTTTAGACTATTGGGTAAAGTTTATAAGGTAGACTGCTAAGTTTAAAGGACTCTATGGGATTAAAGAAATGAACTGCTATTAACAGTTCAGTAAGTTTGTTTGCATTAACACTCTAAAGTCTTTAAATTAAAGACTTTAGAAGGTTTAGACTATTGAGCGAAGTTTATAATGTAAACTGCTCAGTCTAAAGGACTCTATGAGACTAAAGAAATAAACTGCTATTAACAGTTTAGTAAGTTGGTTTGCATTAACCCTCTAAAGTCATTAATTTAAAGACTTTAGAAGGTTTAGACTATTGAGTGAAGTTTGCAAAGTAAACTGATAGGTCTAAAGGACTCTATGGGACTAACTAAATTAACTGTTATTAACAGTTTAGTAAGTTGGTTTGCATTAACACTCTAAAGTCTTTAATTTAAAGACTTTAGAAGGTTTAGACTATTGAGTGAAGTTTGTAAAGTAAACTGATAGGTCTAAAGGACTCTATGGGACTAACTAAATAAACCATTATTAACAGTTTAGTAAGTTAGTTTGTGATAACACTCTAAAGTCTATAATTTAAAGACTCTAGAAGGTTTAGACTATTGAGTAAAGTTTATAATGTAAACTGCTCAGTCTGAAGGACTCTATGGGACAAAAGAAATAAACTGCTATTAACAGTTTAGTAAGTTGGTTTGCATTAACCCTCTAAAGTCTTTAATTTAAAGACTTTAGAAGGTTTAGACTATTGAGTGAAGTTTGTAAAGTAAACTGATTGGTCTAAAGGACTCTATGGGACTAACTAAATTAACCGTTATTAACAGTTTAGTAAGTTGGTTTGCATTAACACTCTAAAGTCTTTAATTTAAAGACTTTAGAAGGTTTAAACTATTGAGTAAAGTTTATAAAGTAAACTGCTCAGTCTAAAGGACTCTATGGGACTAAAGAAATAAACTGCTATTAACAGTTTAGTAAATTGGTTTGCATTAACCCTCTAAAGTCTTTAATTTAAAGACTTTAGAAGGTTTAGACTATTGAGTGAAGTTTTTAAAGTAAACTGATAGGTCTAAAGGACTCTATGGGACTAACTAAATTAACTGCTATTAACAGTTTAGTAAGTTCGTTTGCATTAACACTCTAAAGTCTTTAATTTAAAGACTTTAGAAGGTTTAAACTATTGAGTAAAGTTTATAAAGTAAACTGCTCAGTCTAAAGGACTCTATGGGACAAAAGAAATAAACTGCTATTAACAGTTTAGTAAGTTGGTTTGCATTAACACTCTAAAGTCTTTAATTTAAAGACTTTAGAAGGTTTAGACTATTGGGTAAAGTTTATAAGGTAGACTGCTAATTTTAAAGGACTCTATGGGACTAAAGAAATGAACTGCTATTAACAGTTCAGTAAGTTTTTTTGCATTAACACTCTAAAGTCTTTAAATTAAAGACTTTAGAAGTTTTAGACTATTGAGCGAAGTTTATAAAGTAAACTGGTCAGTCTAAAGGACTCTATGAAACTAACAAAATAAACTGTTATTAACAGTATAGTAAGTTCGTCTGCATTAACACTCTAAAGTCTTTAATTTAAAGACTTTAGAAGGTTTAGTCTATTGAGTAAAGTTTATAAAGTAAAATGCTCAGTGTAAAGGACTCTATGGGACTAAAGAAATAAACTGCTATTAACAGTTCAGTAAGTTTGTTTGCATTAACGCTCTAAAGTCTTTAATTTAAAGACTTTAGAAGGTTTAGAGTATTGAGTGAAGTTTATAAAGTAAACACCTCAGTATAAAGCGCTCTATGAAACTGACTAAATCAACTATTATTAACAGTTTTGTAAGTTGGTTTGTGATAACAGTCTAAAGTCTTTAATTTAAAGACTTTAGAAGGTTTAGACTATTTAGTAAAGTTTATAAAGTAAACTGCTCAGTTTAAAGGACTCTATGGGACTAAAGAAATAAACTGCTATTAACAGTTTAGTAAGTTGGTTTGCATTAACCCTCTAAAGTCTTTAATTTAAAGACTTTAAAAGGTTTAGACTATTGAGTGAATTTTTTTAAAGTAAACTGATAGGTCTAAAGGACTCTATGGGACTAACTAAATTAACTGCTATTAACAGTTTAGTAAGTTCGTTTGCATTAACACTCTAAAGTCTTTAATTTAATGACTTTAGAAGGTTTAGACTATTGGGTAAAGTTTATAAGGTAGACTGCTAAGTTTAAAGGACTCTATGGGACTAAAGAAATGAACTGCTATTAACAGTTCAGTAAGTTCGTTTGCATTAACGCTCTAAAGTCTTTAATTTAAAGACTTTAGAAGGTTTAGAGTATTGAGTGAAGTTTATAAAGTAAACAGCTCAGTCTAAAGGGCTCTATGAAACTAACTATATAAACTGCTGTTAACAGTTTAGTAAGTTGGTTTGCATTAACACTCAAAAGTCTTTAAATTAAAGACTTTAGAAGGTTTAGACTATTGAGTGAAGTTTTTAAAGTAAACTGATAGGTCTAAAGGACTCTATGGGACTAACTAAATAAACTATTATTAACAGTTTAGTAAGTTAGTTTGTGAAACACTCTAAAGTCTTTAATTTAAAGACTTTAGAATGTTTAGACTATTGAGTAAAGTTTATAAAGTAAACTGCTCAGTTTAAAGGACTCTATGGGACTAAAGAAATAAACTGCTATTAACAGTTTAGTAATTTGGTTTGCATTAACCCTCTAAAGTCTTTAATTTAAAGACTTTAGAAGGTTTAGACGATTGAGTGAAGTTTTTTAAAGTAAACTGATAGGTCTAAAGGACTCTATGGGACTAACTAAATTAACTGCTATTAACAGTTTAGTAAGTTCGTTTGCATTAACACTCTAAAGTCTTTAATTTAAAGACTTTAGAAGGTTTAGACTATTGGGTAAAGTTTATAAGGTAGACTGATAAGTTTAAAGGACTCTATGGGACTAAAGAAATGAACTGCTATTAACAGTTCAGTAAGTTTGTTTGCATTAACGCTCTAAAGTCTTTAATTTAAAGACTTTAGAAGTTTTAGAGTATTGAGTGAAGTTTATAAAGTAAACGGCTCAGTCTAAAGGGCTCTATGAAACTAACTATATAAACTGCTGTTAACAGTTTAGTAAGTTGGTTTGCATTAACACTCAAAAGTCTTTAAATTAAAGACTTTAGAAGGTTTAGACTATTGAGTGAAGTTTGTAAAGTAAACTGATAGGTCTAAAGGACTCTCTGGGACTAACTAAATAAACTATTATTAACAGTTTAGTAAGTTAGTTTCTGATAACACTCTAAAGTCTTTAATTTAAAGACTTTAGAATGTTTAGACTATTGAGTAAAGTTTATAAAGTAAACTGCTCAGTCTAAAGGACTCTATGGGACAAAAAAATAAGCTGCTATTAACAGTTTAGTAAGTTGGTTTGCATTAACACTCTAAAGTCTTTAATTTAAAGACTTTAGAAGGTTTAGACTATTGGGTAAAGTTTATAAGGTAGACTGCTAAGTTTAAAGGACTCTATGGGACTAAAGAAATAAACTGCTATTAACAGTTCAGTAAGTTTGTTTGCATTAACACTCTAAAGTCTTTAAATTAAAGACTTTAGAAGGTTTAGACTATTGAGCGAAGTTTATAAAGTAAACTGGTCAGTCTAAAGGACTCTATGAAACTAACAAAATAAACTGTTATTAACAATATAGTAAGTTCGTCTGCATTAACACTCTAAAGTCTTTAATTTAAAGACTTTAGAAGGTTTAGTCTATTGAGTAAAGTTTATAAAGTAAACTGCTCAGTGTAAAGGACTCTATGGGACTAAAGAAATTAACTGCTATTAACAGTTTAGTAAGTTTGTTTGCATTAACGCTCTAAAGTCTTTAATTTAAAGACTTTAGAAGGTTTAGAGTATTGAGTAAAGTTTATAAAGTAAACAGCTCAGTCTAAAGCGCTTTATGAAACTGACTAAATCAACTATTATTAACAGTTTTGTAAGTTGGTTTGTGATAACACTCTAAAGTGTTTAATTTAAAGACTTTAGAAGGTTTAGACTATTGAGTAAAGTTTATAAAGTAAACTACTCAGTTTAAAGGACTCTATGGGACTAAAGAAATAAACTGCTATTAACAGTTTAGTAAGTTGGTTTGCATTAACCCTCTAAAGTCTTTAATTTAAAGACTTTAGAATGTTTAGACTATTGAGTGAAGTTTTTTAAAGTAAACTGATAGGTCTAAAGGACTCTATGGGACAACTAAATTAACTGCTATTAACAGTTTAGTAAGTTCGTTTGCATTAACACTCTAAAGTCTTTAATTTAAAGACTTTAGAAGGTTTAGACTATTGGGTAAAGTTTATAAGGTAGACTGGTAAGTTTAAAGGACTCTATGGGACTAAAGAAATGAACTGCTATTAACAGTTCAGTAAGTTTGTTTGCATTAACGCTCTAAACTCTTTAATTTAAAGACTTTAGAAGGTTTAGAGTATTGAGTGAAGTTTATAAAGTAAACAGCTCAGTCTAAAGGGCTCTATGAAACTAACTATATAAACTGCTGTTAACAGTTTAGTAAGTTGGTTTGCATTAACACTCAAAAGTCTTTAAATTAAAGACTTTAGAAGGTTTAGACTATTGAGTGAAGTTTGTAAAGTAAACTGATAGGTCTAAAGGACTCTATGGGACTAACTAAATAAACTATTATTAACAGTTTAGTAAGTTAGTTTGTGATAACACTCTAAAGTCTTTAATTTAAAGACTTTAGAATGTTTAGACTATTGAGTAAAGTTTATAAAGTAAACTGCGCAGTTAAAGGACTCTATGGGACTAAAGAAACCAACTGCTATTAACAATTTAGTAAGTTGGTTTGCATTAACACTCTAAAGTTTTTAATTTAAAGACATTAGAAGGTTTAGACTATTGAGTGAAGTTTATAAAGTAAACAGCTCAGTCTAATTGGCTCTACGAAACTAACTAAATAAACTGCTGTGAAAAGTTTAGTCAGGTGGTTTGCATTAACACTCTAAATTCTTTAATTTAAAGACTTTAGAAGGTTTAGAGTATTGAGTGAAGTATATAAAGTAAACAGCTCAGTCTAAAGGGCTCTATGAAACTAACTATATAAACTGCTGTTAACAGTTTAGTAAGTTGGTTTGCATTAACACTCAAAAGTCTTTAAATTAAAGACTTTAGAAGGTTTAGACTATTGAGTGAAGTTTGTAAAGTAAACTGATAGGTCTAAAGGACTCTATGGGACTAACTAAATAAACTATTATTAACAGTTTAGTAAGTTAGTTTGTGATAACACTCTAAAGTCTTTAATTTAAAGACTTTAGAATGTTTAGACTATTGACTAAAGTTTATAAAGTAAACTGCGCAGTTAAAGGACTCTATGGGACTAAAGAAACCAACTGCTATTAACAGTTTAGTAAGTTGGTTTGCATTAACACTCTAAAGTTTTTAATTTAAAGACTTTAGAAGGTTTAGACTATTGAGTGAAGTTTATAAAGTAAACAGCTCAGTCTAATTGGCATTACGAAACTAACTAAATAAACTGCTGTGAAAAGTTTAGTCAGGTGGTTTGCATTAACACTCTAAATTCTTTAATTTAAAGACTTTAGAAGGTTTAGACTATTTAGTAAAGTTTATAAAGTAAACTGCTCAGTCTAAAGAACTCAATGGGACTAAACAGATAAACTGCTGTTAACAGTTTAGTAAGTTGGTTTGCATTAGTCCTCTAAAGTCTTTAATTTAAAGACTTTAGAAAGCTTACACTATTTAGTGAACTTTGTAAAGTAAGCTGATAGGTCTAAAGGAATCTATGGGCTAACTAAATAAACTGCTATTAACAGTTTAGTAAGTTTGTTTGCATTAACACTGTAAAGTCTTTTAATTAAAGACTTCAGAGGGTTTAAACTATTGAGTAAAGTTTATAAAGTACACTGCTCAGTCTAAAGGACTCTATGGGGCTAAAGAAATAAACTGCTATTAACAGTTCAGTAAGATGGCTTGCGTTAACACTTTAAAGTCTTTAATTTAAAGACTTTAAAAGGTTTAGACTATTGGTTAAAGTTTATAAGGTAGACTGCTAAGTTTAAAGGACTCTATGAGACTGAAGAAATGAACTGCTATTAACAGTTCAGTAAGTTGGTTTGCATTAACACTCTAAAGTCTTTAAATTAAAGAATTTAGAAGGTTTAGACTGTCGAGCTAAGTTTATAAAGTAAACTGGTCAGTCTAAAGGACTCTATGAAACTAACTATATAAACTGTTATTAACAGTTTAGTAAGTTCGTTTGCATTAACACTCTAAAGTCATTAATTTAAAGACTTTAGAAGGTTTAGACTATTGAGTAAAGTTTATAAAGTAAACTGCTCAGTCTAAAGGACTCTATGGGACTAAAGAAATAAACTGCTATTAACAGTTTAGTAAGTTTCTTTGCATTAACGATCTAAAGTCTTTAATTTAAAGACTTTAGAAGGTTTAGAGTATTGAGTGAAGTTTATAAAGTAAACAGCTCAGTCTAAAGGGCTCTATGAAACTAACTAAATAAACTATTATTAACAGTTTAGTAAGTTAGTTTGTGATAACACTCTAAAGTCTTTAATTTAAAGACTTTAGAAGTTTTAGACTATTGAGCGAAGTTTATAATGTAAACTGGTCAGTCTAAAGGACTCTATGAAACTAACTAAATAAACTGTTATTAACAGTTTAGTAAGTTCGTTTGCATTAACAGTCTAAAGTCATTAATTGAAAGACTTTAGAAGGTTTAGACTATTGAGTAAAGTTTATAAAGTAAACTGCTCAGTGTAAAGGCCTCTATGGCACTAAAGAAATCAACTGCTATTAACAGTTATAGTAAATTTGTTTGCATTAACGCTCTAAAGTCTTTAATTTAAAGACTTTAGAAGGTTTAGAGTATTGAGTGAAGTTTATAAAGTAAACAGCTCAGTCTAAAGGGCTCTATGAAACTAACTAAATAAACTATTATTAACAGTTTAGTAAGTTAGTTTGTGATAACACCCTAAAGTCTTTAATTTAAAGACTTTAGAAGGTTTAGACTATTGAGTAAAGTTTATAAAGTAAACTGCTCAGTCTAAAGGACTCTATGGGACTAAAGAAATAAACTGCTATTAACAGTTTAGTAAGTTGGTTTGCATTAACCCTCTAAAGTCTTTAACTTAAAGACTTTAGCAGGTTTAGACTATTGAGTGAAGTTTGTAAAGTAAACTGATAGGTCTAAAGGACTCTATGGGACTAACTAAATTAACTGTTATTAACAGTTTAGTAAGTTGGTTTGCATTAACACTCTAAAGTCTTTAATTTAAAGACTTTAGAAGTTTTACACTATTGAATAAAGTTCATAAAGTAAACTGCTCAGTCTAAAGGACTCTATGGGACTAAAGAAATAAACTGCTATTAACAGTTTAGTAAGTTGGTTTGCATTAACCCTCTAAAGTCTTTAATTTAAAGACTTTAGAAGGTTTAGACTATTGAGTGAAGTTTTTTAAAGTAAACTGATAGGTCTAAAGGACTCTATGCGACTAACTAAATTAACTGCTATTAACAGTTTAGTAAGTTCGTTTCCATTAACACTCTAAAGTCTTTAATTTAAAGACTTTAGAAGGTTTAAACTATTGAGTAAAGTTTATAAAGTAAACTGCTCAGTCTAAAGGACTCTATGGGACTAAAGAAATAAACTGCTATTAACAGTTCAGTAAGTTTGTTTGCATTAACACTCTAAACTCTTTAATTTAAAGACTTTAGAAGGTCTAGACTATTGAATAAAGTTTATAAAGTAAACTGCTCAGTGTAAAGGACTCTATGGGACTAAAGAAATAAACTATTATTAACAGTTATAGCAAGTTTGTTTGCATTAACGCTCTAAAGTCTTTAATTTAAAGACTTTAGAAGGTTTAGAGTATTGAGTGAAGTTTATAAAGTAAACAGCTCAATCTAAAGGGCTCTATGAAACTAACTAAATAAACTATTATTAACAGTTTAGTAAGTTTGTTTGTGATAAGTCTCTAAAGTCTTTAATTTAAAGACTTTAGAAGGTTTAGACTATTGAGTAAAGTTTACAAAGTAAACTGCTCAATCTAAAGGGCTCTATGGGACTAAAGAAATAAACTGCTATTAACAGTTTAGTAAGTTGGTTTGCATTAACCCTCTAAAGTCTTTAATTTAAAGACTTTAGAAGGTTTAGACCATTGCGTGAAGTTTGTAAAGTAAACTGATAGGTCTAAAGGACTCTATGGGACTAACTAAATTAACTGTTATTAACAGTTTAGTAAGTTGTTTTGCATTAACACTCTAAAGTCTTTAATTTAAAGACTTTGGAAGGTTTAAACTATTTAGTAAAGTTTATAAAGTAAACTGCTCAGTCTAAAGGACTCTTTGGGACTAAAGAAATAAACTGCTATTAACTGTTTAGTAAGTTGGTTTGCATTAACCCTCTAAAGTCTTTATTTTAAAGACTTTAGAAGGTTTAGAACATTGCGTGAAGTTTGTAAAGTAAACTGATAGGTCTAAAGGACTCTATGGGACTAACTAAATTAACTGTTATTAACAGTTTAGTAAGTTGTTTTGCATTAACACTCTAAATTCTTTAATTTAAAGACTTTGGAAGGTTTAAACTATTGAGTAAAGTTTATAAAGTAAACTTCTCAGTCTAAAGGACTCTATGGGACTAAAGAAATAAACTGCTATTAACAGTTTAGTAAGTTGGTTTGCATTAACCCTCTAAAGTCTTTAATTTAAAGACTTTAGAAGGTTTAGACTATTGAGTGAAGTTTTTTAAATTAAACTGCTCAGTCTAAAGGACTCTATGGGACTAAAGAAATAAACTGCTATTAACAGTTCAGTAAGTTGGTTTGCATTAACACTCTAAAGTCTTTAATTTAAAGACTTTAGAAGGTTTAGACTATTGGGTAAAGATTATAAGGTAGACTGCTAAGTTTAAAGGACTCTATGGGACTAAAGAAATGAACTGCTATTAACAGTTCAGTAAGTTTGTTTGCATTAACACTCTAAAGTCTTTAAATTAAAGACTTTAGAAGGTTTAGACTATTGAGCGAAGTTTATAAAGTAAACTGGTCAGTCTAAAGGACTCTATGAAACTAACTAAATAAACTTTTACTACTAGTTTAGTAAGTTGGTTTGCATTAACCCTCTAAAGTCTTTAATTTAAAGACTTTAGAAGGATAAGACTATTGAGTGAAGTTTGTAACGTAAACTGATAGGTCTAAAGGACTCTATGGGACTAACTAAATAAACTGCTATTAACAGTTCAGTAAGTTGGTTTGCATTAGCGCTCTAAAGTCTTTAATTTAAAGACTTTAGAAGGTTTAGACTATTGAGTGAAGTTTGTAAAGTAAACTTCTCAGTTAAAGGACACTATGGGACTAAAGAAACCAACTGCTATTAACAGTTTAGTAAGTTCGTTTGCATTAACACTATAAAGTCTTTAATTTAAAGACTTTAGAAGGTTTAGACTATTGAGTGAAGTTTATAAAGTAAACAGCTCAGTCTAAAGGGCTCTATGAAACTAACTAAATAAACTGCTGTGAAAAGTTTAGTCAAGTGGTTTGCATAAACACTCTAAATTCTTTAATTTAAAAACTTTAGAAGGTTTAGACTATTGAGTAAAGTTTATAAGTAAACTGCTCAGTCTAAAGAACTCAATGGGACTAAAGAAATAAACTGCTATTAACATTTTAGTAAGTTGGTTTGCATTAGCCCTGTAAAGTCTTTAATTTAAAGACTTTAGAAGACTTAGACTATTTAGTGAACTTTGTAAAGTAAACTGATAGCTCTAAAGGAATCTATGGGCTAACTAAACAAACTGCTATTAACAGTTTAGTAAGTTAGTTTGCATTAACACTCTAAAGTCTTTAATTTAAAGACTTCAGAAGGTTTAAACTATTGAGTAAAGTTTATAAAGTACACTGCTCAGTCTAAAGGACTCTATGGGACTAAAGAAATAAACTGCTATTAACAGTTCAGTAAGATGGTTTGCATTAACACTTTAAAGTCTTTAATTTAAAGACTTTAGAAGGTTTAGACTATTGGGTAAGGTTTATAAAGTAAACTGGTCAGTCTAAAGGACTCTATGAAACTAACTAAATAAACTGTTATTAACAGTTTAGTAAGTTCGTTTGCATTAACACACTAAAGTCATTAATTTAAAGACTTTAGAAGGTTTAGACTGTTGAGTAAAGTTTATAAAGTAAACTGCTCAGTCTAAAGGAGTCTATGGGACTAAAGAAATAAACTGCTATTAACAGTTTAGTAAGTTTGTTTGCATTAACGCTCTAAAGTCTTTAATTTAAAGACTTTAGAAGGTTTAGAGTATTGAGTGAAGTTTATAAAGTAAACAGCTCAGTCTAATGGGCTCTATGAAACTAACTAAATAAACTATTATTAACAGTTTAGTAAGTTAGTTTGTGATAACACTCAAAAGTCTTTAATTTAAAGACTTTAGAAGGTTTAGACTATTGAGTAAAGTTTATAAAGTAAACTGCTCAGTCTAAAGGACTTTATGGGACTAAAGAAATAAACTGCTATTAACAGTTTAGTAAGTTGGTTTGCATTAACCCTCTAAAGTCTTTAATTTAAAGACTTTAGAAGCTTTAGACTATTGAATGAAGTTTGTAAAGTAAACTAATAGGTCTAAATGACTCTATGGGACTAACTAAATTAACTGTTATTAACAGTTTAGTAAGTTGGTTTTCATTAAGACTCTAAAGTCTTTAATTTAAAGACTTTAGAAGGTGTAAACTATTGAGTAAAGTTTATAAAGTAAACTGCTCAGTCTAAAGGACTCTATGGGACTAAAAAAATAAACTGCTATTAACAGTTTAGTAACTTGGTTTGCATTAACCCTCTAAAGTCTTTAATTTAAAGACTTTAGAAGGCTTAGACTATTGAATGAAGTTTTTTAAAGTAAACTGATAGGTCTAAAGGACTCTATGGGACTAACTAAATTAACTGCTATTAACAGTTTAGTAAGTTTGTTTGCGTTAAAACACTAAAGTCTTTAATTTAAAGACTTTAGAAGGTTTAAACTATTGAGTAAAGTTTATAAAGTAAACTGCTCAGTCTAAAGGACTCTATGGGACTAAAGAAATAAACTGTTATTAACAGTTTAGTAAGTTGGTTTGCATTAACACACTAAAGTCTTTAATTTACAGACTTTATAAGGTTTAGACTATTGGGTAAAGTTTATAAGGTAGACTGCTAAGTTTAAAGGACTCTATGGGACTAAAGAAATGAACTGCTATTAACAGTTCAGTAAGTTTGTTTGCATTAACACTCTAAAGTCTTTAAATTAAAGACTTTAGAAGGTTTAGACTATTGAGCGAAGTTTATAAAGTAAACTGGTCTGTCTAAAGGACTCTACGAAACTAACAAAATAAACTGTTATTAACAGTTTAGTAAGTTCGTCTGCATTAACACTCTAAAGTCTTTAATTTAAAGACTTTAGAAGGTTTAGACTATTGAGTAAAGTTTATAAAGTAAACTGCTCAGTCTAAAGGACTCTATGGGACTAAAGAAAGAAACCGCTATTAACAGTTTAGTAAGTTTGTTTGCATTAACCCTCTAAAGTCTTTAATTTAAAGACTTTAGAAGGTTTAGACTATTGCGTGAAGTTTGTAAAGTAAACTGATAGGTCTAAAGGACTCTATGGGACTAACTAAATTAACTGTTATTAACAGTTTAGTAAGTTTGTTTGCATTAACACTCTAAAGTCTTTAATTTAAAGACTTTAGAAGGTTTAAACTATTGAGTAAAGTTTATAAAGTAAACTGTTCAGCCTAAAGGACTCTATGGGACTAAAGAAATAAACTGCTATTAACAGTTTAGTAAGTTGGTTTGCATTAACCCTCTAAAGTCTTTAATTTAAAGACTTTAGAAGGTTTAGACTATTGAGTGAAATTTTTTAAAGTAAACTGATAGGTCTAAAAGACTCTACATGACTAACTAAATTAACTGCTATTAACAGTTTAGTAAGTTCTTTTGCATTAGCACTCTAAAGTCTTTAATTTAAAGACTTTAGAAGGTTTAAACTATTGAGTAAAGTTTATAAAGTAAACTGCTCAGTCTAAAGGACTCTATGGGACTAAAGAAAAAAACTGCTATTAACAGTTTAGTAAGTTGTTTTGCATTAACGCTCTAAAGTCTTTAATTTAAAGACTTTAGAAGGTTTAGAGTATTGAGTGAAGTTTATAAAGTAAACAGCTCAGTCTAAAGGGCTCTATGAAACTAACTAAATAAACTATTATTAACAGTTTAGTAAGTTAGTTTGTGATAACACTCTAAAGTCTTTAATTTAAAGACTTTAGAAGGTTTAGACTATTGAGTAAAGTTTACAAAGTAAACTGCTCAGTCTAAAGTACTCTATGGGACTAAAGAAATAAACTGCTATTAACAGTTTAGTAAGTTGGTTTGCATTAACCCTCTAAAGTCTTTAATTTATCGACTTTAGAAGGTTTAGACTATTGAGTGAAGTTTGTAAAGTAAACGGATAGGTCTAAAGGACTCTATGGGACTAACTAAATTAACTGTTATTAACAGTTTAGTAAGTTGGTTTGCATTAACACTCTAAAGTCTTTAATTTAAAGACTTTAGAAGGTTTAAACTATTGAGTAAAGTTATAAAGTAAACTGCTCAGCCTAAAGGACTCTATGGGACTAAAGAAATAAACTGCTATTAACAGTTTAGTAAGTTGGTTTGCATTAACCCTCTAAAGTCTTTAATTTAAAGACTTTAGAAGGTTTAGACTATTGAGTGAAGTCTTCTAAAGTAAACTGATAGGTCTAAAGGACTCTATGGGACTAAATAAATTAACTGCTATTAACACTTTAGTTAGTTCGTTTGCATGAACACTCTAAAGTCTTTAATTTAAAGACTTTAGAAGGTTTAAACTATTGTGTAAACTTTATAAAGTAAACTGCTCAGTCTAAAGGACTCTATGGGACTAAAGAAATAAACTGCTATTAACAGTTCAGTAAGTTGGTTTGCATTAACACTGTAAAGTCTTTAATTTAAAGACTTTAAATGTTTAGTCTATTGGGTAAAGTTTATAAGGTAGACTGGTAAGTTTAAAGGACTCTATGGGACTAAAGAAATGAACTGCTATTAACAGTTCAGTAAGTTTGTTTGCATTAACACTCTAAAGTCTTTAAATTAAAGACTTTAGAAGGTTTAGACTATTGAGCGAAGTTGATGAAGTAAGCTGCTCAGTCTAAAGGACTCTATGAAACTAACTAAATAAACTGTTATTAACAGTTAAGTAAGTTCGTTTGCATTAACACTCTAAAGTCATTAATTTAAAGACTTTAGAAGGTTTAGACTATTGAGTAAAGTTTATAAAGTAAACTGCTCAATGTAAAGGACTCTATGGGACTAAAGAAATAAACTGCTATTAACAGTTATAGTAAGTTTGTTTGGATTAACGCTCTAAAGTCTTTAATTTAAAGACTTTAGAAGGTTTAGAGTATTGAGTGAAGTTTATAAAGTAAACAGCTCTGTCTAAAGGCTCTATGAAACTAACTAAATATACTATTATTAACAGTTTAGTAAGTTAGTTTGTGATAACACTCTAAAGTCTTTAATTTAAGGACTTTAGAAGGTTTAGACTATTTAGTAAAGTTTATAAAGTAAACTGCTCAGTCTAAAGGACTCTATGGGACTAAAGAAATAAACTGCTATTAACAGTTTAGTAAGTTGGTTTGCATTAACACTCTAAAGTCTTTAATTTAAAGACTTTAGAAGGTTTAGACTATTGAGTGAAGTTTTTTAAAGTAAATTGATAGATCTAAAGGACTCTAAGGGACTAACTAAATTAACTGCTATAAACAGTTTAGTAAGTTCGTTTGAATTAACACTCTAAAGTCTTTAATTTAAAGACTTTAGAAGGTTTAAACTATTGAGTAAAGTTTATAGAGTAAACTGCTCAGTCTGAAGGACTCTATGGGACTAAAGAAATAAACTGCTATTAACAGTTTAGTAAGTTTGTTTGCATTAACACTCTAAAGTCTTTAATTTAAAGACTTTAGAAGGTTTAGACTATTGGGTAAAGTTTATAAGGTAGACTGCTAAGTTCAAAGGACTCTATGGGACTAAAGAAATGAACTGCTATTAACAGTTCAGTAAGTTTGTTTGCATTAACGCTCTAAAGTCTTTAATTTAATGACTTTAGAAGGTTTAGAGTATTGAGTCAAGTTTATAAAGTAAACAGCTAAGTCTAAAGGGATCTATGAAACTAACTAAATAAACTATTATTAAAAGTTTAATAAGTTCGTCTGCATTAACACTCTAAAGTCTTTAATTTAAAGACTTTAGAAGGTTTAGACTATTGAGTAAAGTTTATAAAGTAAACTGCGCAGTATAAAGGAATCTATGGGACTAAAGAAATAAACTGCTATTAACAGTTTAGTAAGTTTGTTTGCATTAATGCTCTAAAGTCTTTAATTTAAAGACTTTAGAAGGTTTAGAGTATTGAGTCAAGATTATAAAGTAAACAGCTAAGTCTAAAGGACTCTATGAAACTAACTAAATAAACTATTATTAAAAGTTTAATAAGTTCGTCTGCATTAACACTCTAAAGTCTTTAATTTAAAGACTTTAGAAGGTTTAGAGTATTGAGTAAAGTTTATGAAGTAAACTGCTCAGTATAAAGGAATCTATGTGACTAAAGAAATAAACTGCTATTAACAGTTTAGTAAGTTGTTTTGCATTAACGCTCTAAAGTCTTTAATTTAAAGACTTTAGAAAGTTTAGAGTATTGAGTGAAGTTTATAAAGTAAAGAGCTCCGTCTAAAGGGCTCTATGAAACTAACTAAATAAACTATTATTAACAGTTTAGTAAGTTAGTTTGTGATAACACTCTAATGTCTTTAATTTAAAGACTTTAGAAGGTTTAGACTATTGAGTAAAGTTTATAAAGTAAACTGCTCAGTCTAAAGGACTCTATGGGACTAAAGAAATAAACTGCTATTAACAGTTTAGTAAGTTGGTTTGCATTAACCCTCTAAAGTCTTTAATTTAAAGACTTTAGAAGGTTTAGACTATTGAGTGAAGTTTCTAAAGTAAACTGATAGGTCTAAAGGACTCTATGGGACTAACTAAGTTAACTGTTATTAACAGGTTAGTAAGTTTGTATGCATTAACACTCTAAAGTCTTTAATTTAAAGACTTTAGAAGGTTTGAACTATTGAGTAATGTTTATAAAGTAAACTGCTCAGTCTAAAGGACTCTATGGGACTAAAGAAATAAACTGCTATTAACAGTTTAGTAAGTTGGTTTGCATTAACCCTCTAAAGTCTTTAATTAAAAGACTTTAGAAGGTTTAGAACATTGAGTGAAATATGTAAAGTAAACTAGATAGGTCTAAAGGACTCTATGGGACTAACTAAATTAACTGTTATTAACAGTTTAGTAAGTTGGTTTGCATTAACACTCTAAAGTCTTTAATTTAAAGACTTTAGAAGGTTTAGACTATTGAGGGAAGTTTGTTAAAATAAACTGACAGGTCTAAAGGACTCTATGGGACTAACTAAATTAACTGCTATTAAAGTTTAGTAAGTTGGTTTGCATTAACACTCTAAAGTCTTTAATTTAAAGACTTTAGAAGGTTTAGACTATTGAGTAAAGTTTATAAAGTAAACTGCTCAGTCTAAGAGACTCTATGGGGCTAAAGAAATAAACTGCTATTAAGATTTTAGTAAGTTGGTTTGCATTAACCTCTAAAGTCTTTAATTCAAAGACTTTAGAAGGTTTAGACTATTGAGTGAAGTTTGTAAAGTAAACTGATAGGTCTAAAGGACTCTATGGGACAAACTAAATTAACTGTTATTAACAGTTTAGTAAGTTTGTTTCCATTAAGACTCTAAAGTCTTTAATTTAAAGACTTTAGATGGTTTAAACTATTGAGTAAAGTTTATAAAGTAAACTGCTCAGTCTAAAGGACTCTATGGGACTAAAAAAATAAACTGCTATTAACAGTTTAGTAAGTTGGTTTGCATTAACACTCTAAAGTCTTTAATTTAAAGACTTTAGAATGTTGAGACTATTGAGTGAAGATTTTTAAAGTAAACTGATAGGTCTAAAGGACTCTATGGGACTAACTAAATTGACTGCTATTAACAGTTTAGAAAGTTCGTTTGCATTAACACTCTAAAGTCTTTAATTTAAAGACTTTAGAAGGTTTAAACTATTGAGTAAACTTTATAAAGTAAACTGCTCAGTCTAAAGGACTCTATGGGACTAAAGAAATAAACTGCTATTAACAGTTTAGTAAGTTGGTTTGCATTAACCCTCTAAAGTCTTTAATTTAAAGACTTTAGAAGGTTTAGAGTATTGAGTGAAGTTTATAAAGTAAACAGCTCAGTCTAAAGGGCTCTATGAAACTAACTAAATAAACTATTATTAACAGTTCAGTAAGTTGGTTTGCATTAACACTCTAAAGTCTTTAAATTAAAGACTTTTGAAGGTTTAGACTATTGAGCGAAGTTTATAAAGTAAACTGGTCAGTCTAAAGGACTCTATGAAACTAACTAAATAAACTGTTATTAACAGTTTAAGAAGTTCGTTTGCATTAACACTCTAAAGTCATTAATTTAAAGACTTTAGAAGGTTTAGACTATTGAGTAAAGTTTATAAAGTAAACTGCTCAGTATAAAGGACTCTATGGGACTAAAGAAATAAACTGCTATTAACAGTTTAGTAAGTTTGTTTGCATTAACGCTCTAAAGTCTTTAATTTAAAGACTGTAGAAGGTTTAGAGTGTTGAGTGAAGTTTATAAAGTAAACAGCTCAGTCTAAAGGGCTGTATGAAACTAACTAAATAAACTATTATTAACAGTTTAGTAAGTTAGTTTGTGATAACACTCTAAAGTCTTTAATTTAAAGACTTTAGAAGGTTTAGACTATTGAGTAAAGTTTATAATGTAAACTGCTCAGTCTAAAGGACTCTATGGGACTAAAGAAATAAACTGCTATTAACAGTTTAGTAAGTTGGTTTGCATTAACCCTCAAAAGTAATTAATTTGAAGACCTTAGAAGGTTTAGACTATTGAGTGAATTTTGTAAAGTAAACTGATAGGTCTAAAGGACTCTATGGGACTAACTAAATTAACTGTTATTAACAGTTTAGTAAGTTGGTTTGCATTAACACTCTAAAGTCTTTAATTTAAAGACTTTAGAAGGTTTAAACTATTGAGTAAACTTTATAAAGTAAACTGCTCAGTCTAAAGGACTCTATGGGACTAAAGAAATAAACTGCTATTAACAGTTTAGTAAGTTGGTTTGCATTAACCCTCTAAAGTCTTTAGTTTAAAGACTTTAGAAGGTTTAGATTATTGAGTGAAGTTTATAAAGTAAACAGCTCAGTCTAAAGGGCTCTATGAAACTAACTAAGTAAACTATTATTAACAGTTCAGTAAGTTGGTTTGCATTAACACTCTAAAGTCTTTAAATTAAAGACTTTAGAAGGTTTAGACTATTGAGCGAAGTTTATAAAGTAAACTGGTCAGTCTAAAGGACTCTATGAAACTAACTAAATAAACTGTTATTAACAGTTTAATAAGTTCGTTTGCATTAACACTCTAAAGTCATTAATTTAAAGACTTTAGAAGGTTTAGACTATTGAGTAAAGTTTATAAAGTAAACTGCTCAGTATAAAGGACTCTATGGGACTAAAGAAATAAACTGCTATTAACAGTTTAGTAAGTTTGTTTGCATTAACGCTCTAAAGTCTTTAATTTAAAGACTTTAGAAGGTTTAGAGTATTGAGTGAAGTTTATAAAGTAAACAGCTCAGTCTAAAGGGCTCTATGAAACTAACTAAATAAACTATTATTAACAGTTTAGTAAGTTAGTTTGTGATAACACTCTAAAGTCTTTAATTTAAAGACTTTAGAAGGTTTAGACTATTGAGTAAAGTTTATAATGTAAACTGCTAAGTCTAAAGGACTCTATGGGACTAAAGAAATAAACTGCTATTAACAGTTTAGTAAGTTGGTTTGCATTAACCCTCAAAAGTCATTAATTTGAAGACTTTAGAAGGTTTAGACTATTGAGTGAAGTTTATAAAGTAAACTGATAGGTCTAAAGGACTCTATTGGACTAACTAAATTAACTGTTATTAACAGTTTAGTAAGTTGGTTTGCATTAACACTCTAAAGTCTTTAATTTAAAGACTTTAGAAGGTTTAAACTATTGAGTAAAGTTTATAAAGTAAACTACTCAGTCTAAAGGACTCTATGGGACTAAAGAAATAAACTGCTATTAACAGTTTAGTAAGTTTGTTTGCATTAACCCTCTAAAGTTTTTAATTTAAAGACTTTAGAAGGTTTAGACTATTGAGTGAAGTTTTTTAAAGTAAACTGATAGGTCTGAAGGACTCTATGGGACTAACTAAATTAACTGCTATTAACAGTTTAGTAATTTCGTTTGCATTAACAGTCTAAAGTCTTTAATTTAAAGACTTTAGAATGTTTAAACTATTGAGTAAAGTTTATAAAGTAAACTGCTCAGTCTAAAGGACTCTATGGGACAAAAGAAATAAACTGCTATTAACAGTTTAGTAAGTTGGTTTGCATTAACACTCTAAAGTCTTTAATTTAAAGACTTTAGAAGGTTTAGACTATTGGGTAAAGTTTTTTAAAGTAAACTGATAGGTCTAAAGGACTCTATGGGAATAACTAAATTAACTGCTATTAACAGTTTAGTAATTTCGTTTGCATTAACACTCTAAAGTCTTTAATTTAAAGACTTTAGAAATTTTAAAGTATTGAGTAAAGTTTATAAAGTAAACTGGTCAGTCTAAAGGACTCTATGGGACTAAAGAAATAAACTGCTATTAACAGTTTAGTAAGTTGGTTTGCATTAACACTCTAAAGTCTTTAATTTAAAGACTTTAGAAGGTTTAGACTAATGGGTAAAGTTTATAAGGTAGACTGCTAAGTTTAAAGGACTCTATGGGACTAAAGAAATGAACTGCTATTAACAGTTCAGTAAGTTTGTTTGCATTAACGCTCTAAAGTCTTTAATTTAAAGACTTTAGAAGGTTTAGAGTATTGAGTGAAGTTTATAAAGTAAACAGCTCAGCCTAAAGGGCTCTATGAAACTAACTAAATAAACTATTATTAACAGTTCAGTAAGTTGGTTTGCATTAACACTCTAAAGTCTTTAAATTAAAGACTTTAGAAGGTTTAGACTATTGAGCGAAGTTTATAAAGTAAACTGGTCAGTCTAAAGGACTCTATGAAACTAACTAAATAAACTGTTATTAACAGTTTAGTAAGTTCGTTTGCATTAACACTCTAAAGTCATTAATTTAAAGACTTTAGAAGGTTTAGACTATTGAGTAAAGTTTATAAAGTAAACTGCTCAGTGTAAAGGACTCTATGGGACTAAAGAAATAAACTGCTATTAACAGTTTAGTAAGTTTGTTTGCATTAACGCTCTAAAGTCTTTAATTTAAAGACTTTAGAAGCTTTAGAGATTTGAGTGAAGTTTATAAAGTAAACAGCTCGGTCTAAAGGGCTCTATGAAACTAACTAAATAAACTATTATTAACAGTTTAGTAAGTTAGTTTGTGATAACACTCTAAAGTCTTTAATTTAAAGACTTTAGAAGGTTTAGACTATTGAGTAAAGTTTATAATGTAAACTGCTCAGTCTAAAGGACTCCATGGGACTAAAGAAATAAACTGCTATTAACAGTTTAGTAAGTTGGTTTGCATTAACGCTCTAAAGTCTTTAATTTAAAGACTTTAGAACGTTTAGACTATTGAGTGAAGTTTGTAAAGTAAACTGATAGGTCTAAAGGACTCTATGGGACTAACTAAATTAACTGTTCTTAACAGTTTAGTAAGTTGGTTTGCATTAACACTCTAAAGTCTTTAATTTAAAGACTTTAGAAGGTTTAAACTATTGACTAAAGTTTATAAAGTAAACTGCTCAGTCTAAAGGACTCTATCAGACTAAAGACATAAACTGCTATTAACAGTTTAGTAAGTTGGTTTGCATTAACCCTCTAAAGTCTTTAATTTAAAGACTTTAGAAGGTTTAGACTATTGAGTGAAGTTTTTCAAAGTAAACTTACAGGTCTAAAGGACTCTATGGGACTAAATAAATTAACTGCTTTTAACAGTTTAGTAACTTTGTTTCCATTAACACTCTGAAGTCTTTCATTTAAAGACTTTAGAAGGTTTAAACAATTGAGTAAATTTTATAAAGTAAACTGCTCAGTCTAAAGGACTCTATGGGACAAAAGAAATAAACTGCTATTAACAGTTTAGTAAGTTGGTTTGCATTAACACTCTAAAGTCTTTAATTTAAAGACTTTAGAAGGTTTAGACTATTGGGTAAAGTTTATAAGGTAGACTGCTAAGTTTAAAGGACTCTATGGGACTAAAGAAATGAACTGCTATTAACAGTTCAGTAAGAATGGTTGCATTAACGCTCTAAAGTCTTTAATTTAAAGACTTTAGAAGGTTTAGAGTATTGAGTGAAGTTTATAAAGTAAACAGCTCAGTCTAAAGGGCTCTATGAAACTAACTAAATAAACTATTATTAACAGTTCAGTAAGTTGGTTTGCATTAACACTCTAAAGTCTTTAAATTAAAGACTTTAGAAGGTTTAGACTATTGAGCGAAGTTTATAAAGTAAACTGGTCAGTCTAAAGGACACTATGAAACTAACTAAATAAACTGTTATTAACAGTTTAGTAAGTTCGTTTGCATTAACACTCTAAAGTCATTAATTTAAAGACTTTAGAAGGTTTAGACTATTGAGTAAAGTTTATAAAGTAAACTGCTCAGTGTAAAGGACTCTATGGGACTAAAGAAATAAACTGCTATTAACAGTTTAGTAAGTTTGTTTGCATTAACGCTCTAAAGTCTTTAATTTAAAGACTTTAGAAGCTTTAGAGATTTGAGTGAAGTTTATAAAGTAAACAGCTCGGTCTAAAGGGCTCTATGAAACAAACTAAATAAACTATTATTAACAGTTTAGTAAGTTAGTTTGTGATAACACTCTAAAGTCTTTAATTTAAAGACTTTAGAAGGTTTAGACTATTGAGTGAAGTTTGTAAAGTAAACTGATAGGTCTAAAGGACTCTATGGGACTAACTAAATTAACTGTTCTTAACAGTTTAGTAAGTTGGTTTGCATTAACACTCTAAAGTCTTTAATTTAAAGACTTTAGAATGTTTAAACTATTGACTAAAGTTTATAAAGTAAACTGCTCAGTCTAAAGGACTCTATCAGACTAAAGACATAAACTGCTATTAACAGTTTAGTAAGTTGGTTTGCATTAACCCTCTAAAGTCTTTAATTTAAAGACTTTAGAAGGTTTAGACTATTGAGTGAAGTTTTTCAAAGTAAACTTACAGGTCTAAAGGACTCTATGGGACTAAATAAATTAACTGCTTTTAACAGTTTAGGAACTTTGTTTCCATTAACACTCTGAAGTCTTTCATTTAAAGACTTTAGAAGGTTTAAACAATTGAGTAAAGTTTATAAAGTAAACTGCTCAGTCTAAAGGACTCTATGGGACAAAAGAAATAAACTGCTATTAACAGTTTAGTAAGTTGGTTTGCATTAACACTCTAAAGTCTTTAATTTAAAGACTTTAGAAGGTTTAGACTATTGGGTAAAGTTTATAAAGGAAACTGCTCAGTCTAAAGGACTCTATGGGACTAACTAAATTAACTGTTATTAACAGTTTAGTATGTTGGTTTGCAATAACACTCTAAAGTCTTTAATTTAAAGACTTTAGACGGTTTAGACTATTGAGTAAAGTTTATAAAGTAAACTGCTCAGTGTAAAGGACTCTATGGGACTAAAGAAATAAACTGCTATTAACAGTTTAGTAAGTTTGTTTGCATTAACGCTCTAAAGTCTTTAATTTAAAGACTTTAGAAGGTTTAGAGTATTGAGTGAAGTTTATAAAGTAAACAGCTCAGTCTAAAGGGCTGTATGAAACTGACAAAATAAACTCTTATTAACAGTTTTGTAAGTTAGTTTGTTATAACACTCTAAAGTCTTTAATTTAAAGACTTTAGAAGGTTTAGACTATTGAATAAAGTTTATAAAGGAAACTGCTCAGTCTAAAGGACTCTATGGGATTAAAGAAATAAACTGCTATTAAGAGTTTAGTAAGTTGGTTTGCATTAATCCTCTAAAGTCTTTAATTTAAAGACTTTAGAAGGTTTAGACTATTGAGTGAAGTTTTTTAAAGTAAAATGATAGGTCTAAAGGACTCTATGGGACTAACTAAATTAACTGCTATTAACGGTTTAGTAAGTACGTTTGCATTAACACTCTAAAATCTTTAATTTAAAGACCTTAAAAGGTTTAAACTATTGAGTAAAGTTTATAAAGTAAACTGCTCAGTCTAAAGGACTCTATGGGACTAAAGAAATAAACTGCTATTAACAGTTTAGTAAGTTTGTTTGCATTAACACTCTAAAGTCTTTAATTAAATAACTTTAGAAGGTTTAGACTATTGGGTAAAGTTTATAAGGTAGACTGCTAAGTTTAAAGGACTCTATGGGACTAAAGAAATAAACTGCTATTAACAGTTCAGTAAGTTTTTTTGCATTAACACTCTAAAGTCTTTAAATTAAAGACTTTAGAATGTTTAGACTATTGAGCGAAGTTTATAAAGTAAACTGGTCAGTCTAAAGGACTCTATGAAACTAACAAAATAAACTGTTATTAACAGTTTAGTAAGTTCGTATGCATTAACACTCTAAAGTCTTTAATTTAAAGACTTTAGAAGGTTTAGACTATTGAGTAAAGTTTATAAAGAAAACTGCTCAGTTTAAAGGACTCTATGGGACAAAAGAAATAAACTGCTATTAACAGTTTAGTAAGTTTGTTTGCATTAACCCTCTAAAGTCTTTAATTTAAAGACTTTAGAAGGTTTAGACTATTGCGTGAAGTTTGTAAAGTAAACTGATAGTTCTAAAGGACTCTATGGGACTCACTAAATTAACTGTTATTAACAGTTTAGTAAGTTGGTTTGCATTAACACTCTAAAGTCTTTAATTTAAAGACTTTAGAAGGTTTAAACTATTGAGTAAAGTTTATAAAGTAAACTGCTCAGTCTAAAGGACTCTATGGGACTAAAAAAATAAACTGCTATTAACATTTTAGTAAGTTGGTTTGCATTAACACTCTAAAGTCTTTAATTTAAAGACTTTAGAAGGTTTAGACTAATGAGTGAAGTTTTTTAAAGTAAACTGATAGGTCTAAAGGACTCTATGGGACTAACTAAATAAACTGTTATTATCAGTTTAGTAAGTTTGTTTGCATTAACGCTCTAAAGTCTTTAATTTAAAGACTTTAGAAGGTTTAGAGTATTGAGTGAAGTTTATAAAGTAAACAGCTCAGTCTAAAGGGCTCTATGAAACTAACTAAATAAACTATTATTAACAGTTTAGTAAGTTAGTTTGTGATAACACTCTAAAGTCTTTAATTTAAAAACTTTAGAAGGTTTAGACTATTGAGTAAAGTTTATAATGTAAACTGCTCAGTCTAAAGAACTCTTTGGGACTAAAGAAATAAACTGCTATTAACAGTTTAGTAAGTTGGTTTGCAATAACGCTCTAAAGTCTTTAATTTAAAGACTTTAGAAGGTTTAGACTATTGAGTGAAGTTTGTAAAGTAAACTGATAGGTCTAAAGGACTCTATGAGACTAACTAAATTAACTGTTATTAACAGTTTAGTAAGTTGGTTTGCATTAACACTCTAAAGTCTTTAATTTAAAGACTTTAAAAGGTTTAAACAATTGAGTAAAGTTTATAAAGTAAACTGCTCAGTCTAAAGGACTCTATGGGACTAAAGAAATAAACTGCTATTGACAGTTTAGTAAGTTGGTTTGCATTAACCCTCTAAAGTCTTTAATTTAAAGACTTTAGAAGGTTTAGACTATTGAGTGAAGTTTTTTAAAGTAAACTGATAGGTCTAAAGGACTCTATGGGACTAACTAAATTAACTGCTATTAACAGTTTTGTAAGTTCGTTTGCATTAACACTCTAAAGTCTTTAATTTAAAGACTTTAGAAGGTTTAAACTATTGAGTAAAGTTTATAAAGTAACTGCTCAGTCTAAAGGACTCTATGGGACTAAACAAAAAAACTGCTATTAACAGTGCAGTAAGTTGGTTTGCATTAACACTCTAAAGTCTTTAATTTAAAGACTTTAGAAGGTTTAGACTATTGGGTAAAGTTTATAAGGTAGACTGCTAAGTTTAAAGGACTCTATGAGACTAAATAAATGAACTGCTATTAACAGTTCAGTTAGTTGCTTTGCATTAACACTCTAAAGTCTTTAAATTAAAGACATTAGAAGGTTTAGACTATTGAGCGAAGTTAATAAAGTAAACTGGTCAGTCTAAAGGACTCTATGAAACTAACTAAATAAACTGTTATTAACAGTTTAGTAAGTTCGTTTGCATTAACACTCTAAAGTCTTTAATTTAAAGACTTTAGAAGGTTTAGACTATTGAGTAAAGTTTATAAAGTAAACTGCTCAGTGTAAAGGACTCTATGGGACTAAAGATATAAACTGCTATTAACAGTTTAGTAAGTTTGTTTGCATTAACTCTCTAAAGTCTTTAATTTAAAGACTTTAGAAGGTTTAGAGTATTGAGTGAAGTTTATAAAGTAAACAGCTCAGTCTACAGGGCTCTATGAAACTAACTAAATAAACTGTTATTAACAGTTTAGTAAGTTAGTTTGTGATAACACTCTAAAGTCTTTAATTTAAAGACTTTAGATGGTTTAGACTATTGAGTAAAGTTTATAAAGTAAACTGCTCAGTCTAAAGGACTCTATGGGACAAAAGAAATAAACTGCTATTAACAGTTTAGTAAGTTGGTTTGCATTAACACTCTAATGTCTTTAATTTAAAGACTTTAGAATGTTTAGACTATTGGGTAAAGTTTATAAGGTAGACTGCTAACTTTAAAGGACTCTATGGGACTATAGAAATAAACTGCTATTAACAGTTCAGTAAGTTTTTTTGCGTTAACACTCTAAAGTCTTTAAATTAAAGACTTTAGAAGGTTTAGACTATAGAGCGAAGTTTATAAAGTAAACTGGTCAGTGTAAAGGACTCTATGAAACTAACAAAATAAACTGTTATTAACAGTTTAGTAAGTTCGTTTGCATTAACACTCTAAAGTCTTTAATTTAAAGACTTTAGAAGGTTTAGACTATTGAGTAATGTTTATAAAGTAAACTGCTCAGTCTAAAGGACTCTATGGGACAAAAGAAATAAACTGCTATTAACAGTTTAGTAAGTTTGTTTGCATTAACCCCCTAAAGTCTTTAATTTAAAGACTTTAGAAGGTTTAGAGTATTGAGTGAAGTTTATAAAGTAAACAGCTCAGTCTAAAGGGCTCTATGAAACTAACTATATAAACTGCTGTTAACAGTTTAGTAAGTTGGTTTGAATTAACACTCAAAAGTCTTTAAATTAAAGACTTTAAAAGGTTTAGGCTATTGAGTGAAGTTTGTAAAGTAAACTGATAGGTCTAAAGGACTCTGTGGGACTAACTAAATAAACTCTTATTAACAGTTTAGTAAGTTGGTTTGCATTAACACTCTAAAGTCTTTAATTTAAAGACTTTAGAAGGTTTACACTATTGAGTAAAGTTCATAAAGTAAACTGCTCAGTCTAAAGGACTCTATGGGACTAACGAAATAAACTGCTATTAACAGTTTAGTAAGTTGGTTTGCATTAACACTCTAAAGTCTTTAATTTAAAGACTTTAGAAGGTTTAGACTATTGATTGAAGTTTTTTAAAGTAAACTGATAGGTCTAAAGGACTCTATGGCACTAAATAAATTAACTGCTGTTAACAGTTTAGTAAGTTGGTTTGAATTAACACTCAAAAGTCTTTAAATTAAAGACTTTAAAAGGTTTAGGCTATTGAGTGAAGTTTGTAAAGTAAACTGATAGGTCTAAAGGATTCTATGGGACTAACTAAATAAACTCTTATTAACAGTTTAGTAAGTTGGTTTGCATTAACACTCTAAAGTCTTTAATTTAAAGACTTTAGAAGGTTTACACTATTGAGTAAAGTTCATGAAGTAAACTGCTCAGTCTAAAGGACTCTATGGGACTAAAGAAATAAACTGCTATTAACAGTTTAGTAAGTTGGTTTGCATTAACCCTCTAAAGTCTATAATTTAAAGACTTTAGAAGGTTTAGACTATTGATTGAAGTTTTTTAAAGTAAACTGATAGGTCTAAAGGACTCTATGGGACTAAATAAATTAACTGCTATTAACAGTTTAGTAAGTTTCTTTGCATTAACATTCTAAAGTCTTTAATTTAAAGACTTTAGAAGGTTTAAACCATTGAGTAAAGTTTATAAAGAAAACTGGTCAGTCTAAAGGACTCTATAGGACTAAATAAACTGCTATTAACAGTTTAGTAAGTTGGTTTGCATTAACACTCTAAAGTCTTTAATTTAAAGACTTTAGAAGGTTTAGACTATTGGGTAAAGTTTATAAGGTAGACTGCTAAGTCTAAAGGACTCTATGGGATTAAAGAAATAAACTGCTATTAAGAGTTTAGTAAGTTGGTTTGCATTAATCCTCTAAAGTCTTTAATTTAAAGACTTTAGAAGGTTTAGACTATTGAGTGAAGTTTTTTAAAGTAAAATGATAGGTCTAAAGGACTCTATGGGACTAACTAAATTAACTGCTATTAACGGTTTAGTAAGTACGTTTGCATTAACACTCTAAAATCTGTAATTTAAAGACCTTAAAAGGTTTAAACTACTGAGTAAAGTTTATAAAGTAAACTGCTCAGTCTAAAGGACTCTATGGGACTAAAGAAATAAACTGCTATTAACAGTTTAGAAAGTTGGTTTGCATTAACAGTCCAAAGTCTTTAATTAAATAACTTTAGAAGGTTTAGACTATTGGGTAAAGTTTATAAGGTAGACTGCTAAGTTTAAAGGACTCTATGGGACTAAAGAAATAAACTGCTATTAACAGTTCAGTAAGTTTTTTTGCATTAACACTCTAAAGTCTTTAAATTAAAGACTTTAGAATGTTTAGACTATTGAGCGAAGTTTATAAAGTAAACTGGTCAGTCTAAAGGACTCTATGAAACTAACAAAATAAACTGTTATTAACAGTTTAGTAACTTCGTATGCATTAACACTCTAAAGTCTTTAATTTAAAGACTTTAGAAGGTTTAGACTATTGAGTAAAGTTTATAAAGAAAACTGCTCAGTTTAAAGGACTCTATGGGACAAAAGAAATAAACTGCTATTAACAGTTTAGTAAGTTGGTTTGCATTAACCCTCTAAAGTCTTTAATTTAAAGACTTTAGAAGGTTTAGACTATTGAGTGAAGTTTGTAAAGTAAACTGATAGTTCTAAAGGACTTTATGGGACTCACTAAATTAACTGCTATTAACAGTTTAGTAAGTTTTTTTGCATTAACACTCTAAAGTCTTTAATTTAAAGACTTTAGAAGGTTTAAACTATTGAGTAAAGTTTATAAAGTAAACTGCTCAGTCTAAAGGACTCTATGGGACTAAAAAAATAAACTGCTATTAACATTTTAGTAAGTTGGTTTGCGTTAACACTCTAAAGTCTTTAATTTAAAGACTTTAGAAGGTTTAGACTAATGAGTGAAGTTTTTTAAAGTAAACTTATAGGTCTAAAGGACTCTATGGGACTAACTAAATTAACTGCTATTAACAGTTTAGTAAGTTTGTTTGCATTAACGCTCTAAAGTCTTTAATTTAAAGACTTTAGAAGGTTTAGAGTATTGAGTGAAGTTTATAAAGTAAACAGCTCAGTCTAAAGGGCTCTATGAAACTAACTAAATAAACTATTATTAACAGTTTAGTAAGTTAGTTTGTGATAACACTCCAAAGTCTTTAATTTAAAGACTTTAGAAGGTTTAGACTATTGAGTAAAGTTTATAATGTAAACTGCTCAGTCTAAAGAACTCTTTGGGACTAAAGAAATAAACTGCTATTAACAGTTTAGTAAGTTGGTTTGCAATAACGCTCTAAAGTCTTTAATTTAAAGACTTTAGAAGGTTTAGACTATTGAGTGAAGTTTGTAAAGTAAACTGATAGGTCTAAAGGACTCTATGGGACTAACTAAATTAACTGTTATTAACAGTTTAGTAAGTTGGTTTGCATTAACACTCTAAAGTCTTTAATTTAAAGACTTTAAAAGGTTTAAACAATTGAGTAAAGTTTATAAAGTAAACTGCTCAGTCTAAAGGACTCTATGGGACTAAAGAAATAAACTGCTATTGACAGTTTAGTAAGTTGGTTTGCATTAACCCTCTAAAGTCTTTAATTTAAAGACTTTAGAAGGTTTAGACTATTGAGTGAAGTTTTTTAAAGTAAACTGATAGGTCTAAAGGACTCTATGGGACTAACTAAATTAACTGCTATTAACAGTTTTGTAAGTTCGTTTGCATTAACACTCTAAAGTCTTTAATTTAAAGACTTTAGAAGGTTTAAACTATTGAGTAAAGTTTATAAAGTAACTGCTCAGTCTAAAGGACTCTATGGGACTAAACAAAAAAACTGCTATTAACAGTGCAGTAAGTTGGTTTGCATTAACACTCTAAAGTCTTTAATTTAAAGACTTTAGAATATTTAGACTATTGGGTAAAGTTTATAAGGTAGACTGCTAAGTTTAAAGGACTCTATGAGACTAAATAAATGAACTGCTATTAACAGTTCAGTTAGTTGCTTTGCATTAACACTCTAAAGTCTTTAAATTAAAGACTTTAGAAGGTTTAGACTATTGAGCGAAGTTTATGAAGTAAACTGGTCAGTCTAAAGGACTCTATGAAACTAACTAAATAAACTGTTATTAACAGTTTAGTAAGTTCGTTTGCATTAACACTCTAAAGTCTTGAATTTAAAGACTTTAGAAGGTTTAGACTATTGAGTAAAGTTTATAAAGTAAACTGCTCAGTGTAAAGGACTCTATGGGACTAAAGATATAAACTGCTATTAACAGTTTAGTAAGTTTGTTTGCATTAACTCTCTAAAGTCTTTAATTTAAAGACTTTAGAAGGTTTAGAGTATTGAGTGAAGTTTATAAAGTAAACAGCTCAGTCTACAGGGCTCTATGAAACTAACTAAATAAACTATTATTAACAGTTTAGTAAGTTAGTTTGTGATAACACTCTAAAGTCTTTAATTTAAAGACTTTAGATGGTTTAGACTATTGAGTAAAGTTTATAAAATAAACTGCTCAGTCTAAAGGACTCTATGGGACAAAAGAAATAAACTGCTATTAACAGTTTAGTAAGTTGGTTTGCATTAACACTAATGTCTTTAATTTAAAGACTTTAGAATTTTTAGACTATTGGGTAAAGTTTATAAGGTAGACTGCTAACTTTAAAGGACTCTATGGGACTATAGAAATAAACTCCTATTAACAGTTCAGTAAGTTTTTTTGCATTAACACTCTAAACTCTTTAAATTAAAGACTTTAGAAGGTTTAGACTATAGAGCGAAGTTTATAAAGTAAACTGGTCAGTCTAAAGGACTCTATGAAACTAACAAAATAAACTGTTATTAACAGTTTAGTAAGTTCGTTTGCATTAACACTCTAAAGTCTTTAATTTAAAGACTTTAGAAGGTTTAGACTATTGAGTAAAGTTTATAAAGTAAACTGCTCAGTCTAAAGGACTCTATGGGACAAAAGAAATAAACTGCTATTAACAGTTCAGTAAGTTTGTTTGCATTAACGCCCTAAAGTCTTTAGTTTAAAGACTTTAGAAGGTTTAGAGTATTGAGTGAAGTTTATAAAGTAAACAGCTCAGTCTAAAGGGCTCTATGAAACTAACTATATAAACTGCTGTTAACAGTTTAGTAAGTTGGTTTGAATTAACAGTCAAAAGTCTTTAAATTAAAGACTTTAAAAGGTTTAGGCTATTGAGTGAAGTTTGTAAAGTAAACTGATAGGTCTAAAGGACTCTATGGGACTAACTAAATAAACTCTTATTAACAGTTTAGTAGGTTGGTTTGCATTAACACTCTAAAGTCTTTAATTTAAAGACTTTAGAAGGTTTAGACTATTGAGTAAAGTTCATAAAGTAAACTGCTCAGTCTAAACGACTCTATGGGACTAAAGAAATAAACTGCTATTAACAGTTTAGTAAGTTGGTTTGCATTAACCCTCTAAAGTCTTTAATTTAAAGACTTTAGAAGGTTTAGACTATTGATTGAAGTTTTTTAAAGTAAACTGATAGGTCTAAAGGACTCTATGGGACTAAATAAATTAACTGCTATTAACAGTTTAGTAAGTTCGTTTGCATTAACATTCTAAAGTCTTTAATTTAAAGACTTTAGAAGGTTTAAACCATTGAGTAAAGTTTATAAAGAAAACTGGTCAGTCTAAAGGACTCTATAGGACTAAATAAACTGCTATTAACAGTTTAGTAAGTTGGTTTGCATTAACACTCTAAAGTCTTTAATTTAAAGACTTTAGAAGGTTTAGACTATTGGGTAAAGTTTATAAGGTAGACTGCTAAGTTTAAGGGAGTCTATGGGACTAAAGAAATGAACTGCTATTAACAGTTCAGTAAGTTTGTTTGCATTAACCTTCTAAAGTCTTTAATTTAAAGACTTTAGAAGGTTTAGACTATTGAGTGAAGTTTATAAAGTAAAAAGCTCAGTCTAAAGGGCTCTATGAAACTAACTAAATAAACTATTATTAACAGTTTAGTAAGTTGGTTTGCATTAACACTCTAAAGTCTTTAAATTAAAGACTTTAGAAGGTTTAGACTATTGAGCGAAGTTTATAAAGTAAACTGGTCAGTTTAAAGGACTCTATGAAACTAAGTAAATAAACTTTTATTAACACTTTAGTAAGTTCGTTTGCATTAACACTCTAAAGTCATTAATTTAAAGACTTTAGAAGGTTTAGACTATTGAGTAAAGCTTATAAAGTAAACAGCTCAGTGTAAAGGACTCTATGGCACTAAAGAAATAAACTGCTATTAACAGTTTAGTAAGTTTGTTTGCATTAACGCTCTAAAGTCTTTAATTTAAAGACTTTAGAAGGTTTAGAGTATTTAGTGAAGTTTATAAAGTAAACAGCTCAGTCTAAAGAGCTCTATGAAACTGACTAAATAAACTATTACTAACAGTTTAGTAAGTTAGTTTGTGATAACACACTAAAGTCTTTAATTTAAAGACTTTAGAAGTTTTAGACTATTGAGTAAAGTTTATAATGTAAACTGCTCAGTCTAAAGGACTCTATGGGACTAAAGAAATAAACTGCTATTAACAGTTTAGTAAGTTGGTTTGCATTAACCCTCTAAAGTCTTTAATTTAAAGACTTTAGAAGGTTTAGACTATTGAGTGAAGTTTGTAAAGTAAACTGATAGGTCTAAAGGACTCTATGGGACTAACTAAATTAACTGTTATTAACAGTTTAGTAAGTTGGTTTGCATTAACACTCTAAAGTCTTTAATTTAAAGACTTTAGAAGGTTTAGACTATTGGGTAAAGTTTATAAGGTAAACTGCTAAGTTTAAAGGACTCTATGGGACTAAAGAAATAAACTGCTATTAACAGTTCAGTAAGTTTTTTTGCATTAACACTCTAAAGTCTTTAAATTAAAGACTTTAGAAGGTTTAGACTATTGAGCGAAGTTTATAAAGTAAACTGGTCAGTCTAAAGGACTCTATGAAACAAACAAAATAAACTGTTATTAACAGTTAGTAAGTTCGCCTGCATTAACACTTTAAAGTCTTTAATTTAAAGACTTTAGAAGGTTTAAACTATTGAGGAAAGTTTATAAAGAAAACTGCTCAGTCTAAAGGACTCTATGGGACTAACTATATAAACTGCTGTTAACAGTTTAGTAAGTGGGTTTGCATTAACACTCTAAAGTCTTTAAATTAAAGACTTTAAAAGGTTTAGACTATTGAGTGAAGTTAGTAAAGTAAACTGATAGGTCTAAAGGACTCTATGGGACTAACTAAATAAACTATTATTAACAGTTTAGTAAGTTAGTTTGTGATAACACTCTAAAGTCTTTAATTTAAAGACTTTAGAAGGTTTAAACTATTGAGTAAAGTTTATAAAGTAAACTGCTCAGTCTAAAGGATTCTATGGGACTAAAAAATAAATTGCTATTAACATTTTAGTAAGTTGGTTTACATTAACACTCTAAAGTCTTTAATTTAAAGACTTTAGAAGGTTTAGACTATTGAGTGAAGTTTTTTAAAGTAAACTGATAGGTCTAAAGGACTCTATGGGACTAACTAAATTAACTGCTATTAACAGTTTAGTAATTTCGTTTGCATTAACACTCTAAAGTCTTTAATTTAAAGACTTTTGAAGGTTTAAACTATTGAGTAAGGTTTATAAAGTAAACTGCTCAGTCTAAAGGACTCTATGGGACTAAAGAAATAAACTGCTATTAACAGTTAAGTAAGTTGGTTTGCATTAACACTCTAAAGTCTTTAAATTAAAGACTTTAAAAGGTTTACACTATTGACTGAAGTTTGTAAAGTAAACTGATAGGTCTAAAGGGCTCTATGAAACTAACTAAATAAACTATTATTAACAGTTTAGTAAGTTTGTTTGTGATAACACTCTAAAGTCTTTAATTTAAAGACTGTAGAAGGTTGAAACTATTGAGTAAAGTTTATAAAGTAAACTGCTCAGTCTAAAGGACACTATAGGACTAACTAAATAAACTGCTATTAACAGATTAGTAAGTTTGTTTGCATTAACGCTCTAAAGTCTTTAATTTAAAGACTTTAGAAGGTTTAGAGTATTGAGTGAAGTTTATAAAGTAAACAGCTCAGTCTACAGGGCTCTATGAAACTAACTGAATAAACTATTATTAACAGTTTAGTAAGTTAGTTTGTGATAACACTCTAAAGTCTTTAATTTAAAGACTTTAGATGGTTTAGACTATTGAGTAAAGTTTATAAAATAAACTGCTCAGTCTAAAGGACTCTATGGGACAAAAGAAATAAACTGCTATCAACAGTTTAGTAAGTTGGTTTGCATTAACACTAATGTCTTTAATTTAAAGACTTTAGAATTTTTAGACTATTGGGTAAAGTTTATAAGGTAGACTGCTAACTTTAAAGGACTCTATGGGACTATAGAAATAAACTCCTATTAACAGTTCAGTAAGTTTTTTTGCATTAACACTCTAAACTCTTTAAATTAAAGACTTTAGAAGGTTTAGACTATAGAGCGAAGTTTATAAAGTAAACTGGTCAGTGTAAAGGACTCTATGAAACTAACAAAATAAACTGTTATTAACAGTTTAGTAAGTTCGTTTGCATTAACACTCTAAAGTCTTTAATTTAAAGACTTTAGAAGGTTTAGACTATTGAGTAAAGTTTATAAAGTAAACTGCTCAGTCTAAAGGACTCTATGGGACAAAAGAAATAAACTGCTATTAACAGTTCAGTAAGTTTGTTTGCATTAACGCCCTAAAGTCTTTAGTTTAAAGACTTTAGAAGGTTTAGAGTATTGAGTGAAGTTTATAAAGTAAACAGCTCAGTCTAAAGGGCTCTATGAAACTAACTATATAAACTGCTGTTAACAGTTTAGTAAGTTGGTTTGAATTAACAGTCAAAAGTCTTTAAATTAAAGACTTTAAAAGGTTTAGGCTATTGAGTGAAGTTTGTAAAGTAAACTGATAGGTCTAAAGGACTCTATGCGACTAACTAAATAAACTCTTATTAACAGTTTAGTAGGTTGGTTTGCATTAACACTCTAAAGTCTTTAATTTAAAGACTTTAGAAGGTTTACACTATTGAGTAAAGTTCATAAAGTAAACTGCTCAGTCTAAAGGACTCTATGGGACTAAAGAAATAAACTGCTATTAACAGTTTAGTAAGTTGGTTTGCATTAACCCTCAAAAGTCTTTAATTTAAAGACTTTAGAAGGTTTAGACTATTGATCGAAGTTTTTTAAAGTAAACTGATAGGTCTAAAGGACTCTATGGGACTAAATAAATTAACTGCTATTAACAGTTTAGTAAGTTCGTTTGCATTAACATTCTAAAGTCTTTAATTTAAAGACTTTAGAAGGTTTAAACCATTGAGTAAAGTTTATAAAGAAAACTGGTCAGTCTAAAGGACTCTATAGGACTAAATAAACTGCTATTAACAGTTTAGTAAGTTGGTTTGCATTAACACTCTAAAGTCTTTAATTTAAAGACTTTAGAAGGTTTAGACTATTGGGTAAAGTTTATAAGGTAGACTGCTAAGTTTAAGGGAGTCTATGGGACTAAAGAAATGAACTGCTATTAACAGTTCAGTAAGTTTGTTTGCATTAACCTTCTAAAGTCTTTAATTTAAAGACTTTAGAAGGTTTAGACTATTGAGTGAAGTTTATAAAGTAAAAAGCTCAGTCTAAAGGGCTCTATGAAACTAGCTAAATAAACTATTATTAACAGTTTAGTAAGTTGGTTTGCATTAACACTCTAAAGTCTTTAAATTAAAGACTTTAGAAGGTTTAGACTATTGAGCGAAGTTTATAAAGTAAACTGGTCAGTTTAAAGGACTCTATGAAACTAAGTAAATAAACTTTTATTAACACTTTAGTAAGTTCGTTTGCATTAACACTCTAAAGTCATTAATTTAAAGACTTTAGAAGGTTTAGACTATTGAGTAAAGCTTATAAAGTAAACTGCTCAGTGTAAAGGACTCTATGGCACTAAAGAAATAAACTGCTATTAACAGTTTAGTAAGTTTGTTTGCATTAACGCTCTAAAGTCTTTAATTTAAAGACTTTAGAAGGTTTAGAGTATTTAGTGAAGTTTATAAAGTAAACAGCTCAGTCTAAAGAGCTCTATGAAACTGACTAAATAAACTATTACTAACAGTTTAGTAAGTTAGTTTGTGATAACACACTAAAGTCTTTAATTTAAAGACTTTAGAAGTTTTAGACTATTGAGTAAAGTTTATAATGTAAACTGCTCAGTCTAAAGGACTCTATGGGACTAAAGAAATAAACTGCTATTAACAGTTTAGTAAGTTGGTTTGCATTAACCCTCTAAAGTCTTTAATTTAAAGACTTTAGAAGGTTTAGACTATTGAGTGAAGTTTGTAAAGTAAACTGATAGGTCTAAAGGACTCTATGGGACTAACTAAATTAACTGTTATTAACAGTTTAGTAAGTTGGTTTGCATTAACACTCTAAAGTCTTTAATTTAAAGACTTTAGAAGGTTTAGACTATTGGGTAAAGTTTATAAGGTAAACTGCTAAGTTTAAAGGACTCTATGGGACTAAAGAAATAAACTGCTATTAACAGTTCAGTAAGTTTTTTTGCATTAACACTCTAAAGTCTTTAAATTAAAGACTTTAGAAGGTTTAGACTATTGAGCGAAGTTTCTAAAGTAAACTGGTCAGTCTAAAGGACTCTATGAAACTAACAAAATAAACTGTTATTAACAGTTAGTAAGTTCGCCTGCATTAACACTTTAAAGTCTTTAATTTAAAGACTTTAGAAGGTTTAAACTATTGAGGAAATTTTATAAAGAAAACTGCTCAGTCTAAAGGACTCTATGGGACTAACTATATAAACTGCTGTTAACAGTTTAGTAAGTGGGTTTGCATTAACACTCAAAAGTCTTTAAATTAAAGACTTTAAAAGGTTTAGACTATTGAGTGAAGTTAGTAAAGTAAACTGATAGGTCTAAAGGACTCTATGGGACTAACTAAATAAACTATTATTAACAGTTTAGTAAGTTAGTTTGTGATAACACTCTAAAGTCTTTAATTTAAAGACTTTAGAAGGTTTAAACTATTGAGTAAAGTTTATAAAGTAAACTGCTCAGTCTAAAGGATTCTATGGGACTAAAAAAATAAATTGCTATTAACATTTTAGTAAGTTGGTTTACATTAACACTCTAAAGTCTTTAATTTAAAGACTTTAGAAGGTTTAGACTATTGAGTGAAGTTTTTTAAAGTAAACTGATAGGTCTAAAGGACTCTATGGGACTAAAGAAATAAACTGCTATTAACAGTTCAGTAAGTTTTTTTGCATTAACACTCTAAAGTCTTTAAATTAAAGACTTTAGAAGGTTTAGACTATTGAGCGAAGTTTCTAAAGTAAACTGGTCAGTCTAAAGGACTCTATGAAACTAACAAAATAAACTGTTATTAACAGTTAGTAAGTTCGCCTGCATTAACACTTTAAAGTCTTTAATTTAAAGACTTTAGAAGGTTTAAACTATTGAGGAAATTTTATAAAGAAAACTGCTCAGTCTAAAGGACTCTATGGGACTAACTATATAAACTGCTGTTAACAGTTTAGTAAGTGGGTTTGCATTAACACTCAAAAGTCTTTAAATTAAAGACTTTAAAAGGTTTAGACTATTGAGTGAAGTTAGTAAAGTAAACTGATAGGTCTAAAGGACTCTATGGGACTAACTAAATAAACTATTATTAACAGTTTAGTAAGTTAGTTTGTGATAACACTCTAAAGTCTTTAATTTAAAGACTTTAGAAGGTTTAAACTATTGAGTAAAGTTTATAAAGTAAACTGCTCAGTCTAAAGGATTCTATGGGACTAAAAAAATAAATTGCTATTAACATTTTAGTAAGTTGGTTTACATTAACACTCTAAAGTCTTTAATTTAAAGACTTTAGAAGGTTTAGACTATTGAGTGAAGTTTTTTAAAGTAAACTGATAGGTCTAAAGGACTCTATGGGACTAACTAAATTAACTGCTATTAACAGTTTAGTAATTTCGTTTGCATTAACACTCTAAAGTCTTTAATTTAAAGACTTTAGAAGGTTTAAACTATTGAGTAAACTTTATAAAGTAAACTGCTCAGTCTAAAGGACTCTATGGGACTAAAGAAATAAACTGCTATTAACAGTTAAGTAAGTTGGTTTGCATTAACACTCTAAAGTCTTTAAATTAAAGACTTTAAAAGGTTTACACTATTGACTGAAGTTTGTAAAGTAAACTGATAGGTCTAAAGGGCTCTATGAAACTAACTAAATAAACTATTATTAACAGTTTAGTAAGTTTGTTTGTGATAATACTCTAAAGTCTTTAATTTAAAGACTGTAGAAGGTTTAAACTATTGAGTAAAGTTTATAAAGTAAACTGCTCAGTCTAAAGGACACTATAGGACTAAAGAAATAAACTGCTATTAACAGATTAGTAAGTTGGTTTGCATTAATCCTCTAAAGTCTTTAATTTAAAGACTTTAGAAGGTTTAGACTATTGAGTGAAGTTTTTTAAAGTAAACTGATAGGTCTAAAGGACTCTATGGGACTAACTAAATTAACTGCTATTAACAGTTTAGTAAGTTCGTTTGCATTAACGCTCTAAAGTCTTTAATTTAAAGACTTTAGAAGGTTTACACTATTGACTGAAATTTGTAAAGTAAACTGATAGGTCTAAAGGGCTCTATGAAACTAACTAAATAAACTATTATTAACAGTTTAGTAAGTTTGTTTGTGATAACACTCTAAAGTCTTTAATTTAAAGACTGTAGAAGGTTTAAACTATTGAGTAAATTTTATAAAGTAAACTGCTCAGTCTAAAGGACACTATAGGACTAACTAAACAAACTGCTATTAACAGTTTAGTAAGTTTGTTTGCATTAACGCTCTAAAGTCTTTAATTTAAAGACTTTAGAAGGTTTAGAGTATTGAGTGAAGTTTATAAAGTAAACAGCTAAGTCTAAAGGGCTCTATGAAACTAACTATATAAACTGCTGTTAACAGTTTAGTAAGTGGGTTTGCATTAACACTCAAAAGTCTTTAAATTAATGACTTTAAAAGGTTTAGACTATTGAGTGAAGTTTGTAAAGTAAACTGATAGGTCTAAAGGACTCTATGGGACTAACTAAATAAATTATTATTAACAGTTTAGTAAGTTAGTTTGTGATAACACTCTAAAGTCTTTAATTTAAAGACTTTAGAAGGTTTAAACTATTGAGTAAAGTTTATAAAGTAAACTGCTCAGTCTAAAGGATTCTATGGGACTAAAAAAATAAATTGCTATTAACATTTTAGTAAGTTGGCTTACATTAACACTCTAAAGTCTTTAATTTAAAGACTTTAGAAGGTTTAGACTATTGAGTGAAGTTTTTTAAAGTAAACTGATAGGTCTAAAGGACTCTATGGGACTAACTAAATTAACTGCTATTAACAGTTTCGTAATTTCGTTTGCATTAACACTCTAAAGTCTTTAATTTAAAGACTTTAGAAGGTTTAAACTATTGAGTAATGTTTATAAAGTAAACTGCTCAGTCTAAAGGACTCTATGGGACTAAAGAAATAAACTGCTATTAACAGTTTAGTAAGTTGGTTTGCATTAACACTCTAAAGTCTTTAAATTAAAGACTTTAAAAGGTTTACACTATTGACTGAAGTTTGTAAAGTAAACTGATAGGTCTAAAGGGCTCTATGAAACTAACTAAATAAACTATTATTAACAGTTTAGTAAGTTTGTTTGTGATAACACTCTAAAGTCTTTAATTTAAAGACTGTAGAAGGTTTAAACTATTGAGTAAAGTTTATAAAGTAAACTGCTCAGTCTAAAGGACACTATAGGACTAAAGAAATAAACTGCTATTAACAGATTAGTAAGTTGGTTTGCATTAATCCTCTAAAGTCTTTAATTTAAAGACTTTAGAAGGTTTAGACTATTGAGTGAAGTTTTTTAAAGTAAACTGATAGGTCTAAAGGACTCTATGGGAATAACTAAATTAACTGCTATTAACAGTTTAGTAAGTTCGTTTGCATTAACACTCTAAAGTCTTTAATTTAAAGACTTTAAAAGGTTTAAACTATTGAGTAAAGTTTATAAAGTAAACTGCTCAGTCTAAAGGACACTATGGGACTAAAGAAATCCACTGCTATTAAGAGTTTAGTAAGTTGGTTTGCATTAACACTCTAAAGTCTTTAATTTAAAGACTTTAGAAGGTTTAGACTATTGGGTAAAGTTTATAAGGTAGACTGCTAAGTTTAAAGGACTCTATGGGACTAAAGAAATGAACTGCTATTAACAGTTCAGTAAGTTTGTTTGCATTAACGCTCTAAAGTCTTTAATTTAAAGACTTTAGAAAGTTTAGAGTATTGAGTGAAGTTTATAAAGTAAACAGATCAGTCTAAAGGGCTCTATGAAACTAACTATATAAACTGCTGTTAACAGTTTAGTAAGTTGGTTTGCATTAACACTCAAAAGTCTTTAAATTAAAGACTTTAGAAGGTTTAGACTATTGAGTGAAGTTTGTAAAGTAAACTGATAGGTCTAAAGGACTCTATGGGACTAACTAAATAAACTATTATTAACAGTTTAGTAAGTACGTTTGTGATAACATTCTAAAGTCTTTAATTAAAAGACTTTAGAAGGTTTAGACTATTGAGTAAAGTTTATAAAGTAAACAGCACAGTCTAAAGGACTCTATGGGACTAAAGAAATAAACTGCTATTAACAGTTTAGTAAGTTTTTTGCATTAAACCTGTAAAGTCGTTAATTTAAAGACTTTAGAAGGTTTAAACTATTGAGTGAAGTTTGTAAAGTAAACTGATAGGTCTAAAGGACTCTATGGGACTAACTAAATTAACTGCTATTAACAGTTTAGTAAGTTGGTTAGCATTACCACTCTAAAGTCTTTAAATTAAAGACTTTAGAAGGTTTAAACTATTGAATAAAGTTTATAAAGTAAACTGCTCAGTCTAAACAACTCTATGGGACTAACTAAATTAACTGCTATTAACAGTTTAGTAAGTTCGTTTGCATTAACGCTCTAAAGTCTTTAATTTAAAGACTTTAGAAGGTTTACACTATTGACTGAAATTTGTAAAGTAAACTGATAGGTCTAAAGGGCTCTATGAAACTAACTAAATAAACTATTATTAACAGTTTAGTAAGTTTGTTTGTGATAACACTCTAAAGTCTTTAATTTAAAGACTGTAGAAGGTTTAAACTATTGAGTAAAGTTTATAAAGTAAACTGCTCAGTCTAAAGGACACTATAGGACTAACTAAATAAACTGCTATTAACAGTTTAGTAAGTTTGTTTGCATTAACGCTCTAAAGTCTTTAATTTAAAGACTTTAGAAGGTTTAGAGTATTGAGTGAAGTTTATAAAGTAAACAGCTAAGTCTAAAGGGCTCTATGAAACTAACTATATAAACTGCTGTTAACAGTTTAGTAAGTGGGTTTGCATTAACACTCAAAAGTCTTTAAATTAATGACTTTAAAAGGTTTAGACTATTGAGTGAATTTTGTAAAGTAAACTGATAGGTCTAAAGGACTCTATGGGACTAACTAATAAATTATTATTAACAGTTTAGTAAGTTAGTTTGTGATAACACTCTAAAGTCTTTAATTTAAAGACTTTAGAAGGTTTAAACTATTGAGTAAAGTTTATAAAGTAAACTGCTCAGTCTAAAGGATTCTATGGGACTAAAAAAATAAATTGCTATTAACATTTTAGTAAGTTGGCTTACATTAACACTCTAAAGTCTTTAATTTAAAGACTTTAGAAGGTTTAGACTATTGAGTGAAGTTTTTTAAAGTAAACTGATAGGTCTAAAGGACTCTATGGGACTAACTAAATTAACTGCTATTAACAGTTTAGTAATTTCGTTTGCATTAACACTCTAAAGTCTTTAATTTAAAGACTTTAGAAGGTTTAAACTATTGAGTAATGTTTATAAAGTAAACTGCTCAGTCTAAAGGACTCTATGGGACTAAAGAAATAAACTGCTATTAACAGTTTAGTAAGTTGGTTTGCATTAACACTCTAAAGTCTTTAAATTAAAGACTTTAAAAGGTTTACACTATTGACTGAAGTTTGTAAAGTAAACTGATAGGTCTAAAGGGCTCTATGAAACTAACTAAATAAACTATTATTAACAGTTTAGTAAGTTTGTTTGTGATAACACTCTAAAGTCTTTAATTTAAAGACTGTAGAAGGTTTAAACTATTGAGTAAAGTTTATAAAGTAAACTGCTCAGTCTAAAGGACACTATAGGACTAAAGAAATAAACTGCTATTAACAGATTAGTAAGTTGGTTTGCATTAATCCTCTAAAGTCTTTAATTTAAAGACTTTAGAAGGTTTAGACTATTGAGTGAAGTTTTTTAAAGTAAACTGATAGGTCTAAAGGACTCTATGGGAATAACTAAATTAACTGCTATTAACAGTTTAGTAAGTTCGTTTGCATTAACACTCTAAAGTCTTTAATTTAAAGACTTTAAAAGGTTTAAACTATTGAGTAAAGTTTATAAAGTAAACTGCTCAGTCTAAAGGACACTATGGGACTAAAGAAATCAACTGCTATTAAGAGTTTAGTAAGTTGGTTTGCATTAACACTCTAAAGTCTTTAATTTAAAGACTTTAGAAGGTTTAGACTATTGGGTAAAGTTTATAAGGTAGACTGCTAAGTTTAAAGGACTCTATGGGACTAAAGAAATGAACTGCTATTAACAGTTCAGTAAGTTTGTTTGCATTAACGCTCTAAAGTCTTTAATTTAAAGACTTTAGAAAGTTTAGAGTATTGAGTGAAGTTTATAAAGTAAACAGATCAGTCTAAAGGGCTCTATGAAACTAACTATATAAACTGCTGTTAACAGTTTAGTAAGTTGGTTTGCATTAACACTCAAAAGTCTTTAAATTAAAGACTTTAGAAGGTTTAGACTATTGAGTGAAGTTTGTAAAGTAAACTGATAGGTCTAAAGGACTCTATGGGACTAACTAAATAAACTATTATTAACAGTTTAGTAAGTACGTTTGTGATAACATTCTAAAGTCTTTAATTAAAAGACTTTAGAAGGTTTAGACTATTGAGTAAAGTTTATAAAGTAAACAGCACAGTCTAAAGGACTCTATGGGACTAAAGAAATAAACTGCTATTAACAGTTTAGTAAGTTTGTTTGCATTAAACCTGTAAAGTCTTTAATTTAAAGACTTTAGAAGGTTTATACTATTGAGTGAAGTTTGTAAAGTAAACTGATAGGTCTAAAGGACTCTATGGGACTAACTAAATTAACTGCTATTAACAGTTTAGTAAGTTGGTTAGCATTACCACTCTAAAGTCTTTAAATTAAAGACTTTAGAAGGTTTAAACTATTGAATAAAGTTTATAAAGTAAACTGCTCAGTCTAAACAACTCTATGGGACTAAAGAAATAAACTGCTATTAACAGTTCAGTGAGATGGTTTGCATTAAGACTTTAAAGTCTTTAATTTAAAGACTTTAGAAGGTTTAGACTATTGGGTAAATTTTATAAAGGAGATTGCTAAGTTTAAAGGACTCTATTGGACTAAAGAAATGAACTGCTATTAACAGTTCAGTAAGTTGGTATGCATTAACTTCTAAAGTCTTTAATTTAAAGACTTTAGAAGGTTTAGACTATTCAGCGAAGTTTATAAAGTAAACTGGTCAGTCTAAAGGACTCTATGAAACTAACTAAATAAACTGTTATTAACAGTTTAGTAAGTTCGTTTGCATTAACACTCTGAAGTTTTTAATTTAAAGACTTTAGAAGGTTTAGACTATTGAGGAAAGTTTATAAAGTAAACTACTCAGTGTAAAGGACTCTATGGGACTAAAGAAATAAACTGCTATTAACAGTTTAGTAAGATTGTTTCCATTAACACTCTAAAGTCTTTAATTTAAAGACTTTAGAAGGTTTAAAGTATTGAGTGAAGGTTATAAACTAAACAGCTCAGTCTAAAGGGCGCCATGAAACTAACTAAATAAACTGCTGTTAACAGTTTAGTAAGTTGGTTTGTATTAACACTTAAAAGTCTTTAAATTAAAGACTTTATAAGGTTTAGACTATTGAGTGAAGTTTGTAAAGTAAAATGATAGGTCAAAAAGACTCTATGGGACTAACTAAATAAACTATTATCAACAGTTTAGTAAGTTAGTTTGTGATAACACTCTAAAGTCTCTAATTTTAAGACTTTAGAAGGTTTAGACTATTGAGTAAAGTTTATAAAGTAAACTGCTCAGTCTAAAGGACTCTATGGGACTAAAGAAATAAACTGCTATTAACAGTTTAGTAAGTTGGTTTGCATTAACCCTCTAAAGTCTTTAATTTAAAGACTTTAGAAGGTTTAGACTATTGAGTGAAGTTTGTAAAGTAAACTGATAGGTCTAAAGGACTCTATGGGACTAACTGAATTAACTGCTATTAACAGTTTAGTAAGTTGGTTTGCATTAGCACTCTAAAGTCCCTAATTTAAAGACTTTAGAAGGTTTAAACTAATGAGTAAGGTTTATAAAGTAAACTGCTCAGTCTAAAGGACTCTATGGGACTAAAGAAATAAACTGCTATTAACAATTTAGTAAGTTGGTTTGCATTAACCCTCTAAAGTCTTTAATTTAAAGACTTTAGAAGGCTTAGACTATTGAGTGAAGTTTTTTAAAGTAAACTGATAGGTCTAAAGGACTCTATGGGACTAACTAAATTAACTGCTATTAACAGTTTAGTAAGTTCGTTTGCATTAACACTCTAAAGTCTTTAATTGAAAGACTTTAGAAGGTTTAAACTATTGCGTAAAGGTTATAAAGTAAACTGGTCAGTCTAAAGGACTCTATGGGACTAAAGAAATAAACTGCTATTAACAGTTTAGTAAGTTGGTTTGCATTAACACTCTAAAGTCTTTAATTTAAAGACTTTAGAAGGTTTACACTATTGGGTAAAGTTTATAATGTAGACTGCGAAGTTTAAAGGTCTCTATGGGACTAAAGAAATGAACTGCTATTAACAGTTCAGTAAGTTTCTTTGCATTAACGCTCTAAAGTCTTTAATTTAAAGACTTTAGAAGGTTTAGAGTATTGAGTGAAGTTTATAAAGTAAACAGCTCAGCCTAAAGGGCTCTATGAAACTAACTAAATAAACTATTATTAACAGTTTAGTAAGTTGGTTTGCATTAACACTCTAAAGTCTTTAAATGAAAGACTTTAGAAGGTTTAGACTATTGAGCGAAGTTTATAAAGTAAACTGATCAGTCTAAAGGACTCTATGAAACTAACTAAATAAACTGTTATTAACAGTTTAGTAAATTCGTTTGCATTAACCCTCTAAAGTCATTAATTTAAAGACTTTAGAAGGTTTAGACTATTGAGTAAAGTTTTTTAAAGTAAACTGAAAGGTCTAAAGGACTCTATGGGACTAACTAAATTAACTACTATTAACAGTTTAGTAAGTTCGTTTGCATTAACACTCTAAAGTCTTTAATTTAAAGACTTTAGAAGGTTTAAACTATTGAGTAAAGTTTATAAAGTAAACTGCTCAGTCTAAAGGACTCTATGGGACAAAAGAAATAAACTGCTATTAACAGTTTAGTAAGTTGGTTTGCATTAACACTCTAAAGTCTTTAATTTAAAGACTTTAGAAGGTTTAGACTATTGAGTAAAGTTTATAACGTAGACTGCTAAGTTTAAAGGACTCTATGGGACTAAAGAAATGAACTGCTATTAACAGTTCAGTAAGTTTGTTCGCTTTAACACTCTAAAGTCTTTAAATTAAAGACTTTAGAAGGTTTAGACTATTGAGCGAAGTTTATAAAGTAAACAGGTCAGTCTAAAGGACTCTATGAAACTAACTAAATTAACTGCTATTAACAGTTTAGTAAGTTGGTTAGCATTACCACTCTAAAGTCTTTAAATTAAAGACTTTAGAAGGTTTAAACTATTGAATAAAGTTTATAAAGTAAACTGCTCAGTCTAAACAACTCTATGGGACTAAAGAAATAAACTGCTATTAACAGTTCAGTGAGATGGTTTGCATTAAGACTTTAAAGTCTTTAATTTAAAGACTTTAGAAGGTTTAGACTATTGGGTAAATTTTATAAAGGAGATTGCTAAGTTTAAAGGACTCTATTGGACTAAAGAAATGAACTGCTATTAACAGTTCAGTAAGTTGGTATGCATTAACTTCTAAAGTCTTTAATTTAAAGACTTTAGAAGGTTTAGACTATTCAGCGAAGTTTATAAAGTAAACTGGTCAGTCTAAAGGACTCTATGAAACTAACTAAATAAACTGTTATTAACAGTTTAGTAAGTTCGTTTGCATTAACACTCTGAAGTTTTTAATTTAAAGACTTTAGAAGGTTTAGACTATTGAGGAAAGTTTATAAAGTAAACTACTCAGTGTAAAGGACTCTATGGGACTAAAGAAATAAACTGCTATTAACAGTTTAGTAAGATTGTTTCCATTAACACTCTAAAGTCTTTAATTTAAAGACTTTAGAAGGTTTAAAGTATTGAGTGAAGGTTATAAACTAAACAGCTCAGTCTAAAGGGCGCCATGAAACTAACTAAATAAACTGCTGTTAACAGTTTAGTAAGTTGGTTTGTATTAACACTTAAAAGTCTTTAAATTAAAGACTTTATAAGGTTTAGACTATTGAGTGAAGTTTGTAAAGTAAAATGATAGGTCAAAAAGACTCTATGGGACTAACTAAATAAACTATTATCAACAGTTTAGTAAGTTAGTTTGTGATAACACTCTAAAGTCTCTAATTTTAAGACTTTAGAAGGTTTAGACTATTGAGTAAAGTTTATAAAGTAAACTGCTCAGTCTAAAGGACTCTATGGGACTAAAGAAATAAACTGCTATTAACAGTTTAGTAAGTTGGTTTGCATTAACCCTCTAAAGTCTTTAATTTAAAGACTTTAGAAGGTTTAGACTATTGAGTGAAGTTTGTAAAGTAAACTGATAGGTCTAAAGGACTCTATGGGACTAACTGAATTAACTGCTATTAACAGTTTAGTAAGTTGGTTTGCATTAGCACTCTAAAGTCCCTAATTTAAAGACTTTAGAAGGTTTAAACTAATGAGTAAGGTTTATAAAGTAAACTGCTCAGTCTAAAGGACTCTATGGGACTAAAGAAATAAACTGCTATTAACAATTTAGTAAGTTGGTTTGCATTAACCCTCTAAAGTCTTTAATTTAAAGACTTTAGAAGGCTTAGACTATTGAGTGAAGTTTTTTAAAGTAAACTGATAGGTCTAAAGGACTCTATGGGACTAACTAAATTAACTGCTATTAACAGTTTAGTAAGTTCGTTTGCATTAACACTCTAAAGTCTTTAATTGAAAGACTTTAGAAGGTTTAAACTATTGCGTAAAGGTTATAAAGTAAACTGGTCAGTCTAAAGGACTCTATGGGACTAAAGAAATAAACTGCTATTAACAGTTTAGTAAGTTGGTTTGCATTAACACTCTAAAGTCTTTAATTTAAAGACTTTAGAAGGTTTACACTATTGGGTAAAGTTTATAATGTAGACTGCGAAGTTTAAAGGTCTCTATGGGACTAAAGAAATGAACTGCTATTAACAGTTCAGTAAGTTTCTTTGCATTAACGCTCTAAAGTCTTTAATTTAAAGACTTTAGAAGGTTTAGAGTATTGAGTGAAGTTTATAAAGTAAACAGCTCAGCCTAAAGGGCTCTATGAAACTAACTAAATAAACTATTATTAACAGTTTAGTAAGTTGGTTTGCATTAACACTCTAAAGTCTTTAAATGAAAGACTTTAGAAGGTTTAGACTATTGAGCGAAGTTTATAAAGTAAACTGATCAGTCTAAAGGACTCTATGAAACTAACTAAATAAACTGTTATTAACAGTTTAGTAAATTCGTTTGCATTAACCCTCTAAAGTCATTAATTTAAAGACTTTAGAAGGTTTAGACTATTGAGTAAAGTTTTTTAAAGTAAACTGAAAGGTCTAAAGGACTCTATGGGACTAACTAAATTAACTACTATTAACAGTTTAGTAAGTTCGTTTGCATTAACACTCTAAAGTCTTTAATTTAAAGACTTTAGAAGGTTTAAACTATTGAGTAAAGTTTATAAAGTAAACTGCTCAGTCTAAAGGACTCTATGGGACAAAAGAAATAAACTGCTATTAACAGTTTAGTAAGTTGGTTTGCATTAACACTCGAAAGTCTTTAATTTAAAGACTTTAGAAGGTTTAGACTATTGAGTAAAGTTTATAACGTAGACTGCTAAGTTTAAAGGACTCTATGGGACTAAAGAAATGAACTGCTATTAACAGTTCAGTAAGTTTGTTCGCTTTAACACTCTAAAGTCTTTAAATTAAAGACTTTAGAAGGTTTAGACTATTGAGCGAAGTTTATAAAGTAAACAGGTCAGTCTAAAGGACTCTATGAAACTAACAAAATAAACTGTTATTGACAGTTTAGTAAGTTCGTCTGCATTAACACTCTAACGTCTTTAATTTAAAGACTTTAGAAGGTTTAGACTATTGAGTAAAGTTTATAAAGTAAACTGCTCAATGTAAAGGACTCTACGGGACTAAAGAAATAAACTGCTATTAACAGTTTAGTAAGTTTGTTTGCATTAATGCTCTAAAGTCTTTAATTTAAAGACTTTAGAAGGTTTAGAGTATTGAGCGAAGTTTATAACGTAAACAGCTCAGTCTAAAGGGCTCTATGAAACTGACTAAATAAACTATTTTTAACAGTTTTGTAAGTTAGTTTGTGATAACACTCTAAAGTCTTTAATTTAAAGACTTTAGAAGGTGTAGACTATTGAGTAAACTTTATAAAGTAAACTGCTCAGTCTAAAGGACTCTATGGGACTAAAGAAATAAACTGCTATTAACAGTTTAGTAAGTTGGTTTGCATTAACACTCTAAAGTCTTTAATTTAAAGACCTTAGAAGGTTTAGTCTATTGGGTAAAGTTTATAAGGTAGACTGCTAAGTTTAAAGGACTCTATGGGACTAAAGAAATAAACCGCTATTAACGGTTCAGTAAGTTTTTTTGCATTAACACTCTAAAGTCTTTAAATTAAAGACTTTAGAAGGTTTAGACTATTCAGCGAAGTTTATAAAGTAAACTGGTCAGTCTAAAGGACTCTGTGAAACTAACAAAATAAACTGTTATTAACAGTTTAGTGAGTTCGTCTGCATTAACACTCTAAAGTCTTTAATTTAAAGACTTTAGAAGGTTTAGACTGTTGAGTAAAGTTTATAAAGAAAGCTGCTCAGTCTAAAGGACTCTATGGGACTAAAGAAATAAACTGCTATTAACAGTTTAGTAAGTTTGTTTGCATTAACGCTCTAAAGTCTTTAATTTAAAGACTTTAGAAGGTTTAGAGTATTGAGTGAAGTTTATAAAGTAAACAGCTCAGTCTAAAGGACTCTATGGGACTAAAGAAATAAACTGCTATTAACAGTTTTGTAAGTTGGTTTGCATTAACCCTCTAAAGTCTTTAATTTCAAGACTTTAGAAGGTTTAGACTATTGAGTGAAGTTTGTAAAGTAAACTGATAGGTCTAAAGGACTCTATGGGACTAACTAAATTAACTGCTATTAACAGTTTAGTAAGTTGGTTAGCATTACCACTCTAAAGTCTTTAATTTAAAGACTTTAGTAGGTTTAAACTATTGAGTAAAGTTTATAAAGTAAAGTGCTCAGTCTAAAGGCCTCTATGGGACTAAACAAATAAACTGCAATTAACAGTTCAGTGAGATGGTTTGCATTAACACTTTAAAGTCTTTAATTTAAAGACTTTAGAAGGTTTAGACTATTGTGTAAGGTTTATAAGGTAGACTGCTAAGTTTAAAGGACTCTATGGGACTAAAGAAATGAACTGCTATTAACAGTTCAGTAAGTTTGTTTGCATTAACGCTCTAAAGTCTTTAATTTAAAGACTTTAGAAGGTTTAGAGTATTTAGTGAAATTTATAAAGTAAACAGCTCAGTCTAAAGGGCTCTATGAAACTAAATATGTAAACTGCTGTTAACAGTTTAGTAAGTTGGTTTGCATTAACACTCAAAAGTCTTTAAATTAAAGACTTTAGAAGGTTTAGACTATTGAGTGAAGTTTGTAAAGTAAACTGAGAGGTCTAAAGGACTCTATGGGACTAATTAAATAAACTATTATTAACAGTTTAGTAAGTTAGTTTGTGATGACACTCTAAAGTCTTTAATTTAAAGACTTTAGAAGGTTTAGACTATTGAGTAAAGTTGATAAAGTAAACTGCACAGTCTAAAGGACTCTATGGGACTAAAGAAATAAACTGCTATTAACAGTTTAGTAAGTTGGTTTGCATTAACCCTCTAAAGTCTTTAATTTAAAGACTTTAGAAGGTTTAGACTATTGAGTAAAGTTTGTAAAGTAAACTGATAGGTCTAAAGGACTCTATGGGAGTAACTAAATTAACTGCTATTAACAGTTTAGTAAGTTGGTTAGCATTACCACTCTAAAGTCTTTAAATTAAAGACTTTAGAAGGTTTAAACTATTGAGTAAAGTTTATAAAGTAAACTCCTCGGTCTAAAGGCCTATATGGGACTAAACAAATAAACTGCTATTAACAGTTCAGTGAGATGGTTTGCATTAACACTTTAAAGTCTTTAATTTAAAGACTTTAGAATATTTAGACTATTGGGGAGAGTGTATAAGGAAGATTGCTAAGTTTAAAGGACTCTATTGGACTAAAGAAAAGAACTGCTATTAAAAGTTCAGTAAGTTGGTATGCATTAACACTCTAAAGTCTTTAAGTTAAAGACTTTAGAAGGTTTAGACTCTTCAGCGAAGTTTATAAAGTAAACTGGTCAGTCTAAAGGACTCTATGAAACTAACTAAATAAACTGTTATTAACAGTTTAGTAAGTTCGTTTGCATTAAGACTCTTAAGTCTTTAATTAAAAGACTTTAGAAGGTTTAGACTATTGAGTAAAGTTTATAAAGTAAACTGCTCAGTGTATAGGACTCTATGGGAGTAAAGAAATAAACTGCTATTAACAGTTTAGTAAGATTGTTTGCATTAACACTCTAAAGTCTTTAATTTAAAGACTTTAGAAGGTTTAGAGTATTGAGTGAAGGTTATAAACTAAACATTTCAGTCTAAAGGGCGCTATGAAACTAACTAAATAAACTGCTGTTGACAGTTTAGTAAGTTTGTTTGCATTAACACTCAAAAGTCTTTAAATTAAAGACTTTATAAGGTTTAGACTATTGAGTGAAGTTTGTAAAGTAAACTGATAGGTCTAAAGGACTCTATGGGACTAACTAAATAAACTTTTATTAACAGTTTATTAAGTTAGTTTGTGATAACACTCTAAAGTCTTTAATTTAAAGACTTTAGAAGGTTTAGACTATTGAGTAAAGTTTATAAAGTAAACTGCTCAGTCTAAAGGACTCTATGGGACTAAAGAAATAAACTGCTATTAACAGTTTAGTAAGTTGGTTTGCATTAACCCTCTAAAGTCTTTAATTTAAAGACTTTAAAAGGTTTAGACTATTGAGTGATGTTTGTAAAGTAAACTGATAGGTCTAAAGGACTCTATGGGACTAACTAAATTAACTGCTATTAACAGTTTAGTAAGTTTGTTTGCATTAACACTCTAAAGTCTTTAATTTAAAGTCTTTAGAAGGTTTAAAATATTGAGTAAAGTTTATAAAGTAAACTGCTCAGTCTATAGGACTCTATGGGACTAAAGAAATAAACTGCTATAAACAGTTTAGTAAGTTAGTTTGCATTAACACTCTAAAGTCTTTAATTTAAAGACTTTAGAAGGTTTAGACTATTGGGTGAAGTTTATAAGGTAGACTGCTAAGTTTAAAGGACTCTATGGGACTAAAGAAATGAACTGCTATTAACAGTTCAGTAAGTTTGTTTGCATTAGCACTCTAAAGTCTTTAAATTAAAGGCTTTAGAAGGTTTAGACTATTGAACGAAGTTTATAAAGTAAACTGGTCAGTCTAAAGGACTCTATGAAACTAACTAAATAAACTGCTATTAACAGTTTCGTAAGTTCGTTTGCATTAACACTCTAAAGTCTTTAATTTAAAGACTTTAGAAGATTTAGATTATTGAGTAATGTTTATAAATTAAACTGCTCAGTCTAAAGGACTCTATGGGACTAAAGAAATAAACTGCCATTAACAGTTTAGTAAGTTTGTTTGTATTAACTCTCTAAAGTCTTTAATTTAAAGACTTTAGAAGGTTTAGAGTATTGAGTGAATTTTATAAAGTAAACAGCTCAGTCTAAAGGGCTCTATGAATCTAACTTAATAAACTGCTGTTAACAGTTTAGTAAGTTCGTTTGCATTAACACTCAAAAGTCTTTAAATTAAAGCCTTTATAAGGTTTAGACTATTGATTGAAGTTTGTAAAGTAAACTGATAGGTCTAAAAGACTCTATGGGACTAACTAAATAAACTATTATTAACAGGTTAGTAAGTTAGTTTGTGATAACACTATAAAGTCTTTAATTTAAAGACTTTAGAAGGTTTAGACTATTTTTGTAAAGTTTATAAGGTAGACTGCTAAGTTTAAAGGACTCTATGGGACTAAAGAAATGAACTGCTATCAACAGTTCAGTAAGTTGGTTTGCATTAACACTCTAAAGTCTTTAAATTAAAGACTTTAGAAGGTTAGACTATTGAGCAAAGTTTATAAAGTAAACTGGTCAGTCTAAAGGACTCTATGAAACTAGCTAAATAAACTGCTATTAACAGTTTAGTAAGTTTGTTTGCGTTAACCCTCCAAAGTCTTTAATGTAAAGACTTTAGAAGGTTTAGACTATTGAGTGAAGTTTGTAAAGTAAACTGATTGGTCTAAAGGACTCTATGGGACTAACTAAATTAACTGCTATTAACAGTTTAGTATGTTGGTTTGCATTAAAACTCTAAAGTCTTTAATTTAAAGACTTTAGAAGGTTTAAACTATTGAGTAAAGTTTATAAAGTAAACTGCTCAGTCTAAAGGACTCTATGGGACTAAAGAAATAAACTGCTATTAAAAGTTCAGTAAGTTGGTTTATATTAACAGTCAAAAGTCTTAAAATTAAAGAGTTTTGAATGTTTAGACTATTGAGTGAAGTTTATAAAGTAAACTGGTCAGTCTAAAGGACTCAATGAAACGAACTAAATAAACTGTTATTACTAGTTTAGTAAGTTGGCTTGCATTAACCCTCTAAAGTCTTTAATTTAAAGACTTTAGAAGGTTTAGACTGTGGAGTGAAGTTTGTAAAGTAAACTGATAGGTCTAAAGGACTCTATGGGACTAACTAAAGTAACTGCTATTAACAGTTCAGTAAGTTTGTTTGCATTAACACTCTAAAGTCTTTAATTTAAAGACTTTAGAAGGTTTAAACTATTGCGTAAAGTTTATAAAGTAAACTGCTCAGTCTAAAGGACTCTATGGGACTAAAGAAATAAACTTCTATGAACAGTTTAGTAAGTTGGTTTGCATTAACACTCTAAAGTCTTTAATTTAAAGACTTTAGAAGGTTTAAACTATTGAGTAAAGTTTATAAAGTAAACTACTCAGTCTAAAGGACTCTATGGGACTAAAGAAATTAACTGCTATTAACAGTTTAGTAAGTTGGTTTGCATTAACACTTTAATGTCTTTAATTTAAAGACTTTAGAAGGTTTAAACTATTGAGTAAAGTTTATAAAGTAAACTGCTCCGTCTAAAGGACTCTACGGGACTAAAGAAATAAACTGCTATTAACAGTTTAGTAACTTTGTTTGCATTAACACTCTAAAGTCTTTAATTTAAAGACTTTAGAAGGTTTAGACTATTGATTGAAGTTTGTAAAGTAAACTGATAGGTCTCAAGGACTCTATGGGGGTAACTAAATTAACTGCAATGAACAGTTTAGTAAGTTAGTTTGCATTAACACTCTAAAGTCTTTAATTTAAACACTTTAGAAAGTTTAGATTTTGAGTCAAGTTTATAAAGTAAACTGCTCAATCTAAAGGACTCTATGGGACTAAAGAAATAAACTGCTATTAAAAGTTCAGTAAGTTTGTTTATACTAACAGTCAAAACTCTTTAAATTAATGAGTTTTGAATGTTTGGACTATTGAGTGAAGTTTATAAAGTAAACTGCTCAGTCTAAAGGACTCTATGGGATTAAAGAAATAAACTGCTATTAACAGTTTAGTAAGTTTGTTTGCATTTACACTCTAAAGTCTTTAATTTAAAGACTTTAGAAGGTTTACACTATTGATTGAAGTTTGTAAAGTAAACTGATAGGTCTAAAGGACTCTATGGGACTAACTAAATTAACTGCTACTAACAGTTTAGTAAGTTTGTTTGCATTAACACTCTAAAGTCTTTAATTTAAAGACTTTAGAAGGTTTAAACTATTGAGTAATGTTTATAAAGTAAACTGCTCTGTCTAAAGGACTCTATGGGACTAAAGAAATAAACTGCTATTAACAGTTTAGTAAGTTGGTTTACATTAACCCTCAAAAGTCTTTAATTTAAAAACTTTAGAAGGTTTAGACTATTGAGTGAAGTTTGTAAAGTAAACTGATAGGTCTAAAGAACTCTATGAAACTAACTAAATTAACTGCTATTAACACTTTTGTAAGTTTGTTTGCATTAACACTCTTAAGTCTTTAATTTAAAGACTTTAGAAGGTTTAAACTATTGAGTAAAGTTTATAAAGTAAACTGCTCAGTCTAAAGGACTCTATGGGACTAAAGAAATGAAGTGCTATTAACAGTTTAGTAAGTTGGTTTGCATTAACACTATAAAGTCTTTAATTTAAGGACTTTAGAAGGTTTAGACTATTGGGTAAAGTTTATAAGGTAGACTGCTAAGTTTAAAGGACTCTATGGGACTAAAGAAATGAACTGCTATTAACAGTTCAGTAAGTTGGTTGGCATTAACACTCTAAAGTCTTTAAATTAAAGACTTTAGAAGGTTTAGACTATTGAGCGAAGTTTATAAAGTAAACTGGTCAGTCTTAAGGACTCTATGAAACTAACTAAATAAACTGCTATTAACAGTTTAGTAAGTTCGTTTGCGTTAACACTCTAAAGTCTTTAATTTAAAGACTTTAGAAGGTTTGGACTATTGAGTAAAGTTTATAAAGTAAACTGCTCAGTTTAAAGGACTCTATGTGACTAAAGAAATAAACTGCTATTAACAGTTTAGTAAGTTTGTTTGCATTACGCTCTAAAGTCTTTAATTTAAAGACTTTAGAAGGTTTAGAGTATTGAGTGAAGTTTATAACGTAAACAGCTCAATCTATAGGGCTCTATCAAACTAACTAAATAAACTGCTGTTAACAGTTTAGTAAGTTTGTTTGCATTAACACTCAAAAGTCTTTAATTTAAAGAGTTTAGAATGTTTAGACTATTGAGTGAAGTTTGTAAAGTAAACTGATAGGTCTAAAGGACTCTATGGGACTAACTAAATTAACTACTATTAACAGTTTAGTAAGTTGGTTTGCATTAACACTCTAAAATCTTTCATTTAAAGACTTTAGAAGGTTTAAACAATTGAGTAAAGTTTATAAAGTAAACTGCTAGTCTAAAGGACTCTATGGGACTAAAGAAATAAACTGCTATTAACAGGTTAGTAAGTTGGTTTGCATCAACCCTCTAAAGTCTTTAATTTAAAGACTTTAGAATGTTTAGACTATTGAGTGAAGTTTGTAAAGTAAACTGATAGGTCTAAAGGACTCTATGGGACTAACTAAATTAACTGCTATTAACAGTTTAGTAAGTTGGTTTGCATTAACACTCTAAAGTCTTTAATTTAAAGACTTTAGAAGGTTTAAACTATTGAGTAATATTTATAAAGTAAACTGCTCAGTCTAAAGGACTCTATGGGACTAAAGAAATAAACTGCTATTAACAGTTTAGTAAGTTGTTTTGCATTAACACTCTAAAGTCTTTAATTTAAAGACTTTAGAAGGTTTAGGCTATTGGTTAAAGTTTATAATGTAGACTGCTAAGTTTAAAGGACTCTATTGGACTAAAGAAATGAACTGCTATTAACAGTTCAGTAAGTTGGTTTGCATGAACACTCTAAAGTCTTTAAATTAAAGATTTTAGAAGGTTTAGACTATTGAGCAAAGTTTGTAAAGTAAATTGGTCAGTCTAAAGGACTCTATGAAACTAAATAAATAAACTGCTATTAACAGTTTAGTGAGATCGTTTGCATTAACACTCTAAAGTCTTTAATTTAAAGACTTTAGAAGGTTTAGACTATTGAGTAAAGTTTATAAAGTAAACTGCTCAGTCTAAAGGACTCTACGGGACTAAAGAAATAAACTGCTATTAACAGTTTAGTAAGTTTGTTTGCATGAACGCTCTAAAGTGTTTAATTTAAAGACTTTAGAAGGTTTAGAGTATTGAGTGAAGTTTATAACGTAAACAGCTCAATGTAAAGGGCTCTATCAAACTAACTAAATAAACTGCTGTTAACAGTTTAGTTAGTTGGTTCGCATTAACACTCAAAAGTCTTTAAATTAAAGACTTTAGAAGGTTTAGACTATTGAGTGAAGTTTGTAAAGTAAACTGATAGGTCTAAAGGACTCTACGGGACTAACTAAATAAACTGCTATTAACAGTTTAGTAAGTTAGTTTGTGATAACACTCTAAACTCTTTAATTTAAAGACTTTAGAAGGTTTAGACTATTGAGTAAAGTTTATAAAGTAAACTGCTCAGTCTAAAAAACTCTATGGGACTAAAGAAATAAACTGCTATGAATGGTTTAGTAAGTTTGTTTGCATTAACCCTCTAAAGTCTTTAATTTAAAGAGTTTAGAATGTTTAGACTATTGAGTGAATTTTGTAAAGTAAACTGATAGGTTTAAAGGACTCTATGGGACTAACTAAATTAACTGCTATTAACAGTTTAGTAAGTTGGTTTGCATTAACACTCTAAAGTCTTTAATTTAAAGACTTTAGAAGGTTTAAACTATTGAGTAAAGTTTATAAAGTAAACTGCTCAGTCTAAAGGACTCTATGGGACTAAAGAAATAAACTGCTATTAACAGTTTAGTAAGTTGGTTTACATTAACCCTCTAAAGTCTTTAATTTAAAGACTTTAGAAGGTTTAGACTATTGAGTGAAGTTTTTAAAGTAAACTGATAGGTCTAAAGGACTCTATGGGACTAACTAAATTGGCTTCTATTAACAATTTAGTAAGTTGGTTTCCCTTAACACTCTAATGTCTTTAATTTAAAGACTTTAGAAGGTTTAAACTATTGAGTAAAGTTTATAAAGTAAACTGCTCAGTCTAAAGGACTCTATGGGACTAAAGAAATCAACTGCTATTAACAGTTTAGTAAGTTGTTTTGCATTAACACTCTAAAGTCTTAATTTAAAGACTTTAGAAAGTTTAGATTTTGAATAAAGTTTATAAAGTAAACTGCTCAATCTATAGGACTCTACGGGACTAAAGAATTAAACTGCTATTAAAAGTTAAGTAAGGTGGTTTATATTAACAGTAAAAAGTCTTTAAATTAAAGAGTTTTGAATGTTTAGACTATTGAGTGAAATTTATAAACTAAACTGGTCAGTCTAAAGGACTCTATGAAACAAACTAAATAAACCGTTATTACTAGTTTAGTAAGTTGGTTTGCATTAACCCTCTAAAGTTTTTAATTTAAAGACTTTTGAAGGATTAGACTATTGAGTGATGTTTGTAAAGTAAACTGACAGGTCTAAAGGACTCTATGGGACTAACTAAATAAACTGCTATTAACAGTTTAGTAAGTTGGTTTGCATTAACACTCTAAAGTCTTTAAATTAAAGACTTTAGAAGGTTTAGACTATCGAGCGATGTTTATAAAGTAAACTGGTCAGTCTAAAGGACTCTATGAAACTAACTAAATAAACTGCTATTAACAGTTTAGTAAGTTTGTTTGCATTAACACTCTAAAGTCTTTAATTTAAAGACTTTAGAAGGTTTAAACAATTGAGTAATGTTTATAAAGTAATCTGCTCAGTCTAAAGGACTCTATGGGACTAAAGAAATAAACTGCTAGTAACAGTTTAGTAAGTTTGTTTGCATTAACGCTCTAAAGTCTTTAATTTAAAGACTTTAGAAGGTTTAGAGTATTGAGTGAAGTTTATAACGTAAACAGCTCAATCTAAAGGGCTCTATGAAACTAACTAAATAAACTGCTGTTAACAGTTTAGTAAGTTGGTTTGCATTTAACACTCAAAAGTCTTGAAATTAAAGACTTTAGAAGGTTTAGACTATTGAGTGAAGTTTGTAAAGTAAACTGATAGGTTTAAAGGACTCTATGGGAGTAACTAAATTAACTGCTATTAACAGTTTAGTAAGTTGGTTTGCATTAACACTCTAAGTCTTTAATTTAAAGACTTTAGAAGGTGTAGACTATTGGGTAAATTTTATAAGGTAGACTGCTAAGTTTAAAGGACTCTATTGGACTAAAGAAAGAACTGCTAATAACAATTCTGTAAATTGGTTTGCATTAACCCTCTAAAGTCTTTAAATTAAAGACTTTGGAAGGCTTAGACTATTGAGCGAAGTTTATAAAGTAAACTGGTCAGTCTAAAGGACTCTATGAAAATAACTAAATAAACTGCTATTAACAGTTTAGTAAGTTCGTTTGCATTAACACTCTAAAGTCTTTAATTTAAAGACTTTAGAATGTTTAGACTATTGAGTAAAGTTTATAAAGTAAACTGCTCAGTCTAAAGGACTCTATGGGACGAACTAAATAAACTGCTGTTAACAGTTTAGTAAGTTGGTTTGCATTAACACTCAAAAGTCTTTAAATTAAAGACTTTATAAGGTTTAGACTATTGAGTGAAGTTTGTAAAGTAAACTGATAGGTCTAAAGGACTCTATGGGACTAACTAATTAAACTATTATTAACAGTTTAGTAAGTTAGTTTGTGATAACACTCTAAAGTCTTTAATTTAAAGACTTTAGAAGGTTTAGACTATTGAGTAAAGTTTATAAAGTAAACTTCTCAGTCTAAAGGACTCTATGGGACTAAAGAAATAAACTGCTATTAACAGTTTAGTAAGTTGGTTTGCATTAACCCTCGAAAGTCTTTAATTTGAAGACTTTAGAAGGTTTAGACTATTGAGTAAAGTTTGTAAAGTAAACTGATAGGTCTAAAGGACTCTATGGGACTAACTAAATTAACTGTTATTAACAGTTTAGTAAGTTGGTTTGCATTAACACTCTAAAGTCTTTAAATTAAAGACTTTAGAAGGTTTAGACTATCGAGCGATGTTTATAAAGTAAACTGCTCAGTCTAAAGGACTCTATGAAACTAACTAAATAAACTGCTATTAACAGTTTAGTAAGTTTGTTTGCATTAACACTCTAAAGTCTTTAATTTAAAGACTTTAGAAGGTTTAAACAATTGAGTAATGTTTATAAAGTAATCTGCTCAGTCTAAAGGACTCTATGGGACTAAAGAAATAAACTGCTAGTAACAGTTTAGTAAGTTTGTTTGGATTAACGCTCTAAAGTCTTTAATTTAAAGACTTTAGAAGGTTTAGAGTATTGAGTGAAGTTTATAACGTAAACAGCTCAATCTAAAGGGCTCTATGAAACTAACTAAATAAACTGCTGTTAACAGTTTAGTAAGTTGGTTTGCATTTAACACTCAAAAGTCTTGAAATTAAAGACTTTAGAAGGTTTAGACTATTGAGTGAAGTTTGTAAAGTAAACTGATAGGTCTAAAGGACTCTATGGGACTAAATAAATAAACTATTATTAAAAGTTTAGTAAGTTAGTTTGTGATAACACTCTAAACTCTTTAATTTAAAGACTTTAGAAGGTTTAGACTATTGAGTAAAGTTTATAAAGTAAACTGCTCAGTCTAAAGGACTCTATGGGTCTAAAGAAATAAACTGCTATTAACGGTTTAGTAAGTTTGTTTGCATTAACCCTCTAAAGTCTTTAATTTAAAGACTTTATAATGTTTAGACTATTGAGTGAAGTTTGTAAAGTAAACTGATAGGTCAAAAGGACTCTATGGGACTAAAGAAATAAACTGCTATTAACAGTTTAGTAAGTTTGTTTGCATTACGCTCTAAAGTCTTTAATTTAAAGGCTTTAGAAGGTTTAGAGTATTGAGTGAAGTTTATAACGTAAACAGCTCAATCTAAAGGGCTCTATGAAACTAACTAAATAAATTGCTGTTAACAGTTTAGTAAGTTGGTCTGCATTTAACACTCTAAAGTCATTAAATTAAAGGCTTTAGAAGGTTTAGACTATTGAGTGAAGTTTGTAAAGTAAACTGATAGGTCTAAAGGACTTTATGGGACTAACTAAATAAACTATTGTTAACAGTTTAGTAAGTTAGTTTGTGATAACACTCTAAACTCTTTAATTTAAAGACTTTAGAAGGTTTAGACTATTGAGTAAAGTTTATAAAGTAAACTGCTCAGTCTAAAGGACTCTATGGGACTAAAGAAATAAACTGCTATTAACGGTTTAGTAAGTTTGTTTGCGTTAACCCTCTAAAGTCTTTAATTTAAAGACTTTTGAATGTTTAGACTACTCAGTCAAGTTTGTAAAGTAAACTGATAGGTCAAAAGGACTCTATGGGACTAACTAAATTAACTGCTATTAACAGTTTAGTAAGTTGGTTTGCATTAACACTCTAAAGACTTTAATTTAAAGACTTTAGATGGTTTAAACTATTGATTAAAGTTTATAAAGTAAACTGCTCAGTCTAAAGGACTCTATGGGACTAAAGAAATAAACTGCTATTAACAGTTTAGTAAGTTGGCTTGCATTAACCCTCTAAAGTCTTTAATTTAAAGACTATAGAAGGTTTAGACTATTGAGTGAAGTTTGTAAAGTAAACTGATAGGTCTAAAGGACTCTATGGGACTAACTAAATTAACTGCTATTAGCAGTTTAGTAAATTGGTTTGCATTAACACTCTAAAGTCTTTAATTTAAATACTTTAGAAGGTTTAAACTATTGAGTAATGTTTATAAAGTAAACTGCTCAGTGTAAAGGACTCTATGGGACTAAAGAAATAAACTGCATTTAACAGTTCAGTAAGTTGGTTTGCATTAACTCTCTAAAGTCTTTAATTTAAAGACTTTAGAAGGTTTAGACTATTGAGTGATGTTTGTAAAGTAAACTGATAGGTCTAAAGGACTCTATGGGACTAACTAAATTAACTGCTATTAACAGTTTAGTAAGTTGGTTTGCGTTAACACTCTAAAGTCTTTAATTTAAAGACTTTAGAAGGTTTAAACTATTTAGTAAAGTTTATAAAGTAAACTGCTCAGTCTAAAGGACTCTATGGGACTAAAGAAATAAACTGCTATTAAGAGTTTAGTAAGTTGGTTTGCATTAACCCTTTAAGTCTTTAATTTAAAAAGTTTAGACTATTGAGTGAAGTTTGTAAAGTAAACTGATAGGTCTAAAGGACTCTATGGGACTAACTAAATTAACTGCTATTAACAGTTTAGTAAGTTGGTTTGCATTAACACTCTAAGTCTTTAATTTAAAGACTTTAGAAGGTGTAGACTATTGGGTAAATTTTATAAGGTAGACTGCTAAGTTTAAAGGACTCTATTGGACTAAAGAAAGAACTGCTAATAACAATTCTGTAAATTGGTTTGCATTAACCCTCTAAAGTCTTTAAATTAAAGACTTTGGAAGGCTTAGACTATTGAGCGAAGTTTATAAAGTAAACTGGTCAGTCTAAAGGACTCTATGAAAATAACTAAATAAACTGCTATTAACAGTTTAGTAAGTTCGTTTGCATTAACACTCTAAAGTCTTTAATTTAAAGACTTTAGAATGTTTAGACTATTGAGTAAAGTTTATAAAGTAAACTGCTCAGTCTAAAGGACTCTATGGGACGAACTAAATAAACTGCTGTTAACAGTTTAGTAAGTTGGTTTGCATTAACACTCAAAAGTCTTTAAATTAAAGACTTTATAAGGTTTAGACTATTGAGTGAAGTTTGTAAAGTAAACTGATAGGTCTAAAGGACTCTATGGGACTAACTAATTAAACTATTATTAACAGTTTAGTAAGTTAGTTTGTGATAACACTCTAAAGTCTTTAATTTAAAGACTTTAGAAGGATTAGACTATTGAGTAAAGTTTATAAAGTAAACTTCTCAGTCTAAAGGACTCTATGGGACTAAAGAAATAAACTGCTATTAACAGTTTAGTAAGTTGGTTTGCATTAACCCTCGAAAGTCTTTAATTTGAAGACTTTAGAAGGTTTAGACTATTGAGTAAAGTTTGTAAAGTAAACTGATAGGTCTAAAGGACTCTATGGGACTAACTAAATTAACTGTTATTAACAGTTTAGTAAGTTGGTTTGCATTAACACTCTAAAGTCTTTAATTTAAAGACTTTAGAAGGTTTAAACTATTGTGTAAAGTTTATAAAGTAAACTGCTCAGTCTGAAGGACTCTATGGGACTAAAGAAATAAACTGCTATTAACAGTTTAGTAAGTTGGTTCGCATTAACACTCTAAAGTCTTTAAATTAAAGACTTTAGAAGGTTTAGACTATTGAGCGAAGTTTATAAAGTAAACAGGTCAGTCTAAAGGACTCTATGAAACTAGCAAAATAAACTGTTATTTACAGTTTAGTAAGTTCGTCTGCATTAACACTCTAACGTCTTTAATTTAAAGACTTTAGAAGGTTTAGACTATTGAGTAAAGTTTATAAAGTAAACTGCTCAATGTAAAGGACTCTACGGGACTAAAGAAATAAACTGCTATTAACAGTTTAGTAAGTTTGTTTGCATTAACGCCCTAAAGTCTTTAATTTAAAGACTTTAGAAGGTTTAGAGTATTGAGTGAAGTTTATAAAGTAAACAGCTCAGTCTAAAGGGCTCTATGAAACTGACTAAATAAACTATTTTTAACAGTTTTGTAAGTTAGTTTGTGATAACACTCTAAAGTCTTTAATTTAAAGACTTTAGAAGGTGTAGACTATTGAGTAAAGTTTATAAAGTAAACTGCTCAGTCTAAAGGACTCTATGAGACTAAAGAAATAAACTGCTATAAACATTTTAGTAAGTTGGTTTGCATTAACCCTCTAAAGTCTTTAATTTAAAGACTTTGGAATGTTTAGACTATTGAGTGAAGTTTTTTAAAGTAAACTGATAGGTCTAAAGGACTCTATGGGACTAACTAAATTAACTGCTATTAACAGTTTAGTAAGTTCGTTTGCATTAACACTCTAAAGTCTTTAATTTCAAGACTTTAGAAGGTTTAAACTATTGAGTAAAGTTTATAATGTAAACTGCTCAGTCTAAAGGACTCTATGGAACTAAAGAAATAAACTGCTATTAACAGTTTAGTAAGTTGGTTTGCATTAACACTCTAAAGTCTTTAATTTAAAGACCTTAGAAGGTTTAGTCTATTGGGTAAAGTTTATAAGGTAGACTGCTAAGTTTAAAGGACTCTATGGGACTAAAGAAATAAACCGCTATTAACGGTTCAGTAAGTTTTTTTGCATTAACACTCTAAAGTCTTTAAATTAAAGACTTTAGAAGGTTAAGACTATTCAGCGAAGTTTATAAAGTAAACTGGTCAGTCTAAAGGACTCTGTGAAACTAACAAAATAAACTGTTATTAACAGTTTAGTGAGTTCGTCTGCATTAACACTCTAAAGTCTTTAATTTAAAGACTATAGAAGGTTTAGACTGTTGAGTAAAGTTTATAAAGAAAGCTGCTCAGTCTAAAGGACTCTATGGGACTAAAGAAATAAACTGCTAGTAACAGTTTAGTAAGTTTGTTTGCATTAACGCTCTAAAGTCTTTAATTTAAAGACTTTAGAAGGTTTAGAGTATTGAGTGAAGTTTATAAAGTAAACAGCTCAGTCTAAAGGGCTCTATGAAACTAACTATATAAACTGCTGTTAACAGTTTAGTAAGTTGGTTTGCATTAACACTCAAAAGTCTTTAAATTAAAGACTTTAAAAGGTTTAGACTATTGAGTGAAGTTTGTAAAGTAAACTGATAGGTCTAAAGGACTCTATGGGACTAACTAAATTAACTGCTATTAACAGTTTAGTAAGTTTGTTAGCATTACTACTCTAAAGTTTTTAAATTAAAGACTTTAGAAGGTTTAAACTATTGAGTAAAGTTTATAAAGTAAACTGCTCAGTCTAAAGGCCTCTATGGGACTAAACAAATAAACTGCTATTAACAGTTCAGTGAGATGGTTTGCATTAACACTTTAAAGTCTTTAATTTAAAGACTTTAGAAGGTTTAGACTATTGGGTAAAGTGTATAAGGTAGATTGCTAAGTTTAAAAAGTGAAGTTTATAAAGTAAACTGCTCAGTCTAAAGGACTCTATGGGACTAAAGAACAGTTTAGTAAGTTGGTTTCATTAACACTCTAAAGTCTTTAAATTAAAGACTTTAAAAGCTTTAGACTATTGAGTGATGTTTGTAAAGTAAACTGACAGGTCTAAAGGGCTCTATGAAACTAACTAAATAAACTATTATTAACAGTTTAGTAAGTTAGTTTGTGATAATACTCTAAAGTCTTTAATTTAAAGACTTTAGAAGGTTTAGACAATTGAGTAAAGTTTATAAAGTAAACTGCACAGTCTAAAGGACTCTATGGGACTAAAGAAATAAACTGCTATTAACAGTTTAGTAAGTTGGTTTGCATTAACCCACTAAAGTCTTTAATTTCAAGACTTTAGAAGGTTTAGACTATTGAGTGAAGTTTGTAAAGTAAACTGATAGGTCTAAAGGACTCTATGGCACTAACTAAATCAACTGCTATTAACAGTTTAGAAAGTTGGTTAGCATTACCACTCCAAAGTCTTTAAATTAAAGACTTTAGAAGGTTTAGACTATTGAGTGAAGTTTGTAAAGTAAACTGAGAGGTCTAAAGGACTCTATGGGACTAACTAAATAAACTATTATTAACAGTTTAGTAAGTTTGTTTGTGATGACACTCTAAAGTCTTTAATTTAAAGACTTTAGAAGGTTTAGACTATTGAGTAAAGTTAATAAAGTAAACTGCACAGTCTAAAGGACTCTATGGGACTAAAGAAATAAACTGCTATTAACAGTTTAGTAAGTTGGTTTGCATTAACCCTCTAAAGTCTTTAATTTAAAGACTTTAGAAGGTTTAGACTATTGAGTGAAGTTTGTAAAGTAAACTGATAGGTCTAAAGGACTCTATGGGACTAACTAAATTAACTGCTATTAACAGTTTAGTAAGTTGGTTAGCATTACCACTCTAAAGTCTTTAAATTAAAGACTTTAGTAGGTTTAAACTATTGAGTAAAGTTTATAAAGTAAACTGCTCAGTCTAAAGGCCTCTATGGGACTAAACAAATAAACTGCTATTAACAGTTCAGTGAGATGGTTTGCATTAACACTTTAAAGTCTTTACTTTAAAGACTTTAGAAGGTTTAGACTATTGGGGAAAGTGTATAAGGAAGATTGCTAAGTTTCAAGGACTCTATTGGACTAAAGAAATGAACTGCTATTAACAGTTCAGTAAGTTGGTATGCATTAACACTCTAAAGTCTTTAAATTAAAGACTTTAGAAGGTTTAGACTATTCAGCGAAGTTTATAAAGTAAACTGGTCAGTCTAAAGGACTCTATGAAACTAACTAAATAAACTGTTATTAACAGTTTAGTAAGATTGTTTGCATTAACACTCTTAAGTCTTTAATTAAAAGACTTTAGAAGGTTTAGACTATTGAGTAAAGTTTATAAAGTAAACTGCTCAGTGTAAAGGACTCTATGGGACTAAAGAAATAAACTGCTATTAACAGTTTAGTAAGATTGTTTGCATTAACACTCTAAAGTCTTTAATTTAAAGACTTTAGAAGGTTTAGAGTATTGAGTGAAGGTTATAAACTAAACATTTCAGTCTAAAGGGCGCTATGAAACTAACTAAATAAACTGGTGTTAACAGTTTAGAAGTTGGTTTGCATTAACACTCAAAAGTCTTTAAATTAAAGACTTTATAAGGTTTAGACTATTGAGTGATGTTTGTAAAGTAAACTGATAGGTCTAAAGGACTCTATGGGACTAACTAAATAAACTATTATTAACAGTTTATTAAGTTAGTTTGTGATAACACTCTAAAGTCTTTAATTTAAAGACTTTAGAAGGTTTAGACTATTGAGTAAAGTTTATAAAGTAAACAGCTCAGTCTAAAGGGCTCTATGAAACTGACTAAATAAACTATTTTTAACAGTTTTGTAAGTTAGTTTGTGATAACACTCTAAAGTCTTTAATTTAAAGACTTTAGAAGGTTTAGAGTATTGAGTGAAGTTTATAAAGTAAACAGCTCAGTCTAAAGGGCTCTATGAAACTGACTAAATAAACTATTTTTAACAGTTTTGTAAGTTAGTTGTGATAACACTCTAAAGTCTTTAATTTAAAGACTTTAGAAGGTGTAGACTATTGAGTAAAGTTTATAAAGTAAACTGCTCAGTCTAAAGGACTCTATGAGACTAAAGAAATAAACTGCTATAAACATTTTAGTAAGTTGGTTTGCATTAACCCTCTAAAGTCTTTAATTTAAAGACTTTGGAATGTTTAGACTATTGAGTGAAGTTTTTTAAAGTAAACTGATAGGTCTAAAGGACTCTATGGGACTAACTAAATTAACTGCTATTAACAGTTTAGTAAGTTCGTTTGCATTAACACTCTAAAGTCTTTAATTTCAAGACTTTAGAAGGTTTAAACTATTGAGTAAAGTTTATAATGTAAACTGCTCAGTCTAAAGGACTCTATGGAACTAAAGAAATAAACTGCTATTAACAGTTTAGTAAGTTGGTTTGCATTAACACTCTAAAGTCTTTAATTTAAAGACCTTAGAAGGTTTAGTCTATTGGGTAAAGTTTATAAGGTAGACTGCTAAGTTTAAAGGACTCTATGGGACTAAAGAAATAAACCGCTATTAACGGTTCAGTAAGTTTTTTTGCATTAACACTCTAAAGTCTTTAAATTAAAGACTTTAGAAGGTTAAGACTATTCAGCGAAGTTTATAAAGTAAACTGGTCAGTCTAAAGGACTCTGTGAAACTAACAAAATAAACTGTTATTAACAGTTTAGTGAGTTCGTCTGCATTAACACTCTAAAGTCTTTAATTTAAAGACTATAGAAGGTTTAGACTGTTGAGTAAAGTTTATAAAGAAAGCTGCTCAGTCTAAAGGACTCTATGGGACTAAAGAAATAAACTGCTAGTAACAGTTTAGTAAGTTTGTTTGCATTAACGCTCTAAAGTCTTTAATTTAAAGACTTTAGAAGGTTTAGAGTATTGAGTGAAGTTTATAAAGTAAACAGCTCAGTCTAAAGGGCTCTATGAAACTAACTATATAAACTGCTGTTAACAGTTTAGTAAGTTGGTTTGCATTAACACTCAAAAGTCTTTAAATTAAAGACTTTAAAAGGTTTAGACTATTGAGTGAAGTTTGTAAAGTAAACTGATAGGTCTAAAGGACTCTATGGGACTAACTAAATTAACTGCTATTAACAGTTTAGTAAGTTTGTTAGCATTACTACTCTAAAGTTTTTAAATTAAAGACTTTAGAAGGTTTAAACTATTGAGTAAAGTTTATAAAGTAAACTGCTCAGTCTAAAGGCCTCTATGGGACTAAACAAATAAACTGCTATTAACAGTTCAGTGAGATGGTTTGCATTAACACTTTAAAGTCTTTAATTTAAAGACTTTAGAAGGTTTAGACTATTGGGTAAAGTGTATAAGGTAGATTGCTAAGTTTAAAAAGTGAAGTTTATAAAGTAAACTGCTCAGTCTAAAGGACTCTATGGGACTAAAGAACAGTTTAGTAAGTTGGTTTCATTAACACTCTAAAGTCTTTAAATTAAAGACTTTAAAAGCTTTAGACTATTGAGTGATGTTTGTAAAGTAAACTGACAGGTCTAAAGGGCTCTATGAAACTTACTAAATAAACTATTATTAACAGTTTAGTAAGTTAGTTTGTGATAACACTCTAAAGTCTTTAATTTAAAGACTTTAGAAGGTTTAGACAATTGAGTAAAGTTTATAAAGTAAACTGCACAGTCTAAAGGACTCTATGGGACTAAAGAAATAAACTGCTATTAACAGTTTAGTAAGTTGGTTTGCATTAACCCACTAAAGTCTTTAATTTCAAGACTTTAGAAGGTTTAGACTATTGAGTGAAGTTTGTAAAGTAAACTGATAGGTCTAAAGGACTCTATGGCACTAACTAAATCAACTGCTATTAACAGTTTAGAAAGTTGGTTAGCATTACCACTCCAAAGTCTTTAAATTAAAGACTTTAGAAGGTTTAGACTATTGAGTGAAGTTTGTAAAGTAAACTGAGAGGTCTAAAGGACTCTATGGGACTAACTAAATAAACTATTATTAACAGTTTAGTAAGTTTGTTTGTGATGACACTCTAAAGTCTTTAATTTAAAGACTTTAGAAGGTTTAGACTATTGAGTAAAGTTAATAAAGTAAACTGCACAGTCTAAAGGACTCTATGGGACTAAAGAAATAAACTGCTATTAACAGTTTAGTAAGTTGGTTTGCATTAACCCTCTAAAGTCTTTAATTTAAAGACTTTAGAAGGTTTAGACTATTGAGTGAAGTTTGTAAAGTAAACTGATAGGTCTAAAGGACTCTATGGGACTAACTAAATTAACTGCTATTAACAGTTTAGTAAGTTGGTTAGCATTACCACTCTAAAGTCTTTAAATTAAAGACTTTAGTAGGTTTAAACTATTGAGTAAAGTTTATAAAGTAAACTGCTCAGTCTAAAGGCCTCTATGGGACTAAACAAATAAACTGCTATTAACAGTTCAGTGAGATGGTTTGCATTAACACTTTAAAGTCTTTACTTTAAAGACTTTAGAAGGTTTAGACTATTGGGGAAAGTGTATAAGGAAGATTGCTAAGTTTCAAGGACTCTATTGGACTAAAGAAATGAACTGCTATTAACAGTTCAGTAAGTTGGTATGCATTAACACTCTAAAGTCTTTAAATTAAAGACTTTAGAAGGTTTAGACTATTCAGCGAAGTTTATAAAGTAAACTGCTCAGTCTAAAGGACTCTATGAAACTAACTAAATAAACTGTTATTAACAGTTTAGTAAGATTGTTTGCATTAACACTCTTAAGTCTTTAATTAAAAGACTTTAGAAGGTTTAGACTATTGAGTAAAGTTTATAAAGTAAACTGCTCAGTGTAAAGGACTCTATGGGACTAAAGAAATAAACTGCTATTAACAGTTTAGTAAGATTGTTTGCATTAACACTCTAAAGTCTTTAATTTAAAGACTTTAGAAGGTTTAGAGTATTGAGTGAAGGTTATAAACTAAACATTTCAGTCTAAAGGGCGCTATGAAACTAACTAAATAAACTGGTGTTAACAGTTTAGAAGTTGGTTTGCATTAACACTCAAAAGTCTTTAAATTAAAGACTTTATAAGGTTTAGACTATTGAGTGATGTTTGTAAAGTAAACTGATAGGTCTAAAGGACTCTATGGGACTAACTAAATAAACTATTATTAACAGTTTATTAAGTTAGTTTGTGATAACACTCTAAAGTCTTTAATTTAAAGACTTTAGAAGGATTAGACTATTGAGTAAAGTTTATAAAGTAAACTGCTCAGTCTAAAGGACTCTATGGGACTAAAGAAATAAACTGCTATTAACAGTTTAGTAAGTTGGTTTGCATTAACCCTCTAAAGTCTTTAATTTAAAGACTTTAAAAGGTTTAGACTATTGAGTGATGTTTGTAAAGTAAACTGATAGGTCTAAAGGACTCTATGGGACTAACTAAATTAACTGCTATTAACAGTTTAGTAAGTTTGTTCGCATTAACACTCTAAAGTCTTTAATTTAAAGTCTTTAGAAGGTTTAAACTATTGAGTAAAGTTTATAAGGTAGACTGCTAAGTTTAAAGGACTCTATGGGACTAAAGAAATGAACTGCTATTAACAGTTCAGTAAGTTTGTTTGCATTAACACTCTAAAGTCTTTAAATTAAAGGCTTTAGAAGGTTTAGACTATTGAACGAAGTTTATAAAGTAAACTGGTCAGTCTAAAGGACTCTATGAAACTAAGTAAATAAACTGCTATTAACAGTTTAGTAAGTTCGTTTGCATTAACACTCTAAAGTCTTTAATTTAAAGACTTTAGAAGGTTTAGATTATTGAGTAATGTTTATAAATTAAACTGCTCAGTCTAAAGGACTCTATGGGACTAAAGAAATAAACTGCTATTAACAGTTTAGTAAGTTTGTTTGTATTAACTCTCTAAAGTCTTTAATTTAAAGACTTTAGAAGGTTTAGAGTATTGAGTGAATTTTATAAAGTAAACAGCTCAGTCTAAAGGGCTCTATGAAACTAACTTAATAAACTGCTGTTAACAGTTTAGTAAGTTCGTTTGCATTAACACTCTAACGTCTTTAATTTAAAGCCTTTATAAGGTTTAGACTATTGATTGAAGTTTGTAAAGTAAACTGATAGGTCTAAAAGACTCTATGGGACTAACTAAATAAACTATTATTAACAGGTTTGTAAGTTAGTTTGTGATAACACTCTAAAGTCTTTAATTTAAAGACTTTAGAAGGTTTAGACTATTTTTGTAAAGTTTATAAGGTAGACTGCTAAGTTTAAAGGACTCTATGGGACTAAAGAAATGAACTGCTATTAACAGTTCAGTAAGTTGGTTTGCATTAACACTCTAAAGTCTTTAATTTAAAGACTTTAGAAGGTTTAGAGTATTGAGTGAAGTTTATAAAGTAAACAGCTCAGTCTAAAGGGCTCTATGAAACTAACTATATAAACTGCTGTTAACAGTTTAGTAAGTTGGTTTGCATTAACACTCAAAAGTCTTTAAATTAAAGACTTTAAAAGGTTTAGACTATTGAGTGAAGTTTGTAAAGTAAACTGATAGGTCTAAAGGACTCTATGGGACTAACTAAATTAAATGCTATTAACAGTTTAGTAAGTTGGTTAGCATTACTACTCTAAAGTTTTTAAATTAAAGACTTTAGAAGGTTTAAACTATTGAGTAAAGTTTATAAAGTAAACTGGTCAGTCTAAAGGCCTCTATGGGACTAAACAAATAAACTGCTATTAACAGTTCAGTGAGATGGTTTGCATTAACACTTTAAAGTCTTTAATTTAAAGACTTTAGAAGGTTTAGACTATTGGGTAAAGTGTATAAGGTAGATTGCTAAGTTTAAAAAGTGAAGTTTATAAAGTAAACTGCTCAGTCTAAAGGACTCTATGGGACTAAAGAACAGTTTAGTAAGTTGGTTTCATTAACACTCTAAAGTCTTTAAATTAAAGACTTTAAAAGCTTTAGACTATTGAGTGATGTTTGTAAAGTAAACTGACAGGTCTAAAGGGCTCTATGAAACTAACTAAATAAACTATTATTAACAGTTTAGTAAGTTAGTTTGTGATAACACTCTAAAGTCTTTAATTTAAAGACTTTAGAAGGTTTAGACAATTGAGTAAAGTTTATAAAGTAAACTGCACAGTCTAAAGGACTCTATGGGACTAAAGAAATAAACTGCTATTAACAGTTTAGTAAGTTGGTTTGCATTAACCCACTAAAGTCTTTAATTTCAAGACTTTAGAAGGTTTAGACTATTGAGTGAAGTTTGTAAAGTAAACTGATAGGTCTAAAGGACTCTATGGCACTAACTAAATCAACTGCTATTAACAGTTTAGAAAGTTGGTTAGCATTACCACTCCAAAGTCTTTAAATTAAAGACTTTAGAAGGTTTAGACTATTGAGTGAAGTTTGTAAAGTAAACTGAGAGGTCTAAAGGACTCTATGGGACTAACTAAATAAACTATTATTAACAGTTTAGTAAGTTTGTTTGTGATGACACTCTAAAGTCTTTAATTTAAAGACTTTAGAAGGTTTAGACTATTGAGTAAAGTTAATAAAGTAAACTGCACAGTCTAAAGGACTCTATGGGACTAAAGAAATAAACTGCTATTAACAGTTTAGTAAGTTGGTTTGCATTAACCCTCTAAAGTCTTTAATTTAAAGACTTTAGAAGGTTTAGACTATTGAGTGAAGTTTGTAAAGTAAACTGATAGGTCTAAAGGACTCTATGGGACTAACTAAATTAACTGCTATTAACAGTTTAGTAAGTTGGTTAGCATTACCACTCTAAAGTCTTTAAATTAAAGACTTTAGTAGGTTTAAACTATTGAGTAAAGTTTATAAAGTAAACTGCTCAGTCTAAAGGCCTCTATGGGACTAAACAAATAAACTGCTATTAACAGTTCAGTGAGATGGTTTGCATTAACACTTTAAAGTCTTTACTTTAAAGACTTTAGAAGGTTTAGACTATTGGGGAAAGTGTATAAGGAAGATTGCTAAGTTTCAAGGACTCTATTGGACTAAAGAAATGAACTGCTATTAACAGTTCAGTAAGTTGGTATGCATTAACACTCTAAAGTCTTTAAATTAAAGACTTTAGAAGGTTTAGACTATTCAGCGAAGTTTATAAAGTAAACTGGTCAGTCTAAAGGACTCTATGAAACTAACTAAATAAACTGTTATTAACAGTTTAGTAAGATTGTTTGCATTAACACTCTTAAGTCTTTAATTAAAAGACTTTAGAAGGTTTAGACTATTGAGTAAAGTTTATAAAGTAAACTGCTCAGTGTAAAGGACTCTATGGGACTAAAGAAATAAACTGCTATTAACAGTTTAGTAAGATTGTTTGCATTAACACTCTAAAGTCTTTAATTTAAAGACTTTAGAATTTTTAGAGTATTGAGTGAAGGTTATAAACTAAACATTTCAGTCTAAAGGGCGCTATGAAACTAACTAAATAAACTGGTGTTAACAGTTTAGAAGTTGGTTTGCATTAACACTCAAAAGTCTTTAAATTAAAGACTTTATAAGGTTTAGACTATTGAGTGATGTTTGTAAAGTAAACTGATAGGTCTAAAGGACTCTATGGGACTAACTAAATAAACTATTATTAACAGTTTATTAAGTTAGTTTGTGATAACACTCTAAAGTCTTTAATTTAAAGACTTTAGAAGGTTTAGACTATTGAGTAAAGTTTATAAAGTAAACTGCTCAGTCTAAAGGACTCTATGGGACTAAAGAAATAAACTGCTATTAACAGTTTAGTAAGTTGGTTTGCATTAACCCTCTAAAGTCTTTAATTTAAAGACTTTAAAAGGTTTAGACTATTGAGTGATGTTTGTAAAGTAAACTGATAGGTCTAAAGGACTCTATGGGACTAACTAAATTAACTGCTATTAACAGTTTAGTAAGTTTGTTCGCATTAACACTCTAAAGTCTTTAATTTAAAGTCTTTAGAAGGTTTAAACTATTGAGTAAAGTTTATAAGGTAGACTGCTAAGTTTAAAGGACTCTATGGGACTAAAGAAATGAACTGCTATTAACAGTTCAGTAAGTTTGTTTGCATTAACACTCTAAAGTCTTTAAATTAAAGGCTTTAGAAGGTTTAGACTATTGAACGAAGTTTATAAAGTAAACTGGTCAGTCTAAAGGACTCTATGAAACTAAGTAAATAAACTGCTATTAACAGTTTAGTAAGTTCGTTTGCATTAACACTCTAAAGTCTTTAATTTAAAGACTTTAGAAGGTTTAGATTATTGAGTAATGTTTATAAATTAAACTGCTCAGTCTAAAGGACTCTATGGGACTAAAGAAATAAACTGCTATTAACAGTTTAGTAAGTTTGTTTGTATTAACTCTCTAAAGTCTTTAATTTAAAGACTTTAGAAGGTTTAGAGTATTGAGTGAATTTTATAAAGTAAACAGCTCAGTCTAAAGGGCTCTATGAAACTAACTTAATAAACTGCTGTTAACAGTTTAGTAAGTTCGTTTGCATTAACACTCTAACGTCTTTAATTTAAAGCCTTTATAAGGTTTAGACTATTGATTGAAGTTTGTAAAGTAAACTGATAGGTCTAAAAGACTCTATGGGACTAACTAAATAAACTATTATTAACAGATTTGTAAGTTAGTTTGTGATAACACTCTAAAGTCTTTAATTTAAAGACTTTAGAAGGTTTAGACTATTTTTGTAAAGTTTATAAGGTAGACTGCTCAGTTTAAAGGACTCTATGGGACTAAAGAAATGAACTGCTATTAACAGTTCAGTAAGTTGGTTTGCATTAACACTCTAAAGTCTTTAAATTAAAGACTTTAGAAGGTTAGACTATTGAGCAAAGTTTATAAAGTAAACTGGTCAGTCTAAAGGACTCTATGAAACTAGCTAAATAAACTGCTATTAACAGTTTAGTAAGTTTGTTTGCGTTAACCCTCCAAAGTCTTTAATGTAAAGACTTTAGAAGGTTTAGACTATTGAGTGAAGTTTGTAAAGTAAACTGATTGGTCTAAAGGACTCTGTGGGACTAACTAAATTAACTGCTATTAACAGTTTAGTAAGTTGGTTTGCATTAAATCTCTAAAGTCTTTAATTTAAAGACTTTAGAAGGTTTAAACTATTGAGTAAAGTTTATAAAGTAAACTGCTCAGTCTAAAGGACTCTATGGGACTAAAGAAATAACCTGCTATTAAAAGTTCAGTAAGTTGGTTTATATTAACAGTCAGAAGTCTTAAAATTAAAGAGTTTTGAATGTTTAGACTATTGAGTGAAGTTTATAAAGTAAACTGGTCAGTCTAAAGGACTCTATGAAACGAACTAAATGAACTGTTATTACTAGTTTAGTAAGTTGGTTTGCATTAACCCTCTAAAGTCTTTAATTTAAAGACTTTAGAAGGTTTAGACTGTGGAGTGAATTTTGTAAAGTAAACTGATAGGTCTAATGGACTCTATGGGACTAACTAAAGTAACTGCTATTAACAGTTCAGTAAGTTTGTTTGCATTAACACTCTAAAGTCTTCAATTTGAAGACTTTAGAAGGTTTAAACTATTGAGTAAAGTTTATAAAGTAAACTGCTCAGTCTAAAGGACTCTATGGGACTAAAGAAATAAACTTCTATGAACAGTTTAGTAAGTTGGTTTGCATTAACACTCTAAAGTCTTTAATTTAAAGACTTTAGAAGGTTTAAACTATTGAGTAAAGTTTATAAAGTAAACTGCTCAGTCTAAAGGACTCTATGGGACTAAAGAAATAAACTGCTATTAACAGTTTAGTAAGTTGGTTTGCATTAACCCACTAAAGTCTTTAATTTAAAGACTTTAGAAGGTTTAGACTATTCAGTGAAGTTTCTTAAGTAAACTTATAGGTCTAAAGGACTCTATGGGACTAACTAAATTAACTGCTATTAACAGTTTAGTAAGTTGGTTTGCATTAAAACTTTAATGTCTTTAATTTAAAGACTTTAGAAGGTTTAAACTATTGAGTAAAGTTTATAAAGTAAACTGCTCAGTCTAAAGGACTCTACGGGACTAAAGAAATAAACTGCTATTAACAGTTTAGTAAGTTTGTTTGCATTAACACTCTAAAGTCTTTAATTTAAAGACTTTAGAAGGTTTAGACTATTGATTGAAGTTTGTAAAGTAAACTAATAGGTCTCAAGGACTCTATGGGAGTAACTAAATTAACTGCTATGAACAGTTTAGGAAGTTGGTTTGCATTAACACTCTAAAGTCTTTAATTTAAACACTTTAGAAAGTTTAGATTTTGAGTCAAGTTTATAAAGTAAACTGCTCAATCTAAAGGACTCTATGGGACTAAAGAAATAAACTGCTATTAAAAGTTCAGTAAGTTTGTTTATACTAACAGTCAAAAGTCTTTAAATTAAAGAGTTTTGAATGTTTGGACTATTGAGTGAAGTTTATAAAGTAAACTTGTCAGTCGAAAGGACTCTATGAAACTAACTAAATAAACTTTTATTACTAGTTTAGTAAGTTTGTTTGCATTAACCCCCTAAAGTCTTTAATTTAAAGACTTTAGAAGGATTAGACTATTGAGTGAAGTTTGTAAAGTAAACTGATAGGTCTAAAAGACTCTATGGGACTAACTAAATAAACTGCTATTAACAGTTCAGTAAGTTGTTTGCATTAACACTCTAAAGTCTTTAATATAAAGACTTTAGAAGGTTTAAACTATTGAGTAATTTTTATAAAGTAAACTGCTCAGTCTAAAGGACTCTATGGGATTAAAGAAATAAACTGCTATTAATAGTTTAGTAAGTTTGTTTGCATTTACACTCTAAAGTCTTTAATGTAAAGACTTTAGAAGGTTTAGACTATTGAGTGAAGTTTGTAAAGTAAACTGATAGGTCTAAAGGACTCTATGGGACTAACTAAATTAACTGCTATTAACAGTTTAGTAAGTTTGTTTGCGTTAACACTCTAAAGTCTTTAATTTAAAGACTTTAGAAGGTTTAAACAATTGAGTAATGTTTATAAAGTAAACTGCTCTGTCTAAAGGACTCTTTGGGACTAAAGAAATAAACTGGTATTAACAGTTTAGTAAGTTGGTTTACATTAACCCTCAAAAGTCTTTAATTTAAAAACTTTAGAAGGTTTAGACTATTGAGTGAAGTTTGTAAAGTAAACTGATAGGTCTAAAGAACTCTATGAAACTAACTAAATTAACTGCTATTAACACTTTTGTAAGTTAGTTTGCATTAACACTCTTAAGTCTTTAATTTAAAGACTTTAGAAGGTTTAAACTATTGAGTAAAGTTTATAAAGTAAACTGCTCAGTCTAAAGGACTCTATGGGACTAAAGAAATAAAGTGCTATTAACAGTTTAGTAAGTTGGTTTGCCTTAACACTCTAAAGTCTTTAATTTAAAGACTTTAGAAGGTTTAGACTATTGGGTAAAGTTTATAAGGTAGACTGCAAAGTTGAAAGGACTCTATGGGAATAAAGAAATGAACTGCTATTAACAGTTCAGTAAGTTGGTTGGCATTAACACTCTAAAGTCTTTAAATTAAAGACTTTAGAAGGTTTAGACTATTGAGCGAAGTTTATAAAGTAAACTGGTCCGTCTAAAGGACTCTATGAAACTAACTAAATAAACTGCTATTAACAGTTTAGTAAGTTCGTTTGCGTTAACACTCTAAAGTCTTTAATTTAAAGACTTTAGAAGGTTTAGACTATTGAGTAAAGTTTATAAAGTAAACTGCTCAGTTTAAAGGACTCTATGGGACTAAAGAAATAAACTGCTGTTAACAGTTTAGTAAGTTTGTTTGCATTAACACTCAAAAGTCTTTAATTTAAAGAGTTTAGAATGTTTAGACTATTGAGTGAAGTTTGTAAAGTAAACTGATAGGTCTAAAGGACTCTATGGGACTAACTAAATTAACTGCTATTAACTGTTTAGTAAGTTGGTTTGCATTAACACTCTAAAATCTTTAATTTAAAGACTTTAGAAGGTTTAAACTATTGAGTAAAGTTTATAAAGTAAACTGCTCAGTCTAAAGGACTCTATGGGACTAAAGAAATAAACTGCTATTAACAGTTTAGTAAGTTGGTTTGCATTAACCCTCTAAAGTCTTTAATTTAAAGACTTTAGAAGGTTTAGACTATTGAGTGAAGTTTGTAAAGTAAACTGATAGGTCTAAAGGACTCTATGGGACTAACTAAATTAACTGCTATTAACAGTTTAGTAAGTTTGTTCGCATTAACACTCTAAAGTCTTTAATTTAAAGACTTTAGAAGGTTTAAACTATTGAGTAAAGTTTATAAAGTAAAGTGCTCAGTCTAAAGGACTCTATGGGACTAAAGAAATAAACTGCTATTAACAGTTTAGTAAGTTGGTTTACATTAACCCTCTAAAGTCTTTAATTTAAAAACTTTAGAAGGTTTAGACTATTGGGTAAAGTTTATAAGGTAGACTGCTAAGTTTAAAGGACTCTATTGGACTGAAGAAATGAACTGCTATTAACAGTTCAGTAAGTTGGTTTGCATTAACACTGTAAAGTCTTTAAATTAAAGACTTTAGAAGGTTTAGACTATTGAGCGAAGTTTATAAAGTAAACTGGTCAGTCTAAAGGACTCTATGAAACTAACTAAATAAACTATTATTAACAGTTTAGTAAGTTCGTTTGCATTAACACTCTAAAGTCTTTAATTTAAAGACTTTAGAAGGTTTAGACTATTGAGTAAAGTTTATAAAGTAAACTGCTCAGTCTAAAGGACTCTATGGGACTAAAGAAATAAACTGCTATTAACAGTTTAGTAAGTTTGTTTGCATGAACACTCTAAAGTGTTTAATTTAAAGACTTTAGAAGGTTTAGAGTATTGAGTGAAGTTTATAACGTAAACAGCTCAATCTCAAGGGCTCTATGAAACTAACTAAATAAACTGCTGTTAACAGTTTAATAAGTTGGTTTGCATTAACACTCAAATGTCTTTAAATTAAAGACTTTACAAGGTTTAGACTATTGAGTGAAGTTTGTAAAGTAAACTGATAGGTTTAAAGGACTCTACGGGACTAACTAAATAAACTATTATTAACAGTTTAGTAAGTTAGTTTGTGATAACACTATAAACACTTTAATTTAAAGACTTTAGAAGGTTTAGACTATTGAGTAAAGTTTATAAAGTAAACTGCTCAGTCTAAAGGACTCTATGGGACTAAAGAAATAAACTGCTATTAATGGTTTAGTAAGTTTGTTTGCATTAAACCTCTAAAGTCTTTAATTTAAAGACTTTAGAATGTTTAGACTATTGAGTGAAGTTTGTAAAGTAAACTGATAGGTCTAAAGGACTCTATGGGACTAACTAAATTAACTGCTATTAACAGTTTAGTAAGTTGGTTTGCATTAACACTCTAAAGTCTTTAATTTAAAGACTTTAGAAGGTTTAAACTATTGAGTAAAGTTTATAAAGTAAACTGCTCAGTCTAAAGGACTCTATGGGACTAAAGAAATAAACTGCTATTAACAGTTTAGTAAGTTGGTTTGCATTAACCTTCTAAACTCTTTAATTTAAAGACTTTAGAAGGTTTAAACTATTGAGTGAAGTTTGTAAAGTAAACTGATAGGTCTAAAGGACTCTATGGGACTAACTAAATAGGCTGCTATTAACAGTTTAGTAAGTTGGTTTGCATTAACACTCTAAAGTCTTTAATTTAAAGACTTTAGAAGGTTTAAACTATTGAGTAAAGTTTATAAAGTAAACTGCTCAGTCTAAAGGACTCTATGGGACTAAAGAAATCAACTGCTATTAACAGTTTTGTAAGTTCGTTTGCATTAACCCTCTAAAGTCTTTAATTTAAAGACTTTAGAAAGTTTAGATTTTGAATAAAGTTTATAAAGTAAACTGCTCAATCTATAGGACTCTACGGGACTAAAGAAATAAACTGCTATTAAAAGTTAAGTAAGGTGGTTTATATTAATAGTCAAAAGTCTTTAAATTAAAGAGTTTTGAATGTTTAGACTATTGAGTGAAGTTTATAAAGTAAACTGCTCAGTCTAAAGGACTCTATGAAACTAACTAAATAAACCGTTATTACTAGTTTAGTTTGTTTGCATTAACCCTCTAAAGTCTTTAATTTAAAGACTTTTGAAGGATTAGACGATTGAGTGATGTTTGTAAAGTAAACTGATAGGTCTAAAGGACTCTATGGGACTAAATAAATAAACTGCTATTAACAGTTTAGTAAGTTGGTTTGCATTAACACTCTAAAGTCTTTAAATTAAAGACTTTAGAAGGTTTAGACTATCGAGCGAAGTTTATAAAGTAAACTGGTCAGTCTAAAGGACTCTATGAAACTAAGTAAATAAACTGCTATTAACAGTTTAGTAAGTTGGTTTGCATTAACACTCTAAAGTCATTAATTTAAAGACTTTAGAAGGTTTAGACTATTGAGTAATGTTTATAATGTAATCTGCTCAGTCTAAAGGACTCTATTGGACTAAAGACATAAACTGCTATTAACAGTTTAGTAAGTTTGTTTGCATTAACGCTCTAAAGTCTTTAATTTAAAGACTTTAGAAGGTTTAGAGTATTGAGTGAAGTTTATAACGTAAACAGCTCAATCTAAAGGGCTCTATAAAACTAACTAAATAAACTGCTGTTAACAGTTTAGTAAGTTCGTTTGCATTTAACACTCAAAAGTCTTTAAATTAAAGACTTTTTAAGGTTTAGACAATTGAGTGAAGTTTGTAAAGTAAACTGATAAGTCTAAAGGACTCTATGTTACTAACTAAATAAACTATTATTAACAGTTTTGTAAGTTAGTTTGTGATAACACTCTAAACTCTTTAATTTAAAGACTTTAGAAGGTTTAGACTGTTGAGTAAAGTTTATAAAGTAAACTGCTCAGTCTAAAGGACTCTATGGGTCTAAAGAAATAAACTGCTATTAACGGTTTAGTGAGTTTGTTTGCATTAACCCTCTAAAGTCTTTAATTTAAAGACTTCAGAATGTTTAGACTATTCAGTGAAGTTTCTAAACTGATAGGTCAAAAGGACTCTATGGGACTAACTAAATTAACTGCTATTAACAGTTTAGTAAGTTTGTTTGCATTAACACTCTAAAGTCTTTAATTTAAAGACTTTAGAAGGTTTAGACTATTGAGTAAAGTTTATAAAGTAATCTGCTCAGTCTAAAGGACTCTATGGGACTAAAGAAATAAACTGCTATTAACAGTTTAGTAAGTTTGTTTGCATTAACGCTCTAAAGTCTTTAATTTAAAGACTTTAGAAGGTTTAGAGTATTGAGTGAAGTTTATAACGTAAACAGCTCAATCTAAAGGACTCTATGAAACTAACTAAATAAACTGCTGTTAACAGTTTAGTAAGTTGGTTTGCATTTAACACTCAAAAGTCTTTAAATTAAAGACTTTATAAGGTTTAGACTATTGAGTGAATTTTGTAAAGTAAACTGAAAGGTCTAAAGGACTCTATGGTACTAACTAAATAAACTATTATTAACAGTTTAGTAAGTTAGTTTGTGATAACACTCTAAACTCTTTAATTTAAAGACTTTAGAAGGTTTAGACTATTGAATAAAGTTTATAAAGTAAACTGCTCAGTCTAAAGGACTCTATGGGACTAAAGAAATAAACTGCTATTAACGGTTTAGTAAGTTTGTTTGCATTAACCCTCTAAAGTCTTTAATTTAAAGACTTTAGAATGTTTAGACTATTCAGTGAAGTTTGTAAACTAAACTGATAGGTCAAAGGACTTTATGGGACTAACTAAATTAACTGCTATTAACAGTTTAGTAAGTTGGTTTGCATTAAAACTCTAAAGTCTTTAATTTAAAGACTTTAGAAGGTTTAAACTATTGAGTAAAGTTTATAAAGTAAACTGCTAAGTCTAAAGGACTCTATGGGACTAAAGAAATAAACCGTTATTACTAGTTTAGTAAGTTTGTTTGCATTAACCCTCTAAAGTCTTTAATTTAAAGACTTTTGAAGGATTAGACTATTGAGTGATGTTTGTAAAGTAAACTGATAGGTCTAAAGGACTCTATGGGACTAACTAAATAAACTGCTATTAACAGTTTAGTAAGTTGGTTTGCATTAACACTCTAAAGTCTTTAAATTAAAGACTTTAGAAGGTTTAGACTATCGAGCGAAGTTTATAAAGTAAACTGGTCAGTCTAAAGGACTCTATGAAACTAACTAAATAAACTGCTATTAACAGTTTAGTAAGTTGGTTTGCATTAACACTCTAAAGTCTTTAATTTAAAGACTTTAGAAGGTTTAGACTATTGAGTAATGTTTATAATGTAATCTGCTCAGTCTAAAGGACTCTATTGGACTAAAGAAATAAACTGCTATTAACAGTTTAGTAAGTTTGTTTCCATTAACGCTCTAAAGTCTTTAATTTAAAGACTTTAGAAGGTTTAGAGTATTGAGTGAAGTTTATAACGTAAACAGCTCAATCTAAAGGGCTCTATGTGAAACTAACTAAATAAACTGCTGTTAACAGTTTAGTAAGTTGGTTTGCATTTAACAATCAAAAGTCTTTAAATTAAAGACTTCAGAAGGTTTAGACTATTGAGTGAAGTTTGTAAAGTAAACTGATAAGTCTAAAGGACTCTATGGGACTAACTAAATATACTATTATTAACAGTTTAGTAAGTTAGTTTGTGATAACACTATAAACTCTTTAAATTAAAGACTTTAGAAGGTTTAGACTATTGAGTAAAGTTTATAAAGTAAACAGCTCAGTCTAAAGGACTCTATGGGACTAAAGAAATAAACTGCTATTAACGGTTTAGTGAGTTTGTTTGCATTAACCCTCTAAAGTCTTTAATTTAAAGACTTTAGAATGTTTAGACTATTCAGTGATGTTTGTAAAGTAAACTGATAGGTCAAAAGGACTCTATGGGACTAACTAAATTTACTGCTATTAACAGTTTAGTAAGTTGGTTTGCATTAACACTCTAAAGTCTTTAATTTAAAGACTTTAGAAGGTTTAAACTATTGAGTAAATTTTGTAAAGTAAACTGCTCAGACTAAAGGACTCTATGGGACTAAAGAAATAAACTGCTATTAACAGTTTAGTAAGTTGGTTTGCATTAACCTTCTAAACTCTTTAATTTAAAGACTTTAGAAGGTTTAAACTATTGAGTGAAGTGTGTAAAGTAAACTGATAGGTCTAAAGGAATCTATGGGACTAACTAATTTGGCTGCTATTAACAGTTTAGTAAGTTGGTTTGCATTAACACTCTAAAGTCTTTAATTTAAAGACTTTAGAAGGTTTAAACTATTGAGTAAAGTTTATAAAATAAACAGCTCAGTCTAAAGGACTCTATGGGACTAAAGAAATCAACTGCTATTAACAGTTTAGTAAGTTGGTTTGCATTAATCCTCTAAAGTCTTTAATTTAAAGACTTTAGAAAGTTTAGATTTTGAATAAAGTTTATAAAGTAAACTGCTCAATCTATAGGACTCTACGGGACTAAAGAAATAAACTGCTATTAAAAGTTAAGTAAGGTGGTTTATATTAATAGTCAAAAGTCTTTAAATTAAAGAGTTTTGAATGTTTAGACTATTGAGTGAAGTTTATAAAGTAAACTGGTCAGTCTAAAGGACTCTATGAAACTAACTAAATAAACCGTTATTACTAGTTTAGTAAGTTGGTTTGCATTAACCCTCTAAAGTCTTTAATTTAAAGACTTTTGAAGGATTAGACTATTGAGTCATGTTTGTAAAGTAAACTGATAGGTCTAAAGGACTCTATGGGACTAACTAAATAAACTGCTATTAACAGTTTAGTAAGTTGGTTTGCATTAACACTCAAAAGTCTTTAAATTAAAGACTTTAGAAGGTTTAGACTATCGAGCGAAGTTTATAAAGTAAACTGGTCAGTCTAAAGGACTCTATGAAACTAACTAAATAAACTGCTATTAACAGTTTAGTAAGTTGGTTTGCATTAACACTCTAAAGTCTTTAATTTAAAGACTTTAGAAGGTTTAGACTATTGAGTAATGTTTATAAAGTAATCTGCTCAGTCTAAAGGACTCTATTGGACTAAAGAAATAAACTGCTATTAACAGTTTAGTAAGTTTGTTTGCATTAACACTCTAAAGTCTTTAATTTAAAGACTTTAGAAGGTTTAGAGTATTGAGTGAAGTTTGTAACGTAAACAGCTCAATCTAAAGGGCTCTATGAAACTAACTGAATAAACTGCTGTTAACAGTTTAGTAAGTTGGTTTGCATTTAACACTCAAAAGTCTTTAAATTAAAGACTTTAGAAGGTTTAGACTATTGAGTGAAGTTTGTAAAGTAAACTGATAAGTCTAAAGGACTCTATGGGACTAAGTAAATAAACTATTATTAACAGTTTAGTAAGTTAGTTTGTGATAACACTCTAAACTCTTTAATTTATAGACTTTAGAAGGTTTAAACTATTGAGTAAAGTTTAAAAAGTAAACTGCTCAGTCTAAAGGACACTATGGGTCTAAAGAAATAAACTGCTATTAACAGTTTAGTGAGTTTGTTTGCATTAACCCTCTAAAGTCTTTAATTTAAAGACTTTAGAATGTTTAGACTATTCAGTGAAGTTTGTAAAGTAAACTGATAGGTCAAAAGGACTCTATGGGACTAACTAAATTAACTGCTATTAACAGTTTAGTAAGTTGGTTTGCATTAACACTCTAAAGTCTTTAATTTAAAGACTTTAGAAGGTTTAGACTATTGAGTAAAGTTTATAAAGTAATCTGCTCGGTCTAAAGGACTCTATGGGACTAAAGAAATAAACTGCTATTAACAGTTTAGTAAGTTTGTTTGCATTAACGCTCAAAAGTCTTTAATTTAAAGACTTTTGAAGGTTTAGAGTATTGAGTGAAGTTTATAACGTAAACAGCTCAATCTAAAGGGCTCTATGAAACTAACTAAATAAACTGCTCTTAACAGTTTAGTAAGTTGGTTTGCTTTTAACTCTCAAAAGACTTTAAATTAAAGACTTTATAAGGTTTAGACTATTGAGTGAATTTTGTAAAGTAAACTGATAGGTCTAAAGGACTCTATGGGACTAACTAAATAAACTTTTATTAACAGTTTAGTAAGTTAGTTTGTGATAACACTCTAAACTCTTTAATTTAAAGACTTTAGAAGGTTTAGACTATTGAGTAAAGTTTATAAAATGAACTGCTCAGTCTAAAGGACTCTATGGGAGTAAAGAAATAAACTGCTCTTAACGGTTTAGTGAGTTTGTTTGCGTTAACCCTCTAAAGTCTTTAATTTAAAGACTTTAGAATGTTTAGACTATTCAGTGAAGTTTGTAAAGTAAACTGATAGGTCAAGAGGACTCTATGGGACAAACTAAATTAACTGCTATTAACAGTTTAGTAAGTTTGTTTGCATTAACACTCTAAAGTCTTTAATTTAAAGACTTTAGAAGGTTTAGACTATTGAATAAAGTTTATAAAGTAAACTGCTCAGTCTAAAGGACTCTATGGGACTAAAGAAATAAACTGCTATTAACGGTTTAGTAAGTTTGTTTGCATTAACCCCCTAAAGTCTTTAATTTAAAGACTTTAGAATGTTTAGACTATTCAGTGAAGTTTGTAAACTAAACTGATAGGTCAAAGGACTTTATGGGACTAACTAAATTAACTGCTATTAACAGTTTAGTAAGTTGGTTTGCATTAAAACTCTAAAGTCTTTAATTTAAAGACTTTAGAAGGTTTAAACTATTGAGTAAAGTTTATAAAGTAAACTGCTAAGTCTAAAGGACTCTATGGGACTAAAGAAATAAACCGTTATTACTAGTTTAGTAAGTTTGTTTGCATTAACCCTCTAAAGTCTTTAATTTAAAGACTTTTGAAGGATTAGACTATTGAGTGATGTTTGTAAAGTAAACTGATAGGTCTAAAGGACTCTATGGGACTAACTAAATAAACTGCTATTAACAGTTTAGTAAGTTGGTTTGCATTAACACTCTAAAGTCTTTAAATTAAAGACTTTAGAAGGTTTAGACTATCGAGCGAAGTTTATAAAGTAAACTGGTCAGTCTAAAGGACTCTATGAAACTAACTAAATAAACTGCTATTAACAGTTTAGTAAGTTGGTTTGCATTAACACTCTAAAGTTTTTAATTTAAAGACTTTAGAAGGTTTAGACTATTGAGTGATGTTTGTAAAGTAAACTGATAGGTCTAAAGGACTATCTGGACTAACTAAATAAACTGCTATTAACAATTTAGTAAGTTGGTTGGCATTAACACTCTAAAGTCTTTAATTTAAAGACTTTAGAAGGTTTAGACTATTGAGTCAGTTTTTTAAAGTAAAGTGCTCATTCTAAAGGACTCTATGGGACTAACTAAATAAACTGTTATACCAGTTTAGTAAGCTGGTTTGCATTAACACTCTGAAGTCTTTAAATGAAAGAATTAAGAAGGTTTGGACTGTTGAGTGAAGTTTATAAAGTAAACAGCTCGGTCTAAAAAACTCTTTGGGACTAACTAAATAAACTATTATTAACAGTTTTGTAAGTTAGTTTGCATTTACACTCTAAAGTCTTTAATTTAAAGACTTTAGAAGGCTTAGACTATTGAGTAAAGTTTATAAAGTAAACTGCTCAGTCTAAAGGACTCTATGGGACTAAAGAAATAAACTGCTATTAACAGTTTAGTAAGTTTGTTTGCATTAACGCTCTAAAGTCTTTAATTTAAGGACTTTAGAAGGTTTAGAGTATTGAGTGAAGTTTATAAAGTAAACAGCTCAGTCTAAAGGGCTCTATGAAACTAAATAAATAAACTGCTGTTAACAGTTTAGTAAGTTGGTTTGCATTAACACTCTAAAGTCTTTAAATTAAAGACTTTATAAGGTTTAGACTATTGAGTGAAGTTTGTAAAGTAAACTGATAGGTCTAAAACACTCTATGGGACTAACTAAATAAACTATTATTAACAGTTTAGTAAGTTAGTTTGAGATAACACTCTAAACTCTTTAATTTAAAGACTTTAGAAGGTTTTGACTATTGAGTAAAGTTTATAAAGTAAACTGCTCAGTCTAAAGGACTCTATGGGACTAAAGAAATAAACTGCTATTAACAGTTTAGTAAGTTGGTTTGCATTAACCCTCTAAAGTCTTTAATTTAAAGACTTTGGAAGCTTTAGACTATAGAGTGAAGTTTGTAAAGTAAACTGATAGGTCTAAAGGACTCTATGGGACTAACCCAATTAACTGCTATTAACAGTTTAGTAAGTTGGTTTGCATTAACACTCTAAAGTCTTTAATTTAAAGACTTTCGAAGGTTTAAACTATTGAGTAAAGTTTATAAAGTAAACTGCTCAGTCTAAAGGACTCTATGTGACAAAAGAAATAAACTGCTATTAACAGTTTAGTAAGTTGGTTTGCATTAACCCTCTAAAGTCTTTAATTTAAAGACTTTAGAAGCTTTAGACTATTGAGTGAAGTTTGTAAAGTAAACTGATAGGTCTAAAGGACTCTATTGGACTCACTAAATTGGCTGCTATTAACTGTTTAGTAAGTTGGTTTGCATTAACACTCTAAAGTCTTTAATTTAAAGACTTTAGAAGGTTTAAACTATTGAGTAAAGTTTATAAAGTAAACTGCTCAATCAAAAGGACTCTATGGGATTAAAGAAATAAACTGCTATTAAAAGTTCAGTAAGTTGGTCTATATTAACAGTCAAACTCTTTAAATTAAATAGTTTTGAATGTTTAGACTATTTAGTGAAGTTTATAAAGTAAACTGGTCAGTCTAAAGGACTCCATGAAACTAACTAAATAAACTGTTATTACTAGTTTAGTAAGTTGGTTTGCATTAACCCTCTAAACTCTTTAATTTAAAGACTTTTGAAAGATTAGACTATTGAGTAAGTTTGTAAAGTAAACTGATAGGTCTAAAGGACTCTACGGGACTAACTAAATAACTGCTATTAACAGTTTAGTAAGTTGGTTTGCATTAACACTCTAAAGTCTTTAATATAAAGACTTTAGAAGGTTTAAACTATTGAGTAAAGTTTATAAAGTAAACTGCTCAGTCTAAGGGACTCTATGGGACTAAAGAAATAAACTGCTATTAACAGTTTAGTAAGTTGGTTTGCATTTACACTCGAAAGTCTTTAAATTAAAGACTTTAGAAGGTTTAGACTATTGATTAAATTTTATAAAGTAAACTGCTCAGTTAAAGGACTCTACGGGACTAAAGAAATCAACTGCTATAAACAGTTTAGTAAGTTGGTTTGCATTAACACTCTAAAGTCTTTAATTTAAAGACTTTAGAAGGTTTAAACTATTGAGTAAAGTTTATAAAGTAAACGGCTCAGTCTAAAGGATTCTATGGGAATAAAGAAATAAACTGCTATGAACAGTTTAGTAATTTGGTTTGCATTAACACTCTAAACTCTTTAATTTAAAGACTTTAGAAAGTTTAGATTTTGCGTAAAGTTTATAAAGTAAACTGCTCAATCTAAAGGACTCTATGGGACTAAAGAAATAAACTGCTATTAAAAGTTCAGTAAGTTGGTTTATATTAACAGTCAAAAGTCTTTAAATTAAAGAGTTTTGAATGTTTAGACTATTGAGTGAAGTTTATAAATTAAACTGGTCAGTCTAAAGGACTCTATGAAACTAACTAAATAAACTGTTATTACTAGTTTAGTAAGTTCGTTTGCATTAACCCTCTAAAGTCTTTAATTTAAAGACTTTTGAAGGATTAGACTATTGAGTGAAGTTTGTAAAGTAAACTGATAGGTCTAAAGGACTCTATGGGACTAACTAAATAAACTGCTATTAACAGTTTAGTAAGTTAGTTTGCATTAACACTCTAAAGTCTTTAATATATAGACTTTAGAAGGTTTAGACTATTGATTAAAGTTTATAAAGTAAAGTGCTCAGTTAAAGAACTCTATGGGACTAAAGAAATAAACTGCTATTAACAGTTTAGTAAGTTGGTTTGCATTAACACTCTAAAGTCTTTAATTTAAAGACTTTAGAAGGTTTAAACTATTGAGTAAGGTTTATAAAGTAAACTGCTCAGTCTAAAGGATTCTATGGGACTAAAGAAATAAACTGCTATGAACAGTTTAGTAAGTTGGTTTGCATTAACACTCTAAACTCTTTAATTTAAAGACTTTAGAAATTTTAGATTTTGAGTAAATTTTATAAAGTAAACTGCTCAATCTGAAGGACTCTATGGGACTAAAGAAATAAACTGTTATTAAAAGTTCAGTAAGTTGGTTTATATTAACAGTCAAAAGTCTTTAAATTAAAGAGTTTTGAATGTTTAGACTATTGAGTGAAGTTTATAAAGTAAACTGGTCAGTCTAAAGGACTCTATGAAACTAACTAAATAAAGTGTTATTACTAGTTTAGTAACTTGGTTTGCATTAACCCTCTAAACTCTTTAATTTAAAGACTTTTGAAGGATTAGACTATTGAGTGAAGTTTGTAAAGTAAACAAATAGGTCTAAAGGACTCTATGGGACTAACTAAATAAACTGCTATTAACAGTTTAGTAAGTTGGTTTGCATTAACACTCTAAAGTCTTTAATATAAGGACTTTAGAAGGTTTAAACTATTGAGTAAAGTTTATAAAGTAAACTGCTCTGTCTAAAGGACTTTATGGGACTAAAGAAATAAACGGCTATTAACAGTTTAGTAAGTTGGTTTGCATTAACACTCTAAAGTCTTTAATTTAAAGACTTTAGAATGTTTAGACTATTGATTAAAGTTTATAAAGTAAACTGCTCAGTTAAAGGACTCTATGGGACTAAAGAAATCAACTGCTATTAACAGTTTAGTAAGTTGGTTTGCATTAACACTCTAAAGACTTTAATTTAAAGACTTTAGAAGGTTTAAACTATTGAGTAAAGTTTATAAAGTAAACTGCTCAGTCTAAAGTATTCTATGGGACTAAAGAAATAAACTGCTATGAACAGTTTAGTAAGTTGGTTTGCATTAACACTCTAAAGTCTTTAATATAAGGACTTTAGAAGGTTTAAACTATTGAGTAAAGTTTATAAAGTAAACTGCTCTGTCTAAAGGACTTTATGGGACTAAAGAAATAAACGGCTATTAACAGTTTAGTAAGTTGGTTTGCATTAACACTCTAAAGTCTTTAATTTAAAGACTTTAGAATGTTTAGACTATTGATTAAAGTTTATAAAGTAAACTGCTCAGTTAAAGGACTCTATGGGACTAAAGAAATCAACTGCTATTAACAGTTTAGTAAGTTGGTTTGCATTAACACTCTAAAGACTTTAATTTAAAGACTTTAGAAGGTTTAAACTATTGAGTAAAGTTTATAAAGTAAACTGCTCAGTCTAAAGTATTCTATGGGACTAAAGAAATAAACTGCTATGAAAAGTTTAGTAAGTTGGTTTGCATTAACACTCTAAACTCTTTAATTTAAAGACTTTAGAAAGTTAAGATTTTGAGTAAAGTTTATAAAGTAAACTGCTCAATCTAAAGGACTCTATGGGACTAAAGAAATAAACTGCTATTAAAAGTTCAGTAAGTTGGTTTATATTAACATTCAAAAGTCTTTAAATTAAAGATATTTGAATGTTTAGACTATTGAGTGAAGTTTATAAAGTAAACTGGTCAGTCTAAAGGACTCTATGAAACTAACTAAATAAACTGTTATTACTAGTTTAGTAAGTTGGTTTGCATTAACCCTATAAAGTCTTTAATTTAAAGACTTTTGAAGGATTAGACTATTGAGTGAAGTTTGTAAAGTAAACTGATAGGTCTAAAGGACTCTACGGGACTAACTAAATAAACCGCTATTAACAGTTTAGTAAGTTGGTTTGCATTAACACTCTAAAGTCTTTAATATAAAGACTTTAGAAGGTTTAAACTATTGAGTAAAGTTTAAAAAGTAAACTGCTCAGTCTAAAGGACTCTATGGGACTAAAGAAATAAACTGCTATTAACAGTTTAGTAAGTTTGTTTGCATTAACACTCTAAAGTCTTTAATTTAAAGACTTTAGAAGGTTTAGACTATTGATTAAAATTTATAAAGTAAACTGCTCAGTTAAAGGACTCTATGGGACTAAAGAAATCAACTGCTATTAACAGTTTAGTAAGTTGGTTTGCATTAACACTCTAAAGTCTTTAATTTAAAAACTTTAGAAGGTTTAGACTATTGAGTGAGGTTAATAAAGTAAAAAACTCAGTCTAAAGGACACTATGAAACTAAGTAAATAAACTGCTGTTAACAGTTTAGTAAGTTTGTTTGCATTAACACTCTAAAGCCTTTAATTTAAAGACTTTAGAAGGTTTAGACTATTGAGTAAATTTCATAAAATAAACTGCTCATTCTAAAGCACTCTAAGGGACTAATTAAACTGCTAATGACAGTTTAGTAAGTTGGTCTGCATTAACGCTATGGAGTCTTTAAATTAAAGAGTTTAGAAGGTTTAGACTTTTGAGTAAAGTTTACAAAAGTAAACAACTCGGTCTAAAGTTCTCTTTGAAACTAAGTAAATAAACTGCTGTTAACGGTTTAGTAAGTTTCTTTGCCTTAACACTCTAAAGCCTTTAATTTAAAGACTTTAGAAGGTTTAGAATATTGAGTAAATTTCATAAAATAAACTGCTCATTCTAAAGGACTCTAAGGGACTAATTAAACTGCTAATAACTGTTTAGTAAGTTGGTTTGCATTAACACTCTGAAGTCATTAAATTAAAGAGTTTAGAAGGTTTAGACTTTTGAGTAAAGTTTATAAAGTAAACAACTCGGTCTAAAGGACTCTATGGGACTAACTAAATAAAATGTTATTAACAGTTTAGTAAGTTAGTTTGCGATAACACTCTAAAGTCTTTAATTTAAAGACTTTAGAAGGTTTAGACTATTGATTAAAGTTTATAAAGTAAACTGCTCAGTCTACAAGACTCTATGGGACTAACTAAATAAACTGCTATTAACATTTTAGTAAGTTGGTTAGCATTAACACTCTAAGGTTTTTAATTTAAAGACTTTAGAAGGTTTAGACTATTGAGTGAAACTTGTAAAGTAAACTGATAGGTCTAAAGGACTCTATGGACTAACAAAATAAACTGCTATTAACAATTTAGTAAGTCGGTTGGCATTAACACTCTAAAGTCTTTAATATAAAGACTTTAGAAGGTTTAGACTATTGAGTCAGTTTTTTAAAGTAAACTGCTCATTCTAAAGGACTCTATGGGACTAACTAAATAAGCTGTTATTATCAGTTTAGTAAGTTGGTTTGCATTAACACTCTGAAGTCTTTAAATGAAAGAGTTGAGAAAGTTTGGACTGTTGAGTGAAGTTTATAAAGTAAACAGCTCGGTCTAAACAAGTCTTTGGGACTAACTAAATAAACTATTATTAACAGTTTTGTAAGTTAGTTTGCATTTACACTCTAATATCTTTAATTTAAAGACTTTAGAAGGTTTAGACTATTGAGTAAAGTTTATAAAGTAAACTGCTCAGTCTAAAGGACTCTATGGGACTAAAGAAATAAACTGCTATTAACAGTTTAGTAAGTTTGTTTGCATTAACGCTCTAAAGTCTTTAATTTAAAGACTTTATAAGGTTTAGACTATTGAGTGAAGTTTATAAAGTAAACTGATAGTTTTAAAAGACTCTATGAGACTAACTAAATAAACTATTATTAACAGTTTAGTAAGTTAGTTTGTGATAACACTCTAAAGTCTTTAATTTAAAGACTTTAGAAGGTTTAGACTATTGAGTAAAGTTTATAAAGTAAACTGCTCAGTCTAAAGGACTCTATGGGACTAAAGAAATAAACTGCTATTAACAGTTTAGTAAGTTTGTTTGCATTAACGCTCTAAAGTCTTTAATTTAAAGACTTTAGAAGGTTTAGAGTATTGAGTGATGTTTATAAAGTAAACTGCTCAGTCAAAAGGATTCTATGGGACTAAAGAAGTAAACTGCTGTTAACAGTTTAGTAAGTTGGTTTACATTAACACTCTAAAGTCTTTAAATTAAAGACTTTATAAGGTTTAGACTATTGAGTGAAGTTTGTAAAGTAAACTGATAGGTCTAAAAGACTCTATGAGTCTAACTAAATAAACTATTATTAACAGTTTAGTAAGTTAGTTTGTGATAACACTCTAAAGTCTTTAATTTAAAGACTTTAGAAGCTTTAGACTATTGAGTGAATTTTGTAAAGTAAACTGATAGGTCTAAAGGACTCTATGGGACTAACTAAATTAACTGCTATTAACAGTTTAGTAAGTTGGTTTGCATTAACTCTCTAATATCTTTAATTTAAAGACTTTAGAAGGTTTAGACTATTGAGTAAAGTTTATAAAGTAAACTGCTCAGTCTAAAGGACTCTATGGGACTAAAGAAATAAACTGCTATTAACAGTTTAGTAAGTTGGTTTACATTAACACTCTAAAGTCTTTAAATTAAAGACTTTATAATGTTTAGACTATTGAGTGAAGCTTGTAAAGTAAACTGATAGGTCTAAAAGACTCTATGAGACTAAATAAATAAACTATTATTAAAAGTTTAGTAAGTTAGTTTGTGATAACACTCTAAAGTCTTTAATTTAAAGACTTTAGAAGCTTTAGACTATTGAGTGAAGTTTGTAAAGTAAACTGATAGGTCTAAAGGACTCTATGGGACTAACTAAATTAACTGCTATTAACAGTTTAGTAAGTTGGTTTGCATTAACACTCTAAAGTCTTTAATTTAAAGACTTTAGAAGGTTTAAACTATTGAGTAAAGTTTATAAAGTAAACTGCTCAGTCTAAAGGACTCTATGGGTCTAAGGAAATAAACTGCTATTAACAGTTTAGTAAGTTGGTTTGCATTAACCCTCTAAAGTCTTTAATTTAAAGACTTTAGAAGGTTTAGACTATTCAGTGAAGTTTCTAAAGTAAACTGATCGGTCTAAAGGACTCTACGGGACTAACTAAATTAAATGCTATTAACAGTTTAGTAAGTTGGTTTGCATTAACACTCTAAAGTCTTTAATTTAAAGACTTTAGAAGGTTTAAACTATTGAGTAAAGTTTATAAAGTAAACTGCTCAGTCTAAAGGACTCTATGGGACTAAAGAAATGAACTGCTATTAACAGTTTAGTAAGTTGGTTTGCATTAACACTCTAAAGTCTTTAATTTAAAGACTTTAGAAAGTTTAGATTTTGAGTAATGTTTATAAAGTAAACTGCTCAATCTAAAGGACTCTATGGGACTAAAGAAATAAACTGCTATTAAAAGTTCAGTAAGTTGGTTTGCATTAACACACTAAGAGTCTTTAAATTAAAGACTTTAGAAGGTTTAGACTATTGAGCGAAGTTTATAAAGTAAACTGGTCAGTCTAAAGGACTCTATGAAACAAACTAAATAAACTGCTATTAACAGTTTAGTAAGTTTTTTTGCATTAACACTCTAAAGTCTTTAATTTAAAGACTTTAGAAGGTTTAGACTATTGAGTAAAGTTTATAAAGTAAACTGCTCAGTCTAAAAAACTCTATGGGACTAAAGAAGTAAACTGCTATTAACAGTTTAGTAAGTTTGTTTGCATTAATCCTCTAAAGTCTTTAATTTAAAGACTTTGGAAGTTTAGAGTATTGAGTGAAGTTTATAAAGTAAACAGCACAGTCTAAAAGGCTCTATGAAACAGACTAAATAAACTGCTGTTAACAGTTTAGTAAATTGGTTTGCATTAACACTCAAAAGTCTTTAAATTAAAGACTTTATAAGGTTTAGACTATTGAGTGAAGTTTGTAAAGTAAACTGATAGGTCTAAAAGACTCTCTGGGACTAACTAAATAAACTATTATCAACAGTTTAGTAAGTTAGTTTGTGATAACACTCTAAACTCTTTAATTTAAAGACTTTTGCAGGTTTAGACTATTGAGTAAAGTTTATAAAGTAAACCGCTCAGTCTAAATGACTCTATGGGACGAAAGAAATAAACTGCTATTAACAGTTTAGTAAGTTGGTTTGCATTAACCCTCTAAAGTCTTTAATTTAAAGACTTTAGAAGCTTTAGACTATTGAGTGAAGTTTGTAAAGTAAACTGATAGGTCTAAAGGACTCTATGGGACTAACTAAATTAACTGCTATTAACAGTTTAGTAAGTTGGTTTGCATTAACACTCTAAAGTCTTTAATTTAAAGACTTTAGAAGGTTTAAACTATATAGTAAAGTTTCTAAAGTAAACTGCTCAGTCTAAAGGACTCTATGGGACTAAAGAAATAAACTGCTATTAACCGTTTAGTAAGTTGGTTTGCATTAACCCTCTAAAGTCTTTAATTTAAAGACTTTAGAAGGATTAGACTATTGAGTGAAGTTTGTAAAGTAAACTGATAGGTCTAAAGGACTCTATGGGACTAACTAAATTAACTGCTATTAACACTTTAGTAAGTTGGTTTGCATTAACACCCTAAAGTCTTTAATTTAAAGACCTTAGAAGGTTTAAACTATTGAGTAAAGTTTATAAAGTAAACTGCTCAGTCTAAAGGACTCTATAGGACTAAAGAAATGAACTGCTATGAACAGTTTAGTAAGTTGGTTTGCATTAACACTCTAAAGTCTTTAATTTAAAGACTTTAGAAGGTTTAGACTATTGAGTGAAGTTTGTAAAGTAAACTGATAGGTCTAAAGGACTCTATGGAACTAACTAAGTAAACTGCTATTAACAGTTCAGTAAGTTGGTTTGCATTAACACTCTAAAGTCTTTAATATAAAGACTTTAGAAGGTTTAAACTATTGGGTAAAGTTTATAAAGTAAACTGCTCAGTATAGAGGACTCTATGGGACTAAAGAAATAAACTGCTATTAACAGTTTAGTAAGTTGGTTTGCGTTAACACTCTAAAGTCTTTAATTTAAAGACTTTAGAAGGTTTAAACTACTGATTAAAGTTTATAAAGTAAACTGCTCAGTCTAAAGGACTCTATGGCGCTAACTAAATAAACTGCTATTTACATTTTAGTAAGTTGGTTTGCATTAACGCTCTGAAGTCTTTAAATTGAAGAGTTTTGAAGATTTAGACTATTGAGTGAAGTTTATAAAGTAAACAGTTCGGTCTAAAGGACTCTATGGGACTAACAAAATAAACTATTCTTAACAGTTTTGTAAGTTAGTTTGCAATAACACTCTAAAGTCTTTAATTTAAAGACTTTAGAAGGTTTAGACTATTGAGTAAAGTTTATAAAGTAAACTGCTCAGTCTATAGGACTCTATGGGACTAAAGAAATAAACTGCTATTAACAGTCTGGTAAGTTGGGTTGCGTTAACACTCTAATGTCTTTAATTTAAATACTTTAGAAGCTTAAGAGTATTGAGTGAAGTTTACAAAGTAAACAGCTCTTCTTAAATGTCTCTATGAAACTAACGAAATAAATTGCTGTTAACAGTTTTGTAAGTTGGCTTGCATTAACACTCAAAAGTCTTTAATTTAAAGACTTTAGAAGGTTTAGACTATTGAGTGAATATTGTAAAGTAAACTGATAGGTCTTAGGGACTCTATGGGACTAACTAAATAAACTGCTATTAACAGTTCAGTTAGTTGGTTTGCATTAACACTTTAAAGGCTTTTATTTAAAGACTTTAGAAGGTTTAGACTATTGAGTAAAGTTTATAAGGTAGATTGCTCCCTCTAAAGGACTCTATGGGACTAAAGAAAGGAACTGCTATTAACAGTTCGGTAAGTTTTTTTACATTAGCACTCTAAAGTCTTTAAATTAAAGACTTTAGAAGGTTTAGAATATTGAGCGAAGTTTATAAAGTAAACTGGTCAGTCTAAAGGACTCTATGAAACTAACTAAACAAACTGTTATTAACAGTTTAGTAAGTTCATTTGCGTTAACACTATAAAGTCTTTAATTTAAAGACTTTAGAAGGTTTAGACTTTTGAGTCAGTTTTTTAAAGTAAACTGCTCATTTAAAGGACTCTATGGGGCTAACTAAATAAACAGTTATTAAGAATTTAGTAAGTTGGTTTGCATTAACACTCTGAAGTCTTTAAATTAAAAAGTGTGGAAGCTTTAGACTATTGAGTGAAGTTTATAAAGTAAACAGCTCGGTCTAAAAGACTCTTTGGGACTAAATAAGTACAATATTATTAACAGTTTTGTGAGTTAGTTTGCATTAAACTCTAAAGTCTTTAATTTAAAGACTTTAGAAGGTTTAGACTATTGAGTAAAGTTTATAAAGTAAACTGCTCAGTCTAAAGGACTCTATGGGACTAAAGAAATAAACTGCTATTAACAGTTTAGTAAGTTGGCTTGCATTAACGCTCTAAAGTTTTTAATTTAAAGACTTTAGAAGGTTTAGAGTATTGAGTGAAGTTTATAAAGTAAACAGCTCAGTGTAAAGGTCTCTATGAAGCTAACTAAATAAACTGCCGTTAACAGTTTAGCAAGTTGGTTTGCATTAACACTCAACAGTCTTTAAAATAAAGACTCTAGAGGCTTTAGACTATTGAGTGAAGTTTGTAAAGTAAACTAATAGGTCTAAAGCACTCTATGGGACTAACTAAATAAACTATTATTAACAGTTTAGAAAGTTAGTTTGTGATAACATTCTAAAGTCTTTAATTTAAAGACTTTAGAAGGTTTACAGTATTGAGTAAAGTTTATAAAATAAACAGCTCAGTCTAAAGGACTCTATGGGACTAAAGAAATAAACTGCTATTAACAGTTTAGTCAGTTGGTTTGCATAAACACTCTAAAGTCTTTAATTTAAAGACTTTAGAAAGTTTAGACTATTGAGTGAAGTTTGTAAAGTAAACTGATAGGTCTAAAGGACTCTATGGGACTAACTAAATTAACTGCTATTAACAGTTTAGTAAGTTGGTTTGCATTAACACTCTAAAGTCTTTAATTTAAAGACTTTAGAAGGTTTAAACTATTGAGTAAAGTTTATAAAGAAAACTTCTCAGTCTAAAGGACTCTATGGGACACTAAACTGTTAATAGCAGCTTATTTCTTTAGTCCCATAGAGTCCCTTAGACTGAGCAGTTTACTTTATAATCTTTACTCAATAGTTTAAACCTTCTAAAGTCTTTAAATTAAAGACTTTAGAGTGTTAATGCAAACCAACTTACTAAACTGTTAATAGTGGTTTATTTATTTAGTCCCAGAGAGTCCTTTAGACCGATCAGTTTACTTTACAAACTTCACTCAATAGTCTAATCCTTCTAAAGTCTTTAAATTAAAACCTTTAGAGTGTTATTGCAAACAAACTTACTAAACTACTAATAACAGTTTATTTAGTAAGTTGTTATAGAGTCCTTTAGATTGAGCACTTTACTTTATAAACTTCACTCAAATGTCTAAACATTCAAAACTAATTTAAAGACTTTAGAGTGTTAATGCAAAACAACTTACTAAACTGTTTATAGCAGTTAAATAGTTACTCCCATAGAGTCCTTTAGATCTATCAGTTTACTTTACAAACTTAACTGAATAGTCTAAACCTTCTTAAGTCTTTAAATTAAAGACTTTAGAGCGTTAATGCAAACCCACTTACTAAACTGTTAATAGCAGTTTATTTCTGTAGTCCCATAGAGTCCTCTAGACTGAGCAGTTCACTTTATAAACTTTACTCAATAGATTAAACCTTCTAAAGTATTTAAATTGAAGACTTTAGAGTGTGAATGCAAACCAACTTACTAAACTGTTAATAGCAGTTAATTTAGTTAGTCCCATAGAGTCCTTTAGACTGAGCAGTTTACTTTATAAACTTCACTCAATAGTCTAAATCTTCTAAAGTCTTTAAATTAAAGACTTGAGAGTGTTAATGAGAACCAAATTACTAAACTGTTAATAGCAGTTTATTTCTTTATTCCCATAGAGTCCTTTAGACTGAGCAGTTTACTTTACAAACTTCACTGAATAGTCTAAACCTTCTAAAGTCTTTAAATTAAAGACTTTAGAGGGTTAATGCAAACCAACTTAGTAAACTGTTAATAGCAGTTTATTTCTTTAGTCCCATAAAGTCCTTTAGACTGAGCAGTTTACTTTATAAAATTTACTCAATAGTTTAAACCTTCTAAAGTTTTTAAATTAAAGACTTTTGAGTGTTAATGCAAACCAACTTACTAAACTGTTAATAGCACTTAATTAGTTAGTCCCATAGAGTCCTTTAGACCTATCAGTTTACTTTACAAACATCACTGAATAGTCTAAACCTTCGAAAGTCTTTAAATTAAAGACTTTAGAGGGTTAATGCAATCCAACTTACTAAACTGTTAATAGCAGTTTATTTCTTTTGTCCCATAGAGCCCTTTAGACTGAGCAGTTTACTTTATGAACATTACTCAATAGATTAAACCTTCAAAAGTATTTAAATTAAAGACTTTAGAGTGTTAATGAAAACCAACTTACTAAACTGTTAATAGCAGTTAATTTAGTTAGTCCCATGGAGTCCTTTAGACTGAGCAGTTTACTTTATAAACTTCACTCAATAGTCTAAATCTTCTAAAGTCTTTAAATTAAAGACTTTAGAGTGTTAATGCAAATCAACTTCCTAAACTGTTAATAGCAGATTATTTCTTTAGTCCCATAGAGTCCTTTAGACTGAGCAGTTTACTTTATAAACTTTACTCAATAGTTTAAACCTTCTAAAGGCTTTAAATTAAAGACTTTAGAGTGTTAATGCAAACCAACTTACTAAACTGTTAATAGCAGTTTATTTCTTTAGTCCCATAGAGTCCTTTAGACTGAGCAGTTTACTTTATAAACTTTACTCAATCGATTAATCCTTCTAAAGTATTTAAATTAAAGACTTTAGAGTGTTATCGCAAACTAACTTACTAAACTGTTAATAATAGTTTATTTAGTTAGTCCCATAGAGTCCTTTAGACCTATCAGTTTACTTTACAATCTTCACTCAATTGTCTAAAGCTTCTAAAGTCTTTAATTTAAAGACTTCAGAGTGTTAATGCAAACCAACTTACTAAAATGTTAACAGCAGTTTATTTAGCTAGTTTCATAGAGCCCTTTAGACTGAGCTGTTTACTTTATAAACTTCACTCAATACTCTAAACCTTCTAAAGTCTTGAAATTAAAGACTTTAGAGCGTTTATGCAAACCAACTTACTAAACTGTTAATAGCAGTTTCTTTCTTTAGTCCCATAGAGTGCTTTAGACTGAGCAGTTTACTTTATAAACTTTACTCAATAGTCTAAACCTTCAGAAGTCTTTAATTTAAAGTCTTTAGAAGTTGTAGAGTATTGAGTGAAGTTTTTAAAGTAAGCAGCTCAGTCTAAAGGGCTCTATGAAACTAACTAAATAAACTGCTGTTAACAGTTTAGTTAGTTGGTTTGAATGAACACTCAAAAGTCTTTAAATTAAAGACTTTAGTCGCTTTAGACTGTTGAGTGAAGTTTGTAAAGTTAACTGATAGGTCTAAAGGACTCTATGGGACTAACTAAATAAACTATTATTAACAGTTTAGTAAGTTAGTATGTGATAACCCTCTAAAGTCTTTAATTTAAAGACTTTAGAAGGTTTAGACTATTTAGTAAAGTTTGTAAAGTAAACTGCTCAGTCTAAAGGACTCTATGGGACTAAAGAAATACACTGCTATTAACCGTTTAGTAAGTTGGTTTACATTAACCTTCTAAAGTGTTTATTTTAAAGACTTTAGAAGGTTTAGACTATTGAGTGAAGTTTGTAAAGTAAACTGATAGGTCTAAAGGACTCTATGGGACTAACTAAATTAACTGCTATTAACAGTTTAGTAAGTTAATTTGCATTAAGACTCTAAAGTCTTTAATTTAAAGACTTTAGAAGGTTTAAACTATTGAGTAAAGTTCATAAAGTAAACTGCTCAGTCTAAAGGACTCTATGGGACTAAAGAAATAAACTGCTATTAACAGTTTAGTAAGTTGGTTTGCATTAACGCTCTAAAGTCTTTCATTTAAAGACTTTAGAAGGTTTAGACTATTGAGTGAAGTTTGTAAAGTAAACTGATCGGTCTAAAGAACTCTATGGGACTAACTAAATAAACTCCTATTCACAATTTAGTAAGTTGGTTGGCATTAACACTGTAAAGTCTTTAATTTAAAGACTTTAGAAGGTTTAGACTATTGAGTCAGTTTTTTAAAGTAAACTGCTCATTCTAAAGGGACTCTACGGGGCTATCTAAATAAACTGCTATTAACAATTTAGTAAGTTGGTTTGCATTAACACTCTAAAGTCTTTAATTTAAAGACCTTAGAAGGTTTAAACTATTGAGAGAAGTTTATAAAGTAAACTGCTCAGTCTAAAGGTCTTTATGGCACTAACTAAATAAACAGCTATTAACAGTTTAGTAAGTTAGTTTGCATTAACACTCTAAAGTCTTTAATTTAAAGACTTTAGAAGGTTTAAACTACTGAGTAAAGTTTTTTAAAGTAAACTGCTCAGTCTAAAGGACTCTATGGGACTAAAGAAATAAACTATTATTAACAGTTTTGTAAGTTACTTTGCATTAACACTCTAAAATCTTTAATTTAAAGACTTTAGAAGGTTTAGACTATTGAATAAAGTTTATAAAGTAAACTGCTCAGTCTAAAGGACTCTATGGGACCATAGAAATAAACTGCTATTAACAGTTTAGTAAGTTGGTTTGCATTAACGCTCTAAAGTCTTTAATTTAAAGACTTTAGAAGTTTTAGAGTATTGAGTGAAGTTTATAAAGTATGCAGCTCAGTCTAAAGGACTCTATGAAGCTAACTAAATAAACTGTTGTTAACAGTTTAGTAAGTTGGTTTGAATTAACACTCAAAAGTCTTTAAATTAAAGACTTTAGACGCTTTAGACTATTGAGTGAAGTTTGTAAAGTTTATAAAATAAACTGCTCAGTCTAAAGGACTCTATTGGAGTAAAGAAATAAACTGCTATTAACAGTTTAGTAAGATTGTTTGCATTAACACTATAAAGTCTTTAATTTAAAGACTTTAGAAGGTTTAGACTATTGAGTAACATTTATAAAGTAATCTGTTCAGTCTAAAGGACTCTATGGGACTAAAGAAATGAACTGCTATTAATAGTTCAGTAAGTTTGTTTGCATTAACACTCTGAAGTCTTTAAATTAAGGACTTTAAAGTGTTAATGCAAACTAACATACTGAACTGTTAATAGCAGTTTATTTACTTAGTCCCATAGAGTCCTTTAGACCTATCAGTTTACTTTACAAACTTCACTCAATAGTCTAAACCTTCTAAAGTCTTTCAATTAAAAACTTTTGAGTGTTAATGCAAACGAACTTACTAAACTGTTAACAGCAGTTTATTTAGTTAGTCTCAAAGAGTTCTTTAGAAAGAGCTGTTTACTTTGTAAACTTCACTCAATACTCTAAACCTTCTAAAGTGTTGAAATTAAAGACTTTTTAGTTTTAATTAACCCAACTTACCAGACAGTTAATAGAAGTTTATTTCTTTAGTCCCATAGAGTCCTTTATACTGTGCAGTTTACTTTATAAACTTTACTCAATAGTCTAAACCTTCTAAAGTCTTTAAATTAAAGACATTATAGTGTTATCGCAAACTAACTTGCAAAACAGTTAATAATAGTTTATTTAGTTAGTCCCATAGAGTCCTTTAGACCGAACTGTTTACTTGATAAACTTCACTCAATAGTCTAAACCTTCTAAACTCTTTAATGTAAAGACTTCAGAGCGTTAATGCAAACCAAATTACTGGCTGTTAATAGCAGTTCATTTCTTTAGTCCCATAGAGTCCTTTAGACTGAGCAGTTTACCTTATCAACTTCATTCAATAATCTACACCTTCTAAAGTCTTTAAATTAAAGACTTTAGAGTGTTAATGAGAACCAACTTACTAAACTGTTAATAGCAGTTTATTTCTTTAGTCCCGTAGAGTCCTTTAGACTGAGCAGTTTACTTTATAAACTTTACTCAATAGTCTAAACCTTCTAAAGTCTTTGAATTAAAGACCTTAGATTGTTATCACAAACTAACTTACTAAACTGATAATAATAGTTTATTTAGTTAGTCCCATAGAGTCCTTTAGACCTATTAGTTTGCTTTAAAAACTTCACTCAATAGGCTAAAGCTTCTAAAGTCTTTAAATTAAAGAGTTTTTAGTCCTAATGCAAACCAACTTACTAAACTGTTAACAGCAGTTTCTTTAGTTAGTTTCGTAGAGCCCTTTAGACTGAGCTGCTTACTTTATAAACTTCACTCAATACTCTAAACCTTCTAAAGTCTTTAAATTAAAGACTTTAGAGTGTTAATGCAAACCAACTTACTAAATTGTTAATAATAGTTTATTTAGTTAGTCCCATAGAGTCCTTTAGACCTATCAGTTTAGAGGGTTAATGTAAACCAACTTACTAAACGGTTAATAGCAGTGTATTTCTTTAGTCTCATAGAGTCCTTTAGACTGAGCAGTTTACTTTATAAACTTTACTCAATAGTCTAAACCTTCTAAAGTCTTTAAATTAAAGACTTTAGAGTGTTATCACAAACTAACTTACTAAACTGTTAATAATAGTTTATTTAGTTTGTCCCATAGAGTCCTTTAGGCCTATCAGTTTACTTTACAAACTTTCCTCAATAGTTTAAACCTTCTAAACTCTTTAAATTAAAGACTTTAGAGTGTTAATGCAAACCAACTTACTAAACTGTGAATAGCAGTTTAAGTAGTTAGTCCCGTGGAGTCCTTTAAACCTATCAGTTTACTTTACAATCTTCACTCAATAGTCTAAACCTTCTAAAGTCTTTAAATTAAAGACTTTAAAGGGTTAATGCAAACCAACTTACTAAACTGTTAATAGAAGTTTATTTCTTTAGTCCCATAGAGTCCTTTAGACTGAGTAGTTTACATTATAAACTTTACTCAACAGTCTAAGCCTTCTAAAGTCTTTAAATTAAAGACTTTAGAGTGTTATCACAAACTAACCTACTAAATTGTTAATAATAGTTTATTTAGTTACTCCCATAGAGTCCTTTAGACCTATCAGTTTACTTTACAAACTTCACTCAATAGTCTAAAGCTTCTAAAGTCTTTAATTTAAAGACTTTAGAGCGTTCATGCTAACCAACTTACTAAACTGTTAATAGCAGTTTATTTAGTTAGTTTCATAGAGCCCTTTAGACTGAGCTGCTTACTTTATAAACTTCACTCAATAGTCTAAACCTTCTAAAGTCTTTAAATTAAAGACTTTAGAGTGTTAACACAAACTAACTTACTAAACTGTTAATAATAGTTTATTTAGTTTGTCCCATAGAGTCCTTTAGACCTATCAGTTTACTTTACAAACTTTCCTTAATAGTTTAAACCTTCTAAAGTCTTTAAATTAAAGACTTTAGAGTGTTAATGCAAACCAACTTACTAAACTGTGAATAGCAGTTAAATTAGTTAGTCCCGTAGAGTCCTTTAGACCTATCAGTTTACTTTACAAACTTCACTCAATAGTCTAAACCTTCTAAAGTCTTTAAATTAAAGACTTTAAAGGGTTAATGCAAACCAACTTACTAAACTGTTAATAGCAGTTTATTTCTTTAGTCCCATAGAGTCCTTTAGACTGAGTAGTTTACATTATAAACTTTACTCAACAGTCTAAGCCTTCTAAAGTCTTTATATTAAAGACTTTAGAGTGTTATCACAAACTAACTTACTAAATTGTTAATAATAGTTTATTTAGTTAGTCCCATAGAGTCCTTTAGACTATCAGTTTACTTTACAAACTTCACTCAATAGTCTAAAGCTTCTAAAGTCTTTAATTTAAAGACTTCAGAGAGTTAAAGCAAACCAACTTACTAAACTGTTAACAGCAGTTTATTTAGTTAGTTTCATAGAGCCCTTTAGACTGAGCTGCTTACTTTATAAACTTCACTCAATAGTCTAAACCTTCTAAAGTCTTTAAATTAAAGACTTTAGAGTGTTATCACAAACTAACTTACTAAACTGTTACTAATAGTTTATTTAGTTAGTCCCATAGAGTCCTTTAGACCTATCAGTTTATTTTACAAACATCACACAATAGTCTAAAGCTTCTAAAGTCTTTAATTTAAAGACTTCAGAGTGTTAATACAAACCAACTTACTAAACTGTTAATAGCAGTTTATTTAGTTAGTTTCATAGAGCCCTTTAGACTGAGCAGTTTACTTTATAAAATTTACTCAATAGTCTAAACCTTCTAAAGTCTTTAAATTAAAGACTTTAAAGTGTTACTGCAAACTAACTTACAAAACTGTTAATAATAATTACTTTAGTTACTCCCAAAGAGTCCTTTAGACCGAGCAGTTTACTTTATATACTTCACTCAATAGTCTAAACCTTCTAAACTCTTTAATTTAAAGACTTCAGAGTGTTAATGCAAACCAACTTACTAAACTGTTAATAACAGTTTATTTAGTTAGCCCCATAGAGTCCTTTAGAATGAGCAGTTTACTCTAAAAAACTGACTCAATAGTTTAAAACTTCTAAAGTCTTTAAATTAAAGACTTTAGAGTGTTAAAGAAACGAACTTACTAAACTGTTAATAACAGTTTATTTAGTTAGTTTCGTAGAGTCCTTTAGACTGACCAGTTTACTTTATAAACTTCGCTCAATAGTGTAAACCTTCTAAAGTCTTTAAATTAAAGACTTTAGAGTGTTAATGCAAAACAACTTTCTAAACTGTTAATAGCAGTTGATTTCTTTAGTTCTATAGAGTCCTTTAAACTGAGCAGTTTACTTTATAAACTTTACTCAATATTCTAAACCTTCTAAAGTCTTTTAATTAAGAACTTTAGAGTGTTAATGCAAACCAACTTACTAAACTGTTAATAGCAGTTTATTTCTTTAGTCCCATAGAGTCCTTTACACTGAGCAGTTTACTTTATAAACTTTACTCAATCGATTAAACCTTCTAAACTCTTTGAATTAAAGACTTTAGAGTGTTAATGCAAACCAACTTATTAAACTGATAATAGCATTTAATTTAGTTAGTCCCATGGAGTCCTTTAGACTGAGCAGTTTACTTGACAAACTTCACTCAATAGTCTAAACCTTCTAAAGTCTTTAATTTAAAGACTTCAGAGTGTTAATGCAAACAAACTTACTAAACTGTTACTAATAGTTTATTTAGTTAGTCCCATAAAGTCCTTTAGACCTATCAGTTTATTTTACAAACATCACACAATAGTCTAAAGTTTCTAAAGTCTTTAATTTAAAGACTTCAGAGTGTTAATGCAAACCAACTTACTAAACTGTTAATAGCAGTTTATTTAGTTAGTTTCATAGAGCCCTTTAGACTGAGCAGTTTACTTTATAAACTTTACTCAAGAGTCTAAACCTTCTAAAGTCTTTAAATTAAAGACTTTAAAGGGTTACTGCTAACTAACTTACAAAACTGTTAATAATAGTTTATTGAGTTACTCCCAAAGAGTCCTTTTGACCGAGCAGTTTACTTTATATACTTCACTCAATAGTCTAAACCTTCTAAACTCTTTAATTTAAAGACTTCAGAGTGTTAATGCAAACCAACTTACTAAACTGTTAATAACAGTTTATTTAGTTAGCCCCATAGAGTCCTTTAGAATGAGCAATTTACTTTAAAAAACTGAATCAATAGTCTAAACCTTCTAAAGTCTTTAAATTAAAGACTTTAGAGTGTTAAAGCAAACGAACTTACTAAACTGTTAATAACAGTTTATTTAGTTAGTTTCATAGAGTCCTTTAGACTGACCAGTTTACTTAATAAAGTTCGCTCAATAGTGTAAACCTTCTAAAGTCTTTAAATTAAAGACTTTAGAGTGTTAATGCAAACCAACTTTCTAAACTGTTAATAGCAGTCGATTTCTTTAGTTCCATAGAGTCCTTTAAACTGAGCAGTTTACTTTATAAACTTTACTCAATATTCTAAACCTTCTAAAGTCTTTAAATTAAAAACTTTAGAGTGTTAATGCAAACCAACTTACTAAACTGTTAATAGCAGTTTATTTCTTTAGTCCCATAGAGTCCTTTAGACTGAGCAGTTTACTTTATAAACTTTACTCAATAGATTAAACCTTCTAAACTCTTTACATTAAAGACTTTAGAGTGTTAATGCAAACCAACTTATTGAACTGTTAATAGCAGTTAATTTAGTTAGTCCCATAGAGTCCTTTAGACTAAGCAGTTTACTTTACAAACTTCACTCAATAGTCTAAACCTTCTAAAGTCTTTAATTTAAAGACTTCAGAGTGTTAATGTAAACCAACTTACTAAACTGTTAACAGCAGTTTATTTAGTTAGTTTCATAGAGACCTTTAGACTGAGCTCTTTACTTTATAAACATCACTCAATATTCTAATCCTTCTAAAGTCTTTAAATTAAAGACTTTAGAGGGTTAATGCAAACCATCTTACTAAACTAGTAATAACAGTTTATTATTTAGTTAGTTTCATAGAGTCCTTTAGACTGACCAGTTTACTTTATAAACTTCACTTAATAGTCTAAACATTCAAAACTCTTTAATTTAAAGACTTTAGAGTGTTAACGTAAACCAACTTACTGAACTTTTAATAGCAGTTTATTTCTTTAGTCCCATATAGTCCTTTAGATTGAGCAGTTTACTTTATAAACCTTACTCTATAATCTAAACCTTTTAAAGTGTTTAAATTAAAGACTTTAGAGTGTTAATGCAAACCAACTTACAAAACTGTTAATAGCAGTTTATTTCTTTAGTCCCATAGAGACCTTTACACTGAGCAGTTTACTTTATAAACTTTACTCAATAGATTAAACCTTCTAAAGTCTTTAAATTAAAGACTTTAGAGTGTTAATGAAAACCAACTTACTAAACTGTTAATAGCAGTTAATTTAGTTAGTCCCATAGAGTCCTTTAGACCTATCAGTTTACTTTACAAACTTCACTCAATAGTCTAAACCTTCTAAAGTTTTTGAATTTAAGACTTTAGAGGATTAATGCAAACCAATTTACTAAAATGTTAATAGAAGTTTATTTCTTTAGACCCATAGAGTCCTTTAGACTGAGCAGTTTACTTTATAAACTTTACTCAATAGTCTAAACCTTCTAAAGTCTTTAAATTAAAGACTTTAGAGTGTTATCGCAAACGAACTTACTTAACTGTTAATAATAGTTTATTTAGTTACTCCCATTGAGTCCTTTAGACCTATCAGTTTACTTTACAAACTTCACTCAAAAGTCTAAAGCTTCTAAAGTCTTTAATTTAAAGACTTCAGAGTCTTAATGCAAACCAACTTACTAAACTGTAAACAGCAGTTTACATAGTTAGTTTCATAGAGCCCATTAGACTGAGCTGTTTACTTTATAAACTTCACTCAATACTCTAAACCTTCTAAAGTCTTTAGTCTTTAAATTAAAGACTTTAGAGCGTTAATGCAAACAAACTTAATAAACTGTTAATAGCAGTTTGTTTCTTTAGTCCCATAGAGTCCTTTAGACTGAGCTGTTTACATTATAAACTTTACTCAATAGTCTAAACCTTCTAAAGTATTTAAATTAAAGACTTTAGAGTGATAATGCAAACGAACTTACTAAACTGTTAATTACAGTTCATTTAGTTAGTTTCATAGAGTCCTTTAGACTGACCAGTTTACTTTATAAACTTTGCTCAATAGTCTAAACCTTCTAAAGTCTTTAATTTAAAGACTTTAGTGTGTTAACGGAAACCAACTTACTGAATTGTTAATAGCAGTTCATTTCTTTAGTCCCATATAGTCCTTTAGACTTAGCAGTCTACCTTATAAACTTTACTCAATAGTCTAAAACTTCTAACGTGATTAAATTAAAGAGTTTAAAGTGTTAATGCAAACCAACTTACTGCACTGTTAATAGCAGTTTATTTCCTTAGTCCCGTAGAGTCCTTTAGACTGAGCAGTTTACTTTATAAACTTTACTCAATAGTCTAAACCTTCTAAAGTCTTTAAATTAAAGACTTTAGATTGTTATCACAAACTTACTTACTAAACTGTTAATAATAGTTTAATTAGTTAGTCCCATAGAGTCCTTTAGACCTATTAGTTTACTTTACAAACTTCACTCAATAGGCTAAAGCTTCTAAAGTCTTTAAATTAAAGAGTTTTTAGTCTTAATGCAAGCCAACTTACTAAAATGTTAACAGCAGTTTCTTTAGTTAGTTTCATAGAGCCCTTTATACTGAGCTGCTTACTTTATAAACTTCACTCAATACTCTAAACCTTCTAAAGTCTTTAAATTAAAGACTTTAGAGTGTTAATGCAAACCAACTTACTAAACTGTTAATAATAGTTTATTTAGTTAGTCCCATAGAGTCCTTTAGACCTATCAGTTTAGAGGGTTAATGTAAACCAACTTACTAAACGGTTAATAGCAGTGTATTTCTTTAGTCCCATAGAGTCCTTTAGACTGAGCAGTTTACTTTATAAACTTTACTCAATAGTCTAAACCTTCTAAAGTCTTTAAATTAAAGAGTTTAGAGTGTTATCACAAACTAACTTACTAAACTGTTAATAATAGTTTATTTAGTTTGTCCGATAGAGTCCTTTAGACCTATCAGTTTACTTTACAAACTTTACTCAATAGTTTAAGCCTTGTAAAGTCTTTAAATTAAAGACTTTAGAGTGTTAATGCAAACCAATTTACTAAACTGTTAATAGCAGTTAAATTAGTTAGTCCCGTAGAGTCCTTTAGACCTATCAGTTTACTTTACAAAATTCACTCAATAGTCTAAACATTCTAAAGTCTTTAAATTAAAGACTTTAAAGGGTTAATGCAAACCAACTTACTAAACTGTTAATAGCAGTTTATTTCTTTAGTCCCATAGAGTCCTTTAGACTGAGTTGTTTACATTATAAAATTTACTCAACAGTCAAAGCCTTCTAAAGTCTTTAAATTAAAGACTTTAGAGTGTTATCACAAACTAACTTACTAAACTGTTAATAATAGTTTATTTAGTTAGTCCCATAGAGTCCTTTAGACCTATCAGTTTACTTTACAAACTTCACTCAATAGTCTAAAGCTTTCAAAGTCTTTAATTTAAGACTTCAGTTAATGCAAACCAACGTACTAAATTCTTAACAGCAGTTTATTTATTTAGTTTCATAGAGCCCTTTAGACTGAGCTTCTTACTTTATAAACTTCACTGAATAGTCTAAACCTTCTAAAGTCTTTAAATTAAAGACTTTAGAGTGTTATCACAAACTAACTTACTAAACTGTTAATAATAGTTTATTTAGTTAGTCCCATAGAGTCCTTTAGACCTATCAGTTTACTTTACAAACTTTACTCAATAGTTTAAACCTTCTAAAGTCTTTAAATTAAAGACTTTAGAGTGTTAATGCAAACCAACTTACTAAACTGTTAATAGCAGTTAAATTAGTTAGTCCCGTAGAGTCCTTTAGACCTATCAGTTTACTTTACAAACTTCACTCAATAGTCTAAACCTTCTAAAGTCTTTAAATTAAAGACTTTAAAGGGTTAATGCAAGCCAACTTACTAAACTGTTAATAGCAGTTTATTTCTTTAGTCCCATAGAGTCCTTTAGACTGAGTTGTTTACATTATAAACTTTACTCAACAGTCTAAGCCTTCTAAAGTCTTTAAGTTAAAGACTTTAGAGTGTTATCACAAACTAACTCACTAAATTGTTAATAATAGTTTATTTAGTTAGTCCCATAGAGTCCTTTTGACCTATCAGTTTACTTTACAAAATTCACTCAATAGTCTAAAGCTTCTAAAGTCTTTAATTTAAAGACTTCAGAGAGTTAATGCAAACCAACTTACTAAACTGTTAACAGCAGTTTTTTTAGTTAGTTTCATAGAGCCCTTTAGACTGAGCTGCTTACTTTATAAACTTCACTCAATAGTCTAAACCTTCTAAAGTCTTTAAATTAAAGACTTTAGAGTGTTATCACAAACTAACTTACTAAACTGTTACTTATATTTTATTTAGTTAGTCCCATAGAGTCCTTTAGACCTATCAGTTTATTTTACAAACATCACACAATTGTCTAAAGCTACTAAAGTCTTTAATTTAAAGACTTCAGAGTGTTAATACAAACCAACTTACAAAACTGTTAATAGCAGTTTATTTAGTTAGTTTCATAAAGCCCTTTATACTGAGCAGTTTACTTTATAAACCTTACTCAATAGTCTAAAACTTCTAAAGTCTTTAAATTGAAGACTTTAAAGATTTACTGCAAACTAACTTACAAAACTGTTAATAATAGTTTATTTAGTTATTCCCAAAGAGTTTTGTAGACCGAGCAGTTTACTTTATATACTTCACTCAATAGTCCAAACCTTCTAAACTCTTTAATTTAAATGAGCAGTTAACTTTATAAAATTTTCTAAATAGTATAAACCTTCTAAAGTCTTTAAATTAAAGACTTTAGAGTGTTAATGCAAACCAACTTTCTAAACTGTTAATAGCAGTTTATTTCTTTATTCCCATAGAGTCCTTTACACTGAGCAGTTTACTTTATAAACTTTACTCAATAGATTAAACCTTCTAAACTCTTTAAATTAAAGACTTTAGAGTGTTAGTGCAAACCAACTTATTAAACTGTTAATAGCAGTTTATTTAGTTAGTCCCATAGAGTCTTTTAGACTGAGCAGTTTACTTTACAAACTTCACTCAATAGTCTAAACCTTCTAAAGTCTTTAATTTAAAGACTTCAGAGTGTTAATGCAAACCAACTTACTAAACTGTTAACAGCAGTTTATTTAGTTAGTTTCATAGAGACCTTTAGACTGAGCTGTTTACTTTATAAACTTCACTCAATAGTCTAATCCTTCTAAAGTCTTTAAATTAAAGACTTTAGAGGATTAACGCAAACCAACTTACTAAACTAGTAATAACAGTTTATTTAGTTAGTTTCATAGAGTCCTTTAGACTGACCAGTTTACTTTATAAACTTCACTTAATAGTCTAAACATTCAAAACTCTTTAATTTAAAGACTTTAGAGTGTTAATGTAAACCAACTTACTGAACTTTTAATAGCAGTCTATTTCTTTAGTCCCATAGAGTCCTTTAGATTGAGCAGTTTATTTTATAAACCTTACTCAATAATCTAAACATTCTAAAGTCTTTAAATTAAAGACTTTAGAGTGTTAATGCAAACCAACTTACTAAACTGTTAATAGCAGTTTATTTCTTTAGTCCCATAGAGTCCTTTAGACTGAGCAGTTTACTTTATAAACTTTACTCAATAGATTAAACCTTCTAAAGTCTTTAAATTAAAGACTTTAGAGTGTTAATGCAAACCAACTTACTAAACTGTTAATAGCAGTTAATTTAGTTAGTCCGATAGAGTCCTTTAGACCTATCAGTTTACTTTACAAACTTCACTCAATAGTCTAAACCTTCTAAAGTTTTTGAATTAAAGACTTTAGAGGATTAATGCAAACCAATTTACTAAAATGTTAATGGCAGTTTATTTCTTTAGACCCATATAGTCCTTTAGACTGAGCAGTTTACTTTATAAACTTTACTCAATAGTCTAAACCTTCAAAAGTATTTAAATTAAAGACTTTAGAGTGTTATCACAAACTAACTTACTTAACTGTTAATAATAGTTTATTTAGTTACTCCCATAGAGTCCTTTAGACCTATCAGTTTACTTTACAAATTTCACTCAAACGTCTAAAGCTTCTAAAGTCTTTTATTTAAAGACTTCAGAGTGTTAATGCAAAGCAACTTACTAAACTGTAAACAGCAGTTTATATAGTTAGTTTCATAGAGCCCTTTAGACTGAGCTGTTTACTTTATAAACTTCACTCAATACTCTAAACCTTCTAATGTCTTTAGTCTTTAAATTGAAGACTTTAGAGTGTTGATGCAAACAAACTTACTAAACTGTTAATAGCAGTTTATTTCTTTAGTCCCATAGAGTCCTTTAGACTGAGCTGTTTACATTATAAACTTTACTCAATAGTCTAAACCTTCTAAAGTCTTTAAATTAAAGACTTTAGAGTGATAATGCAAACGAACTTACTAAACTGTTAATAACAGTTTATTTAGTTAGTTTCATAGAGTCCTTTAGACAGACCAGTTTACTTTATAAACTTTGCTCAATAGTCTAAACCTTCTAAAGTCTTTAATTTAAAGACTTTAGTGTGTTAACGCAAACCAATTTACTGAATTGTTAATAGCATTTCATTTCTTTAGTCCCATATAGTCCTTTAGACTTAGCAGTCTACCTTATAAACTTTACTCAATAGTCTAAACCTTCTAACGTGATTAAATTAAAGACTATAAAGTGTTAATGCAAACCAACTTACTGCACTGTTAATAGCAGTTTATTTGTTTAGTCCAATAGAGTCCTTTAGACTGAGCAGTTTACTTTATTAACTTTACACAATAGTTTAAACCTTCTAAAGTCTTTAAATTAAAGACTTTAGAGTGTTTATGCAAACCAAGTTACTAAACTGTTAATAGCAGTTAATTAGTTAGTCCCATAAAGTCCTTTAGACCTATCAGTTTTCTTTACAAAATTCACTGAATAGTCTAAACCTTCTAAAGCCTTTAAATTAAAAACTTTTGAGTGTTAATGCAAACCAACTTACTAAACTGTTAATAGCAGTTTATTTCTTTAGTCCCATAGGGTCCTTTAGACTTAGCAGTTTACTTTATAAACTTTACTCAATAGATTAAACCTTCTAAAGTATTTAAATTAAAGACTTTAGAGTGTTATCACAAACTAACTTACTAAACTGTTAATAATAGTTTATTTAGTTAGTCCCATAGAGTCCTTTAGACCTATCAGTTTACTTTACAATCTTCACTCAATTGTCTAAAGGTTCTAAAGTCTTTAATTTAAAGACTTCAGAGTGTTAATGCAAACGAACTTACTAAAATGTTAACAGCAGTTTATTTAGCTAGTTTCATAGAGCCCTTTAGACTGAGCTGTTTACTTTATAAACTTCACTCAATACTCTAAACCTTCTAGAGTCTTGAAATTAAAGACTTTAGAGCGTTTAGGCAAACCAACTTACTAAACTGTTAATAGCAGTTTCTTTCTTTAGTCCCATAGAGTGCTTTAGACTGAGCAGTTTACTTCATAAACTTTACTCAATAGTCTAAACCTTCTAAAGTCTTTAATTTAAAGACTTTAGAGTGTTAATGCAAACCAACTTACTAAACTGTTAATAGCAGTTCATTTCTTTAGTCCCATAGAGTCCTTTAGACTGAGCAGTCTACCTTATGAACATTACTCAATAGTTTAAACATTCTAAAGTCTTTAAATTGAAGACTTTAAAATGTTAATGCAAACCAACTTAGTAAACTGTTAATAGCAGTTTATTTCTTTAGTCCCATAGAGTCCTTTAGACTGAGCAGGTTACCTTATAAATTTTACTCAATAGTTTAAACCTTCTAAAGTCTTTAAATTAAAGACTTTAGAGTGTTAATGCAAACCAACTTACTAAACTGTTAATAGCAGTTAATTAGTTAGTCCCATAGAGTCCTTTAGATCTATCAGTTTACTTTACAAACTTCACTGAATAGACTAAACCTTCCAAAGTCTTTGAATTAAAGACTTTAGAGTGTTAATGCAAACCAACTTACTAAACTGTTAATAGCAGTTTCTTTCTTTAGTCCCATAGAGTCCTTTAGACTGAGCAGTTTACTTTATAAACTTTACTCAACAGATTAAACTTCTAAAGTATTTAATTTGAAGACTTTAGAGTGTTAATGCAAACCAACTTACTAAACTGTTAATAGCAGTTAATTTAATTAGTCCCATAGAGTCCTTTAGACTTAGCAGTTTACTTTATAAACTTCTCTCAATAGTCTAAATCTTCTAAACTCTTTAAATTAAAAACTTTAGAGTGTTTATGAGAACCAACTTACTAAACTGTTGATAGCAGTTTATTTCTTTAGTCCCATAGAGTCCTTTAGACTGAGCAGTTTACTTTATAAACTTTACTCAATAGTGAAAACCTTCTAAAGTCTTTAAATTAAAGACTTTAGAGTGTTATCACAAAGTAACTTACTCAACTCTTAATAATAGTTTATTTATTTAGTCCCATAGAGTCCTTTAGACCTATCAGTTTACTTTACAAACTTCACTCAATTGTCTAAAGCTTCTAAAATCTTTAATTAAAAAGACTTTAGAGTGTTAATGCAAACCAACTTACTAAACTGTTAACAGCAGCTTATTTAGTTAGTTTCATAGAGCCCTTTAGATGAGCTGTTTACTTTATAAACTTCACTCAATACTCTAAACCTTCTAAAGTCTCCAAATTAAAGACTTTAGAGCGTTTATGCAAACAAACTTACTAAACTGTTAATAGCAGTTTCTTTATTTAGTCCAATAGAGTCCTTTAGACTGAGCAGTTTACTTTATAAACTTTACTCAATAGTCTAAACCTTCTAAAGTCTTTAATTTAAAGACTTTAGAGTGTGAATTCAAACCAACTTACTGAACTGTTAATAGCAGTTCATTTCTTAAGTCCCATAGAGTCCTTTAGACTGAGCAGTCTACCTTATAAACTTTAGTCAATAGTCTAAACCTTCTAAAGCCTTTAAATTAAAGACTTTAAAGTGTTAATGCAAACCAACTTACTGAAATGTTAATAGCAGTTTATTTCTTTAGTCCCATAGAGTCTTTTAGACTGAGGAGTTTACTTTAAAAACTTTACTCGTTTAAACCTTATAAAGTCTTTAAATTAAAGACTTTAGAGGGTTAATGCAAACCAACTTACTAAACTGTTAATAGCAGTTTTTTTCTTTAGTCCCAGAGAGTCCTTTAGACTGAGCAGTTTACTTTATAAACTTTACTCAATAGTCTAAACATTCTAAAGTCTTTAAATTAAAGACTTTAGAGTGTTAATGCAAAACAACTTACTAAACTGTTGAAAGCAGTTTATCTAGTTATTTTGATAGAGCCCTCGAGAGTGAGCTTTTTACTTTATAAGCTTCACTCAATACTCTAAAGCTTCTAAACTCTTTAATTTAAAGACTTCAGAGTTTCAATGCAAACCAACTTACTAAACTGTTAAAAACAGTTTATTTAGTTAGCCCCATAGAGTCCTTTAGAATGAGCAGTTTACTTTAAAAAACTGACTCAATAGTCTAAACCTTCTAAAGTCTTTAAATTAAAGACTTTAGAGTGTTAATGCAAACGAACTTACTAAACTGTTAATAACATTTTATTTAGTTATTTTTATAGAGTCCTTTAGACTGACCAGTTTACTTTAAAAACTTCGATAAATAGTCTAAACCTTCTAAAGTCTTTAATTTAAAAACTTTAGAGTGTTAATGCAAACAAACTTACTGAACTGTTAATAGCTGTTCATTTCTTTAGTCCGATAGAGTCCTTTAGACTGAGCAGTCTACCTTATAAACTTTACTCAGTAGTCTAAACCTTCTAAAGTCTTTAAATTAAAGACTTTAAAGTGTTAATGCAAACCAACTTACTGAACTGCTAATAATAGTTTATTTAGTTAGTCTCATAGAGTCCTTTAGACCTATCTGTTTTCTTTTCAAACTTCAATCAATAGTCTAAACCTTCTAAAGTCTTTAAATTAAAGACTTTTGAGTGTTAATACAAACCAACTTACGAAACTGTTAACAGCAGATTATTTAGTTAGTCTCATAGAGTCCTTTAGAAAGACCTGTTTACTTTGTAAACTTCACTCAATACTCTAAACCTTCTAAAGTCTTTAAATTAAAGACTTTAGAGTGTTAATGCAACCCAACTTACCAGACTGTTAATAGCAGTTTATTTCTTTAGTCCCATAGAGTCCTTTAGACTGAGCAGTTTACTTTATTAACATTACTCAATAGTCTAAACCTTCTAAAGTCTTTAAATTAAAGACTTTAGAGTGTTACGGTAAACTAACTTACAAATCTGTTAATAATAGTTTATTTAATTAGTCCCATAGAGTCCTTTAGACCGAACTGTTTACTTTATAAACTTCACTCAACAGTCTAAACCTTCTAAACTCTTTAATTTAAAGACTTCAGAGCGTTAATGCAAACCAACTTACTAAACTGTTAATAGCATTTTATTTAGTTAGTTCCTTAAAGTCCTTTAGAATGAGCAGTTTACTTTATAAACTTCACTCAATAGTCTAAACCTTCTAAACTCTTCATTTTAAAGACTTTAGAGTGTTAATGCAAACCAACTTACTGAACTGTTAATAGCAGTTCATTTCTTCAGTCCCATAGAGTCCTTTAGACTGAGCAGTTTACTTTAGAAACCTCACTCAACAGTCAAAACATTCTAAAGTCTTTAAATTAAAGACTTTAGAGTGTTAATGCGAACCAACTTACTAAACTGTTAATAGCAGTTTATTTCTTTAATCCCATAGAGTCCTTTAGACTGAGGAGTTTACTTTATAAACTTTACTCAATAGTCTAAACCTTCTAAAGTCTTTAAATTAAAGACTTTAGAGAGTTATCGCAAACTAACTTACTAAACTGTTAATAGCAGTTTTTTTAGTTAGTCCCATAGAGATTTATAGACCAAGCTGTTTACTTTATAAACTTTACTCAATAGTCTAAACATTCTAAACTCCTTAATTTAAAGACTTGAGAGTAATAATGCAAACCAACTTTCTAAACTTTTAATAGCAGTTTATATACTTAGTCCCATAGAGTCCTTTAGAATGAGCAGTTTACTTTATAAAATTTACTCAGTAGTCTAAACCTTCTAAAGCCTTTAAATTAAAGACTATAGAGTGTCAATGCAAACGAACTTACTAAACTGTTAATAACAGTTTATTTAGTTAGTTTCATAGAGTCCTTTAGACTGACAATTTTACTTTATAAACTTCACTCAATAGTCTAAACCTTCTAAACTCTTTAATTTAAAGACTTTAGAGTGTTAATGTAAACCAACTTACCGAACTGTTAATAGCAGTTCATTTCGTTAGCCCCATAGGGTCATTTAGATTGAGCAGTTTACTTCATAAACTTTACTCAATAGTCTAAATCTTCTAAAGTCTTTAAATTAAAGACTTTAGAGGGTTAATGCAAACCAACTAATAAAACTGTTAATAGCAGTTTATTTAGTTAGTCCCATTAAGTCAATTTGACTGAGCAGTTTATATTATAAACTTTACTCAACAGTCTAATCATTCTAAACTCATTAAATTAAAGACTTTAGAGTGTTAATGCAAAAAAACTTACTAACTGTTAAAAGCAGTTTACATAGTTAGTCCCATAGAGTCCTTTAGACTGAGCAGTTTACTTTACAAAATTTACTCAATATTCTAAACCTTCTAAAGTCTTCAAATTAAAGACCTTAGCGCGTTAACGCAAACTATCTTACTAAAGTGTTAATAGCAGTTTCTTTCTTTAGTCCCATAGAGTCCTTTAAATTGAGCAGTTTACTTTATAAACTTTACTCAATAGTCTAAACCTTCTAAAGTCTTTAAATTAAAGATTTTAGAGTGTTAATGCAAACCAACTTACTAAACTGTTAATAGCAGTTTATTTAGTTAGTCCCATAGAGTCCTTTAGACCTATCAGTTTACTTTACAAACATCACTCAATAGTCTAATCCTTCTAAAGTCTTTAAATTAAAACCTTTATGGGGTTAATGCAAACCAACTTACTAAACTAGTAATAACAGTCTATTCAGTTAGTTTCATAGAGTCCTTTAGACTGACCAGTTTACTTTATAAACTTCACTCAATAGTCTAAACTTTCAAAACTCTTTAATTTAAAGACTTTAGAGTGTTAATGTAAACAAACTTACTGAACTTTTAATAGCAGCTTATTTCTTTAGTCCCATAGAGTCCTTTAGATTGAGCAGTTTACTTTATAAACTTTAATCAATAGTCTAAACCTTCTAAAGTCTTTAAATTAAAGACTTTAGAGTGTTAATGCAAACCAACTTACTAAACTGTTAATAGCAGTTTATTTCTTTAGTCCCATAGAGTCCTTTAGACTGAGCAGTTTACTTTATAAACTTTACTCAATAGTCTAAACCTTCTAAAGTCTTTAAATTAAAGACTTTAGAGTGTTAATTCAAACCAACTTACTAAACTGTTAATAGCAGTTAATATAGTTAGTCCCATAGAGTCCTTTAGACCTATCAGTTTACTTTAGAAACTTCACTCAATAGTCTAAACCTTCTAAAGTCTTTAAATTAGAGACTGTAGAGGGTTAATGCAAACCAACTTACTAAACTGTTAATAGCAGTTTATTTCTTTAGTCCCATAGAGTCCTTTAAACTGAGCAGTTTACTTTATAAACTTTACTCAATAGTCTAAACATTCTAAAGTCTTTAAATTAAAGACTTTATAGTGTTATCACAAACTAACTTACTAAACTGTTAATAATAGTTTATTTAGTTAGTCCCATAGAGTCCTTTAGACCTATCATTTTACCTTACAAACTTCACTCAATAGTCTAAAGCTTCCAAAGTTCTTAATTTAAAGACTTTTGAGTGTTAATGCAAAACAACTTCTAAACTGTTAACAGCAGTTTATTTAATTAGTTTCATAGAGCCCTTTAGACTGAGCTGTTTACTTTATAAACTTCACTCAATAGTCTAAACCATCTAAAGTCTTTAAATTAAAGACTCTAGAGCGTTATTGCAAACCAACTTACTAAACTCTTAATAGCAGTCTATTTTTTTAGTGCCATAGAGTCCTTTAACTGAGCAGTTTACTTTGTAAACTTTACTCAATAGTCTAAACCTTCTAAAGTCTTTAAATTAAAGACTTTGGAGTGTTAATCAAACTAACTTACAAAACTGTTAATAATAGTTTTTTAGTTAGTCCCAAAGAGTCCTTTAGACCGAGCTGTTTACTTTATAAACTTCACTCAATAGTCTAAACCTTCTAAACTCTTTAATTTAAAGACTTCAGAGTGTTAATGCAAACAAACTTACTAAACTGTTAATAACAGTTTATTTAGTTAGCCCCATAGAGTCCTTTAGAATGAGCAGTTTACTTTAACAAACTGACTCAATAGTCTAAACCTTCTAAAGTCTTTAAATTAAAGACAATAAAGTGTTAATGCAAACGAACTTACTAAACTGTTAATAACCATTTATTTAGTTAGTTTCATAGAGTCCTTTAGACTGACTATTTTACTTTATAAACATCGCTCAATAGTCTAAACCTTCTAAAGTCTTTAAATTAAAGACTTTAATGTGTTCATATGCAAACCAACTTACTAAACTGTTAATAGCAGTTTATTTCTTTAGTCCCATAGAGTCCTTTAGACTGAGCAATTTACTTTATAAACTTTACTCAATAGTTTAAAACTTCCAAAGTCTTTAAATTAAAAACTTTAGAGTGTTAATGCAAATCAACTTACTAAACTGTTAATAGCAGTTTATTTAGTTAGTCCCATAGAGTCCTTTAGACCTATCAGTTTACCTTATAAACATCACTCAATAGTCTAAACCTTCTAACTCATTAAATTAAAGACTTTAGAGTGTTAATGCAAAAAAACTTACTAACTGTTAATAGCAGGTTACATAGTTAGTCCCATAGAGTTCTTTAGACTAAGCAGTTTACTTTATAAAATTTACTCAATATTCTAAACCTTCTAAAGTCTTCAAATTAAAGACCTTAGCGTGTTAACGCAAACTATCTTACTAAAGTGTTAATAGCAGTTTATTTCTTTAGTCCCAAAGAGTCCTTTAGATTGAGCAGTTTACTTTATAAACTTTACTCAATAGTCTAAATCTTCTAAAGTCTTTAAATTAAAGACTTTAAAGTCTTATCACAAACTAACTTACTAAAATGTTAATAATAGTTTACGTAGTTAGTCCCATAGAGTCCTTTAGACCTATCAGTTTAATTTACAAACTTCACTCAATAGTCTAATCCTTCTAAAGTCTTTAAATTAAAGACTTTAAAGGGTTAATGCAAACCAACTTACTAATCTAGTAATAACAGTTTATTTAGCAAGTTTAATAGAGTCCTTTAGACTGACCAGTTTACTTTATAAACTTTACTCATTAGTCTAAACTTTCAAAACTCTTTAATTTAAAGACTTTAGAGTGTTAATGTAAACCAACTTACTGAACTTTTAATAGCAGTTTATTTCTTTAGTCCCATAGAGTCCTTTAGATTGAGCAGTTTACTTAATAAACTTTACTCAATAGTCTAAACCTTTTAAAGTCTTTAAATTAAAGACTTTAGAGTGTTAATGCAAACCAACTTACTAAACTATTAATAGCGGTTTATTTCTTTAGTCCCATAGAGTAATTTAGACTGAGCAGTTTACTTTATAAACTTTACTCAATAGTTTAAACCTTCAGAAGTCTTTAAATTAAAGACTTTAGAGTGTTAAGGCAAACCAACTTACTAAACTGTTAATAGCAGTTAATTTAGTTAGTCCCATAGAGTCCTTTAGACCTATCAGTTTACTTTACAAACTTCACTCAATAGTCTAAACCTTCTAAAGTCTTTAAATTAAAGACTTTAAAGGGTTAATGCAAACCAACTTACTAAACTGTTAATAGCAGTTTATTTCTTTAGTCCCATAGAGTCCTTTAGACTGAACAGTTTACTTTACAAACTTTACTCAATAGTCTAAACCTTCTAAAGTCTATAAATTAAAGACTTTAGAGTGTTATCACAAACTAACTTACTAAACTGTTAATAGCAGTTTATTTCTTTAGTCCCATAGAGTCCTTTAGACTGAGCAGTTTACTTTTTAAACTTTACTCAAAAGTTTAAACCTTCAGAAGTCTTTAAATTAAAGACTTTAGAGTGTTAATGCAAGCAAACTTACTTAACTGTTAACAGCAGTTTATTTAGTAAGTTTCATAGAGCCCTTTAGACTGAGCTGTTTACTTTATAAACTTCACTTAACACTCTAAACCTTCTAATATCTTTAAATTAAAGACTTTAGAGCGTTAATGCAAACGAACTTACTAAACTGTTAATAGCAGTTTATTTCTTTAGTCCCATAGAGTCCTTTAGACTGAGCAGTTTACTTTATAATCTTTACTCAATAGTCTAAACCTTCTAATGTCTTTAAATTAAAGACTTTAGAGTGTTAATGCAAACTAACTTACAAAACTGTTAATAATAGTTTATTTATTTAGTCCCAAAGAGTCCTTTAGTCCAAGCTGTTTACTTTATAAACTTCACTCAATAGTCTAAACCTTCTAAACACTTTAATTTAAAGACTTCATGTTGTTAATGCAAACCAACTTACTAAACTGTTAATAACAGTTTATTTAGTTAGCCCCATAGAGTCCTTTAGAATGAGCAGTTACTTTAAAAAACTGACTCAATAGTCTAAACCTTCTAAAGTCTTTAAATTAAAGACTTTAGGGTGTTAATGCCAACAAACTTACTAAATTGTTTTTAGAAGTTTATTTATTTAGTCCCATAGAGTCCTTTAGACATATCAGTTTACTTTTCAAACTTCACTCAATAGTGTAAACCTTCTAAAGTCTTTAAATTAAAGACTTTAGAGTGTTAATGGAAACCAACTTACTAAACTGTTAATAGCAGTTAATTTAGTTATTATCATACAGTCTTTTAGACTGAGCAGTTTACTCTATAAACTTTACTCAATAGTCTAAACCTTCTAAAGTCTTTAAATTAAAGACTTTAGAGTGTTATCGCAAACTAACTTACTAAACTGTTAATAACATTTTATTTAGTTAGTCACATAGAGTCCTTTAGACCGAGTTGTTTACTTTATAAACTTCACTCAAAAGTCTAAACCTCCTAAACTTATTAATTTAAAGACTTCAAAGTGTTAATGCAAACCAACTTACTAAACTGTTATTAGCAGTTTAATTAGTCCCATAGAGTCCTTTAGAATGAGCATTTTTCTTTATAAAATTTACTCAACAGTCTTAACCTTCTAGTCTTTAAATGAAATATTTTAGAGTGTAAATGAAAACCAACTTACTAAACTGTTAATAACAGTTTATTTAGTTAGTTTCATAGAGTCCTTTAGACAGACCAGTTTAGTTCATAAAATTCACTCAATAGTCTAAACTTTCTAAACTCTTTAATTTAAAGACTTTAGAGTGTTAATGGAAACAAACTTCCTCAACTTTTAATAGCGGTTTATTTCTTTAGTCCCATAGAGTCCTTTAGATTGAGCAGTTTACTTTATAAACCTTACTCAATAGTCTAAACCTTCTAAAGTCTTCAAATTAAAGACTTTAGAGGGTTAATGCAAACTAACTTACAAAACTGTTAATAATAGTTTATTTAGTTAGTCCCAAAGAGTCCTTTAGACCGAGCTGTTTACTTTATAAACTTTACTCAATAGTTTAAACCTTCTAAACTCTTTAATTTAAAGACTTCAGAGTGTTAATGCAAACCAACTTACTAAACTGTTAATAACAGTTTATTTAGTTAGCCCCATAGAGTTCTTTAGAATGAGCAGTTTACTTTAAAAAACTGACTCAATAGTCTAAACCTTCTAAAGTCTTTAAATTAAAGACTTTAGGGTGTTAATGCCAACCAACTTACTAAATTGTTAATAGAAGTTTATTTCGTTAGTCCCATAGAGTCCTTTCGACCTATCAGTTTACTTTACAAACTTCACTCAATAGTCTAAACCTTCTAAAATCTTTAAATTAAAGACTTTAGAGTGTTAATGGAAACCAACTTACTAAACTGTTAATAGCAGTTTATTTAGCTAGTCCCATACAGTCTTTTAGACTGAGCAGTTTACTTTATAAACTTTACTCAATAGTCTAAACCCTTTAAAGTCTTTAAATTAAAGACTTTAGAGTGTTTTCGCAAACTAACTTACTAAACTGTTAATAACATTTTATTTAGTTAGTCCCATAGAGTCCTTTAGACCGAGTTGTTTACTTTATAAACTTCACTCAAAAGTCTAAACCTTCTAAACTCTTTAATTTAAAGACTTCAAAGTGTTAATGCAAACCAACTTACTAAACTGTTATTAGCAGTTTAATTAGTCCCATAGAGTCCTTTAGAATGAGCAGTTTACTTTATAAAATTTACTCAAAAGACTAAACCTTCTAGTCTTTAAATGAAATATTTTAGAGTGTAAATGCAAACCAACATACTAAACTGTTAACAACAGTTTACTTAGTTAGTTTCATAGAGTACTTTAGACTGACCAGTTTACTTTACAAACTTCACTCAATAGTCTAAACTTTCTAAACTCTTTAATTTAAAGACTTTAGAGTGTTAATGCAAACAAACTTACTGAACTTTTAATAGCGGTTTATTTCTTTAGTCCCATAGAGTCCTTTAGATTGAGCAGTTTACTTTATAAACATTACTCAATAGTCTAAACATTCTAAAGTCTTTCAATTAAAAACTTTAGAGTGTTAATGCAAACAAACTTACTAAACTGTTAATTGCAGTTTATTTCTTTAGTCCCATAGAGTCCTTTAGACTGAGCTGTTAACTATATAAAATTTACTCAAAAGTTTAAACCTTCTAAAGTCTTTAAATTAAAGACTTTAGAGTGTTAATGCAAACCAACTTACTAAACTGTTAATAGCAGTTTATTTAGTTATTCCCATAGTGTCCTTTAGACCTATCAGTTTACTTTCTAAACTTTACTCAATAGTTTAAACATTCTAAAGTCTTTAAATTAAAGACTTCAGAGTGTTAATGCAAACAAACTTACTAAACTGTTATTAGCAGTTGAATTAGTTAGTCCCATAGAGCCCTTTAGAATGAGCAGTTTACTTATGAAATTTACTCAATAGTCTAAACCTTCTAAAGTCTTTAAATAAAAGGCTTTATAGTGTTAATGCAAACAAACTTGCTAAACTGTTAACTGCAGTTTATTTCTTTAGTCCCATAGAGTCCTTTAGACTGAGCAGTTTACTTTATAAACTTTACTCAATAGTTTAAACCTTCTAAAGTCTTTAAATTAAAGACTTTAGAGTGTTAATGCAAACCAACTTACTAAACTGTTAATAGCAGTTTATTTAGTTAGTCCCATAGAGTCCTTTAGACCTATCACTTTACTTTACAAACTTCACGGAATAGTCTAATCCTTCTAAAGTCTTTAAATTAAAGACTTTAGAGGGTTAATGCAAACCAACTTACTAAACTAGTAATAACAGTTCATTTAGTTAGTTTCATAGAGTCCATTTAACTGACCAGTTTACTTTATAAACTTCACTCAATAGTCGAAAATTTCAAAACTCTTTAGTTTAAAGACTTTAGAGTGTTAATGTAAACCAACTTACTGAACTTTTAATAGCAGTTTATTTCTTTAGTCCCATAGAGTCCTTTAGATTGAGCAGTTTACTTTATAAACGTTACTCAATATTTGAAACCTTCTAAGGTCTTTAAATTAAAGACTTTAGAGTGTTAATGCAAACAAACTTACTAAACTGTTAATAGCAGTTCATTTAGTTAGTCCCATAGAGTCCTTTAGACCTATCAGTTTACTTTACAAACTTCACTCAATAGTCTAAACCTTCTAAAGTCTTAAATTAAAGACTTTAGAGGGTTAATGTAAACCAACTTACTAAACTGTTAATAGCAGTTTATTTCTTTAGTCCCTTAGAGTCCTTTAGACTGAGCAGTTTACTTTATAAACATTACTCAATAGTCTAAAGCTTCTAAAGTCTTTAATTTAAAGACTTTTGAGTGTTATTGCAAACCAACTTACTAAATTGTTAGCAGCAGTTTATTTAGTTAGTTTCATAGAGCCCTTTAGACTGAGCAGTTTACTTTATGAACTTCACTCAACACTATAAACCTTCTAAACTCTTTAATTTAAAGACTTCAGATTGTTAATGCAAACCAACTTACGAAATTGTTAATAACAGTTCATTTAATTAGTCCCGTAGAGTCATTTAGAATGTGCAGTTTACTTTAAAAAAATGACTCAATAGTCTAAACCATCTAAAGTCTTTAAATTAAAGACTTTAGAGTGTTTGTTCAAACGAACTTACTAAACTGTTAATAACAGTTTGTTTAGTTAGTTTCATAGAGTCCTTTAGACTGACCAGTTTACTTTATAAACATCGCTCAATAGTCTAAACCTTCTAAAGTCTTTAATTTAAAGACTTTAGAGTGTTAATGCAAACCATCTTACTGAACTGTTAATAGCAGTTCATTTCTTTAGTCTCATAGAGTCCTTTAGACTGAGCAGTCTACCTTATAAAAATCACACAAGAGTCTACACCTTCTAAAGTCTTTAAAATAAGGACTTTAAAGTGTTAATGCAAACCAACTTATTGAACTGTTAATAGCAGTTTATTTCTTTAGTCCCATAGAGTCCTTTAGGCTGAGCAGTTTACTTTATAAACTTTACACAATAGTTTAAACCTTCTAAAGTCTATAAGTCGAAGACTTTAGAGAGTTAATGCAAACCAACTTACTAAACTGTTAATAGCAGTTAATTTAGTTAGTCCCATAGAGTCCTTTAGACCTATCAGTTTACTTTAAAATCTTCACTCAATAGTCTAAACCTTCTAAAGTCTTTAAATTAAAGACTTTAGAGGGTTAATGCAAACCAACTTACTAAACTGATAATAGCAGTTTATTTGTTTAGTCCCATAGAGTCCTTTAGACTGAGCAGTTTACTTTATAAACTTTACTCAATATCTAAACCTTCTAAAGTCTTTAAATTAAAGACTTTAGAGTGTTATCACAAACTAACTTACTAAACTGTTAATAATAGTTTATTTAGTTAGTCCCATAGAGTCCTTTAGACCTATCAGTTTACTTTACAAAATTCACTCAATAGTCTAAACCTTCTAAAGTCTTTAAATTAAAGACTTTAGAGCGTTAATGCAAACCAACTTACTAAACTGTTAAAAGCAGTTTATTTCTTTAGTCCCATAGAGTCCTTTAGACTGAGCAGTTTTATTTATAAACTTTACTCAATAGTCTAAATCTTATAAAGTATTTAAATTAAAGACTTTAGAGTGTTAATGCAAAATAACTTACAAAACTGTTAATAATAGTTTATTTAGTTAGCCCCAAAGAGTCCATTAGACCGAGCTGTTTACTTTATAAACTTCACTCAATAGTCTAAACCCTCTAAAATCTTTAATTTAAAGACTTCAGAGTGTTAATGCCAACGAACTTACTAAACTGTTAATAACAGTTTATTTAGTTAGCCCAATAGAGTCCTTTAGAATGAGCAGTTTACATTAAAAAACTGACTCAATAGTCTAAACATTCTAAAGTCTTTAATTTAAAGACTTTAGAGTCTTAATGCAAACCAACTTACTAAACTGTTAACAGCAGTTTATTTATTTAGTTTCAAAGAGTCCTTTAGACTGACCAGTTTACTTTATAAACTTCGCTCAATAGTCTAAACCTTCTAAAGTCTTTAATTTAAAGACTTTAGAGTGTTAATGCAAACGAACTTACTAAACTGTTAATAACAGTTTATTTAGTTAGTTTCATAGAGTCTTTTAGACTGACCAGTTTAATTTATAAACCTCGCTCAATAGTCTAAACATTCTAAAGTCTTTAATTTAAAGACTTTAGATTGTTAATGCAAACCAACTTACTGAACTGTTAATAGCAGTTTATTTCTTTAGTCCCATAGTGTCCTTTAGACTGAGCAGTTTACTTTATAAACTATACTCAATAGTTTAAACCTTCTAAAGTCTTTAAATTAAAGACTTTAGAGTGTTAGTGAAAACCTACTTACTAAACTGTTAATAGCAGTTAATTTAGTTAGTCCCATAGAGTCCTTTAGACCTATCAGTTTACTTTACAAACTTCACTCAATAGTCTAAACCTTCTAAAGTCTTTAAATTAAAGACTTTAGAGTGTTAATGCAAACGAACTTACTAAACTGTTAATAACATTTTGTTTAGTTAGTCCCATAGTGTCCTTTAGACCTATTAGCTTACTTTATAAACTTTACTCAATAGTTTAAACCTTCTAAAGTCTTTAAATTAAAGACTTCAGAGTGTTAATGCAAACCAACTTACTAAACTGTTAATAGCAGTTTATTTCATTAGTCCCATAGAGTCCTTTAGACTGAGTAGTTTTATTTATAAACTTTACTCAATAGTCTAAACCTTATAGAGTCTTTAAATTAAAGACTTTAGAGTGTTAATGCAAAATAACTTACAAAACTGTTAATAATAGTTTATTTAGTTAGCCCCAAAGAGTCCATTAGACCGAGCTGTTTACTTTATAAACTTCACTCAATAGTCTAAACCCTCTAAACTCTTTAATTTAAAGACTTCAGAGTGTTAATGCCAACAAACTTACTAAACAGTTAATAACAGTTTATTTAGTTAGCCCAATAGAGTCCTTTAGAATGAGCAGTTTACATTAAAAAAATGACTCAATAGTCTAAACCTTCTAAAGTCTTTAATTTAAAGACTTTAGAGTCTTAATGCAAACAAACTTACTAAACTGTTAACAGCAGTTTGTTTAGTTAGTTTCAAAGAGTCCTTTAGACTGACCAGTTTACTTTATAAACTTCGCTCAATAGTCTAAACCTTCTAAAGTCTTTAATTTAAAGACTTTAGAGTGTTAATGCAAACGAACTTACTAAACTGTTAATAACAGTTTATTTAGTTAGTTTCATAGAGTCCTTTAGACTGACCAGTTTACTTTATAAACTTCGCTCAATAGTCTAAACCTTCTAAAGTCTTTAATTTAAAGACTTTAGAGTGTTAATGCAAACCAACTTACTGAACTGTTAATAGCAGTTTATTTCTTTAGTCCCATAGTGTTCTTTAGACTGAGCAGTTTACTTTATAAACTATACTCAATAGTTTAAACCTTCTAAAGTCTTTAAATTAAAGTCTTTAGAGTGTTAATGCAAACCAACTTACTAAACTGTTAATAGCAGTTAATTTAGTTAGTCCCATAGAGTCCTTTAGACCTATCAGTTTACTTTACAAACTTCACTCAATAGTCTAAACCTTCTAAAGTCTTTAAATTAAAGACTTTAGAGTGTTAATGCAAATGAACTTACTAAACTGTTAATAACAGTTTGTTTAGTTAGTCCGATAGTGTACTTTAGACCTATCAGCTTACTTTATAAACTTTATTCAATAGTTTAAACCTTCTAAAGTCTTTAAATTAAAGACTTCAGAGTGTTAATGCAAACCAACTTACTAAACTGTTATAAGCAGTTGAATTAGTTAGTCCCATAGAGCCCTTTAGAATGAGCAGTTTATTTTATGAAATTTACTCAATAGTCTAAACTTTCTAAAGTCTTTAAATTAAAGGCTTTAGAGTGTAAATGCAAACCAACTTACTAAACTGTTAATAACAGTTTATTTAGTTAGCTTCATAGAGTCCTTTAGACTGACCAGTTTACTTTATAAACTTCGCTCAATAGTCTAAACCTTCTAAAGTCTTTAATTTAAAGACTTTAGAGTGTTAATGCAAACGAACTTACTAAACTGTTATTAACAGTTTATTTAGTTAGTTTTATAGAGTCCTTTAGACTGACCAGTTTACTTTATAAACTTCGCTCAATAGTCTAAACCTTCTAAAGTCTTTAATTTAAAGACTTTAGAGTGTTAATGCAAACCAACTTACTGAACTTTTAATAGCAGTTTATTTCTTTAGTCCCATAGTGTTCTTTAGACTGAGCAGTTTACTTTATAAACTATACTCAATAGTTTAAACCTTCTAAAGTCTTTAAATTAAAGACTTTATTGTGTTAATGCAAACCAACTTACTAAACTAGTAATAACAGTTTATTTAGTTAGTTTCAAAGAGTCCATTAGACTGACCAGTTTACTTTATAAACTGCACTCAATAGTCGAAAATTTCAAAACTCTTTAATTTAAAGACTTTAGAGTGTTAATGTAAACCAACTTACTGAACTTTTAATAGCAGTTTATTTCTTTAGTCCCATAGAGTCCCTTAGATTGAGCAGTTTACTTTATAAACTTTACTCAATAGTCTAAACCTTCTAAAGTCTTTAAATTAAAGGTTTTGGAGTGGTAATGCAAACCAACTTACTAAACTGTTAATAGCAGTTTATTTCTTGAGTCCCATAGAGTCCTTTAAACTGAGCAGTTTACTTTATAAACTTTACTCAATAGTTTAAACCTTCTAAAGTCTTTAATTAACGACTTTAGAGTGTTAATGCAAACCAACTTACTAAACTGTTAATAGCAGTTTATTTGGTTAGTCCCATAGATTTCTTTAGACTGAGCAGTTTACTTTACAAAATTCACTGAATAGTCTAAACCTTCTAAAGTCTTAAATTAAAGACTTTAGAGGGTTAATGCAAACAAACTTACTAATCTGTTAATAGCAGTTTATTTCTTTACTCCCATAGAGTCCTTTAGACTGAGCAGTTTACTTTATCAACATTACTCAATAGTCTAAACCTTCTAAAGTCTTTAAATTAAAGACTTTAGAGTGTTATCACAAACTAACTTACTAAACTGTTAGTAATAGTTTATTTAGTTAGTCCCATAGAGTCCTTTAGACCTATCAGTTTACTTTACAAACTTCACTCAATAGTCTAAAGCTTCTAAAGTCTTTAATTTAAAGACTTTTGAGTGTTATTGCAAACCAACTTACTAAACTGTTAACAGCAGTTTATTTAGTTAGTTTCATAGAGCCCTTTAGACTGAGCTGTTTACTTTATAAACTTCACTCAATACTCTAAACCTTCTAAACTCTTTAATTTAAAGACTTCAGAGTGTTAATGGAAACCAACTTACGAAATTGTTAATAACAGTTCATTTAGTTAGTCCCATAGAGTCATTTATAATGTGCAGTTTACTTTATAAAGCTGACTCAATAGTCTAAACCATCTAAAGTCTTTAAATTAAAGACTTTAGAGTGTTAATGCAAACGAACTTACTAAACTGTTAATAACAGTTTATTTATTTAGTTTCATATAGTCCTTTAGACTGACCAGTTTACTTTATAAACTTCGCTCAATAGTCTAAACCTTCTAAAGTCTTTAATTTAAAGACTTTAGAGTGTTAATGCAAACCATCTTACTGAACTGTTAATAGCAGTTCATTTCTTTAGTCCCATAGAGTCCTTTAGACTGAGCAGTCTACCTTATAAAATTTACTCAATAGTCTAAACCTTCTAAAGTCTTTAAATTAAAGACTTTAAAGTGTTAATGCAAACCAACTTACTAAACTGTTAATAGCAGTTTATTTCTTTAGTCCCATAGAGTCCTTTAGACTGAGCAGTTTACTTTATAAACTTTACTCAATAGTTTAAACCTTCTAAAGTCTTTAAATCGAAGACTTTAGAGAGTTAATGCAAACCAACTTACTAAACTGTTAATAGCGGTTTATTTCTTTAGTCCCATAGAGTCCTTTAGATTGAGCATTTTACTTTATAAACATTACTCAATAGTCTAAACCTTCTAAAGTCTTTAAATTAAAAACTTTAGAGTGTTAATGCAAACCAACTTACTAAACTGTTAATAGCAGTTTATTTCTTTAGTCCCATTGAGTCCTTTAGACTGAGCAGTTTACTTTATAAACATTACTCAAAAGTTTAAACCTTCTAAAGTCTTTAAATTAAAGACTTTAGAGTGTTAATGCAAACCAACTTGCTAAACTGTTAATAGCAGTTTATTTACTTAGTCCCATAGTGTCCTTTAGCCCTATCTGTTTACTTTATAAACTTTACTCAATAGTTTAAACTTTCTAAAGTCTTTAAATTAAAGACTTCAGAGTGTTATGCAAACCAACTTGCTAAACTGTTATTAGCAGTTTAATTAGTTAGTCCCATAGAGCCCTTTAGAATGAGCAATTTTTTTAATGAAATTTACTCAATAGTCTAAACATTCTAAAGTGTTTAAATTAAAGGCTTTAGAGTGTTAATGCAAACAAACTTGCTAAACTTTTAACAGCAGTTTATTTACTTAGATTCATGGAGTCCTTTAGACTGAGCTTTTTACTTTATAAACTTCACTCAATAGTCTAAACCTTCTAAAGTCTTTAAATTAAAGACTTTAGAGTGTTTATGCAAACCAACTTACTAAACTGTCAATAGCATTTGATTTCTTTAGTCCCATAGAGTCCTTTCAACTGAGCATTTTACTTTATAATTTTACTCAATAGTCTAAACCTTCTAAACTCTTTAAATTAAAGACTTTAGAGTGTTAATGCAAACCAACTTACTAAACTGTTAATAGCAGTTTATTTAGTTAGTCCCATTGAGTCCTTTAGACCTATCAGTTTACTTTAAAAACTTCACTCAATAGTCTAATCCTTCTAAAGTCTTTAAATTAAAGACTTTAGAGGGTTAATGCAAACCAACTTACTAAACTAGTAATAACATTTTATTTAATTAGTTTCAAAGAGTCCATTAGACTGACCAGTTTACTTTATAAACAGCATTCAATAGTCGAAAATTTCAAAACTCTTTAATTTAAAGACTTTAGAGTGTTAATGTAAACCAACTTACTGATCTTTTAATAGCAGTTTATTTCTTTAGTCCCATAGAGTCCTTTAGATTGAGCAGTTTACTTTATAAACTTTACTCAATAGTCTAAACCTTCTAAAGTCTTTAAATTAAAGGTTTTGGAGTGTTAATGCAAACCAACTTACTAAACTGTTAATAGCAGTTTATTTCTTTAGTCCCATAGAGTCCTTTAAACTGAGCAGTTTACTTTATAAACTTTACTCAATAGTTTAAACCTTCTAAAGTCTTTAAATTAAAGACTTTAGAGTGTTAATGCAAACCAACTTACTAAACTGTTAATAGCAGTTAATTTAGTTAGTCCCATAGAGTCCTTTAGACTGAGCAGTTGACTTTACAAAATTCACTGAATAGTCTAAACCTTCTAAAGTCTTAAATTAAAGACTTTAGAGGGTTAATGCAAACCAACTTACTAAACTGTTAATAGCAGTTTATTTCTTTACTCCCATAGAGTCCTTTAGACTGAGCAGTTTACTTTATCAACATTACTCAATAGTCTAAACCTTCTAAAGTCTTTAAATTAAAGACTTTAGAGTGTTATCACAAACTAACTTACTAAACTGTTAGTAATAGTTTGTTTAGTTAGTCCCATAGAGTCCATTAGACCTATCAGTTTACTTTACAAACTTCACTCAATAGTCTAAAGCTTCTAAAGTCTTTAATTTAAAGACTTTTGAGTGTTATTGCAAACCAACTTACTAAACTGTTAACACCAGTTTATTTAGTTAGTTTCATAGAGCCCTTTAGACTGAGCTGTTTACTTTATAAACTTCACTCAATTCTCTAAACCTTCTAAACTTTTTAATTTAAAGACTTCAGAGTGTTAATCCAAACCAACTTACGAAATTGTTAATAACAGTTCATTTAGTTAGTCCCATAGAGTCATTTATAATGTGCAGTTTACTTTTTAAAGCTGACTCAATAGTCTAAACCATCTAAAGTCTTTAAATTAAAGACTTTAGAGTGTTAATGCAAACGAACTTACTAAACTGTTAATAACAGTTTATTTATTTAGTTTCATAGAGTCCTTTAGACTGACCAGTTTACTTTATAAACTTCGCTCAATAGTCTAAACCTTCTAAAGTCTTTAATTTAAAGACTTTAGAGTGTTAATGCAAACCATCCTACTGAACTGTTAATAGCAGTTCATTTCTTTAGTCCTATAGAGTCCTTTAGACTGAGCATCTACCTTATAAATATTTACTCAATAGTCTAAACCTTCTAAAGTCTTTAAATCGAAGACTTTAGAGAGTTAATGCAAACCAACTTACTAAACTGTTAATAGCAGTTAATTTAGTTATTCCCATAGAGTCCCTTAGACCAATCAGTTTACTTTACAAAGTTCACTGAATAGTCTAAACCTTCTAAAGTTTTTAAATTAAAGACTTTAGAGGGTTAATGCAAACCAACTTACTAAACTGTTAATAGCAGTTTATTTCTTTAGTCCCATAGAGTCCTTTAGACCTATCAGTTTACTTTACAAACTTCACTCAAATAGTCTAAAGCTTCCAAAGTCTTTAATTTAAAGACTTTTGAGTGTTAATGCAAACCTACTTACTAAAGTGTTCACAGCAGTTTATTTAGTTAGTTTCATAGTGCCCTTTAGACTGAGCTGTTTACTTTATAAAATTCAGTCAATACTCTAAACCTTTTAAAGTCTTTAAATTAAAGACTTTAGAGCGTTTATGCAAACCAACTTACTAAACTGTTAATAGCAGTTTATTTCTTTAGTCCCATAGAGTCCTTTAGACTGAGCAGTTTACTTTATAAACTTTACTCAATAGTCTAAGCCTTCTAAAGTCTTTAAATTAAAGAGTTTAGAGTGTTAATGCAAACAAACTTATAAAACTGTTAATAATAGTTTATTTAGTTTGTCCCAAAGAGTCCTTTAGACCAAGCTGTTTACCTTATAAACTTCACTCAATCGTCTAAACCTCCAAAACTCTTTAATTTAAAGACTTTAGAGTGTTAATGTAAACCAACTTATTGAACTTTTAATAGCAGCTTATTTCTTTAGTCCCATAGAGACATTTAGATTGAGCAGTTTACTTTATAAACTTTAATCAATAGTCTAAACCTTCTAAAGTCTTAAATTTAAAGACTTTAGAGTGTTAATGCAAACCAACTTACTGAACTGTTAATAGCGGTTTATTTCTTTTGTCCCATAGAGTCCCTTAAACTGAGCAGTTTACTTTATAAACTTTACTTAATAGTTTAAACCTTCTAAAGTCTTTAAATTAAAGACTTTAGAGTGTTAATGCAAACCAACTTATTTAACTTTTAATAGCAGTATATTTAGTTAGTCTCATAGAGTCCTTTAGGCCTATCAGTTTACTTTACAAACTTCACTCAATAGTCTAAATCTTCTAAAGTCTTAAATTAAAGACTTTAGGGGGTTAATGCAAACAAACTTAGTAAACTGTTAATAGCAGTTTACTTCTTTAGTCCCATAGAGTCCTTTAGACTGAGCAGTTTACTTTATAAGCTTTACTCAATAGTCTAAACCTTCTAAAGTCTTTAAATGAAAGACTTTAGAGTGTTATCACAAACTAACTTACTAAACTGAATATAATAGTTTATTTAGTTAGTCCCATACAGTCCTTTAGACATATCAGTTTACTTTACAAACATCACTCAATACTCTAAAGCTTCTAAAGTCTTTAATTTAAAGACTTTTGAGTGTTAATGCGAACCAACTTACTAAACTGTTAACAGCAGTTTATTTATTTAGTTTCATAGAGCCCTTTAGACTGAGCTGTTAACTTTATAAACTTCACTCAATACTCTAAACCTTCTAAACTCTTTAATTTAAAGACTTCAGAGTGTTAATGCAAAACAACTTACTAAATTGTTAATAACAGTTCATTTAGTTAGCCCGATAGAGTCTTTTAGAATGAGCAGTTTACTTTAAAAAATTGACTCAATAGTCTAAACCATCTAAAGTCTTTAAATTAAAGAGTTTAGAGTGTTAATGCAAACGAAATTACTAAACTGTTAATAACATTTTATTTATTTAGTTTAATAGAGTCCTTTAGACTGACCAGTTTACTCTATAAACTTCGCTCAATAGTCTAAACCTTCTAAATCTTCAATTTAAAGAGTTTAGAGTGTTAATGCAAAACAACTTACTAAACTGTTAATAGCAGTTCATTTCTTTAGTCCTATAGAGTCCTTTAGACTGAGCAGTCTACCTTATAAACTTTACTCAATAGTCTAAACCTTTTAAAGTCTTTAAATTAAAGACTTTAAAGGGTTAATGCAAGCCAACTTACTGAACTGTTAATAGCAGTTTATTTCTTTAGTCCGATAGAGTCCTTTAGACTGAGCAGTTTACTTTATAAACTTTGCTCAATAGTTTAAACCTTCTAAAGTCTTTAAATCAAAGACTTTAGAGAGTTAATGCAAACCAACTTACTAAACTGTTAATAACAGTTAATTTAGTTAGTCCCATTGAGTCCTTTAGACCTATCAGTTAACTTTACAAACTTCACTCAATAGTCTAAACCTTCTAAAGTCTTTAAATTAAAGACTTTAGAGGGTTAACGCTAACAAACTTACTAAACTGTTAATAGCAGTTTATTTGTTTAGTCCCATAGAGTCCTTTAGACTGAGCAGTTTACTTCATAAACTTTACTCAATAGTCTAAACCTTTTAAAGTCTTTAAATTAAAGACTTTAAAGGGTTATCACAGACTAACTTACTAAACTGTTAATAATAGTTTATTTAGTTAGTCGCATAGAGTTTTTTAGACCTATCAGTTTACTTTACAAAATTCACTCAATAGTCTAATCCTTCTAAAGTCTTTAAATTAAGGACTTTAGAGCGTTAATCTAAACCAACTTACTAAACTGTTAATAGCAGTTTATTTCTTTAGTCCCATAGAGTCCCTTTGACTGAGCAGTTTCCTTTATAAACTTTACTCAATAGTCTAAACCTTATAAAGTCTTTAAATTAAAGACTTTAGAGTGTTAATGCAAAATAACTTACAAAACTGTTAATAATAGTTTATTTATTCAGTCCCAAAGAGTCCTTTAGACCGAGCTGTTTGCTTTATAAACTTCACTCAATAGTCTAAACCTTCTAAACTCTTTAATTTAAAGACTTCAGAGTGTTAATGCAAACCAACTTACTAAACTGTTAATAACAGTTTATTTAGTTAGCCCAATAGAGTCCTTTAGAATGAGCAGTCTACATTAAAAAACTGACTCAACAGTCTAAACCTTCTAAAGTCTTTAATTTAAAGACTTTAGAGTCTTAATGCAAACCAACTTAGTAAACTGTTAACAGCAGTTTATTTAGTTAGTTTCAAAGAGTCCTTTAGACTGACCATTTTACTTTATAAACTTCGCTCAATTGTCTAAACCTTCTAAAGTCTTTAATTTAAAGACTTAAGAGTGTTAATTCACACCAACTTAATGAACTGTTAATAGCAGTTTATTTCTTTAGTCCCTTAGAGTCCTTTAGACTGAGCTGTTTACTTTATAAACTTTACTCAATAGTCTAAACCTTCTAAAGTCTTTAAATTAAAGACTTTAGAGTGTTATCACAGACTAACTTACTAAACTGTTAATAATAGTTTATTCAATTAGTCCCATAGAGTCCCTTAGACCTATCAGTTTACTTTACAAACTTCACTCAATAGTCTAAACCTTCTAAAGTCTTTAAATTAAAGACTTTAGAGGGTTAATGCAAACCAACTTACTAAACTGTTAATAGCAGTTTATTTCTTTAGTCCCATAGAGTCCTTTAGACTGAGCAGTTTACTTTATAAACTTTACTCAATAGTCTAAACCTTCTAAAGTCTTTAAATGAAAGACTTTAGAGTGTTAATGCAAACAAACTTACTAAACTGTTAATAGCAGTTAATTTAGTTAGTCCCATAGAGTCCTTTATTCCTATCAGTTTACTTTACAAAATTCACTCAATAGTCTAAACCTTCTAATGTCTTTACATTAAAGACTTTAGAGGGTTAATGCAAACCAACTTACTAAACTGTTAATAGCAGTTTATTTCTTTAGTCCCATAGAGTCCTTTAGATTGAGCAGTTTACTTTATAAACTTTACTCAATAGTCTAAACCTCATAAAGTCTTTAAGTTAAAGACTTTAGAGTGTTAATGCAAAATAACTTACAAAACTGTTAATAATAGTTTATTTAGTTAGTCCCAAAGAGTCCTTTAGACCGAGCTGTTTACTTTATAAACTTCACTCAATAGTCTAAAGCTTCTAAAGTCTTTAATTTAAAGACTTCAGAGTGTTAATGCAAACCAACTTACTAAACTGTTAATAACAGTTTATTTAGTTAGCCCAATAGAGTCCTTTAGAATGAGCAGTTTACATTAAAAAACTGACTCAATAGTCTAAACCTTCTAAAGTCTTTAATTTAAAGACTTTAGAGTCGTAATGCTAACCAACTTACTAAACTGTTAACAGCAGTTTATTTAGTTAGTTTCAAAGAGTCCTTTAGACTGACCAGTTTACTTTATAAACTTCGCTCAATAGTCTAAACCTTCTAAAGTCTTTAATTTATAGACTTTAGAGTGTTAATGCACACCAACTTACTGAACTGTTAATAGTAGTTTATTTCTTTAGTCCCATAGAGTCCTTTAGACTGAGCAGTTTACTTTATAAACTTTAGTCAATAGTTTAAACCTTCCAAAGTCTTTAAATTAAAGACTTTAGAGTGTTAATGCAAACGAACTTACTAAACTGTTAATAACAGTTTATTTAGTTAGTTTCATAGAGTCCTTTAGACTGACCAGTTTACTTTATAAACTTCGCTCAATAGTCTAAACCTTCTAAAGTCTTTAAATTAAAGACTTTAGAGTGTTAATGCAAACCAACTTACTAAACTGTTAATAGCAGTTAATTTAGTTAGTCCCATAGAGTCCTTTATTCCTATCAGTTTACTTTACAAAATTCACTCAATAGTCTAAACCTTCTAATGTCTTTACATTAAAGACTTTAGAGCGTTAATGCAAACCAACTTACTAAACTGTTAATAGCAGTTTATTTCTTTAGTCCCATACAGTCCTTTAGATTGAGCATTTTCCTTTATCAACTTTACTCAATAGTCTAAACCTTATAAAGTCTTTAAGTTAAAGACTTTAGAGTGTTAATGCAAAATAACTTACAAAACTGTTAATAATAGTTTATTTAGTTAGTCCCAAAGAGTCCTTTAGACCGAGCTGTTTACTTTATAAACTTCACTCAATAGTCTAAACCTTCTAAACTCTTTAATTTAAAGACTTTAGAGTGTTAATGCAAACCAACTTACTAAACTGTTAATAACAGTTTATTTAGTTAGCCCAATAGAGTCCTTTAGAATGAGCAGTTTACATTAAAAAACTGACTCAATAGTCTAAACCTTCTAAAGTCTTTAATTTAAAGACTTTAGAGTCTTAATGCAAACCAACTTACTAAACTGTTAACAGCAGTTTATTTAGTTAGTTTCAAAGAGTCCTTTAGACTGACCAGTTTACTTTATAAACTTCGCTCAATAGTCTAAACCTTCTAAAGTCTTTAATTTAAAGACTTTAGAGTGTTAATGCACACCAACTTTCTGAACTGTTAATAGTGGTTTATTTCTTTAGTCCCATAGAGTCCTTTAGACTGAGCAGTTTACTTTATAAACTTTAGTCAATAGTTTAAACCTTCTAAAGTCTTTAAATTAAAGACTTTAGAGTGTTAATGCAAACGAACTTACTAAACTGTTAATAAAAGTTTATTTAGTTAGTTTCATAGAGTCCTTTAGACTGACCAGTTTACTTTATAAACTTCGATCAATAGTCTGAACCTTCTAAAGTCTTTAATTTAAAGACTTTAGATTGTTAATGCAAACCAACTTACTGAACTGTTAATAGCAGTTTATTTCTTTAGTCCCATAGTGTCCTTTAGACTGAGCAGTTTACTTTATAAAATATACTCAATAGTTTAAACCGTCTAATGTCTTTAAATTAAAGACTTTAGAGTGTTAATGCAAACCAACTTACTAAACTGTTAATAGCAGTTAATTTAGTTAGTTCCATAGAGTCCTTTAGACCTATCTGTTTACTTTATAAACTTCACTCAATAGTCTAAACCTTCTAAAGTCTTTAAATTAAAGACTTTAGAGTGTTAATGCAAACGAACTTACTAAACTCTTAATAGCAGTTTGTTTAGTTAGTTTCATAGAGTCCTTTAGACTGAGCAGTTTACTCTATAAACTTCGCTCAATAGTCTAAACCTTCTAAAGTCTTTAATTTAAAGACTTTAGAGTGTTAATGCAAACCAACTTACTGAACTTTTAATAGCAGTTCATTTCTTTAGTCCCATAGAGTCCTTTAGACTTAGCAGTCTACCTTATAAACTTTACTCAATAGTCTAAACCTTCTAAAGTCTTTAAATTAAAGACTTTACAGGGTTAATGCAAACAATCTTACTGAACTGTTAATAGCAGTTTATTGAGTTTGTCCCATAGATTCCTTTAGACCTATCAGTTTACTTTACAAACTTCACTCAATACTCTAAACCTTCTAAAGTCTTTAAATTAAAGACTTTAGAGTGTTAATGCAACCCAACTTACCAGACTGTTGATAGCATTTTATTTATTTAGTCCCATAGACTCCTTTAGACTGAGCAGTTTACTTTATAAACTTTACTCAATAGTCTAAACCTTCTAAAGTCTTTAAATTAAAGACTTTAGAGTGTTATCGCAAACTAACTTACAAAACTGTTAATAATAGTTTATTTAGTTAGTCCCATAGAGTCCTTTAGACCGAACTGTTTACTTTATAAACTTCACTCAATGGTCTAAACCTTCTAAACTCTTTAATTTAAAGACTTCAGAGCGTTAATGCAAACCAACTTACTAAACTGTTAATAATAGTTTATATAGTTAGTCCCTTGGAGTCCTTTAGACCTATCAGTTTACTTTACAAAATTCACTCAAAACTCTAAAGCTTCTAAAGTCTTTAATTTAAAGACTTTAGAGTGTTAATGCAAACCAACTTACTAAACTGTTAATAACAGTTTGTTTAGTTAGTTTCATAGACTCCTTGAGACTGACCAGTTTACTTTATAAACTTCGCTCAATAGTCTAATCCTTCTAAAGTCTTTAATTTAAAGACTTTAGAGTGTTAATGCAAACAAACTTACTGAACTGTTAATAGCAGTTCATTTCCTTAGTCCCATAGAGTCCTTTAGACTGAGCAGTCTACCTTATAAACTTTACTCAACAGTCTAAACCTTCTAAAGTCTTTAAATTAAAGACTTTAGAGTGTTAATGCAAACCAACTTACTAAACTGTTAATAGCAGTTAATTTAGTTAGGCCCATAGAGTCCTTTATTCCTATCAGTTTACTTTACAAAATTCACTCAATAGTCTAAACCTTCTGATGTCTTTACATTAAAGACTTTAGAGCGTTAATGCAAACCAACTTACTAAACTGTTAATAGCAGTTTATTTCTTTAGTCCCATACAGTCCTTTAGATTGAGCATTTTCCTTTATCAACTTTACTCAATAGTCTAAACCTTATAAAGTCTTTAAGTTAAAGACTTTAGAGTGTTAATGCAAAATAACTTACAAAACTGTTAATAATAGTTTATTTAGTTAGTCCCAAAGAGTCCTTTAGACCGAGCTGTTTACTTTATAATCTTCACTCAATAGTCTAAACCTTCTAAACTCTTTAATTTAAAGACTTTAGAGTGTTAATGCAAACCAACTTACTAAACTGTTAATAACAGTTTATTTAGTTAGCCCAATAGAGTCCTTTAGAATGAGCAGTTTACATTAAAAAACTGACTCAATAGTCTAAACCTTCTAAAGTCTTTAATTTAAAGACTTTAGAGTCTTAATGCAAACCAACTTACTAAACTGTTAACAGCAGTTTATTTAGTTAGTTTCAAAGAGTCCTTTAGACTGACCAGTTTACTTTATAAACTTCGCTCAATAGTCTAAACCTTCGAAAGTCTTTAATTTAAAGACTTTAGAGTGTTAATGCACACCAACTTACTGAACTGTTAATAGTGGTTTATTTCTTTAGTCCCATAGAGTCCTTTAGACTGAGCAGTTTACTTTATAAACTTTAGTCAATAGTTTAAACCTTCTAAAGTCTTTAAATTAAAGACTTTAGAGTGTTAATGCAAACGAACTTACTAAACTGTTAATAAAAGTTTATTTAGTTAGTTTCATAGAGTCCTTTAGACTGACCAGTTTACTTTATAAACTTCGATCAATAGTCTAAACCTTCTAAAGTCTTTAATTTAAAGACTTTAGATTGTTAATGCAAACCAACTTACTGAACTGTTAATAGCAGTTTATTTCTTTAGTCCCATAGTGTCCTTTAGACTGAGCAGTTTACTTTATAAACTATACTCAATAGTTTAAACCTTCTAAAGTCTTTAAATTAAAGACTTTAGAGTGTTAATGCAAACCAACTTACTAAACTGTTAATAGCAGTTAATTTAGTTAGTTCCATAGAGTCCTTTAGACCTATCTGTTTACTTTATAAACTTCACTCAATAGTCTAAACCTTCTAAAGTCTTTAAATTAAAGACTTTAGAGTGTTAATGCAAACGAACTTACTAAACTGTTAATAGCAGTTTGTTTAGTTAGTTTCATAGAGTCCTTTAGACTGAGCAGTTTACTCTATAAACTTCGCTCAATAGTCTAAACCTTCTAAAGTCTTTAATTTAAAGACTTTAGAGTGTTAATGCAAACCAACTTACTGAACTTTTAATAGCAGTTCATTTCTTTAGTCCCCTAGAGTCCTTTAGACTTAGCAGTCTACCTTATAAACTTTACTCAATAGTCTAAACCTTCTAAAGTCTTTAAATTAAAGAGTTTACAGTGTTAATGCAAACCATCTTACTGAACTGTTAATAGCAGTTTATTGAGTTTGTCCCATAGATTCCTTTAGACCTATCAGTTTACTTTATAAACTTCACTCAATACTCTAAACCTTCTAAAGTCTTTAAATTAAAGACTTTAGAGTGTTAATGCAACCCAACTTACCAGACTGTTGATAGCATTTTATTTATTTAGTCCCATAGACTCCTTTAGACTGAGCAGTTTACTTTATAAACTTTACTCAATAGTCTAAACCTTCTAAAGTCTTTAAATTAAAGACTTTAGAGTGTTATCGCAAACTAACTTACAAAACTGTTAATAATAGTTTATTTAGTTAGTCCCATAGAGTCCTTTAGACCGAACTGTTTACTTTATAAACTTCACTCAATGGTCTAAACCTTCTAAACTCTTTAATTTAAAGACTTCAGAGCGTTAATGCAAACCAACTTACTAAACTGTTAATAATAGTTTATATAGTTAGTCCCTTGGAGTCCTTTAGACCTATCAGTTTACTTTACAAAATTCACTCAAAACTCTAAAGCTTCTAAAGTCTTTAATTTAAAGACTTTAGAGTGTTAATGCAAACCAACTTACTAAACTGTTAATAACAGTTTGTTTAGTTAGTTTCATAGAGTCCTTGAGACTGACCAGTTTACTTTATAAACTTCGCTCAATAGTCTAAACCTTCTAAAGTCTTTAATTTAAAGACTTTAGAGTGTTAATGCAAACAAACTTACTGAACTGTTAATAGCAGTTCATTTCCTTAGTCCCATAGAGTCCTTTAGACTGAGCAGTCTACCTTATAAACTTTACTCAACAGTCTAAACCTTCTAAAGTCTTTAAATTAAAGACTTTAAAGTGTTAATGCAAACCAACTTACTTAACTGTTAATAGCATTTTATTTAGTTAGTCCCATAGAGTCCTTTAGATCTATCAGCTTACTTTACAAACTTCACTCAATAGTCTAAACCTTCTAAAGTCTTTAAATTAAAGACTTTAGAGTGTTAATGCAAACCAACTTACGAAACTGTTAACAGCAGTTTATTTATTTAGTTTCATAGAGTCCTTTAGAAAGAGCTGTTAACTTTGTAAACTTCACTCGATACTCTAAACCTTCTAAAGTCTTTAAATTAAAGACTTTAGACTGTTAATGCAACCCAACTTACCAGACTGTTAATAGCAGTTTATTTCTTTAGTCCCATAGAGTCCTTTAGACTGAGCAGTTTACTTTATAAACTTTACTCAATAGTCTAAACCTTCTAAAGTCTTTAAATTAAAGACTTTAAAGTGTTATCGCAAACTAACTTACAAAACTGTTAAAAATAGTTTATTTAGTTAGTCCCATAGAGTCCTTTAGACCGAACTGTTTACTTTATAAACTTCACTCAATAGTCTAAACTTTCCAAACTCTTTAATTTAAAGACTTCAGAGCGTTAATGCAAACAAACTTACTAAACTGTTAATAGTAGTTTATTTAGTTAGTCCCTTAAAGTCCTTTAGAATGAGCAGTTTACTTTATAAACTTCACTCAATAATCTAAGTCTTCTAAACTCATCAATTTAAAGACTTTAAAGTGTTATTGCAAATAAACTTACAGAACTGTTAATAGCAGTTCATTTCTTTAGTCCCATAGAGTCCTTTAGACTGAGCAGTTTACTTTATAAACTTTACTCAATAGTTTAAACCTTCTAAAGTCTTTAAATTAAAGACTTTAGAGTGTTAATGCAAACCAACTTTCTAAACTGTTAATAGCAGTTTATTTCTTTAGTCCCATAGTGTGCTTTAGACTGAGCAGTTTACTTTATAAACTTTACTCAATAGTTTAAACCTTCTAAAGTCTTTAAATTAAAGACTTTAGAGTGTTAATCCAAACAAACTTACTAAACTGTTAATAATAGTTTATTTAGTTAGTCCCATAGAGTCCTTTAGACCTCTCAGTTTACTTTACAAACTTCACTCAATAGTCTAATCCTTCTAAAGTCTTTAAATTAAAACTTTAGAGGGTTAATGCAAACCAACTTACTAAACTAGTAATAACAGTTTATTTAGTTAGTTTCATAGAGTCCTTTAAACTGACCAGTTTACTTTATAAACTTCACTCAATAGTCTAAACTTTCAAAACTCTTTAATTTAAAGACTTTAGAGTGTTAATGTAAACAAACTTACTGAACTTTTAATAGCAGTTTATTTCTTTAGTCCCATAGAGTCCTTTAGATTGAGCAGGTTACTTTATAAACTTTATTCAATAGTCGAAACCTTCTAAAGTCTTTAAATTAAAGAGTTTAGAGTGTTAATGCAAACCAACTTACTAAACTGTTAATAGCAGTTAATTTAGTTAGTCCCATAGAGTCCTTTAGACCTATCAGTTTACTTTACAAACTTCACTTAATAGTCTAAACCCTCTAAAGTCTTTAAATTAAAGACTTTAGAGGGTTAATGCAAACCAACTTACTAAACTGTTAATAGCAGTTTATTTCTTTAGTCCCATAGAGTCCTTTAGACTGAGCAGTTTACTTTATAAAATTTACTCAATAGTTTAAACCTTCTAAAGTCTTTAAATTAAAGACTTTAGAGTGTTAATGCAAACCAACTTACTAAACTGTTAATAGCAGTTAATTTAGTTAGTCCCATAGAGTCCTTTAGATCTATCAGTTTACTTTACAAACTTCACTTAATAGTCTAAACCATCTAAAGTCTTTAAATTAAAGACTTTAGAGGGTTAATGCAAACCAACTTACTAAACTGTTAATAGCAGTTTACTTCTTTAGCCCCATAGAGTCCTTTAGACTGAGCAGTTTACTTTATAAACTTTACTCAATAGTTTAAACCTTCTAAAGTCTTTAATTTAAAGACTTTAGAGTGTTATTACCAACTAACTTACTAAACTGTTAATAATAGTTTATTTAGTTAGACCCATAGAGTCCTTTAGACCTATCAGTTTACTTTACGAACTTCACTCAATAGTCTAAAGCTTCTAAAGTCTTTAATTTAAAGACTTCAGAGTGTTAATGCAAACCAACTTGCTAAACTGTTAACAGCAGTTTATTTAGTTAGTTCCATAGAGTCGTTTAGAACTATCAGTTTACTTTACAAACTTCACTCAATAGTCTAATCCTTCTAAAGTCTTTAAATTAAAGACTTTAGAGGGTTAATGCAAACCAACTTACGAAACTAGTAATAACAGTTTATTTAGTTAGTTCCATAGAGTCCTTTAGAACTATCAGTTTACTTTACAAACTTTACTCAATAGTCTAAACCTTCTAAAGTCTTTAAATTAAAGACTTTAGAGTGTTAATGCAAACCAACTTACTAAACTGTTAATAGCAGTTTATTTCTTTAGTCCCATAGAGTCCTTTAGACTGAGCAGTTTACTTTATAAACTTTACTCAATAGTTTAAACCTTCTAAAGTCTTTAAATTAAAGACTTTAGAGTGTTAATGTAAACCAACTTACTAAACTGTTAATAGGAGTTAGTTTAGTTAGTCCCATACAGTCCTTTAGACCTATCAGTTTACTTTACAAACTTCACTCAATAGTCTAAACCTTCTAAAGTCTTTAAATTAAAGACTTTAGAGGATTAATGCAAACCAACTTACTAAACTGTTAATAGCAGTTTATTTCTTTAGTCCCATAGAGTCCTTTAGACTGACCATTTTACTTTGTAAACTTTGCTCAATAGTCTAAATATTCTAAAGTCTTTAAGTTAAAGACTTTAGAGTGTTATCACAAACTAACTTACTAAACTGTTAATAATAGTTTATTTAGTTAGTCCAATAGAATCCTTTAGACCTATCAGTTTACTTTACAAACTTCACTCAATAGTCTAAAGCTTCTAAAGTCTTAATTTAAAGACTTTTGAGTGTTAATGCAAACCAACTTACTAAACTGTTAACAGCAGTTTGTTTAGTTAGTTTCATAGAGCCCTTTAGACTGAGCTGTTTACTTTATAAACTTCACTCAATACTCTAAACCTTCTAAAGTCTTTAAATTAAAGACTTTAGAGCGTCAATGCAAACCAACTTACTAAACCGTTAATAGCAGTTTATTTCTTTAGTCCCATAGAGTCCTTTAGATTGAGCAATTTACTTTATAAACTTTACTCAATAGTCTAAAGCTTCTAAAGTCTTTAAATTAAAGACTTTAGAGTGTTAATGTAAACTAACTTACTAAACAGTTAATAATAGTTTATTTAATTAGTCCCAAAGAGTCCTTTGAAATGAGCAGTTTACTTTAGAAAACTGACTGAATAGTCTAAACCTTTTAAAGTCTTTAAATTAAAGACTTTACAGTGTTAATACCAACCAACTTACTTAATTGTTAATAGCAGTTTATTTAGTTAGTCCCATAGAGTTCTTTAGACCTATCAGTTTACTCTACAAAATTCACTCAATAGTCTAAACCTTCTAAAGTCTTTAAATTAAAGACTTTAGAGTGTTAATGGAAACAAACTTACTAAACTGTTAATAGCAGTTTATTTAGTTAGTCCCATACAGTCTTTTAGACTGAGCAGTTTACTTTATAAACCTTACTCAATAGTCTAAACCTTCTAAAGTCTTTAAATTAAAGACTTTAGAGGGTTATCGCAAACTAAATTACTAAACTATTAATAACATTTTTGTTAGTTAATCCCATAGAGTCCTTTAGACCGAGTTGTTTACTTTATAAACTTCTATCAAAAGTCTAAACCTTCTAAACTCTTTAATTTAACGACTTCAGAGTGTTAATGCAAACCAACTTACTAAACTGTTATTAGCAGTTTAATTAGTCCCATAGAGTCCTTTAGAATGAGCAGTTTACTTTATAAAATTTACTCAATAGTCTAAACCTTCTAGTCTTTAAATTAAATATTTTAGTGTGTAAATGCAAACTAACTTACTAAACTGTTAATAACAGTTTATATAGTTAGTTTCATAGAGTCCTTTAGACTGACCAGTTTACTTTATAAACTTCGCTCAATAGTCTAAACTTTCTAAACTATTTAATTTAAAGACTTTAGAGTGTTAATGCAAACCAACTTACTGAACATTTAATAGCAGTTTATTTCTTTAGTCCCATAGAGTCCTTTAGAGTGAGCATTTTACTTTATAAATATTACTCAATAGTCTAAACATTCTAAAGTCTTTAAATTAAAAACTTTAGAGTGTTAATGTAAACCAACTTACTAAACTGTTAATAGCAGTTTATTTCTTTAGTCCCATAGAGTCCTTTAGACCTATAAGTTTACTTTATAAATTTTACTCAATAGTCTAAACCTTCTAAAGTCTTTAAATTAAAGACTTTAGAGTGTTAATGCAAACCAACTTACTAAACTGTTAATAGCAGTTTATTTAGTTAGTCCCATACAGTCCTTTAGACCTATCAGTTCAGGGGTGGAGACAGGTACTGAAAAGTGGGGGGGCCAAGTGCTTAGTGAAGAATCAGATAGATGTAAATGAAAATCTTATTTTAAAAAAAATTCACTAGTTCAGCATATAGAAGGTCACAAGCTTCATAATACTGGTGGCGATGGTAGTCTTTCGGTGTTGTGTATCGATGTTGTTCACTCGTTTTCAAATCGTGAAGGATGTTTTCTATATCATGGTAAGTCTGGCTGATTAATGGAATGTTTTTCAGCAAGACTGGTTGACTCATCATAAAATCTGTTGAAAGCTTCATCTGATCGTATTCTTTTATAGTAAGATTTTGCTGCTTCCACTGCAGTAAAAGCGTCTAGAAGGCTTATGTCTTTTTTTGGAGAGTTAGTGAAAGCTGTTCTGCCATGCTGAATAAGAGATGGCAAAGCCGAAGGCAAAACAAGCTGTTGAACTTCTCCAAGCTTTGCTGTAAACCACCAGCTTTCATTCCATGAAGATCGAGTTGCTGTTTACCACTCAGGTTTTGGATTCCTGATGCAGGAGAGCCATAGTTGTCTTCATTGCCCTCAGATCTTATCCTCTTGCAAGACCAGACAGAAAGCAAACTTTGTTGTCTTTGCCTTTTTGCCATTATATCTCTCAGTCATTCTTTAACTTAGCCAGCTGCCTTTTAATAACCACATGTGATAGCATAATGTATAGTGTAAATGGTTCATCCCATGAGATCACTTTGACCAATTATTAAATAATGTCATACTCTCTTAACAATTGTCACACTTTGCTTCTTTGAGCAATTAACTTTAGCATACCAAATCGTGAATGTCATTGATTCTTATACAGCTGGTTGATTGTTTGATTAATCAAATTATTTTTCACCCAGTTTGTTAGTGAGGAGTGGAATTCATCATGCATACTTCTATATCACACAGTCAAAAATCAAACAGTAAGGGGGCAGAGCCCCCCCACTTTCAAAAGTGAGGGGCTCCAGCCCCCCCTGCCCCCCCTAGTTCTCCACCACTGCAGTTTACTTTATAAACTTTACTCAATAGTTTAAACCTTCTAAAGTCTTTAAATTAAAGACTTCAGAGTGTTAATGCAAACCAACTTACTAAACTGTTTTTAGCAGTTTAATTATTTAGTCCCATAGAGCCCTTTAGAATGAGCAGTTCATTTTATGAAATTTACTCAATAGTCTAAACATTCTAAAGTCTTTAAATTAAAGGCTTTAGAGTGTTAATGCAAACCAACTTACTAAACTGTTGACAGCAGTTTATTTACTTAGTTTCATACAGTCTTTTAGACTGAGCTTTTTACTTTATAAACTTTTCCCAATAGTCGAAACCTTCTAAAGTCTTTAAATTAAAGACTTTAGGGTGTTAATGCAAACCAACTTACTAAACTGTTAATAGCATTTGATTTCTTTAGTCCCATAGAGTCCTTTAAACTGAGCAGTTTACTTTATAAACTTTACTCAATAGTCTAAACCTTCTAAAGTCTTTAAATTAAAGACTTTAGTGTGTTAATGTAAACCAACTTACTAAACTGTTAATAGCAGTTTATTTCTTTAGTCCCATAGAGTCCTTTAGACTGAGCTGTTTACTTTATAAAATTTAATCAATAGTTTAAAACTTCTAAAGTATTTAAATTAAAGACTTTAGAGTGTTAATGCAAACCAACTTACTAAACTGTTAATAGCAGTTTATTAGTTAGTCCCATAGAGTCCTTTAGACCTATCAGTTTACTTTACAAACTTCACTCAATAGTCTAATACTTCTAAAGTCTTTAAATTAAAGACTTTAGAGTGTTAATGCAAACCAACTTACTAAACTAGTAATAACAGTTTATTTAGTTAGTTTCATAGAGTCCTTTAGACTTACCAGTTTACTTTATAAATTCACTCAATAGTCTAAACTTTCAAAACTCTTTAATTTAAAGACTTTAGAGTGTTAATGTAAACCAAATTACTGAACTTTTAATAGCGGTTTATTTCTTTAGTCCCATAGAGTCCTTTAGATTAAGCAGTTTACTTTATAAACTTTACCCAATAGTCTAAACATTCTAAAGTCCTTAAATTAAAGGCTTTAGAGTGTTAATGCAAACCAACTTACTAAACTGTTGACAACAGTTTATTTACTTAGTTTCATACAGTCCTTTAGACTGAGCTTTTTACTTTATAAACTTTACCCAATAGTCGAAACCTTCTAAAGTCTTTAAATTAAAGACTTTAGGGTGTTAATGCAAACCAACTTACTAAACTGTTAATAGCATTTGATTTCTTTAGTCCCATAGAGTCCTTTAAACTGAGCAGTTTACTTTATAAACTTTACTCAATAGTCTAAACCTTCTAAAGTCTTTAAATTAAAGACTTTAGTGTGTTAATGTCAGCCTACTTACTAAACTGTTAATAGCAGTTTATTTCTTTAGTCCCATAGAGTCCTTTAGACTGAGCTGTTTACTTTATAAAATTTACTCAATAGTTTAAACCTTCTAAAGTATTTAAATTAAAGACTTTAGAGTGTTAATGCAAACAAACTTACTAAACTGTTAATAGCAGTTTATTAGTTAGTCCCATAGAGTCCTTTAGACCTATCAGTTTACTTTACAAACTTCACTCAATAGTCTAATCCTTCTAAAGTCTTCAAATGAAAGACTTTAGAGGGTTAATGCAAACCAACTTACTAAACTAGTAATAACAGTTTATTTAGTTAGTTTCATAGAGTCCTTTAAACAGACCAGTTTACTTTATAAAATTCACTCAATAGTCTAAACTTTCAAAACTCTTTAATTTAAAGACTTTAGAGTGTTAATGGAAACCAAATTAATGAACTTTTAATAGCAGTTTATTTCTTTAGTCCCATAGAGTCCTTTAGATTAAGCAGTTTACTTTATAAACTTTACTCAATAGTCTAAACCTTCTAAAGTTTTTAAATTAAAGACTTTAGAGTGTTAATGCAAACCAACTTACTAAACTGTTAATAGCAGTTTATTTCTTTAGTCCCATAGAGTCCTTTAGACTGAGCAGTTTACTTTATAAACTTTACTCAATAGTTTAAACCTTCTAAAGTCTTTAAATTAAAGACTTTAGAGTGTTAATGCAAACCAACTTACTAAACTGTTAATAGCAGTTAGTTTAGTTAGTCCCATAGAGTCCTTTAGACCTATCAGTTTACTTTACAAACTTCACTCAATAGTCTAAACCTTCCAAAGTCTTAAATTAAAGACTTTAGAGGGTTAATGCAAACCAACTTACTAAACTGTTAATAGCAGTTTATTTGTTAAGTCCCATAGAGTCCTTTAGACTGAGCAGTTTACTTTATAAACTTTACTCAATAGTCTAAACCTTCTAAAGTCTTTAAATTAAAGACTTTAGAGTGTTATCACAAACTAACTTACTAAACTGTTAATAGTAGTTTATTTATTTGGTCCCATAGAGTCCTTTAGACCTATCAGTTTACTTTACAAACTTCACTCAATAGTCTAAAGCTTCTAAAGTCTTTAATTTAAAGACTTTTGAGTGTTATTGCAAACCAACTTACTAAACTGTTGACAGCAGTTTATTTATTTAGTTTCATAGAGCCCTTTAGACTGAGCTGTTTACTTTATAAACTTCACTCAATAGTCTAAACCTTCTAAAGTCTTTAAATTAAAGACTTTAGAGTGTTAATGCAAACTAACTTACAAAACTGTTAATAATAGTTTATTTACTTAGTCCCAAAGAGTCCTTTAGACCGAGCTGTTTACTTTATAAACTGCACTCAATAGTCTAAACCTTCTAAAGTCTTTAATTTAAAGACTTCAGAGTGTTAATGCAAACCAACTTACTAAACTGTTAATAACAGTTTATTTAGTTAGCCCCATAGAGTCCTTTAGAATGAGTAGTTTACTTTAAAAAACTGACTCAATAGTCTAAACCTTCTAAAGTTTTTAAAATAAAGACTTTAGAGTGTTAATGCAAACGAACTTACTAAAGTGTTAATAACATTTTATTTAGTTAGTTTCATAGAGTCCTTTAGACTGACCAGTTTACTTTATAAACTTCGCTCAATAGTCTAAACCTTCTAAAGTCTTTAATTTAAAGACTTTAGAGTGTTAATGCAAACCAACTTACTGAACTGTTAACAGCAGTTCATTTCTTTAGTCCCATAGAGTCCTTTAGACTGAGCAGTCTACCTTATAAACTTTACTCAATAGTCTAAACCTTCTAAAGTCTTTAAATTAAAGACTTTAAAGTGTTAATGCAAACATACTTACTGTACTGTTAATAGCAGTTTATTTAGTTAGTCCCATAGAGTCCTTTAGACCTATCAGTTTACTTTACAAACTTCACTCAATAGTCTAAACCTTCTAAAGTCTTTAAATTAAAGACTTTTGAGTGTTAATGCAAACCAACATACGAAACTGTTAACAGCAGTTTATTTAGTTAGTTTCATAGAGTCCTTTAGAAAGAGCTGTTTACTTTGTAAACTTCACTCAACACTCTAAACCTTCTAAAGTCTTTAAATTAAAGACTTTAGAGTGGTAATGCAACCCAACTTACCAGACTGTTAATAGCAGTTTATTTCTTTAGTCCTATAGAGTCCTTTAGACTGAGCAGTTTACTTTATAAACTTTACTCAATAGTCTAAACTTTCTAAAGTCTTTAAATTAAAGACTTTAGAGTGCTATTGCAAACTAACTGACAAAACTGTTAATAATAGTTTATTTAGTTAGTCCCATAGTGTCCTTTAGACCGAACTGTTTACTTTACAAACTTCACTCTATAGTCTAAACCTTCTAAAGTCTTTAATTTAAAGACTTTAGAGTGTTAATGCAACCCAACTTACCAGACTGTTAATAGAAGTTTATATAGTTAGTCCCATAGAGTCCTTTAGAATGAGCAGTTTACTTTATAAACTTTACTCAATAGTCTAAACCTTCTAAAGTCTTTAAATTAAAGACTTTAGAGTGTTAATGGAAACGAACTTACTAAACTGTTAATAACAGTTTATTTAGTTAGTTTCATAGAGTCCTTTAGACTGACAAGTTTACTTTATAAACTTCACTCAATAGTCTAAACCTTCTAAACTCTTTAATTTAAATACTTTAGAGTGTTAATGCAAACCAACTTACCGAACTGTTAATAGCAGTTCATTTCGTTAGCCCCATAGAGTCATTTAGAATGAGCAGTTTACTTTATAAACTTTACTCAATAGTCTAAACCTTCTAAAGTCTTTAAATTAAAGACTTTAAAGTGTTATGCAAACAAACTTACTAAACTGTTAATAGCAGTTTATTTAGTTAGTCCCATTAAGTCATTTAGACTGAGCAGTTTACTTTATAAACTTTAATCAACAGTCTAAACATTCTAAACTCATTAAATTAAAGACTTTAGACTGTTAATGCAAAAGAACTTACTAACTGTTAATAGCAGTTTACATGGTTAATCCCATAGAGTCCTTTAGACTGAGCAGGTTACTTTATAAAATTTACTCAATATTCTAAACCTTCTAAAGTCTTCAAATTAAAGACTTTAAAGTGTGAATGCAAACCAACTTACTAAACTGTTAATAGCAGTTTATTTCTTTAGTCCCATAGAGTCCTCTAGACTGAGCAGTTTACTTTAAAAAGTTTAGTCAATCGTTTAAACCTTCTAAAGTCTTTAAATTAAAGACTTTATAGTGTTAATGCAAACCAACTTACTAAACTGTTAATAGCAGTTTATTGCTTTAGTCCCATAGAGTCCTCTAGACTGAGCAGTTTACTTTATAAACTTTACTCAATAGTTTAAACCTTCTAAAGTCTTTAAATTAAAGACTTTAGAGTGTTAATGCAAACCAACTTACTAAACTGTTAATAGCAGTTTATTTTGTTAGTCCCATAGAGTCCTTTAGACCTATTAGTTTACTTTACAAACTTCACTCAATAGTCTAAACCTTCTAAAGTCTTTAAATTAAAGACTTTAGAGGATTAATGCAAACTAACTTTTTAAACTGTTAATAGCAGTTTATTTCTTTAGTCCCATAGAGTCCTTTAGACTGAGCAGTTTACTTTATAAACTTTACTCAATAGTCTAAACCTTCTAAAGTCTTTAAATTAAAGACTTTAGAGTGTTATCACAAACTAACTTACTAACTGTTAATAATAGTTTATTTAGATAGTCCCATAAAGTCCTTTAGACCTATCAGTTTACTTTACAAACTTCACTCAATAGCCTAAAGCTTCTAAAGTCTTTAATTTAAAGACTTTTGAGTGTTGATGCAAACAAACTTACTAAACTGTTAACAGCAGTTTATTTAGTTAGTTTCATAGAGCCCTTTAGACTGAGCTGTTTACTTTATAAACTTCACTCAATAGTCTAAACCTTCTAAAATCTTTAATTTAAAGACTTTAGAGTGTTAATGCAACCCTACTTACTAGACTGTTAATAGCAGTTTATTTAGTTAGTTCCATAGAGTTCTTTAGACGGAGCAGTTTACTTTATAAACTTCACTCAATAGTCTAAACCTTCTAAAGTCTTTAAATTAAAGACTTTAGAGTGTTAATGCGAACTAACTTACAAAAATGTTAATAATAGTTTATTTAGTTAGTCCCAAAAAGTCCTTTAGTCCGAGGTTTTTACTTTATAAACTTCACTCAATAGTCTAAACCTTCTAAACTCTTTAATTTAAAGACTTCAGGGTGTGAATGCAAAGCAACTTACTGAGCTGTTAATAGCAGTTTATTTGGTTAGTCCCGTAGAGTCCTTTAGACCTCTCAGTTTACTTTACAAACTTCACTCAATAGTCAAAACCTTCTAAAATCTTTAAGTTAAAGACTTTTGAGTGTTAATGCAAACCAACTTACGAAACTGTTAACAGCAGTTTATTTAGTTAGTTTCATAGAGTCGTTTAGAAAGAGCTGTTTACTTTGTAAACTTCACTCAATACTCTAAACCTTCTAAAGTCTTTAAATTAAAGACTTTAGAGTGTTAATGCAACCCAACTTACCAGACTGTTAATAGCAGTTTATTTAGTTAGTCCCATAAAGTCCTTTAGAATGAGCAGTTTACTTTATAAACTTCACTCAATAGTCTAAACCTTCTAAACTCTTCAATTTAAAGACTTGAGAGTGTTAATGCAAACCAACTTACTGAACTGTTAATAGCAGTTCATTTCTTTAGTCCCATAGAGTCCTTTAGACTGAGCAGTTTACTTTATAAACTTCTTTCAATAGTCTAAGCCTTCTAAAATCTTCAATTTAAAGACTTGAGAGTGTTAATGCAAACCAACTTACTGAACTGTTAATAGCAGTTCATTTCTTTAGTCCCATAGAGTCCTTTAGACTGAGCAGTTTACTTTATAAACTTCATTCAATAGTCTAAACCTTCTAAAGTCTTTAAATTAAAGTCTTTAGAGTGTTAATGCGAACCAACTTACTAAACTGTTAATAGCAGTTTATTTCTTTAGTCCCATAGAGTCCTTTAGACTGAGGAGTTTACTTTATAAACTTTACTCAATAGTCTAAACCTTCAAAAGTCTTTAAATTAAAGACTTTAGAGTGTTATCGCAAACTAACTTACTAAACTGTTAATAACAGTTTATTTAGTTAGTCCCATAGAGTCCTTTAGACCGAGCTGTTTACCTTATAAACTTCATTCAATAGTCTAAACATTCTAAACTCTTTAATTTAAAGACTTCAGAGTTTTAATGCAAACCAACTTACTGAACTGTTAATAGCAGTTCATTTCTTTAGTCCCATAGAGTCCTTTAGACTGAGCAGTTTACTTTATAAACTTCTTTCAATAGTCTAAACCTTCTAAAATCTTCAATTTAAAGACTTGAGAGTGTTAATGCAAACCAACTTACTGAACTGTTAATAGCAGTTCATTTCTTTAGTCCCATAGAGTCCTTTAGACTGAGCAGTTTACTTTATAAACTTCATTCAATAGTGTAAACCTTCTAAAGTCTTTAAATTAAAGGCTTTAGAGTGTTAATGCAAACCAACTTACTAAACTGTTAATAGCAGTTTATTTAGTTAGTTCCATTAAGTCATTTAGACTCTGCAGTTTACTTTATAAACTTTACTCAACAGTCTAAACATTCTAAACTCATTAAATTAAAGACTTTAGAGTGTTAATGCAAAAAAACTTACTAACTGTTAATAGCAGTTTACATAGTTAGTCCCATAGAGTCCGTTATACTGAGCAGTTTACTTTATAAAATTTACTCAGTTTTCTAAACCTTCTAAAGTCTTCAAAATAAAGACCTTAAAGTGTTAACGCAAACTATCTTACTAAAGTGTTAATAGCAGTTTATTTCTTTAGTCCCATAGAGTCCTTTAGACTGAGCAGTTTACTTTATGAACTTTACTCAATATTTTAAACATTCTAAAGTCTTTAAATTAAAGAATTTAGAGTGTTAACGCAAACCAACTTACTAAACTGTTAATAGCAGTTTATTTCTTTAGTCCCATAGAGTCCTTTAGACTGAGCAGTTTACTTTATAAACTTTACTCAATAGTTTAAACCTTCTAAGATCTTTAAATTAAAGACTTTAGAGTGTTAACACAAACCAACTTACTAAACTGTTAATAGCAGTTTATTTAGTTAGTCCCATAGAGTCCTTTAGACCTATCAGTTTACTTTAAAACTTCACTCAATAGTCTAATCCTTCTAAAGTCTTTAAATTAAAGACTTTAGAGGGTTAATGCAAACCAACTTACTAAACTAGTAATAACAGTTTATTTAGTTAGTTTCATAGAGTCCTTTAGACTGACCAGTTTACTTTATAAACTTCTCTCAATAGTCTAAACTTTCAAAACTCTTTAATTTAAAGACTTGAGAGTGTTAATGTGAACTAACTTACTAAACTGTTAATAACAGTTTATTTAGTTAGTCCCATAGAGTCCTTTAGATTGAGCAGTTTACTTTATAAACTTTACTCAATAGTCTAAACCTTCTAAAGTCTTTAAATTAAAGACTTTAGAGTGTTAATGCGAACCAACTTACTAAACTGTTAATAGCAGTTTATTTCTTTAGTCCCATAGAGTCCTTTAGACTGAGCAGTTTACTTTATAAACTTCATTCAATAGTCTAAACCTTCTAAAATCTTCAATTTAAAGACTTGAGAGTGTTAATGCAAACCAACTTACTGAACTGTTAATAGCAGTTCATTTCTTTAGTCCCATAGAGTCCTTTAGACTGAGCAGTTTACTTTATAAACTTCATTCAATAGTCTAAACCTTCTAAAGTCTTTAAATTAAAGGCTTTAGAGTGTTAATGCAAACCAACTTACTAAACTGTTAATAGCAGTTTATTTAGTTGGTTCCATTAAGTCATTTAGACTGAGCAGTTTACCTTATAAACTTTACTCAACAGTCTAAACATTCTAAACTCATTAAATTAAAGACTTTAGAGTGTTAATGCAAAAAAACTTACTAACTGTTAAGAGCAGTTTACATAGTTAGTCCCATAGAGTCCGTTAGACTGAGCAGTTTACTTTATAAAATTTACTCAGTATTCTAAACCTTCTAAAGTCTTCAAAATAAAGACCTTAAAGTGTTAACGCAAACTATCTTACTAAACTGTTAATAGCAGTTTATTTCTTTAGTCCCATAGAGTCCTTTAGACTGAGCAGTTTACTTTATAATCTTTACTCAATAGTTTAAACCTTCTAAAGTCTTTAAATTAAAGACTTTAGAGTGTTAACGCAAACCAACTTACTAAACTGTTAATAGCAGTTATTTAGTTAGTCCCATAGAGTCCTTTAGACCTCTCAGTTTACTTTACAAACTTCACTCAGTAGTCTAATCCTTCTAAAGTCTTTAAATTAAAGACTTTAGAGGGTTAATGCAAACCAACTTACTAAACTAGTAATAACAGTTTATTTAGTTAGTTTCATAGAGTCCTTTAGATTGACCAGTTTACTTTATAAACTTCACTCAATAGTCTAAACTTTCAAAACTCTTTAATTTAAAGACTTCAGAGTGTTAATGTGAACTAACTTACTAAACTGTTAATAACAGTTTATTTAGTTAGTCCCATAGAGTCCTTTAGACCGAGCTGTTTATCTTATAAACTTCACTCAATAGTCTAAACATTCTAAACTCTTTAATTTAAAGACTTCAGAGTTTTAATGTAAACCAACTTACTGAACTTTTAATAGCAGTTTATTACTTTAGTCCCATACAGTCCTTTAGATTGAGCAGTTTACTTTATAAACTTTACTCAATAGTCTAAACCTTCTAAAGTCTTTAAATTAAAGACTTTAGAGTGTTAATGCAAACCAACTTACTAATCTGTTAATAGCAGTTTATTTCTTTAGTCCCATAGTGTCCTTTAGACTGAGCAGTTTACTTTATAAACTTTACTCAATAGTCTAAACCTTCTAAAGTCTTTAAATTAAAGACTTTAGAGTGTTAATGCAAACCAACTTACTAAACTGTTAATAGCAGTTTATTTCTTTAGTCCCATAGTGTCCTTTAGACTGAGCAGTTTACTTTATAAACTTTACTCAATAGTTTAAACCTTCTAAAGTCTTTAAATTAAAGACTTTAGAGTGTTAATGCAAACCAACTTACTAAACTGTTAATAGCAGTTAATTTAGTTAGTCCCATAGAGTCCTTTAGAATGAGCAGTTCACTTTAAAAAAATGACTCAATAGTCTAAACCTTCTAAACTCTTTAAATAAAGGACTTTAGAGTGTTAATGCAAACCAACTTACTAAACTGTTAATAACAGTTTATTTAGTTAGTTTCATAGAGTCCTTTAGACTGACCAGTTTACTTTATAAACTTCGCTCAATAGTCTAAACCTTCTAAAGTCTTTAATTGAAAGACTTTAGAGTGTTAATGGAAACCAACTTACTGAACTGTTAATAGCAGTTCATTTCTTTAGTCCCATAGAGTCCTTTAGACTGAGCAGTCTACCTTATAAACTTTACTCAACAGCCTAAACCTTCTAAAGTCTTTAAATTAAAGACTTTAAAGTGTTAATGCGAACCAACTTACTGAACTGTTAATAGCAGTTTATTTCTTTAGTCCCATAGAGTCCTTTAGACTGAGCAGTTTACTTTATAAACTTTACTCAATAGTTTAAACCTTCTAAAGTCTTTAAACTAAAGACTTTAGAGTGTTAATGCAATCCAACTTACTAAACTGTTAATAGCAGTTAATTTAGTTAGTCCCATAGAGTCCTTTAGACCTATCAGTTTACTTTACAAACTTCACTCAATAGTCTAAACCTTCTAAAGTCTTTAAATTAAAGACTTTAGAGGGTTAATGCAAACCAACTTACTAAACTGTTAATAACAGTTTATTTCTTTAGTCCCATAAAGTCTTTTAGACTGAGCAGTTTACTTTATAAACTTTACTCAATAGTCTAAACCTTGTAAACTCTTTAAATTAAAGACTTTAGAGTGTTATCACAAACAAACTTACTAAACTGTTAATAATAGTTTATGTAGTTAGTCCTATAGAGTCCTTTAGACCTATCAATTTACTTTACAAACTACACTCAATAGTCTAAAGCTTCTAAAGTCTTTAATTTAATGACTTTTGAGTGTTAGTGCAAACCAACTTACTAAACTGTTAAAAGCAGTTTATTTAGTTAGTTTCATAGAGCCCTTTAGACTGAGCTTTTTACTTTATAAACTTCACTCAATACTCTAAACCTTCTAAAGTCTTTAAATTAAAGACTTTAGAGCGTTAATGCAAACCAACTTACTAAACTGTTAATAGCAGTTTATTTCTTTAGTCCCATAGAGTCCTTTAGACTGAGCAGTTTAGTTTATAAACTTTACTCAATAGTCTGAACTTTCTAAAGTCTTTAAAGTAAAGACTTTAGAGTGTTAATGCAAACTAACTTAGAAAACTGTTAATAATAGTTTATTTAGTTAGTCCCAAAGAGTCCTTTAGACCGAGCTGTTTACTTTATAAACTTTACTCAATAGTCTAAACCTTCTAAACTCTTTAATTTAAAGACTTTAGAGTGTCAATGCAAACCAACTTACTAAAGGTGTAATAAGAGTTTATTTAGTTAGTTTCATAGAGTCCTTTAGACTTACCAGTTTACTTTATAAACTTCACTCAATAGTCTAAACTTTCAAAAATTTTTAATCTAAAGACTTTAGAGTGTTAATGGAAACAAACTTACTGAACTTTTAATAGCAGTTTATTTCTTTAGTCCCATAGAGTCCTTTAGACTGAGCAGTTTACTTTATAAACTTTACTCAATAGTTTAAAACTTCTAAAGTCTTTAAATTAAAGACTTTAGAGTGTTAATGGAAACTAACTTACGAAACTGTTAATAGTAGTTTATTTCTTTAGTCCCGTAGAGTCCTTTAGACTGAGTAGTTTACTTTATAAACTTTACTAAATAGTCTAAACCTTCTAAAGTCTTTAAATTAAAGACTTTAGAGTGTTAATGCAGACTAACTTACAAAAATGTTAATAATACTTTATTTAGTTAGTTCCAAAGAGTCCTTTAGACCGAGCTGTTTACTTTATAAACTTCACTCAATAGTCTAAACCTTCTAAACTCTTTAATTTAAAGACTTCAGAGTGTGAATGCAAACCAACGTACTAAACTGTTAATAACAGTTTATTTAGTTAGCCCCATAGAGTCCTTTAGAATGAGCAGTTTACTTTAAAAAACTGACTCAATAGTCTAAACCTTCTAAAGTCTTTAAATTAAAGACTTTAGAGTGTTAATGCAAACGAACTTATTAAACTGTTAATAACAGTTTATTTAGTTAGTTTCATAGAGTCTTTTAGACTGACCATTTTACTTTATAAACTTCGCTCAATAGTCTAAACATTCTAAAGTCTTTAAATTAAAGACTTTAGAGGGTTAATGCAAACCAACTTACTAAACTGTTAAAAGCAGTTTATTTCTTTAGTCCCATAGAGTCCTTTAGACTGAGCAGTTTACTTTATAAACTTTACTCAATAGTTTAAACCTTCTAAAGTCTTTAAATTAAAGACTTTAGAGTGTTAATGCAAACCAACTTACGAAACTGTTAATAGCAGTTAATTTAGTTAGTCCCATAGAGTCCTTTAGACCTATCAGTTTACTTTACAAACTTCACTCAATAGTCTAAACATTCTAAAGTCTTTAAATTAAAGACTTTAGAGGGTTAATGCAAACCAACTTACTAAACTGTTAATAGCAGTTTATTTCTTTTGTCCTATAGAGTCCTTTAGACTGAGCAGTTTACTTTATAAACTTTACTCAATAGTCTAAACCTTCTAAAGTCTTTAAATTAAAGACTTTAGAGTGTTATCACAAACTAACTTACTAAACTGTTAATAATACTTTATTTAGTTAGTCCCATAGAGTCCTTTAGACTGATCAGTTTACTTTACAAACTTTACTCAATAGTCTAAACCTTCTAAAGTCTTTAAATTAAAGACTTTAGAGTGTTATCACAAACTAACTTACGAAACTGTTAATAATAGTTTATTTAGTTAGTCCCATAGAGTCCTTTAGACCGATCAGTTTACTTTACAAACTTCACTCAATAGTCTAAAGCTTCTAAAGTCTTTAAATTAAAGACTTTTGAGTGTTAATGCAAACCAACTTACTAAACTGTTAACAGCAGTTTATTTAGTTAGTTTCATAGAGTCCTTTAGAATGACCATTTTACTTTATAAACTTCGCTCAATAGTCTAAAAATTCTAAAGTCTTTAATTTAAGACGTTTGAGTGTTAATGCAAACCAACTTACTGAACTGTTAATAGCAGTTCATTTCTTTAGTCCCATAGAGTCCTTTAGAGTGAGCAGTCTTCCTTATAAACTTTACTCAATAGTCTAAACCTTCTGAAGTCTTTAAATTAAAGACTTTAAAGTGTTAATGCAAACCAACTTACTAAACTGTTAATAGCACTTTATTTCTCTAGTCCCATTGAGTCCTTTAGACTGAGCAGTTTACTTTATAATCTTTACTCAATAGTTCAAACCTTCTAAAGTGTTTAAGTTAAAGACTTTAAGTGTTAATGCAAACCAACTTACTAAACTGTTAATAGCAGTTTATTTAGTTAGTTCCATAGAGTCCTTCAGAACTATCAGTTTACTTTACAAACTTCACTCAATAGTCTAATCCTTATAAAGTCTTTAAATTAAAGACTTTAGAGGGTTAATGCAAACCAACTTACTAAACTAGTAATAACAGTTTATTTAGTTAGTTTCATAGAGTCCTTTAGACTGAACAGTTTACTTTATAAACTTCACTCAATAGTCTAAACTTTCAAAATTCTTTAATTTAAAGACTTTAGAGTGTTAATGTAAACCAACTTACTGAACTTTTAATAGCAGTTTATTTCTTTAGTCCCATAGAGTCCTTTAGATTGAGCAGTTTCCTTATAAACTTTACTCGATAGTCTAAACCTTCTAAAGTCTTTAAATTAAAGACTTTAGAGTGTTAATGCAAACCAACTTACTAAACTGTTAATAGCAGTTTATTTCGTTAGTCCCATAGAGTCCATTAGACTGAGCAGTTTACTTTATAAACTTTACTCAATAGTTTAAACCTTCTAAAGTCTTTAAATTAAAGACTTTAGAGTGTTAATGCAAACCAACTTACTAAACTGTTAATAGCAGTTAATTTAGTTAGTCCCATAGAGTCCTTTAGACCTATCAGTTTACTTTACAAACTTCACTCAATAGTCTAAACATTCTAAAGTCTTTAAATTAAAGACTTTAGAGGGTTAATGCAAACCAACTTACTAAACTGTTAAAAGCAGTTTATTTGTTTAGTCCCATAGTGTCCTTTAGACTGAGCAGTTTACTTTATAAACTTTACTCAATAGTTTAAACCTTCTAAAGTCTTTAAATTAAAGACTTTAGAGTGTTAATGCAAACCAACTTACTAAACTGTTAATAGCAGTTTATTTCGTTAGTCCCATAGAGTCCATTAGACTGAGCAGTTTACTTTATAAACTTTACTCAATAGTTTAAACCTTCTAAAGTCTTTAAATTAAAGACTTTAGAGTGTTAATGCAAACCAACTTACTAAACTGTTAATAGCAGTTAATTTAGTTAGTCTCATAGAGTCCTTTAGACTTATCAGTTTACTTTACAAACTTCACTCAATAGTCTAAACATTCTAAAGTCTTTAAATTAAAGACTTTAGAGGGTTAATGCAAACCAACTTACTAAACTGTTAAAAGCAGTTTATTTGTTTAGTCCCATAGTGTCCTTTAGACTGAGCAGTTTACTTTATAAACTTTACTCAATAGTCTAAACCTTCTAAAGTCTTTAATTTAAAGACTTTAGAGTGTTAATGTAAACCAACTTACTGAACTTTTAATAGCAGTTTATTTCTTTAGTCCCATAGAGTCCTTTAGATTGAGCAGTTTCCTTATAAACTTTACTCGATAGTCTAAACCTTCTAAAGTCTTTAAATTAAAGACTTTAGAGTGTTAATGCAAACCAACTTACTAAACTGTTAATAGCAGTTTATTTCGTTAGTCCCATAGAGTCCATTAGACTGAGCAGTTTACTTTATAAACTTTACTCAATAGTTTAAACCTTCTAAAGTCTTTAAATTAAAGACTTTAGAGTGTTAATGCAAACCAACTTACTAAACTGTTAAGAGCAGTTAATTTAGTTAGTCCCATAGAGTCCTTTAGACCTATCAGATTACTTTACAAACTTCACTCAATAGTCTAAACATTCTAAAGACTTTAAATTAAAGACTTTAGAGGGTTAATGCAAACCAACTTACTAAACTGTTAAAAGCAGTTTATTTGTTTAGTCCCATAGTGTCCTTTAGACTGAGCAGTTTACTTTATAAACTTTACTCAATAGTTTAAACCTTCTAAAGTCTTTAAATTAAAGACTTTAGAGTGTTAATGCAAACCAACATACTAAACTGTTAATAGCAGTTAATTTAGTTAGTCCCAAAGAGTCCTTTAGACCTATCAGTTTACTTTACAAACTTCACTCTATAGTCTAAACATTCTAAAGTCTTTAAATTAAAGACTTTAGGGGGTTAATGCAAACCAACTTACTAAACTGTTAATAGCAGTTTATTTCTTTAGTCCCATAGAGTACTTTAGACTGATCAGTTTACTTTATAATCTTTACTCAATAGTCTAAACCTTCTAAAGTCTTTAAATTAAAGACTTTAGAGTGTTATCACAAACTAACTCACTAAACTGTTAATAATAGTTTATTTAGTTCGTCCCATAGAGTCCTTTAGACCGATCAGTTTACTTTACATACTTCACTCAATAGTCTAAAGCTTCTAAAGTCTTTAATTTAAAGACTTTTGAGCGTTAATGCAAACCAACTTACTAAACTGTTAACAGCAGTTTATTTATTTAGTTTCATAGAGCCCTTTAGACTGAGGTGTTTACTTTATAAACTTCACTCAATACTCTATACCTTCTAAAGTCTTTAAATTAAAGAGTTTAGAGCGTTAATGCAAACCAAATTACTAAACTGTTAATAGCAGTTAATTTCTTTAGTCCCATAGAGTCCTTTAGACTGAGCAGTTTACTTTATAAACTTTACTCAATAGTCTAAACGTTCTAAAGTCTTTAAATTAAAGACTTTAGAGTGTTAATGCAAACAAACTTACAAAACTGTTAATAATATTTTATTTAGTTAGTCCCAAAGAGTCCTTTAGACCGAACTGTTTACTTTATAAACTTCACTCAATAGTCTAAACCTTCTAAACTCTTTAATTTAAAGACTTCAGAGTGTTAATGCAAACTAACTTACTAAACTGTTAATAACAGTTTATTTAGTTAGCCCCATAGAGTCGTTTAGACTGAGCAGTTTACTTTAAAAAACTGACTCAATAGTCTAAACCTTCTAAAGTCTTTAAATTAAAGACTTTAGAGTGTTAATTCCAACCAACTTACTAATTTGTTAATAGCAGTTTATTTAGTTAGTCCCATAGAGTCGTTTAGACCTATCAGTTTACTTTACAAACTTCACTCAATAGTCTAAACCTTCTAAAGTCTTTAAATTAGAGACTTTAGAGTGTTAATGGAAACCAACTTACTAAACTGTTAATAGTAGTTTATTTAGTTAGTCCCATACAGTCTTTTAGACTGAGCAGTTTACTTTATAAACTTTACTCAATAGTCTAAACCTTCTAAAGTCTTTAAATTAAAGACTTTAGAGTGTTATCGCAAACTAACTTGCTAAACCGTTAATAAGATTTTATTTAGTTAGTCCCATAGAGTCCTTTAGACCGAGTTGTTTACTTTATAAACTTCACGCAAAAGTCTAAACCTTCTAAACTCTTTAATTTAAAGACTTCAGAGTGTTAATGCAAACCAACTTACTAAACTGTTATTAGCAGTTTAATTAGTCCCATAGAGTCCTTTAGAATGAGCAGTTTATTTTATAAAATTTATTCAATAGTCTAAACCTTCTAGTCTTTAAATTAAATATTTTATAGTGTACATGCAAACCAACTTACTAAACTGTTAATAACAGTTTATTTATTTAGTTTCATAGAGTCCTTTAGACTGACCAGTTTACTTTATAACCTTCACTCAATAGTCTAAACTTTCTAAACTCTTTTATTTAAAGTCTTTAGAGTGTTAATGCAAACCAACTTACTGAACTTTTAATAGCAGTTTATTTCTTTAGTCCCATGGTGTCCTTTAGATTGAGCAGTTTACTTTATAAACATTACTCAATAGTCTAAACCTTCTAAAGTCTTTAAATTAAAAACTTTAGAGGGTTAATGCAAACCAACTTACTAAACTGATAATAGCAGTTTATTTCTTTAGTCCCATAGAGTCCTTTAGACTGAGCAGTTTACTTTATAAACTTTACTCAATAGTTTAAACCTTCTAAAGTCTTTAAATTAAAGACTTTAGAGTGTTAATGCAAACCAACATACTAAACTGTTAATAGCTGTTTACTCAGTTAGTCCCATAGAGTCCTTTAGACCTATCAGTTTACTTTATAAACTTTATTCAATAGTTTAAACCTTCTAAAGTCTTTAAATTAAAGACTTCTGAGTGTTAATGCAAACCAACTTACTAAACTGTTATTAGCAGTTTAATTAGTTAGTCCCATAGAGCCCTTTAGAATGAGCAGTTTATTTTATGAAATTTACTCAATAGTCTAAACCTTCTAAAGTCTTTAAATTAAAGGCTTTAGAGTGTTAATGCAAACCAACTTACTAAACTGTTAATAGTAGTTTATTTCTTTAGTCCCATAGAGTCCTTTAGACTGAGCAGTTTACTTTATAAAATTTACTCAATAGTTTAACCCTTCTAAAGTCTTTAAATTAAAGACTTTAGAGTGTTAATGCAAACCAACTTACTAAACTGTTAATAGCAGTTTATTTAGTTAGTCCCAAAGATTCCTTTAGACCTATCAGTTTACTTTACAAACCTCACTCAATAGTCTAATCCTTCTAAAGTCTTTAAATTAAAGACTTTAGAGGGTTAATGCAAACCAACTCACTAAACTAGTAATAACAGTTTATTTAGTTAGTTTCATAGAGTCCTTTAGACTGACCAGTTTACTTTATAAACTTCACTCAATAGTCTAAACTTTCAAAACTCTTTAATTTAAAGACTTTAGAGTGTTAATGTAAACCAACTTACTGAACTTTTAATGGCAGTTTATTTCTTTAGTCCCATAGAGTCCTTTAGATTGAGCAGTTTACTTTATAAACTTTACTCAATAGTCTAAACCTTCTAAAGTCTTTAATTTAAAGACTTTAGAGAGTTAATGCAAACCATCTTACTAAACTGTTAATAGCAGTTTATTTCTTTAGTCCCATAGAGTCCTTTAGACTGAGCAGTTTACTTTATAAACTTTACTCAATAGTTTAAACCTTCTAAAGTCTTTAAATTAAAGACCTTAGTGTGTGAATGCAAACCAACTTACTAAACTATTAATAGCAGTTAATTTAGTTAGTCCCATAGAGTCCTTTAGAATGAGCAGTTTACTTTAAAAAACTGACTCAATAGTCTAAACCTTCTAAAGTCTTTAAATTAAAGACTTTAGAGTGTTAATGCAAACGAACTTACAAAACTGTTAATAACAGTTTATTTAGTTAGTTTCATAGAGTCATTTAGACTGACCAGTTTACTTTATAAACTTCGCTCAATAGTCTAAACCTTCTAAAGTCTTTAATTTAAAGACTTTAGAGTGTTAATGCAAACGAACTTACTGAACTGTTAATAGCAGTTTATTTCTTTAGTCCCAAAGAGTCCTTTAGGCTGAGCAGTTTACTTTATAAACTTTACTCAATAGTTTAAACCTTCTAAAGTCTTTAAATTAAAGACTTTAGAGTGTCAATGCAAACAACTTACTAAACTGTTAATAGTACTTAATTTAGTTAGTCCCATAGATTCCTTTAGACCTATCAGTTTACTTTACAAACTTCACTCAATAGTCTAAACCTTCTAAAGTCTTTAAATTAAAGACTTTAGAGGGTTAATGCAAACCAACTTACTAAACTGTTAATAGCAGTTTATTTCTTTAGTCCAATAGAGTCTTTTAGACTGAGCAGTTTACTTTATAATCTTTACTCAATAGTCTAAACCTTCTAAAGTCTTTAAATTAAAGACTTTAGAGCGTTATCACAAACTAACTTCCTAAACTGTTAATAATAGTTTATTTAGTTAGTCCCATAGAGTCCCTTAGACCTATCAGTTTACTTTACAAACTTCACTCAATAGTCTAAAGCTTCTAAAGTCTTTAATTGAAAGACTTCAGAGTGTTAATGCAAACCAACTTACTAAACTGTTAACAGCAGTTTATTTAGTTAGTTTCATAGAGCCCTTTTGACTGAGCTGTTTATTTTATAAACTTCACTCAATACTCTAAACCGTCTAAAGTCTTTAAATTAAAGACTTTAGAGCGTTAATGCAAACCAACTTACTAAACCGTTAATAGCAGTTTATTTCTTTAGTCCCATAGAGTCCTTTAGATTGAGCAATATACTTTATAAACATTACTCAATAGTGTAAACCTTCTAAAGTCTTTAAATTAATGACTTTAGAGTGTTAATGCAAACTAACTTACAAAAACGTCAATAATAGTTTATTTAGTTAGTCCCAAAGAGTCCTTTAGACCGAGCTGTTTACTTTATAAACTTCACTCAATAGTCTAAACCTTCTAAAGTCTTTAATTTAAAGACTTTAAAGTGTTAATGCAAACCAACTTACCAAACTGTTAATAACAGTTTATTTAGTTAGCCCAATAGAGTCCTTTAGAATGATCAGTTTACTTTAAAAAACTGACTCAATAGTCTAAACCTTCTAAAGTCTTTAAATTAAAGACTTTAGAGTGTTAATGCAAACGAACTTACTAAACTGTTAATGACAGTTTATTTAGTTAGTTTCATATAGTCCTTTAAACTGACCAGTTTACTTTATAAACTTCGCTTAATAGTCTAAACCTTCTAAAGTCTTTAATTTAAAGACTTTAGAGTGTTAATGCAAACCAACTTACTGAACTTTTAATAGCAGTTCATTTCTTTAGTCCCATAGAGTCCTTTAGACTGAGCAGTCTACCTTATAAACTTTACTCAATAGTCTAAACCTTCTAAAGTCTTTAAATTAAAGACTTTAAAGTGTTAATGCAAACCACCTTACTGAACTGTTAATAGCAGTTTATTTAGTTAGTGCCATAGAGTCCTTTAGACTTATCAGTTTACTTTACAAACTTCACTCAATAGTCTAAACCTTCTAAAGTCTTTAAATTAAAGACTTTTGAGTGTTAATGCAAGCCAACTTACGAAACTTTTAATAGCAGTTTATTTAGTTAGTTTCATGGAGTCTTTAGAAAGAGCTGTTTACTTTGTAAACTTCACTCAATACTCTAAACCTTCTAAAGTCTTTAAATTAAAGACTTTAGAGTGTTAATGCAACCCAACTTACCAGACTGTTAATAGCAGTTTATTTCTTTAGTCCCATAGGGTCCTTTAGACTGAGCAGTTTACTTTATAAACTTTACTCAATAGTCTAAACTTTCTAAAGTCTTTAAATTAAAGACTTTAGAGTGTTATCGCAAACTAACTTACAAAACTGTTAATAATAGTTTATTTAGTTACTCCGATAGAGTCCTTTAGACCGAACTGTTTACTTTATAAACTTCACGCAATAGTCTAAACCTTCTAAACTCTTTAATTTAAAGACTTCAGAGCGTTAATGCCAACCAACTTACTAAACTGTTAATAGCAGTTTATTTAGTTAGTCCCATAAAGTCCTTTAGAATGAGCAGTTTACTTTATAAACTTCACTTAATAGTCTAAACCTTCTCAACTTTTCAATTTAAAGACTTTAGAGTGTTAATGCCAACCAACTTACTGAACTGTTAATAGCAGTTCATTTCTTTAGTCTCATAGAGTCCTTTAGACTGAGCAGTTTACTTTATAAACTTTACTCAATAGTCTAAACCTTCTAAAGTCTTTAAATTAAAGACTTTAGAGTCTTAATGCGAACCAACTTACTAAACTGTTAATAGCAGTTTATTTCTTTAGTCCCATAGAGTCCTTTAGACTGAGGAGTTTACTTTATAAACTTCACTCAATAGTCTAATCCTTCTAAAGTCTAAATTTAAAAACTTTAAATTAAAGACTTTAGAGCCTTAATGCAAACCAACTTCATAAACTGTTAATTGCAGTTTATTTACTTAGTCCATTAAAGTCCATTAGTTTGAGGAGTTTACTTTATAAACTTCACTCAATAATCTAAAACTTCTAAAGTCTTTAAATTAAAGACTTCAGAGCATTAATGCAAACCAACTTAATAAAATGTTAATTGCAATTTATTTTGTTAGTCCCTTTTAATCCTTTAGTCTGAGTAGTTTACTTTGTAAACTTCACTCAATAGCCTAAATATTCTAAAGTCTTTAAATTAAAGACTTTAGAGCGTTAATGCAAACTAACTTAATGAACTGTTAATTTCATTTTATTCTGTTAGTCCCTTTAAGTCCTTTAGTCTGAGCAGTTTACTTTATAAACTTCACTCAATAGTCTAAACCTTCTAAAGTCTTTAAATGGAAGACTTTATAGCGTTAATGCAAACCACCTTAATAAGCTGTTAATTGCAGTTTATTTTGTTAGTCCCTTTAAGTCCTTTAGTCTGAGCAGTTTACTTCATAAACCTCTCTCAATAGTCTAAACCATCTAAAGTCTCTAAATTAAAGACTTTAGAGCATTTACGGAAATAAATTGTTAATTGCACTTTATTTAGTTAGTCCCTTTAAGTCCTTTAGTCTGAGCAGTTTACTTTATGAACTTCACTTAATAGTCTAAACCTTCTAAAGTCTTTAAATTAAAGACTTCAGAGCGTTAATGCAAACCAACTTACTAAACTCTTAATTGCAGTTTATTTAGTTAGTCCCTTTAAGTCCATTAGTCTGAGGAGTTTACTTTATAAACTTCACTCAATAGTCTAAACCTTCTAAATTCTTTTAATTAAAGACTTTAGAGCGTTAATGCAAGCGAACTTAATAAACTGGTAATTGCAGTTTATTTTGTTAGTCCCTTTAAGTCATTTAGTCTGAGCATTTTACTTCATAAACTTCCCTCATTAGTCTAAACCATCTAAAGTCTTGAAATTAAAGACTTTAGAGTGTTAATGCAAACCAACTTAATAAATTGTTAATTGCACTTTATTTAGTTAGTCCCTTTAAGTGCTTTAGTCTCAGCAGTTTACTTTATAAACTTCACTTAGTAGTCTAAACCTTCTAAAGACTTTAAATTAAAGACTTTAGAGCGTTATTGCAAACAAACTTTATAAATTGTTAATTGCAATTTTTTTTGTTATTCCCTTTAAGTCCTTTAGTCTGAGAAGTTTACTTTATAAACTTCCCTCATTAGTCTAGACCTTCTAAAGTCTTTAAATTAAAGACTTTAGAGCGTTAATGCAAACCACATTCATAAACTGTTAATTGCAGTTTATTTACTTAGTCCATTAAAGTCCTTTAGTCTGAGGAGTTTACTTTATAAACTTCACTCAATAATCTAAATCTTCTAAAGTCTTTAAATTAAAGACTTCAGAGCGTTAATGTAAACCAACTTAATAAACTGTTAATTGCAGTTTATTTAGTGAGTCCCTTTTAATCCTTTAGTCTGAGTAGTTTACTTTATAAACTTCACTCAATAGCCTAAACCTTCTAAAGTCTTTAAATTAAAGACTTTAGAGTGATGTTGCAAACCAACATAATAAACTGTTAATTGCAGTATTTTTAGTTAGTCCGCTTAAGTCGTCTAGTCTTAGCAGTTCGCTTTATAAATTTCACTCAATAATCTAAACCTTTTGAAGTCTTTAAATATAGCAAGTGATTTCAATCTTTGAGGCAATATAGTGTTGTCATAGCAACCATATTGACCTGGTGAGTTGATACATGTTGTAACAATCTCTTCACTGGTAATTGTAACAATATATTAGGAATATAAGCCTTGGTAGAGAGTATACCACCAGCTGTACACCATTAACAGTTGAGAACATCACTAGAACATAAATTCAAATTGTAAGGTCTTCAAAGTGATTGTTTGTTCTTAGATCCACATAATCAAAATTCCATTGTTGTATGCCAAATTGTCCAATTTAATTTCATTTAGTTTCATTGAAATATTGAATTAGCTGGTCTGCTTGTGGTACATCTGGAGCCTCTGGTCAAACAGCAAACTGCTTGGAGGCAATATAGTGTTGTCATAGCAACCATATTGATTTGGTGAGTTGATACATGTTGTAACAATCTCTTCAATGGTAATTGTAACAATATATTAGGAATATAAGCCTTGGTAGAGAGTATACCACCAGCTGTACACCATTAACAGTTGAGAACATCACTAGAACATAAATTCAAATTGTAAGGATCTTCAAAGTGCTTGTTTGTTCTTAGACCCAATTCCATTGTTGTATGGCAAATTGTCCATTTAATTTCATTTAGTTCCATTGAAATACGGAATTAGCTAGTCTGCTTGTGGTACATCTGGAGCCTCTGGTCAAACAGCAAACAAGGTTGTATATAAATACAATGTTGGTGGACAAAATACCAGAATAAGAATGGTCTGCTATATGTCTGGAGTTGCTTGTTGTATCCCATGTCTTTGTATAAATGTACCCTTCATAATAAAGGGCTTTTCCATCTCATATGTTTTGACAAATTCAGACATATTAACATATAATTGGCACATGTAACTGTGGTTGCAATAAAGAAGTTTTACTCTTGTGAATTGTGAAGCTCTGACTAAATTTTGATAAGTTAAAGTTAATTGCTCGAAGAAGTTAGGTCTTTGATGAAGTTAAGTGTGCGAAGTTAATTATTGTTCAAAGGAGTTGATCTCATGGGATTGACCAAAAAAGTGTTGATAATGAGAGAGTTGATCTCATGGGAATTGATCTCATGGGATGAACCCTTTTATACATGCGTTTTGATCTCATGGGATTGATCCAAAAAGAGTTGATTATGAGAGAGTTGATCTTGTGGGAATTGATCTTATGGGATGAACCCGTTATAGGGTATCGTTTCTCAGGTTTATGCCATGAGGAAAGCAAGTATCTATGGTGGTGATCCGTTTGTCTTGTCTCATCTCACGAAGGATAGCATCATAGGCTTTGAGACCTTCTAAGACCATCACCCTCATATTGTCTGAGGGAGTGTCTAGGGCAGCTGAAGTGTTTGACTACAAGGTTTATCTTTTTTTATTAGGGATATCTGGCCAGTGTCCATATATCTAGCAGCTCAATAGTTGTTCTGTGTCACACACATATTGTAGGCCACGTGCTGTGCAAATGATGAACCATATTACATTGGTCAAGGTCAAGTAATGTGTTTTTTTGTTTTGTATGTGGTTCCTGTGGTATGGCTGGTGGGTGAATGAGTCTGTTGTTATGATAATTGCACAAGTTTTACATTTGTTTCATTGGCATTGTTGTTTTCCTGGTGGCAGCTTTGGGGGGTGTTGATTCTTCTTAATAAGGATAAAATAAGAATATAGTATATGAGTGTACTATGATATGAGAACTGTCACAATAATTGGAACAATACTGAGAGTAACAGAAATATCAGGCGTCAAGATTTTTTAACTCTTTTAGCCTCTATTCTGACTTTAAAAGACCTATCTAGAAAGAATTATGTGATACTTGCATTGTTGTTCTCTGACAGTCCAAATTCAATTATACAATTAGAAACAAACTTATATATATATTTGTAAACATCATCCTATGATTATTGTGGTGGTCAAATTAAAAGTGCTTGCAATAGTAACATTCATTGTTTACTATATATGCATAGTTATGCTCATCTGTCAATGTCAAAAGTAACATACTACACCACATTAAAAATTGCAAAAGGACATGTATATAGGTACTCCATTGCCCAAAAGTATACTTTTAATTTTTTTAATGAATTCTTACAATTCACTGTATAAAATTAACATCATTGTCTAAAATGTCACTCATTTTTCTATTGTAAAGCAAATAAATAAAGACAAACTTATATAAAATGGATCATATGATCCAGCCATCTCCAAGATTTAATAAAAAATACAATTTACTCTTCTTTTATTTTTATATTAGTGAGACATATGCATACACAATTATTAATTATGTTCACTTTTGTGGGAAAGTTATTTTATTTGCTAATAATGGTCAATTATTTCGAATTATCTCATTTTTAGAAATAATCTATGAATGTAGGTGGATCCTCCTAGTTCATGGTAGGAGTATTACTAAGACTATTTTTTGCAACCAAGCAATATTCAATAACTTTGTACAACTAAAATGCTCAACATCCTTGTGACATTATACCATATATCTTATTGTAGTTATAATAGGTTAATGACATCATTTCAAAATGGCATAGATATGAGACCATAGATTTCCTGAAATCACTGCTTTCATTTTTAAGACTACAAAGATGACATGGAAAGCATACACTTTGTCTACAATTGTGTTACATCTGAGAAAATAGCACATTACATACGTTATTTTGGTTACTGTGTTGTTGTGGGCTGTAAAAGAAGAAGGATTTTTGTGTGTCCTAGCTGAGATATTCAATGTTTTTTCGCAATTATTTTGATGAATAATTCTGACCACCCTAATAGTTATCACTACCTTGTGAATGCTGATAAAACTTCTAAAGAAAATTCAGTCTAAGAAATAATGGCAACTCTCACTTCTATTAAATACCAACTCCCAAAATTTTACCAAATCAACTTGTAAGACTGAGATAAATTTTGTCCTGTCACTGACTGGCTTCAATGTATACACTAGGTCATTGATCTAGTAGTCTGATATTGCTGACCAAGTGCATAAGGTAACATCAGACTAGTATTCTTGTAGCGAATGTATAAAATCACCTATAAAGCAGTAATTGTCTTGTAAATGTCTATTAGAATGGAGTACTTTAGAAATAATTTTTCATTGTGATAACTCACACGCTCATATTATGGTATTCATTGAAAAGTGGGCCCATAAGGTGAATCTCATTTATTGCTAAGCAACAAAGTTATAGATGTTTTCTTGTTTTTTTGACCATGGAGACTGTAGTTCAAAGTCTTTTACAAGCTTGTGCATTAGGTGATCCAAATCTATTAGCATCCTGTCTTCAGTATGGACTGGATTTGAACTTTGTCACAGAAGATGGACTAACTCTATTAATATATGCTATCACATATGCAGGTACAGTTTGCTAGGTTATCTTCCGATTCCCAACCTTAGAATTTGCTTAAATTCTAGGTAGTAATCCTCGAGGAGAATATTATCAAGTGATAGAAATGTTGCTGCAAGCCGGAATACATCCAGAGTCAGTTGATACCACGTATGGACGAACTTCGGCACATTGGGCTGCTATTTGCAAGCAAGGTGATATACTGAGGTTGTTGCTTGCTGCTGGTAAGTTTGGACGCAAATACACTTGACCAGCACTTTTAACGTGTTTTCCTAGGGGTAAGTTTAGTGATGCAATTAGTGCATGTCATAAATTGTAATTTGGGATAATTCTTATAGAGGCTTGTTCCTTGGTTTCTATGGACCGGCATTAAAATGAAGTAACACGAGTGCATTTTATGCAATTGTCACTCGAATTCATTCCATCACAAAATAATATATTATATACTTTTAAGTATTGTTTAAAAGGAGGACAGTTTGACCACAAACTGTAGTCGCTACACGTCCGGTCACGCCCACCGTGTATTCTACATTTTTGTGGGGATAGATGAGCTAGTCTTTAAGCCTTAAACTGAAGCTCTCACAACACTTAGTAAAAACAGCATTAAGAGGCTATAACGCTTGCAAAACGTGAAGTCTATATCGAGGTAAGTTAAAGTACGGTGTCCACTTTCTTGGATGAATACTTGAAGGGTGTGGCTCTACCTCTTAGAGCGTACTAAACTTCAGTCGATTGCCGCTTATGCACAGAATAGTGAATCCAATCTGTTTTCTATTTCTATATTTCAGTGATGTCCTCAACGTATTAGTGCCCATTGGAGCAGTCAAAATCTACATTTTCCCCTGGTACCTGAGAGAAAAAGTGTAATTGCAAAGTGATTGCTTAATAACGGTGACATTTAAAGCTTATTGTATAATTCTAGTATAATTATGATAATGATATAACTGTATTACGTAGATCAAGCGTTTTTGTGGTTGCCACAATTTCTATGTACTATGGTAATTATTAATGTACAATTGATGTTGTCATCATTATTATATAGGATGTAATGTAGCAATGTATGATCTGGAAGGTCTTACTCCATTTCACCTTGCTATTTCTAACAATCTACAACACTGTGTTGAAGAAATAGTAGCTGCTTCACCAGATATAATTAATCTACCAACACTTAGTGGATTAATGCCACTAATGTTAGCTGCATATACTGGAAGTATTAGGGTATGTGACGTAATTGGTACAACTTGACATTCATTTATGTAGTTGTGTCAACTCTTTCTTGGTCATGGCTGTGATCCCAATGTTATTAATGAGAACACCTTTCAGTCAGCTTTACATATGGCTGCAGAGAGAGGTCACAGTCCTATTGTTGGCTTACTGATCAAGAAGCAAGCTATTTTAGATGCTGTTGACTTTAGAGGTAAAATCAGGGTCTGTATATGAAATAACTCAATAATGTACAAAGGACGTGATGTTAATTAGTTATCATATCATTCTATACAGTACTGTTTATCTACTTTTGTAATATATAGGTGTGACACCAGTTCATTTAGCCTCTAGTCTTCCTACCTCTGATGTGCTTGCTACTATTTGTGATATAGTTGGTAGTGCTGTCTTAGAGTTAACTGATGCTTCTGGACTGACACCATTAATGCATGCATGTGTCAATGGCAGTGAGGATTGTGTTGACTTCATTGTTAAGAAGAAGGTATGGATAAGTCTCCCTTTATGTGTCACAATGCAAATTGTGTTAAATGCTTACTTTCTGTTGTAGGTTAAGTTACTTGCTAAAGACAGCAATGAAGGCAAGACATGTTTACATTGGGCATCTGAAAGCACTATTTGTTCTCCCAATATTGTCAGACTGCTTTGTAAGAAGAAGAAGCAGTTGATTGATGACAAAGATGCATATGGAAGAACACCACTGCATTTAGCAGTTATAAGTGGACACACTGAGGCATTAAAGGTATTGTTAGATTCTGGGTGTGATTTTAGCCTGGCAGATAATAATCAGTACACTGCTGTACATTGGGCTGTTGGTAAGTAGCAATTGTCTATGTATAAGTCTTGTCACCTTTGATACTAACAAGTTAAATACAAAATTAATGTCTTTGAGTAAAGAGTCTGTTTTTCTTTCTAGTAAGTGGTCGACCAGGTACTCTACAGGAGCTTATATCTCATGGTTGTTCTACGGAGGATAAGGAAAAGAATGGAGCCACACCTCTTCATTTGGCTGCACAAACTTCCTCGGTTTCATCAGGTCAATAACATAATATCCTATATCACAGATGCCATTAATTTTACAGATGATGATGGCCAATTACTTGGAGTCAGTGAAGGAGCTTTACAGTGTTTAAATGTGAGTACTTTATAATACTTGCATGTTTTTTGACGTTTATAATAATAGATATTGGTAAGTAATGGTGCCTCAATCACTGCTACTGATAATGAAGGTTGTCAACCACTTCATTGGGCATTACAATGTCATAGTAAGTGTAAAATGTTTGATGACAAACATTGGTTTAGACATGTAACATTTAAACACTTATTTACATTTGTTATTTTTCTACCAAATATGTAAAATCTATTTATATATAAATAATGTCATTTCACTCTAATTTCAGACAATACACCAGCTGTCCAGATACTAGTACAAGAAGGAGCTGATCCGAAGAAAGCTACTTCTGAAGGATTAAAAAGTATTACTCTATTTTATAGAAATATTATTATGCAGTGTGTACTATCAATTCAGTAGTATAATGAAATCATACATAATATAAAATGTGTCTGTATTACTAGGCCTACATGTTGCTGCCAAATATGGGATTACTGAAAATTGTCGATATCTTATTGAGTTAGAAGGATGTGATGCCAATGAGAAAGATGACAAAGGACAGACTGCCTTGTTTTATTCAATAGAGAGTAATGCAATTGATTGCTCCACATATTTACTTAGTATTGGCTGTTCTGCAAACCACAGGAATAAAGACAAACGAAGGTAAGATTAACTATAACCATGTGATGACTGTGTGATAAATTGTAAGGGTAGAATATTATATTGTACTGGCTTTGTTAGTTTATTCAATTAACTTATAGAGTTACAAATTGTAAAATTTCAATATTAGTCTAATTAATGTTTTGTTGATATCAGCATTGTTGGTGGTACTATTTGTATAAGATTGCATCATTAATCTATTTTGTAGTATTGCCAAACTTGTTATCATTTTTTATCACATGTATCATGGGGTCTAATTGTTTACCTTCTTATAAATCCTATATGATTACTTGAAATCATATCATGTATGTAGTCCTGTCCATATTGCAGCAAGCATTGGCTCTATAGAAGGATTACAATTACTCTCAAGTTATAATGGTGATTTTAATGCTAAAAGTATTGACTGTTTGACACCACTCCATGATGCAGCTGCCAATGGTCATACAGGTACATAAGTTTCATTGGGCTATTCATGAGCTTGAAACCCTTTCCTTATTTATAACAGTACTGACATAATATTTTATCTAGGTGTTCTCAAGTACCTTCTTAATGCTGGAAGTGATCCTAACCCATCCACAAGCCCTGAGCATACTAACATCGCTTCTCCATTGCACTATGCAGTATCTGAGGGATATAATGAGTGTGCTACATTATTATTGAAAGCTGGGGCAAATGTCAACTCATACATCATCACAGAAGAGGTAAGACAAAAACATTGTTCAAATAATATGCTAATGTATTAATAAGAACAAGATATTCCCATATTATTATGAAGAACCAAATATATGCAAAAGAACATTATCTTGTTATAAAGAAAATATAGATGATACATTTAGGGCACATCTTTAACTCCTACTGATTATGCTACTGAGTATCCAGACCTAAAAGATATCCTGCAATCAAATGGTGGTCTTTCTGGAATAGATATTTATATAGAAAAGCCTGAGAATGAAAACAAGGAGATTGAAGATATGTATGCAATAATTAAATAATTTTTTAACTCAACTAAACATAATATTTTATTTTAGGCTTGTTGAGGAAGCTCAAATGCAACAAAATCTAGAAAAACAAGCTGAAGTAAAGGAAAAACAAGGAAATACATTTGAGGTAGTTTTACTACCTACCATTCAATCTAAGCAACCACACAGAGATCAAATTGATCCATTTGATCCAGTTGATCTAACAATTAAAGAGCACCTGAGCAGGTCTAGAGTGCTATCTTGTGCACTAAGTCTCATACGTCAGAAAACTCCACCTCCTGATTCAATCAAGTGTAGTATTATTGGGCTGTTCAGTGCTCAAGCTACAATGTTAGCAGGAGGTATTTTAGGTTAGTAAAAGTATCACTTGTTTGATATAACTCTATAATGCAGCTGCCAATGATCATACATATACATGAGTTCATTGTGCTATGTATATACCTTTCTGTAGCAATATTTAGATTTACCTTTTCAATCATAATCTACATCAGACAGGATCAATTAATGCAGCTGTTAGGATAAAGAAATTTTTACAATGTGAAAAATATATGAAATTTACTTAAAATATTTTGATAGGAACACCACTTGGAGATAAAACATTAGAAGTTGCTGGAAAGGTAGCTACTGATACTGCAGAGAACCTTACATTGTCAGCTGAAGAACTAGACACTGCACCACTTGAACTAGAGTGGTTGCAAACACCAGAGAAAGAGCCCACTCCACTACCTGAGCCTCAAAAATCTCCTCCTACTCCAGCTCCCTCTCCACGTCCAAAGTTTGAATTTCATATTGATTCTTATGAGCGTCGAATAAGAAAAGCTAAAGGTGAATCATAGAGTCTTGTTTTTGTAATGTCATATTCAAAAGTGGTTGCTTCTTAACTTTTCTTATTGTTTGCATAGCTCAAATGGATGAGACAAAGTCCTCAGCATTTCTTGCCATGGAAGAACTTCTTCGAGCTCAGTCTACTCAAGCACATCTCAAGAGACAGTTTGTTATGGCTCAAGTAAAGGAAGAATGTAATATCAAAAGAGACAAGTTTAAGAAAGAAGAGGCAAGGGTATCCTTACATGTTAAAACTTCAATGAGTACAATATGTACTGTATTTCACGTTATTAAAATGATCATTCACATGTGTTCATGATGCTTGTATGATCAATCATGTCGTTTCAATTAACATTATGATAAATTGTACATGTAAGTAATGCCTCTTTAGGAAAATGCAAAAGCACTCTCCAACCAGGCACTCTCCCAATATCAAGAAAGAATTGACAAGGCCAAAAGTACATCTGAGGTAGGAGGAAACTAGTTGTGTATGGGTATATTATCTTTTATTAGGAAGTTGATAGTCTTTTCAGAAAGCAAATAGGTAATGCTCATCAAATCAACTGTGAGGTGACAGCTTCTATGAGGCAATTAGGAATAAGTACTCGGGCTACAGTGTCAGAATGGCTGAAAAAGAAACAAGAACAGAAGAACAATCATCTTAAATCCACACTACACAATTGGCATAGGTATCAAAGAGCAACATAAAAACACTAAAGTACACTGGAGTGTTTCCATTTGAAAGGATGTACATTTAATTGAAATATAACTACCTTTGTAGATCAAAACAACAAAGAGAAGTTGCTATATCTATAAAGCAGGCAGTTACATCACATAGAGCACTGCAGCATGTTGCTTGGGGAGTTAAAAAAGATCTAAGTGCTCAGTTACAAGGTCTTAATAAACCAAAACATACCACAGGTATCTAATTTTAACTAACACAACTAAACAAATAAATTATTCTCTTGTAGAAACAGGAAAGAAAAAGTCTATAATTTCTGAACTTGAAAGTACATATGTCCAGTCAAATGTACCATTTTCAAAAAGAGAGTCTACTACATATAGAACTATAACTTGTAAGTTGATGGTAGAGCAGTTCAATGAATTATGCACATCGTTAGGCCCACTTTAAATCTAATTGTCTATTTGAAAGTCTGACCAGTCCAGTCTAAATACATTTAGCTTGTTGTCAAACTGGCCAGACATCATTTTCTGAACAACCAATTTTTAAAAAAAAATTTGCAATTTAATGCTACAGTATTTGCAATAGTCATTTTAAAACTGCAGTTTTCTCTCTACTCAATCTCCAAAAACAAAATTTATGTTTTATGATCATACTATATCTCAACTTTGGTTTCTTTATGCACTCATCATGTCAACCAAATAGAATGTAGTGGCAGTGTTCTTTACTAGTATACTTTCAAAAAATATTCTTTATCCAATTTGCTTATAACAGTGGTTTATTTAAGTCAGAGTTCTGGCTGGGTTTTCAAAGATTCTGTAAGTTTTAACAATGAATGAATGTTATTTCTGGCCCTGTATTTAAGCTTATCAGCTAGTTTGAAAGCTGTTTACGCATTTTTAACAGGCTAAAGTTTGCCATTGAGGTTTAACATATAGAATATTTGAAAATGTACTGGATAGAGCAATAATTGTAGGTTAAGGTAGTCTCTTGAAAGAAGTGGCTAACATGCAGATCATCATATCTCATTTATTGTCATAATGAATTGCACATAAAATTATTGACAATAACATCATGCATATGTCTATAGCTAATGGATGCATCCGAGCTACTCCATTTGCATTGGTAAAAAGAGGAGAGCCTAGTCCTCCTCCAAAAGGAATTCATCGTAGCTACTCTCTTCCTGACAGTACTTTGTGGGAAATGGGTCAATGCTATGGTAAAATAAATTAATGTCATCATGTATTGTTATTGTTTGATACATTCACTAGTGGGTGGAGTCAAAACCTTTTACAGTGGCATTCATCATCGCGCATATGGACCCAAAACAGTCCATGCTGAAAGAACACTTCACTTTGTTTTTCCTAATCAACACAAGAAAACAAAACAGTGCAGAGCTTCATGTTCACCAAATCCAATCGCACTCTCACAGTATCCAGGACAACATTTCAATCCAAATTCTACAGTACTATATCACTCTATGGCTGACCAATTTCCCCATAAATGTCAGAAAGATAGTGTTCAACTAGCTAAATTAGATCTACCTATGAAAGTTATTGATGAACCCACTATTGTAAAAAAAATAACAGCCTAACGTTTTTATATATTTGATTTATACATTAATGTATTAGTCATTACTCTATGTATAACTATTTAGTTTGCTTTTAATGAACATTTAGGTTACTATATACATTTTCAAAGCAATTAAATGCTAAAATTTGAAATATGTTTCTATATTTTTGTCTTCATGATAATTTGTTTCAGTAGAGAATTGAAAGGAAGCAGGTTTAACATCGGCTCAGATATTCAATATTTGATACTGTAATTTTTTTAACCTATATCTAAATTCAGCTTCCTTATGTTAATTATGTTGCTAAGCATGCTAATATTTATCAAATATCTGAAAAGCAAGATTTCAAACTTACAAAATTTACAATCATGCATATTGCTGTAACCCTAAACATTTAAATGACCAAAACTTTTAACTATTAATAATGGGATTAAGGTAAGTCATTTAAAGTTATACTTTGGTGAAAGTGTAAAAAAGACTGACATGGCATTTGAGTTATGCTAATTATGACAGGACTGATCATGACAATTCTATCAAACTTAAACTGTCTCTTTTATTGCCTCCATGAGTCACATCATGTCAATCTGTATGTAGTCAAGACATCAATGCAAATAATTCACAAGGAAACTAAAAGGCCCTTTATGACTTGGGATGTTTTTAAAAGATAAATTACAGAAAACAGGAAAGATAATTTGACATCACTAAATTTAGAGCTAGTTCCTGTGCCTGCTAATTCTTCAACTTTAGATTTAATGGCTCAGTTGAACAAATTATGAGGAAACAATTCACCAAATGTTACTGCAGTGTAATGAAGCACCAAGTCACCAGTGGACAGTTGATGAAATTGATTTTGGATTAGCAACAACTGCATTGGTTCATCTTTAATGGCAAATCAGCACATATAATAAGTTCACATCTGAAAAAGTAAATAAAGATTATTGTCAAATGGTGCAAGAGATCTGCCATTACTGGTCTACTTGATGGAACAACTGTTCTCCTAACTGAAGATCCTTTCTTGGTTGCTCTTTATTATAGCTATTTATGATTATTAATTCATTATCTATTTATAAGTTTCTTCTTAACTTCTTTTAATGCCATTGATAGCTGATCCCCACAAACGACAACCATTTTGTACATTGAATCTGATCATCAACACCTGGCCAAACATGGTGTACAAAATGATTGAATTTGCTTAACAGTGGATTTCTGTCAGTCTAGACTTTATATTGTTATCATTTACTGAGCCAATTGATAGAGTTTCTATGAGCATCTCTAGGTACCGGAACCTTTTTTGACTGGTCCAGCGAAGGTAGTCTGCTCAATGTATCGCCTTTAGCTTCCTCACATCCAGATTCATATACAAGTGAAAACTAGTATCGACTTAGGGTTCACAAACCCATCACCAAATCCTAGCAGATGCCATAGAAGGAATGGCTTTGGGCCCACTAAATAAAAATGTTAATGGCCTCTGATCTTTGTACAGAAAGAAGTGACGTCCATGTAAATACGTGTGGAACTTTCTCACTGCAAAAACAATTGGTAGATATCCCTTTTCAAGTTGGGAATATTTTTTCTCTGCATGCTGAAGTTAGCATGTAAAACTACTAGGCTGTTCGGTCCTGTCATCAATTTGTGCAATAACACACCACCTAGTCCATAAAATTAAGCATTACAGGCTAAAACCATTGTTGATCAAAACCATTTAGACCATTTCTGCAAAGAAAGGTTAGTGGGGCCAGAGTAGTATATAGCCCATTCTGAGAAGAAAATACAGTAATAATTCAACAGGCTGAAAAAGACTTTAGTGTTTTCTGATCAAGGAGCTCCAACTATAGCTGTCATTTTTGTGTCAGTAGAATGAAAAAAATATTCAACCTCAGGAGATAAAACATGCACTTGTCTAACTTAAGAGATGATGCCTGCTTGTTCCAGTCGAGAGAAAACTACTTCCAAGTTCCTTACATGATGAGATTTAGACACCTGCAATTCTCAGTGATGTGTATGAACAGGAAATTAAAGAAGCAGAGTACTATTAGAAAACTCATGATGTGAAACATGGATGTTGTTCACCATGATCTTTTCTAGCAACAAGGAGATATGGGCCTTTTTGCCAGCATTATTTTTAAAAGACTAGGACATGTTTCTCTAACAAATGTTACTTCTATTCTATCTTGTCTTATCCTTGTGTACTTACACAGATGTATTTTACTTTGTTACATGTCTTATACCTCTACCTCTACCAGTGACACCTAATAATAGTAAAGCCTATGCATTGAAAGACAGCTGATTACATGGTGGTTTGATACCATGTCACAAATTAAGTATGTAACAATGTGTGTGTATGATATTTCCTTTTCACTGTGCACCATGCAGGGCAGTCCTGTAATCATCTGGACATAGGGGTAGGAAAGGGGGGGGCAAGAGGGGCTGAAGCCCCCCAACTTTAAATCAGAGGGACTAAGCCCCCTGGTTTGCACTCAAGACTATGTACACAAAGTACTATGACCCAAGAACAACTAAACCATGTCATGTTGTTACATACACATAAGGACCGTACTGATAAATAAACTTGTTAGAAATAGCTAAAGAGTTTGTTTCCTTTAACAACAAACGAATTAATTTTTTGGTCATTTTCGATGTTTAATAATATAATGCAACTAAATTACAAGGTTAGCCCCCCCCCCCCCCCCCAACTCAAACTTACCCCTCTGCATCTGGATATGTGTTAAGTATCAGTTCCAAAATTTCCAGACTCCACTTCAGATCAGATTTTGTCATTACAGTGCATTATGGTTGTTTCATCATTTCATTGCTGTATGTGATGATCAAAGTGACAAATGAAACTAACTGCATTCTTTAACAGTTGATGGACGTAGCAGTAACCAATGACTTAAACCACAGGTGCTATAACAATGGTTGTGACTGATCATACTTGAAAATATCCTGCTAGCTTGATTCTCTGCTTATTTCCAGCAACTGTATATATTCGCTATGCTACATTTTTCTCATGTTACTGCTCATTGGTACTGGGATTGATACTGAAATTAATGATACTAAAATGAATCTTCAGGATGTCTTGTATTTTGCCCTTCAAGCTATGGGTGTACTCCAACCGATGTCTCTTAGATTAGTCAGCTCTCACTTTACAGTATCTTTATGAATCTGGAATCCCCCAAGTAAGATACCTTATCAATATTGGTGCCCCATTAAGAAGATTAATTTCATTATAGCTTCTACCCAAATTGATTCTTTCCACCCTCTACCTATTAAAATTCCTTCCATCCATTCTCCTGTACCAACTCTTCCTTCAACTCATTCTTTCCTAATAATTATTCCTATCTATGGAACTCCTTCTTTTGATGAAGATTTCAACTTTCACAGTTTTTTTTTTAATTTGACATTTTAAAAATGTAAAAAATGCAAAAATTCATAAAAAATGTAATAATTACATGTAATTATTTCATTTTGCATTTGATTAATATCATTCACACTGGTCTCTGATGTTTTTCATAGACATTGCTGCTACTGATATAATTTTTGTAGCTGTAGTCAGTGTTTCACTGTGATATCAGTATCTTCCACAGCAAATATATAGATGATTTCTCATTTATAGCCTAGTTATAGAATGCATATATACTACTTTTAGACACAAAAAAGGAAATCACTTCAGAATTTTACAGACTGCATTTTTAGACTATGTCATAATGGTTCATTTATTATGATAATCAGATCTGATCACTCTTTCTTCTCTGTTTTACAGTTATTATACTACTATTTTTTTAGAAATTTTCACTTGAATTCTCAAGCTGACTGATTATGAAGTAATTACTATTATATTGTAGTGAATATGTGTTTTATGAACATTATATGTTCAATACAGTTTTGACAATTTCCCTTTGACTACAGTAAGAAACGCAAGGTTCTACCAATGGTAGAAGTCAGATATTTATATAAAGATATAAAGATGAAGAATATTAATCTATTTGGTTAAACACTATGAAGGAGGTTTATACAGGAATTAGAGCAAGCTTTCATACTCATGCTCTATTTCTTGTATATAGAAACCTCCAACTCGTAGTTTAGCCATGCACTAACTAACATTGTGGTGCATAAATCAAAATACTTTATTACAAATACCAATAACAATTCTAACCAAACTTGTAATGGTGTGCAAGCATAAACTTTAATGCAGCATTCCTTAACATAAAAAGTGATCTAAAGGTAGTGTTATATAAGTCTAGTCTCACAGTGAGCTTATACCAGGTCTTGTTCACATATCTTGGTCAGCTAATGAAATCATTCTGAAATAGAGAGATAGACAAACTTAACTGGAACTGAAAAAATAAATGAAATGATATTCTTATTTGCTTCAGGTTTGTTTATTATAATTAAAATGACATTCAATTCATTAACTAAAAGATAGGTATTAGCAGTGACTTGATGCCAGGGAAGTGTGTTGTAGGGAGATATCCTAACAAAATTACCAATGCTACATTAAATGTTTCATACTTATATACCTAATCTCTACTTGGTAACAAGATTTCCAACTTCATTATAATAAATAAATTTATTTATTATAATGAAGTTGGAAGTTTGTTACACCTGATGCCAGTGACATACTTGGATTCTCACATATATGTAATACAACAGAATAGTTATGCAGAGCAAGCACATATTTTTACATATGCAAGCTTAAGTACATAAAACTATTCTTTAAATTGTATGCAACTTTCAATATTAATCCAAAAAAGCAACATAATTGAAATGCTGATAACATGAACCCTATAGCTATAGCACATACAAAAAATCAAACCAACAGTGATAGTCACAAAGCAATGCATTTGTCATGTGCTATTTGTTTTGGGACTATTCTATTACAATTGCTGCTACCTTGTGTGTATTCTGGATTAATACAAATTATATATGGATTGATACTAAACTACGCTAACATTTGTTTATATAAAATTAAAAATTTGACACCCTTGTTTATGATAAAATGGCATCCTTAGGAATGACTGTTGGTAGTGTGTACATGATTTGTCTAGTGTTTCTTTCGATTCTTTTATTCTAAGAAGGGAATATCTTCAAGTTATTTCCAACCTTCTGGTTACTATGACAGGATGTGTTTTAAGTATTTGGCTTGATTAAATTATTTGCTTACATACATATACACATACATTTAAATGATAGTTCAATTACATTACTTACACACATCTAAATTTTTAGTTATATTATTATTACAAAAACAATTTAAAAAAAACACAAACAAGGTAATAACAATTTCTAAAAAAATTCATAAAATGAAGTGAAACAAACATCTGAAACAAGTTGACAGTAGAAACAGAAGTATAGAAATACCTATAGAGTAGCAACAACTTATTTATTTTTAGTACTACCCTACAATAGGGTGGGATTTTTTTGCTACCATTTGCTACAGTTCATATGTTCATACTGCATTCCTATACTTCATGAATTCTTTTGAAAACTTTATTCCTTTGTAATAATTACATGCATTTTTTGGGCTTGTAGTTCCTTTGAGCAATATTTCATAGAATTTAGCACGTCGATATTCACTGAAAAATTGAATTGGATTACTTTTAACAGCAGTACATATAAATCAAAATAGGCTTTAAGCTAAACCCTTTCCTCCATATATTAATTTATAGATACAAAATCAGCAAATAACATGTAATTACTAATTACTATCCCTTACCTATCACTTCCACTCTTCATAAAGGTATACAACTCTGCTCTGTTAGACTGACATGTTATTCTTCCTTTAAACTCTGGGTGACCAGCAGAAGCCTTAGCATTCAGTTGGGTAGTCCATATTGAAAGCAAAGAAGCCACTGGCTTAGCTATGTAAAACAGTTCACAGTTTAACATTAGTTTGATGTTAAATACACACAATTGTAAGACTGAGTTTTGCAATCCAATAAGTATACCTGGTATGGGATAAGGAGCATTACGTAAACCCTTACTCCTAGACATATGAATCGATTCACTGCCACAATCTTCTTCTTGAACTTTCTTTACTAACTCTTGTATATGTATATCATCTAAATCAAAGTGAAAACATAAAGAGTCATTGACATCAGTAGTGATTCACATGTGAAGGGCTGGAAAAAATGGCTGCTTCATAATGTATTATTTATTAACCTTCAAGCCTGTACATCAATACTTCTAGTTTGGTCAGAAATCATTGCTACATAATTGTAAGAAAACTAGTAAAGAGCTTAACTAACTGTCTTGCTTCTGGTTCATATGGTTTTAGAAGAAGAGTTAGGTCAACACTATCAGCAGAAATGATGATTTAATTACCAAATGCATCATTTTAACAGGGTATTGCACTGCCTTTTTCTATTATTGTCTATGTGATTGCCATATTGTCTAAATCCTGTCGCAATAACAATGCTACCATGCTTGCAGCAAACTGACCAATGAAATTGTTTGATTTCAGGTTTATAAATATCATATTAATACTTATAAGTAGCATGGGAGGTTTTATAAGTAAAAGTGTTCACAAACACTTATAATTTCCCGAGCAATGATGTTTTGTCATGTGAGTATTGCGTAAGAGTAGTTTGTATGGTGAGAATTTTATTAACGATTACTACATTAATTGAAGGATGATGAATTGATTGTAGATGAACATGTTAATATAATTCCTATTAAATTCACCAAACAATAAATTGATAATGCCAAATGTTTCAGTAGTTAGTACAATAATAAACATGAAAATGCTCAAGACAACTCTACACTAGATGCTACACTACAAACTTCAAATTCCAGAAATGATTGCTGAATTGTGTGTATATGCAGATTAATCTGGAATATGAGATAGGTGAACCTTTCTTGTGATTGATGGACAGTTGTACTCCCATACTGTGTACTTTATATATGATCTGCAGTTTGTGATCATTTCATTTCACTATCTCAAGTTTTCTTAAAGCCAATGAACTCACTTTGGCCATCTATGGTGTGTATGTTCTAAAACACCGGTACCTGAGTATACCACAACAGACTTCATATAAGGGATTTGGGAATACTCTTTGCCAGCCCTCTCTTTGTATCTCCAAAATGAACTTTAAAAGCCAAACATAAAGAATATCCACAGAACAGAGACATGGTAAAACTGAGTAGTCACATTTCTGTTCTTTTTTGTCCAATCTCATATATATATTATATATATAGACTGGTCATCAACTCTAACAATTCTCAAGATTTGGGTTAGCAACATAGAAATAGTTTAATCTTCAGATCTTTCTACTCAATTCTGTAAGATGCTCTTTCTCACAATCACAGAAGGTTACAAGTAAATGGTCTAAGTATCAGTCCATAAATAATATGTGATTATCTTACTCAAAGATCCAATGTTTAGAGACCTGTAATAAGTGATTTCAGCTAATATAAAATTTTTATATTATATACTGTTTAGTTTTAAAACTTTAAATCCATGAATTAATTTTCTTAGTCTGATCACTAAGTAATTAAGCTAAACATACAAGTATTAAATGAAGTTCATATGCAAAGTTGTGAATGATTGGTTAAGAATTTTTTTCATTGCTACTTCTCTCCAGTTATTCAACAGGGTTCATTTGTAAAAGGTATCACCCAAGGGTCACAGACCCAAGGGTGATAATTTCATAAAATTCCAAGTCAGCAAACTAATATAGCACATACAGACCAATGAACAATGATATATCTGATACATTATTATGAGATTCATAGCCACCATTGCTCCAAAAAAAGGACATGGTCATCAAGCAGTATTCTTTTAAGGTCAAACTAGAAAAACAATCTTATACACATTGTACAGACTATGAAACTCATTATCACGTGTGTGTATGTGTGCGTGTTAAATTAAAAATGCTATTTAAATTTAAAGTCTTAAATGTGTTTTTTAAAACTGCAAATTAGGAAATTCGTAATATCTTGAGTTGGCAGGTTTATATATTATTACATATAGATTGATAAGCATGACATAACTTACTACGAGATTCATTAACTACCATTGCTCCAAAAATAGTATGTGACCATCAAATAGCATTTTTATGTTCTATATAGAAATGATAATCCCATAAAAATTGTGTGGACTATGAACCTCATTATAATGTGTGAATGTTCAGAATTTTATGTTTTATAACCTGCCAACTAGGGAATTTATAAAATCCTGACTCGGCAGGCTTATGCAACACATATAGACTAATAAACTGTGATATATCTGATATTACTTATCATGAGATTTGTACTAACCTACAGCTTTGCATCATAAAAAGTGTGTGGCTGTTAAAGAAAACCCTTTAAAATTACAAGCTAGATGATTTATAGAAGGCATATTGACCCATTAACAATGACAGAACTTGTACTTGAGTTTGTCATAACATTTATATAAACTTGCCACCATGCATTTTTTTGAAGAAGGTACTAGTCATTTCAGCTCTTGGGTTTTATATTTGAACCTTGGAGATATTTTGGCTTTATAGTTTAGTATTTAAGACCATTGTAATCACACCAATTATGATTCTTTTAGGAGGTCTTAATGCACTATATGAGTAATGAAAAATATTAAGAAAAGAAAGACGTAGGGATGACAATGCCAAATCCTTGTAAGGTAGGGATGAATGCATAAATCTGTACAGGAATCCCTATATAAGTAATCAATCAATCAGTCATAAATGTCATTGAAAGACTATATAGCAGTATCTATATCCATGTATTGGTATTAGAGGCAATTCTGGATGCACTGATACCACTGAGGGATTTTATGCAGATATATAATAGTATTTAATATTCAAGTTATAGAAATTTTAGAGTGGATTTGGGTATTCATCCCTACCTTGTTTCTTTCCTTTTTGACATTGTCATTATTACGACTATTTTATACTTTTAAAGGATTTATTAATTATTTCTCTTCTTTTTTAGTACATGCAAGTGCATTCGGTTTGAGCTATGAGTAAAGAATCACTTCTTTTGCTATAGAGTTTATATATAAAATGTTTCTATAGCTGTAATTTTTGATAAAGCAGCTTGTGACTCCAACAGCTACAATCCCTTTTCCAGCAATAACCCAGAGCACAAAAAACTGGAGTGAATGTAAGCAACAAAAACACCTCGACTCATTTCTTCATGTGGTATTGTTCACTAGCATGCTCAGATTTAAGAGTAACAGTATTAACATTAATTGACTTCATAACTATAACATTAATAATATTCTTCATTGATAAAGATTAAAATAAGCAAAGTTGATGGTTGATACTGAGTTCAAGAAATTATCATTTTATGAGCAATGTCAAATTTTTAGGATGCTGTGAGGCCTATTCCCAAGTAACGATTTTCTATAATCAAAAGCCATTATGAAAAGTCTCTTCTAGTATAGGAGAAGGATTAGAAAAAGAAAGAGGAACAAATTGCCACTGCAATAGTTCCTAGGTCTCCATTTTTACAAGACTTAATGAAGTTATTGCAAGTCTTACTACCCGTGAAAAGACTTGATAATGGCAAGTAGGTGCTTAAAAGCCAACAAGTGAACTTCAAGAGTTATTAGAAAGTGTCATAGTGTACTAAAAGCAGTGGCCATCTGTACTGGACATATGTGGAACTGCCTAGAATCATAGTGGCTGTACCAGCCTGAACATAAATAATGTGAGTACACATACAGTCCAAAACATTAGACTGATTGGCAATCAAATATTTATGCAGCAAACATGTAATATTACATTTTAAAGACTTTCTATAGCACAATTCTACATGTACCTTTTTTATCATGTGTTGATTTGATAGACTGACTACTTGGAGACTGGCTTGCAGCATGACTGATAAACTCATATAGCATCCTGTGTTGTTCAGATAATCCACAATATTTCCCGGAAATAGCCTCGAGTTCGTTCCATAATAAATGATACTGTTCATCTCTGAAATAAAAAATAAGTTTTTGCTTTAAATAATTGAGTAAACTTCACAAAACTCTTATAATATAACAGTCAATTTGTTCTGATTAAAAAAAAGAATTTATTCGGTAGCTGATATACTGATAACAGGTCCATAGCAGCAATACAAGTCAAGTGAAAAACAATTATTTGAGTATTGCAAATGAGTGTACAGCTTAGCTTAAAAAGTAGCCAAAAAGATGAAGCATTAATTAAGGCTAAACTAATTGACACAGATAGGTTTCAGTCAACAAAGTCAAAACAGACATGAAAACATTGCTATAACCTCTATGGTCAGATACACAACACTATTTTATGCTTAAGATAATGTGTCAGCACTCCATAAGTCACGAAGATGTGAAAAGTAAATGAACTCTTTAAAACATTAGAGTGATTACTTTTTCATGAGAGTTTAACCTACTGATAAAGTCTAAAGCAATGCTAATGGCCATTTTTGTCACAAAAAGTCTTGTTGAGAGTTTCCAAAGCAACCATTAACAACATTAATTGTACGTAGTCCATCTCTCAATAAAACACACAGAATATGTATATTCATATTGCAATGACAGACAAAACCACAAGTTGCTATGAAATATTTAATGGATCTCTTTCAATTATCTAATTATTTCACTATATATAGATCTATAAGAAGCAAATTCTTAACAGTGTTATGTACCTTTTGGCACTACCTCTTGTTCTTGTACCTGATGAGGGTATGGGCAAAGGGTCATTATTTTCCTCTTTGTATTGAAGTGTTGTAATTATCTAAGATTTTAGAAGACAATCTGTTAATAACTTGTTAACTCCTGCACACTCTGTAAATTTGAGTTTGATTCCGGACTCAGAGTAACATTGCAAGAAAGGAATAAGTTAGAGAAACTAACATTCATTACTTAAAATATATAAAAAATAGAATGCTCGCCATTAAGGAATAAAGTGAATGGCATTTTTCACATTCCAACATGACATGATGTCACACATAATTTGCATATTATGAACAAATTCTTATGCAAGCATTTTCTAACTGTTTCAAAAACATTCAGAAAATAGGAAATAACTTTAATAACAAAAGTCAGAAAGTTTAATAAAGAGACAATGGTAAAGACCTTCCATGAGATTTGAAAAAACAGTAATTCAACCACTAACAAAATGTCAATCTTGGCAATAGTTTAAAGGAAAGAAGTCTACTAGAAATCCCTAACAAACTATTAACATCCTTCATGTCATATACATGTGTAGCTCTACATGTAGCTGAAACATTTATGTATCAAAATGCAACCTGTACAAGTAGCAGAAATGGTCAAAGACACTAAATAGCCTTATTAAATCAAAACATCACAAAACTCTTCAATATATGTAAAAACATTTTACTAAGCCACACCCACGTTGACTGTGTAATAAAATTGCAGCATAATAACAAGCAACCAGTTCCACAAAGTGGAATGTTAATCTATTCACTCCACTCAAGTGTTATTTGAATAGTTATTATTATGAATTCATTAATTATAATTAAATCTGAACATGCTTGTAAACAGAGATGAAGGTTTCTATAGCTAAAGAATATATAGAGAGAACCAAGCTAGCAAGAAGCTTGGAACATGATCACTAACACCCATTGTTGAAGTGCTCATGACTAGGGTTAATAAAATTCATTGGTTGCTATATGATGTGGTTCAATTTCTTTGATCATTGCAATAACATGACTAAAACAAACAAGGGGCAAGGTTGTAATTCCCCAAAACATAAAATAGGGGGGGAGGGGGCAAAGACCCCTATATAAATACTAAGTGTTACTCGCAATATTACATGCTCCAGTGAAGTACCTGTAAACTCACATGTAAGTGAAAACTTTGAAGCCATTACTATTAAGCTTATAGCAAAAAAATGATGAAAATTATGTTTAACCCTTCAAAGTCCAAAATTAACAAAAAAAGGCAAACATTGCCATGCACTTGTTACTTATGGTTGAATATTTTGAATTGAATTCTTGCCCTTTTCCTGTCCAACATTGCCTGAACCACTCCTAAAACAAATATACCCATGTAATATATATATATATATATATATATATATATATATATATATATATATATATACATACATACACAAAATCCATAGTCCAAAACAATTATGGGACTGCCTGGAATGCATAGGTAATTAAAAGTAATGAAAATTTTTAAAAATGAAAGATAACGTAGGAATGGCAATGCCAAATATAAAAGAAACAAGGTAGGGATGAATAAATAATTCCATACAAAAATCTCTACAGAAGTAGGCAAATCTTAATTGAAATAATGGAAAAATGATTAGCAGTATATTAAAATTAATACAGCTATACAAACTCCTATCCTGGATTTAATAAGCATGGTTACCACTGCTGATACTACTAGACAGTCTTTATTGACAAATATACCATATTTAATCAAAAAATTTGTAAGACTGATATTGATTGGCTATTTATGCAGAGATTATGTGTGGATTTGTGTATTTAGCCCTACCTTGTTTCTTTCCTTTTTAGCATTGTCATTTCTATATCTTTCATTCTATAAAAGTTTTTTTCAATATACCGTAAATTTACAATCTATTTTAACTTCACGATTAATTCATAATACACTATACCTTTTTACATGATTCAAGCTCAATTTCTGACAGAGCAAGATGATGAATTACACTGAGTAAAGGTTCTAGTTCCTGTAGAAGTCAATAGGTAATTAATAAATAGTTTATACACAATGCCTTACTTGTGTCATGCTGTAGGCAACAGTATCACTGAACACAAGTGGCCAGTGACGAGTCATTCTTTCCAAATTAGATTTAGCTATATAAATTTATAAGTACATACTTGTTTGACAATGTGTGTGTATGTGACTGACAAGAACTCACCCATCTGTATTGGGTAAATACTAGGAATCTTGGTTCTTTCAACAGGATAAGGAACTAACATGTTATCATTGACCAGTAAACTAAAGTCCTATAAGTTTACCAATACAAATACTACACAACCTTTTATGTTACCGATATCCTATAATCAGTAATACGTCCACCCCAGCCTTCACTAATAGAAGGAGATTCATCTAGATGGCTCCGTCCACCAGGAAGACAATGCAAAAAGATAGCACCTGTCAAAAACATGCATAATGATTTTCTACTTCTTAGGCATAAAGGGATAAACATAAGTCTTACACAATTTACCTCCACGACAACAGAGCAAATGAGTAATTAATTTAGTTGAAGTATTTTTCCTGGGTTGTTCTAATAGAACTGGTTTGCCGGATAAAACAAAGTTAATAAGACATATTGTTGGGCGACTTGTCACCTACAATAGCATTAAGTTATATCAATGTAGGTCATTTATTCCTTACATCAACCGGTGTAACTCTATAGAGACTAGAACAGTATTGAAGATCTAATGACAATGATTTAGGAGTTGACCAACGCAACATGACCATCTCTTTAGTAGAGTCAGTAGAATTAGTCTGAGATGTATGTTGATAGCCTGGAAATATTGAAAATACTAAATTAAAAAAAAATGAATGAAATACCAGCTCTAAAGATATCTCTGTGAGCATCCTCTTTATGAATTAATTCAACATCATAATTAAAGGATCCTCCTCCACTTTGTTCTTCCTACACTGATAATATACAAATGTAGATGTGTTTTAGGTTTTTACCTTCATTGGTATATTAGTGACTATGCTTGACCTTAAGGCAAAGTGCATCTTTACTAAGTCTATTGTTTTTCCTATTAGTTGATTGGCTGGATATGAATATACTGCCATTGATAAATCATTTAGTACCTGAAACACAATTATATAGGATCAGTAGTTATTGTCCTACCTATATCTATACATATATCTGTCTCAATACATGAAGTATGCATGTGCAAATGTTGCACATCTATCAGGCATGTGTAAGCAGTATGAAGGTGAATAAGATCAAAGACTAGGTCATAAGATAGGTATACAGAAATTATGCTACAAATGATATAGTTTACTCTTTGTCCATGGACAGAATAAGAGATCAAAGTTGGATTTGTAACGAAATCTAGCTTATGACTGTGCAAGGCAAACCTTGCTTATCCACATATTTCTAGATAATATTAATGGAAAAGAAACAGTTGTGAACAGAGAATGCTATTTCATTATAACTAAACTATCTCCTACTTCTGGCAGTAAGAATATAGACTATTTCCTGCTTTAATTTCAATTTGAAAGATCCAGGATCATTATTATAGGATGGATAAGCCTGTTACTATAATTCTAACTATGATGTATTGATTTTTGTTGTTGTCAAGAACTCATGAATCATGGAATAATTCCAAGTTCCTTGCTACTTTTCTGTTATTGCTCTCTATAGTATAATATGCAAGAACAAATTTTGTGAGCTGGTTAAACATGGAACCTCATCACCTTCCAGCACATCATAGCTTTTGCTACTGACTATCAAGGTACTTGCATTTAAAAAAATAAGCAAACAAGCAAATAAAAACATTTTTTAAAGACGTAAACAGTTAATGTCAGTCCAATGCAAACAATGCAAACAAAATAGTAGAAATGGTAATTGCATCATCCCACAGGTGGCACAAACAACTTAGGATATTTACCAACTATCTAAATCACTTAAACAATATCATTGATATGTTGTTGCATTCTGTGCCAGTGCTATTATGTAGGGATAATGCAATTGCCATCCCTACAATCTTGTTTATTGGACTGATATTAACAATGTTTACATTTGTTTCATTTTTAGAAAAGATTTTGTTTATTTGTTTATAATAGAGTAGTACTTTTTAAATTTGCATTATCAAAAATCATTGTATTCCCTTAAAAGTACTGTTTTACTTACTGAATGTGATGGGGTGTCCAGTATGTCACAATGAGTGCCAGATACATGTGAATTTACAATCACAACTTCACATCTTTGAATGGGCAGTCTAAACAATACACGTGAATCATTAAACATTGTAGTTCTAAATATGTATGGATGACTCAGATAAAAAACACAATCTTCATTCTGATGTCATACCAAACTTTATAATGATCGACAATTTCGGAAAACCATAAGGGACTTTATTATTCACCAAGGTTCTAATATTACCGTATGGAATTAATTAAGTAGTACTAGTACTAAAAGCTCAATTTTCTTTTTTTCAGGAAAGCTAGCTTCATAGTCCCTTCATCTACAAAGATACTTCAAACATCAAAAACTCACTTTTAAAAGAAGATAAGCAAACTTAACAGTTTATACTTCTAGGGCATAATAGAATAAGTGATTTCTGCAGGATCTATAGCAAATTCCTTCAACTGCCATCTTGCCTGTGAGTTACCCACTATGATCTAACAATGCTAGATAAGACATCTGGCACTTTCTTATATTACCAACAGATTATCTTGACATTAGACTAAAGAAGCTAGTACTAGCAAAAGCAATGGCTTAAAGTTATAGATAGTGGTGTACTAAAATGCCTTCACTTGTCTTTGCAGTCTTGTTTAATTATTCACTATAACATTAAAGTATGTACAACTTGCCTGGCAGGATCATGTTTCTGTTTTATGTCTGCATTTTCAACTCTTAACAAGTTCACTGCAGTCTTCTCAATCTCTTTTAAGTCACTTTGTCTTAAGGGAATAAAAGCAAGTTCATTATTATTATAAAGAGATAATTATAGACAGAAATGACAGTTCATAATAAATGACATAATGGATATTGTTAGCTAGTGCATACAAAAACTAGGGTACTAATGGTTGAAACTGATTCCCAAATTAGCAAACATCAGATGTTACATTGTATGCAGTAATTGGTTTACCCATTTAAACAACAAAATAAGATAATTCTTCCTTGATTAACAGGAGGTTTCCTCATGGGACCCAAAGATAAACTGACAGCATACTGTGTAGCAGTGAGCTGAGCTAAACATCTCATACCAAACTGAAGACCTTGGAGTATACTGGTCATATGACTACGAGCATGAGGAGCCGATGAAGAAGAGAGAACAGGAAATCCGAACTTCTGAAACCCTCCCTGAACCTAATTAACAATCCTATCATGAAACACTGTAATAAAAAGACCTTAGTTAATTCTTGATCTTCATCTCTCCATGTGTTGATAGGATGACATTTCATTTCATCAGCGGCAGCCACACACACCTATATAATAAATAAATATTGAAAAATAATGAGGAGCATCAATACTTAACATCTGTTTTGTTAACTTTGACCTCCAAATTTATACCATAACTTTGACTTCTACCAATCATAAAGTAACAAAATTACGAAAATACCTCTTTCTGTTAACTTAGTGTAAGTCTATAGAATTTTTGTTAGCCAAATTAAAGCTTTTGTGGTCTCTCCTATTTTAAATATCAAAGGTATTTTTGATAGTTACTGAATAGTTTTGCTAAGATGATAAACACTGTGCAAGTGTTCATTGATAAAATGCATCATGCATGAGTTACGTCATTGTGAATGCAAGAAAGTCATTCCTTTTATATAGCATTTCTGGTTCATGATTTCCTAAATAGTTAGCACCTAGTTTTTGGTATTTACAAGGCCTTTTGAATAGTGTAGGCCATCTCTCTCTAGCTCATTCCTAGCCAGGGTCATAACACTGAGTTAGTGTTCATTCTTAATAGGAATAAAGTATATGATATTGTTATTCTATCATCCCTGTACACATGACAATAAGTGAATTAATTAAATTCTATTGTGACCACCGCATGATCATTGTGACCTATTAAACTCTATTTAATTGTTTTTAATAGTCTCTTTGTATGTTCAAAGTATAAAAATTCAATGTACTCTTGTGGCATTTTTAAAATTACTCTCAAGATTATTTTATTTTATTTTTTGTCAAAGACTTTGATTTGTTACCACTTGTTAATTGCTGCTTGGGTTATACAGTGAAGTTTTATCCTGAGTTCAATGAATTGAGCACTGAAGGTATGAGATTTGATAAATTAGTCAAATCCACACAAAGGAGAAGGAACATCCATGCAAACTCACATTTGAAGCTAGGCGTCATAAATATCACATAAATCCTAAGACCTCTTGGTAATGTATTGATACTTCAAGATGTTTCTTTTCTAGTTTATGAGTGTGCATTTAAAAAAACATCCAAGAGGAGAAATGTAACTTCAATTTTGTCTTAGACAGTTGAAGATTTGATTTGTGAGTTCCTGAGGAGACTTACTACAGAGGCCTTGATTCAAGAAGTTATGAAGCTTGTTACTTACATTTGTAGAAAAAGTTATAGGGCCTATGTAAAGGTATTGAAATTGTACATCGAGCTTCAAGAACATGAAAATTAATCTTTTTAGTTAAAAATTATTTTAGCAATAAAGAATCCATCTAAGGGCTTAAATCACTCAGTACTAATACTAAATAATAAACAAGCCATTGTTTGGGCTAAATCCAGACATAAAAGTTTTAACAATTTCTTCTTCTTTTATGGGCATTCAAATCTAAATACTAATTGGGATCATGTACAATCATGTGCCAATCACATAACACAAACAATTTGATCGATCTAGAACCCTAAGTTTGGATGCAAGTTTACCAAGACATTCCCTCGCCTTGAAGAACATCTGCTTTCAAGACAAATTACAAAGATACTGCATCAACTTGTACATGTTTGATATGTCAGAATTGCTTATTCTACTCTTACCTGATATTGATCTGGGAACAGATCAAAGATTATTCGACAGTATTCAATAACAGCTTCAACACAACTTGTCCATAATGTTTTAACAATGGTTTTGGGACCCGACCCATGTTTACCACCAACTTTGAGATCTAATAGAATCTGAGCACCGCCAGATAAGGCAGACAGAGCATTTCCACACACAATGACAACTGTTTTGTCCATCTTAGACACGTGGATTTTTAACCCCGAGTCTTTTCTTAGTAGACACGCCTCTTTATTTCTCACTTGAAGATGGCCTTACAGACAGTAAGCGTCTCGATATTCAGTATGTTAATGTTTAATTTCTTCTTCACAGAAAGAAGGCTACCTTTTTAAATATCGTAATAAGTTGTCAGGATGGGAGAACAGATACTTCAGACTAGACAGAATGTACTTACACTACTATGAGACAAAAGATGTATGTCATATTAATACAGATGGAATTAGCTAGTCTAGATAACAAAATACTAAATTCAGCCTTTCAGTGTCATCTTACAAACAAGTATGGCTATGTAAAGGACATGAAAAGAGACCTAATAATAACTTTCATCCTATGTCGATACTGACTGAATATCCATTTTGTTACCATCTTTCATGTTAATCCAATATTGACAACTATAGTAATAAATGACGCATTACTAATAGTTGATATCTAATACATGTGCATTTAAACATTTTTCCTTAGGCTCCTGCTCCACGCAAGACTGTTCTTAGAGCTGACATCGTTGCTGCCTGTGAAAGTACTGGATTTCCTGATAGAAATAATACTTTAGAAATTTCTATAAAGAGTACAGAGAAGTGGCATGTCCAGTGTAGTTCAGAGGTAAGTAAATATACTTAATATTGAAGTTACATCATGGTCTATAAATTATAAGCTGTCATCATGCATTTCGTAGTAAATGTTTGTACTATCAGCTTAGATATATAGAGAATTACAATTAAAAGGACAACTGTGAAAATCTATTTGTTTAGTCAACCTGTAATTCAAGACCTATTGGTTCTCTTGTATCATTTAATACGCATGGCTAGTTACTTCATGGTGCTACCATGTTTGTCTGTGAGATGAATTATAGCTAACTTTCCATTGAGCATGAGTCAATCTATGATCCATTTTTGTTAATAATGTCATAGATAGTAGAGTGTGACATTTTAGATGTTGACATCACATTTGAAATTGTATCAGAAAATGTTTCAAATACTTTGATTTTGATGAAACACTTTTAAACTGTTATCAATGAATGAATCCCAAACTGTAGGCTTTCAAATAATCTTTGTAAATTACATCTAATTTTTCTGCCTAACAAACTGGACATTATTTTGTGATGATGTAATATAGCTAAGCTACCTTATTTAATGCTATAATGCACTATTGAATCATCTTATATGATTTTTTAACATGTGATTTGTTTTAGTTTGATATGAAGGAATGGGCTAAAGCTTTGTTATCACACGTAAGTTTTTTGATTTACAATGACTAAATAGAACATATGTAGTATTGATTAAAATGTATATGTATATACACAAATGTTTTTAATGTAATCACAATGTAGTTTTTGTCCCAAACTCCAACTTGTGTCATTTTAAGTAACTCTCATATTATATTCCATAATGAATATAGTATAGGACCAGACTATGGCATGTTAAGCATATATATTATATTATATTAAACATTATTAATAAGGATATAGCATATAGCTACTAACTATCAAAAATTTGAGACAATTTTATGAAAGTGAAAAGCCCATATGCTTTCATTAAGTGAATATCTTTCTATTTATCTTTCATGTTTCACACAATGTATAATTGACAATACTACTACCAACTAACACATTCTTGTAAGTTGTAACAATGTAACACACACGTCACACACTATTGTCGGAGCAAGCCTAAGGTTGAATGCTTATTATAGATAAGGCAGGCAAGAAACATACTTTGCTGTATGGTCTTTATTGGACCATGAAGACCATTTGATATGATCATATAACAACTTATTAACTGTTGCTTACAATCAAATACCTTTTGTAGTTAAGGAAGAGTTAATGTACCTTTAGTGGTTCTCATATTTCACATTACTGCTACCTATGCTGACAGAGTTGAGTCCATGTGATCACTTTTACTTAACAGTTTTAAAACATATCACTATTAAAGTGCACTGGCTGGAAACTTTTGTACATATACATCACAATATTGCAATATACAGTTAATGTACATTACTGAGTTCAGCCAGCAATTTGTTTTTCCTTAAGTTATTGCATGATCATAATCAACTGTTTTTAAGTGTTGATCAGGGTCCTATTTCAAGAAGTGTCTATTAGAGATCTATTTAATCTCCAATGTCTTTAATGAAATTAATTAAAATGGACGCAGGTTTATAATGGTTAAAACCTATAACTGCAAATGATTGTAAATGTGATCAACTAAAATTAACTTTGCCATGCTAAACATTCCTATAATTGGGCTCTTACAGGATTACTTGATTTTTTAAATCTTAGTAAACTTAACATTGAAATTTATTTTAAGTCGTTTTAGTAACTGTTGCATTTTTGTAAGTTGCACAGTTGAGCCCTTACAACTGTAATCATTTCATTATTTCTTTTCAACAACTTTAGGTGCCAGAAGGTGACAAGAGAAGAGAATGGCTGGACATCAAAATTGCAGGAGTACCAGGTATTGCATTACTGTATTACAAAATCAATGTGATAGTTTATTTATTCAGAACCCAAAATTCCAATACCACAAATACCCCACTATATGATGCCTCCTGTAGACCAAGCTCCACCTTCTTATCGTACTGCTACCAATGCTTATAATCAACCACAACCACCTTCTGGACCATATTATCAAAGTGGAGCTGAGTCAATCCCTCGTCAATATGACTGTTCATCAGGATTGTATCCTACAAGTGATGCTAATACATCACAACCAGGGACATATCCTTCGGCGCCTTTCTACCAACCTTATTAATGTGTTATATTAAAAAAAACAATTATATTGCCTTTTTATTCCTTTTAATTATAATAATATTATGACGCAGTATAATTTCTGTGTCTCGCCTTAAATTTATTCTAAATAAAGCGCACTTTTGTTCAGTGACTCACTGAACAACTGACTCAAGATGTCTGGCAAAGATAGGCTAAACGTGTTTCCTTCTCGAATGTAAATCACTTTCATACTATTAATGTTGTTTATTTTATGTTACCAATGTAGGGCTCTAACTCAGATGAAAGCCCGTTTGAAAGGAGCTCAGAAAGGACATAGTCTCTTGAAAAGGAAAGCAGATGCTCTCACACTTAGGTTTCGTCAAATTCTCAGTAAAATCATTGAGGTATATGTATGAGGTTACTAAGTATAAGTATAAAATATAGATAGGCCTAGTGCTTAGTTTTGTGCGGCTGGACTTTCATTGGGAGGGAATGTCTGGGGAAAAATGCCTATTGAACAAGATGCATGAGGAAATTTCATTTGCTTCAAAGGTTATATGATAAAATTCTGACCACAAAATCGTATGTATCTAACATGCTACTAAATGTAGAAAGACAACCAGCAAATAAAGTTAGTTTGAAGACTGAGCAGCTGCTAAAACAGTTTTTTATTGACATGGAATTGCAATAGTTTCAGATGATTATATTTCCATTATGAACAGTAGTATCAAGGTGGGTAGTTGACCGTATGCATTAAATAGCACTGTAGTAATTTGTGATGCAAGTATAAAGGTTAGTTGTTGTCCATTGATCAGATGTATTCAAGGCTATGTTCAATGCCATTATCACGCTGTCTATTACATACAAAAATTATCATGAGTATTCATAACACTGTATGGACTAATAATAACTGGGACCAAATTTGGGAAGACAGGACTTCTTGCCGAAACAAATTTTAAATGAATACTTGCCTATATGCATTTGCTATGTAGCCATTTAGTATGATACGTTTACTGAAAAACGATCATTAAACTGCTTGAGTGCCACATTTTGTATAGAAAATAGTCATGTAGCAACAAGTCAAGTAAACTCAAGTGTTCATTCAATATCTTGGGACTATCTAGTCTAAGAAAGGATGTTAATTGGTGTACATAATATTATAAGTTTGGATCTGTGTTGTAAGACATATTAGCCAAAATTTGTAGTAATGTATAATGTTGTTTTTGATATCCAATAGACCAAAACGTTGATGGGTGATGCTATGAGAGAGGCTACCTTCTCTCTAGCTGCAGCCAATTATGCTGCCGGAGACTTTAGGTAAAATGGATTATATGGGAATTTATACATCCTCACCTCACCATTTTTGTAGTCAAATGATTCTTCAAAATGTTGATAAAGCTCAAGTGAGACTGCTGACTAAAAGAGACAATGTAGCTGGTGTAACATTGCCAATCTTTGAAACAGCAATAACTGGAACCAATAGTAAGTCTTTGATCTGTGTCTAGTATTTTGTGCCATAACCTTCATTATATATACTAACTGCTGACAAAATCTGTGTGTACATATGTAGATTTCTCTTTAACTGGTCTTGCCAGAGGTGGGCAGCAAGTTGCTAAGTGTAAAGAGATGTTTGGTAAAGCTGTTGAGTTACTGGTTGAGCTAGCTTCTCTACAGGTAACAATAACTTTATAGGTAATTAGTCTACCATTAGAGGACTGGTATTACTTAATTGTTATACATTATATTGTGGAGTGATGACATTTATGGTTGCTTTTCAAAACTAAGCATCCTAGCTCCTCATATGCTCACAGTATGTAGGCCTTAAGATACAGGTTCTTGCCACAATTCGAGTGGTTGTCCCTTTGTGATTCAAAAGAGTATGAAGTTTGTTTGAATGAGACTTATTGATCTCACTATATGAAGGTCTTGCTACAGATAACTAGAATCATCTATTTCTATAGACCTCATTTGTTACACTTGATGAAGTCATTAAGGTCACCAATAGAAGAGTTAATGCTATTGAACATGGTCAGTTTAAAAAATAAAAGACTCAATTAAACCCAATACCTAAGTCAATTTTCAGATATGCCATATGGTGCAAAGTTTATTCTCCAAACTTTTAAAATTAAATTAATTAATCATTTATGGCTACCAACCTATTTACCAGGAAAAAAATACTTAGTAAGAGTTAATTGTCAGTCTTGAATGAATAGTAAGTAATAAATATTGGCCTTTTTACTTGAAGCTATCATTAGATATAACCTAAGGTGTTGGTTTTATTACATATGTTGGAAACTTTGACATCTAACTGAGCTAAGGTATACTTTTGTTTCACAATAGTTTATCACAGTCTCTTGTTCCATGACCAAAAACTTTAATACTATACTTCACAAGGCTTTAATTCAAGGTCAATTTTTGGCAAATATATGCTGGTTTCATAAGCATCTCTGTATGAAAGTCAAAGTACATTTTAACATACATAAGGCATATGTCAAAAAGACTATGTAACTGCTCTTCTTCAAATGCAGTTATTATTCCAAGAATTCAGAACACAATGAAGTACATTACAACTGAACTTGATGAAATGGAACGAGAAGAATTCTACAGGTTAGTTACAAATTACTTAAACATCTGACCATAATGCTACATCTTTTAATGTTGTTTGTATCTAATCTGTTCAGTTTAATGTTCTAGTTGCTTGTATGATGACTGTGCCAATCAAATGAACTAGAGGACATAATGTTGCATTAATAATTTAATATTGTCTTGATACAATAATAGCATCTACATCATGTTAATAACACAATATACAAGTGTATGATAAACATGTGAGGTCCTTTCACTTACTAGACTGAAGAAAATACAACAGAAAAAGAAGAGACAAAAAGAGAAACAAGAGTTAGAGAAGAAAAAGAAGGGTGTTTTAACATCTTCAGGAGAAGGTCAGGAATCTTGCATTTTACAAGCTTCTTTTTGGACACGTTATTCCAGTTCACTAATGTACAGTAGACCTTGAAACTTTATCAGGAATTTGGATTGTCCAAACAAGCCCTTTGCATTAACCTTTTAATAGTGAATTAAAATGGTAGGGGGCGTGGATATGAAGTAGCTTTAAAGGCCCATATACACATAAGCAGGAATCATTCTGTCATCTTGAGAACATATCTTGTGTTTTTCAATATGTCATTACATGCATAGACATTAGATACACAGTCTCAACTCTATATGTCTTATACATTAGTAAGACACACACTTGATGCACAGAACACTTGTGCATAGAGAAAAATTTTATCCTTGTCTTTTATTCACACTGTGTTTTGGTAGTAACTAGTCTAACTACAGCAGTGAAAGGTGTCGTTTTACAGATACAACAGCTACATTACTACATTCTGTTTAAGTTTATTAAACAAACTTGGTTCTATAAAACTATAAAATACATCTTGTATCAGAGTTGCCTTGTATGCCTGGGAATAGCTATATCATTGACATTCTATTTTTTATACAGAAGCTAGGACAATATTTGATGCTGATGAAGACCAAGACATACTTTTTAAGTAATGAGAATTGAATAATAAATTATGTTTCCATTAGTTATGTTGTGTGTATTACTATAATAAACAATTTGTCTGATATGTCTGATAAAAACATCAGTACCATTAAATATATATATAACATTTACTACACGGTACACAATTAAGGTCCCATGCCATATAAGGCATTCCATTCTTCTAAACTTTTAATAGCATCAAATGTTACACTTGGCCGGATTTGAGATAGGGATGATAGGAAGTTGTCATATGTGATTGGCTGAACCTGAATAAAGTTATCAGTATTAATTTTAGTGAAAGTTTTAAGGCTCTCACTTCATCTGGCTTAATACTTTTCACACTTTCCATTTCAAGTCCTATTTGAACAGTTAAGATAGTGATGCAATAACATTGAGTGTACCTCTTATTGGCCCTAGAGCAGCATCTTTGGCTAGATTAGTTAAGTCACTGAATGAATACTGATGTGTTTGACTATGATAAAATATAATTAGAAATTTATCTTGCATGAGTGAGTACCTTGCTATTTGGGACAAATCAATATCAGTCAAATTGTGTTTGTGTTGAGCTAGTAATTTTACTAACACAGCAAGTCGAGCCTGATTAAACAAGTACTAACATATAATGTGGTGCTATCATACCTCAAAGTCTGGTAATGGAATGTATATCCTTTTTGTAAATCGTCTACAAAGATTATACATAGCATCAAAACAATTCATATTAAACATTTTGCCTGGGACTTAACTAAACATCATGGAATCACAGATAGAATGGAATATATGCACTTCCTTGTACATAACATATTTGCATATTGTCTAAGGTTTATGGAACAGTTTCAACCCTACTGTCAGTGTTTGTGGCTCCTATTGTCATCATGTCAACAACTACAGAAGAATGACAGACTTTGGGAAGAATTATACTTTCATTAGTATTCTTATAACAGGACATAGTGACTCTCTACCATTTGTTTCTGTATTCCATTCTCCATTTAGTTATGTCCCTTTACCTGAGTGCAGCATCATCCATTTCATCTGGTCTATTAGTAGCACCCATCACTAAGAAACGGTCACATTCAGATGTACCCATCTGAAATTGCCACATGTCACAACACTTAGTAACAGCCATTGACTAACCCCATCAAACTGAAGGAGGAACTCATTCTTTAGTCTTCTCATTGCATCGTGCTCTCCTTCTTTTCTTCTGCTAAGTAAAGAATCAACTTCATCTATGAAAATGACAATCATAGCAACATGACAATGATTCCTTTAGTTGAAGGTACTAACAATATGTCTCTACATGTGTTTGTGTTCACTTTTTTTACTATCATATGCTGTGCATGTTACAGTTAATCTATTAAACACAAACAGTTTAATAAGACCTACAAAAGTAAGTATTGCTACACATACAGTTCATGTGACTTATAATCATATGATACTACACAACTCATGTGATAGTTTCAACTGGTGCTCACATGATGTTATGTTTATCTTTATAATCAGAATAATTTATACATACCTATGAATATTATTGAAGGTTGTAACTGTCTTGCTATGCAAAACATTGCTTTAACCAATTTCTCTCCCTCTCCAACCTATTTAATAGTATTTATATACCAAAATTATTAGTAACATGATTATAACTAAGCTCACATATTTTGATGTCAATGATGATGCACTCATACTAAAGAATGTTGACTTTGACTCATGAGCTACAGCCTTAGCCTAGACATATAGGAAGAGAATAGTATTGAGTATAAAATGAGAAAAAGCCCTAAAAATCCAACAGTCTGATATGAATGTTATTGATGTCAACCATATAATATGTGTGTGAGGTTAATAATTCTTCCAAGAGATTTATAAGTACACTAATATAGCCTCCACAGCTACTTATCAAGATACTTACGACATTTATAAACCTAAAACCCAACAATTTCGTTGGTCAGTTCACTACAAGCATTGTAGGTGTCTTAGACGTATTGTTATCTACATGTTACATACCAGCATAGTTTTCCCATTGCCTGGAGGTCCAAATAACAATAGTCCTTTAGCTGGAGTCCTTAGTCCTACAAAAAGCTACATAAGAATAATTTTAATAGCAGGACAAAGAACTTTGAAAGAACATCTAGTGTTGTAGTAGTAGTCATTGGTGACATTATAATTTAGCACAAAAAGTGTGCCAGGTGGGAAAATAACGAATGTATGCTATTAATATAATGGATACCTCTGGATTTAATGCAGGTAACACAACTATTTCTTTTAATAATCTCTTTGCAACAGGGAGACCAACTACATGTATGAAAAAAATTAAACATCATCAAATAACATAAAGACTTACCAATATCATCCCAAGACACATTAGTATCTCTACAACAAATTAGGATAACATATCTACTTGATAGGTAACACTTACTTGTCTTGAATTTCACTCATTATTAGTTCCACTAATGAAGGATCAACCCCTTTAATATCAAGATGTTTACCATCGCCAGTATTAATACCTTTCTTCTGACCTCTAGGTGACCTGGTTGTACTAGGCTCAACTTTTGATCTCTGTGGTTTGTGGTTATATGGCTTGCTAGAAATCTGTAGAAAAGAATGATGGTGATATGACCTGTGACTGACAGCATAACACCTCAAATGTATTAGTTTTAATCTTGTATGATAAGTAACAAAATGCATACTTTTGTTTTTACTGGATGTTTCTTATTTGATAGTGTAGTTCGAGCAGATTCAGACGATTCTTTCACTTTAGGCAATGAAAGATCAGTATTTGAGCCTTTTAATTCTTTTCCTTCTACTATGTTAAACTAAAAAATAGAGCAACATTCCACATTACTACTTACAAAGATCTTGGACTCTATCTCTAGCCATTGTAAGATTCTGTAACATACCTTGCCTTAATTTCTCAGCTTTACCAGCATTCTCATCTAACACAGACATATTATATAATGACAACATATTTAAAAATGCAACCCTGGAGGTGAGGCAATTAATTGTGAGCTGTAATCATTGTTGCACAGGGAAACTATTGCTTTATCTATACCATGTTTATAAATGCATAAAGTGAGTAGTTTCATTGAATGTGAGCTCCTGAAATCACTACATTTTTGTCTTTACGGCTCAATTTGAGACTTACAAAAATGTGAATGACATGTCTTATTCTCAACAGTTTTTTAAAAAGTGTCTGCTTAAGTTTTTTGTCTTTAAACAAGAAATGAATGTTGAATGAAGAATAAGAAATTACTTTTTACTATTTTTAGTAGTGTACTTAAACAATATCCCTTACTACTTAAGGTAGCAAGGGACACTGATACTATCTGTTTCCCTCTGGTAAACACTTTCAACGATCAAAACTTGGCTCCACACTGTTGTAATGGATAGTGAGGAGATCATTTCTTTAGATAACAAGTGTTTTTATAGCCATAGCAGCATACAATGTTAACATGATTAACAAACAATACATCATTAGATTATATAATAAATATGATGATCATTTATTTGTTTATTCAGTAGCCTAATTGTCTCAAAATACACTGAATATCAATGCTCTATCTTGTGGTTCTATTTAGCAAGGGAATCATTCAGAGAAAATTTACAAAAACCAAGAAAAATCACAGACCAGACAAGCAATGCAAGTATAATAGCTATAATTTACTATTCAATAGATAAAAGGACAATAAACAAAACAAATAATTATAAAAATTTTTGTTTGAATTTTTTGGCAATTTTGCTAACTTCCTTAGTTTTATTATTATTACAGCTTTGCATAATGCCAACTAACTTATGAATAAATAATTGTGTTATAGTCATTTAGAGATTTTGAAAAATGTTTTCACAATTAATTAGAGTTACTGGCTGACCTACATACACACTGCACCATATCAAGTAAAAAAATAGAAAAGCACTATTCCTTACCAGTAACATTCACTTTAACGTTAATCCCTTTTTCCAATTCTGTTGCTCCTTGAGAATATAGATCAATCACTGTTGCCTTATCACCTGTAATAAGAGTGAGCTTTTCAACAGACCATTAACGTTAGCTTACTGAGTCCACTTTCGTCCAAGTCCAAAGCTTCACTAACCAAAGTATACGCTTTAGCATGATGCTGTCTCATAAGATCATAACCACTCAATATTGGAGCTGCTGCCATGATGATTTGACAACTTTACAAAATAAACGACCCCGCCTACAGTGGTTCCGCCTACTCTACACGTTTCTTATGGAGAACCTGACTGCTGAGCAAAAAAGTATGTTAGAGCTGTCGCAGGTCAGTGCTGAAACTAATGCTAGTGTAGTATATAATGTATTACACTATTTTACTTTAGTTCAAACAATTTTTGACTACGTACAACAAAGTCACAGAAACCTGTTTTGGTGACTGTATTCATGATTTTACTACTAGGAGAATCACAAAAGAAGAAGTTAGTTTCCATTGATTATGTTATGTTATATTGTTCTCGGATTCCATGGATAATGGCATCATGGTGGTCTGCTCAAACACCTAATCCCAAAATGTATAGTCTTGGAAACCAGACCTCGCATTGATATTAGAACAGCCAGACCTAGGCCATCTTCTATGGCTGAACAACAAGTGGGGAAGGGTCTGAAGAGCTGTAGTCTATTGAGTAAGGCCTTTTTCATTGCTGTGTGAGAAGACTCTAGCAAAGGTCACTTCAGAGCTTTCAGCACATATTGGTTATGTTTTAAAATTAACATGCTATCATGAACTCAGAGCTACAGACATATACAGTCTTGAATAGTCTCACCTTGATATCAAACATTATAGTTACTCTTGCTTTGTAAAAGCAAAATACTAGCAACCAAAGTGTAAAGAATAGCTACAACAGTGCACTACATTCAACTGCCCATGCTTTCTTTCAATTGACAATCTGGATTCTGGACCATTGCTACATAGTCAATTTTTTTTACATACCTGATGAAACCAGTTTATTAGTCTATGAAGGTAGATTCTACTCCATGCAGATGTGAGGATCCTCCTGATAGAATAGTAGTTCATAGGTTGACAAAATGAGATTAGACGACATTAAGATAGCATTCATGATCCAAGTGAAAACTTGATTTATATATTTAAATACAGTACTCTCATTGTTGAAGTTCTTTATAAAATTTTAACCAAAATTTTTATTTTTGATAAAAATAAATTTAGGTGCCTAAGTAGGACCTGCATAGACACTGAAATGGTGATGTCCTGAATAAGCACTAAGGCGTAGAATTTTAAAAAATTGGCTAGAGTCATTTAATAAACTTTAGTAACTATGGATAATTGGATGTCCCTTATAGCTGCTACATGAACAGGCCTGTACCAAGTACATTATATTGGTGTCATGTTTTCTTTTTCTTTTGTAGACAGAGTGCTGTAATCATTGTCTCGACAAATATCTCAAATTAACACAAAGAGTTTCTCAAAGATTACAAGAACACTATCAAATGCAACAACATGAAAGTGCTAACCAAACCATAAGATAATAATTTGGCTATCATTTTCTAAAAATTGAAAGTGTACAATATATTCAGATGATTAAACTTAAAGTTGAGACATGTGGCATACACAAAATTACTTTAGAAATAACAATCACTGCTTCATGAATTATTCATATCCTTCATAATTACATGGTGTGGTCAATTATTGTAGCAATCAACATTTATTTATGAGGCACATGGTTTGTCATCATTCCAAAGCTCTTTGGTTATAGACAAGTGCATGTAAAGCACTTCATGAATAATACAAAAGTATCTGTACCTCTCTTTGTGCTTGTGCTAAATAAGGTTGTAAGGTTATATTGTTACTTCATCACTTAGTAATTCTGTTACTATAATATGGATACAGTGAACAGTACAAATTCTGAAAGAGAATACTGAGTTATTATTTTTACCATCAATTTTTTGCCAACCAAAGAAATATTTATGTGTACACACTAACAAAATTCATGTACAACTACATTATACTACATTAGTCAATTTTCCGCATCCACACTGTTGCATGTGCTACAGTCCATTGGTGTTTACGGAGTGTTTCCCGTATGATAAATGGCAATTGCTCTTCCTCTAACAGGATAAAATGAGGAGAAAGGACATGCTTCAAAGCATCAAATCCACGAATGCGAACACCTTCATTGATGTAGCCTCCAAGCCAATGATCCTTTAATAAAAAGAACTGTAATGACTAGTCATATAATAAGATAGCAAATAACAAAACAATTGCTCTCATAACTTGATTATAGTATTAATATAATACTAGGCTTTGTGGTTAGGTGGGCTATGTTTGAGCATGTGTGTGATTGTGGGAGATTGCCATTAACCAGCTACAAGTATGTTACAAAGTTTAGCAAGATGGAAAACAATCACATGCAGAGATCTTTAACAAACAAAGGTATTATAAAAATTAGTTAGATAAAATGCAGTTTAGTGACTTAGTGTGCATGTCAAGTAATTGAGCACCTCCCTTGAATTACTGTACATATAAAATAAATGTTATCTCACATTTGACTAGATTAATTTACTTACTTTAGGTGTATACTCCTGTAGCCATGTGTAGGGACTGGTAATAACAACAATGCCAGCTGGGAGAACCAAATCTTTTAATTGGTCAAGAAATGCTCTGGGATTAGGAAGTCGGCATATAAGGTTAGCTGCTAAAACCATCCCAAATTGGCCAATATCATGAGGCAGAGAACATGCATCACCCACTCTAAAGTTGACTCTTTGTCTATCCTAAAATAAATACATATCTCAATTATTATAATTAAAACTAGTTTAGCATATTTTATCCGCTAATCTATTCTAAGAGGTTTTGTATGTATCATTCATATTTAAATGTATTTCTTCTGACACACTTTAAAATTCACAAAGTAAGATATTGAGAACAGTCTACTGAGATACTAATAATTTTGTTTTTATCATCATACTTCATTGCTCTATTGTGACAGCATGTATATACAATTTTTATTGATTGCCTAGACATCTATCTAATAAATAAAGAGGCTATACTTGACTTGTAAGGTACAGACTTTATATCAACTTAGAAAATTAATTCATATAACCACAATATATTTAAAGTAAGGACAATGCCTACACACTTTTACATCAATAAGTAATATAAACATTATAAAAAATGAAAGGATACGTAAGGATGATATTGGTAAAAAGGAAAGAAATAGGGTATGGATGAAAACACAGATCCACACAAAAGTCCCCATGTAATCAGAATAAAATTTACTCTACAAACTTTTATTTAATCCTGGGAATATACCACTAAATATTGCATAGCAGAATCAGTATTAGTGTTATATATGTTTTATTCAATCATACATGTCACTGAAAGACCATATAGCAATATTGGATACTTAATATTCAAGTTGTAGCTACTGAACAGTTCTGGCATTCTTTTACATAGTTAGATTTGTCTACTTATGTTGGGATTTTAGTATGGATTTGTGTTTTCATCCATACCTTGTTCCTTTCATTTTTTGGAAATGTCATCCTTACATCTTCTTTCATTTTAAAATGTTTTTTATTACTTCTTTTAACTTTTTTAGGACCTCTTTGTACCTATGAAACATATTAACTCGAGCAAATTATCAATAAATCTTAATAATAAAGATTAATTATAGTAATGCAATGAAATTGAATAAATAAGAAAATGGAGTCCATGCAGAAGCAAGCTAGTAGCATGATGACTTTTCTTGAATGATTTGTTCATGTGATTATAACATCATCCTGCCACAGCAATATCCTGCTACAATGAAGCATCTTGATACTAAAGTCATGACAATATCGTCAGATATTGGTGAGCTAGTAGCACTTCTAGAACCAGAAGCAGAATTAGAATAAGACAATTTGGACATCTGAGTACTTGCCAATTTCTACTTTAACAATACTTTCTGGCTTAACTTGGAGTCTTAATGAAAACAACCAAAAGTGAGAGTGAGGTGTTCATAAATGCCTGTATGGTTGTTAAAAGTGAGATTTCAGGCCACATTACACAATTGATAATATGCGGTAGCCATTTTTTCGGGTCCTTCTTGGTGTAACTTCTATGATGATGTAACTGTACTATGATGATGACATCACTATGTGTCATAAGGTTTGGTTTAGGGTGTAGGTGATGGATTTAGATGATGTCATCATATATGATGACATCACTATCTGTCATTTAATGATGATGTCATCAGAGTGAAGTTACACCAAGAACCACCCATTTTTTCTGGGACCATCCCTACTTATTAAGCACCACTATGCTTAAAAATATATGTATACAGTAAGCAATTTCAAAGAGAGTAGTAGTTTCAAGAGGGAAGCAATACCATTACCCTCTCTCCCCCAAATAAAATCAGGCTTGATTATAATTCTTTACTTAAGAGTTTACTTATTACATTACTAATATTGTAGACATCAACTTACTATACTTGAGTCTATTCTGGCTTCCATGTCCATGTACAAATCTCCTTCAATCAGTAGTCGGTATGAGGAGTGGCCATCTTGTTTCAGCTGATTAGCTTTGTTGATAAAAGCTTGAGATAAATCAATACCTATCACTTCATCAAAAGCTGTAGCTAATTCGAAAGTAGATCGACCCACTGCACAACCAACATCAAGAGCACGTAGTGGTAATGCATCCTATTAGTAGCAAAAGACATAAGTAGCAAGTCATCTAGTAACAGAACATCTACCTCCTCAGAAGAGGATTACTTCTTCTAATGGTATTGTGAAAGATAATCTATAGACTCACAATTATATGTAACATAGTGAAATTTTGGGATAAATTACATGAGCACTGTGATCAAGGGCTTACACAGTGAGACCAGTAAAATTTACTACTTTAAAAGATGACAATAGTATAATTTTCTCCCAAACTTTACTCCAACACAAACCATTAGTGAATAATCATATTGTTTAATAGGAGATTTATTCCTCGACAGTTTGCCAATTTTTGGCAGATTAACCAAATTAAATTCACCAAATCTCTATATTAATATATTAATGAATACTGTAGGAATTTAATGAATTATCAACTACTACATGCCATTATGGAAAGACTTTGCTAAATTTTATCCTCCACAACTTAACATGCTATACAGCATTATTGTATTGCAAGAAAACAACTCAGCTACAAATACTATCAAGACAATATCAAGCTATTGTTTTAGCAATACCTCCCAATTTATTATAATTAATAACTTTTTGTTTGGACAAAGAGCTTGTTTTTTTCAACTTACAACTCCTTTGAAAGTTGATGCTGGTACAGACTTTAAGTACTACATTATTATGTTGGGATGCCATTAAGTGGACATAAATTTAATATCGGACTTTTCAAGGCTAGCAAATGTTTTCTTGAGGGTCTGGATATAACCATGATTGCTTCAATATTGCTAAACTAAACCTAATACTTACATAAACCAATAAATTTTTAGTTTTGAATGCAGCATGTCTTCACTACTTAAATACTTGCTATTGGTATTCATGATTCCATGTGTTTGTTTGTATCTATGGTGACAACAAATCATTTTATCATTATAATTTTTGTCACTGTTAGATGTTCAAAGTACAAGGCTGTTCAGTAAGACAGAAACTTTGAATTTGCTTTCTGAACACACTCCAACATAACAAAATATAGCTTTCAAATATAAATATTGTGTTCAAATACTTCTGTATGGCTGCTTTGTGGGATGCCACACTGCCATTCCTACTCTGAGATTGTATTAGATGTTTTACCATTTGATGAAAGACATGGCAAATCTGATCTCTAAGGAACTCCATTTAGTACAGATTTTGTGGTAGAATAAAATACTGGTTTACTGACCTTTTGTAGTTTAATGACCTCTATTTTATTTTACTTCTTTATAATATAAATCAATTCAATACAACTAAATGGCATATATGCCATGTTATTCTACAAGGAAACCCCACCTTAAACCTTCCTTCTTAAGTGTAACGAACTTGATGACACACTTCATGGTCCTAACATTATTGTCATCACTTGTAATGTATTGACTATAAATAGCAAAAACAAGATTACACTAATGGGCCAATATAAATCACACTAAATTAAGTTTTGTTACTTTTATGATATTGGGTGTGATGAAGAGAATTTATTAACTCCAGAAAAATGCTTTGTAGCAACACTACTGCCTCTGTAAATTCTATAGCCCAGTCTTTGATATTACAAAAGTCTACTAAATCTATAGCAACATTATCAAAAGAATATAAGGACAATTTCCATTTTAAAAAGTTAATAAGGGTATTTTGGAAGGAATGTAGGTACATGCCCCTTGACCTACTGGAAAATTGATTCTACTGGGATGTCCAGCAGGACATCTTTTATACTGTATATCATACAGATTCACACACTCCTTAAACACTAACACTAGCATAGACGACAACACTTCATACTCTTGTTACGGTCTAGACAGTCACTGCCTTTTTTTAGGCAGACTTGAACTAAACAATACTACTATTATATTATAGTATTATAAATGAACTTACACTTTTATGTTTCTTACATAACTCCACACAACGGGCAGGGAAATCTAATGCATCTTTAGGTCCAAAGGAAAAGGCAATGTAGTCCGATGGGGAAGTATAATGAAACGCCATATACTCATTAACGCATTCTTCCTGCTCATACTGATTATATGATGTCCTTTTCTTCCACCATCTCCAAAGAAGTAGTCCACCTCCAATAAGACCAGCTATACCACTACAAACTAGTAACGGTCCTTTGTATGTATCCATTACACGTGTAAAGTATGTTAATATGACGTATTGCAAGATAGCCACACCTCTATGCAAAATAATAATTATAATAATTATACAATTCGCCTAGTCTATCTCTTTTTTCATCCAAACTGTAGCATGAGAGACTTGAAGACTATAAAATCTGTAGCTAAATCGCACTAGAGCTTGGATGTTTTCCTCTTCTAATAATATAAAGTCAGGAGATAATACTTTCTTTAAGCCGTCAAATCCTTGAACATTTTCTCCATCTTCATTTTTGTATCCAGCTATCCAACGATCCTGTACATAAGGAACGAATTGTTTCACACAATATGCGTATAACACACCTTTGGTAATTTGAACATTTCATCCCATCCATAAAAATCAACAATAACAAATATACCACCAGGAACAATGCACTCTCTCATATGCTCCAGAAAGAGCAATGGGTCTGGTAAATGACATAGTGTGTTACAAATCACCACCAGTCCAAATTGTCCTAAATCATTTGGCAGAGCACAGGCATCACCAACAAGAAATTTAACACGATTTTTGTCCTAGAGGAAATTAATATTATTTAAGAATTTACGAGAAGACCTCACACACACTATAGAATATTGACAAAATGTTGCTATGCATTACAATCTGCCATATGTCCAATATTTAACTATTATATTATAAACTGTAAATCCACTTTTGTCATTGCTAGCACATGATTCATCTGGTGTAGGTGTCCTTGGCATCTAGTTTGTAGCCACATTGACTTCTCTCAAGGCAATAATGCTCTGAAGTACAATATTTTATCTTGGGATGAAATTTGTCTAATTACGTCTGCATGTTTATTGAAAATTTCTCGTAACCTATACTAATACATATGTATATATATACATAATTATACATACACAGATACATACATACAGATATATGTTAATATCTATATACTTTTTGGCCTGACTTCCGGAAAGGGAAAAATTAAGCATTTTAAAACATTCAGATATTATGATAGCTCAAATAAATAATGTTTCTAGCTTTTCAAACCTTCAGCTTTAAAGCTGGCAAGCAATTCCAATGCAGTCATATATATGCATATCAATGTATGCATGTATGTGTGTGTATGTGTGTGTGTGGCTTGACTTAAAGCTGACACCCACTTATACCACTTTCAAATATGTAGAGAAGTCAACTACTGTTTCTGTTAACTCAATCTCTAAGGATGATATAAATAAAAGAAGTCCTGGAGAAACAATATATACACCTCAACTTGGTTGCTTTATGGTTGTGAACAAAATTTTGAATAATCTTGATTTTTGTATACTAGTACACTTGCAAGTAATGCTAACTCTTTTAATAAAAACTTTAATAGCAATTTAGTTGAGGTACAGTAGGGAGTAAAATGCTAACTGTTTCCTTCCAACTACTATATGTGATTCAAACAAGTTGCAAGTCATAACATTGAACATGTCAGCCTGTTTCAAAGCTCTCAGTCCATTTTTAAAATGGGCCAAATCTTTGAAATTGGACTTTGCAGGGATGAACAGGAGCACTATATAATACATGAATGGCCCAAACTCACAATATCTGGATTAATTACTGCTTCATATTCCTCTTCAATTTTTCCTTCAAGAGTCAACTTGTATGAGAGCCTACCAGTTTGTTTCAATTGGTTAGCCTTATCAATACATAGTGTTGCTACATCAATACCAATGACTTCATGAAAAACAGCAGCTAATTCAAATGATACTCTCCCAGTTGCACAACCAATGTCAAGAGCACGAGATATTATAGCATCCTACAGTGAGAGAAATTGGCGAACACATTTTAGCCCAATATCCAATAAAATAAATGTAAAATTTATGTCTAAATATGGTGTTCATAAGCATAAAAGTTTACTTTATCAAATTTAACTGTTAAAATGGTTGAATGGCTCATTTTCTCATACAAATGAGCTTTATTAACCAAGCTTTTCTGTCTATCCACATTTTAATATTAACAATACCAGATTATCTCGACCTGTTTATGTGATGAGGGCCTGAATATGCCAGACTAGGATATAATAAAATGCATGGGTTCCTAGTGTGTCTGTATTATTTTCATTGTGTGGGTCTAATGGAATGTAATACTGTGATTTCTACAATTGTAATGAGTACTCTACAAAGGGGTGGGTATATCAAGCTCCCAGTTGTATCTTAGGCACGAATGTACTGTTTTATGGCCATTGGACTTAGTTGTTGAAAATACCTATACTTTTTATTGATGGTCATACTACATAAACTTACATTTTTATGCCGCTTACACAATTGTGCACACTTCACAGGAAAGTCAAACGAATCTTTGTGGACACAAGGAAAAGCAACGTACTCGGCTGGAGTAGCATAGTGATAACCAATCCACGCATCTACCATTTCTTCTGTCCAATCATCATCGCTTACATTGTCTCCGTTACAATGACGGGCTCTCCACCAACGCCAGAGTAATCCTCCTCCAAGCAAACCAGCTACACCAGCAATCACAGCTCCAGACACTGCTACAACTTTTCTGTCCATACTTTTCTCGGGGGTTGGGTTTTCACATGGAGTCATATGGACTCATCTTTGTGTCTCTAGGCTATGTTTATTCAAAAGTGGGCGTTGTCGCTATAAATCTTGTGACTTGCAGAACGAGAACACAACAGCTATTCTAATGGCGGAGGGCGAATCTCAGTTAGAAATCAGTACAGGGATAAAAGAAATCCTGTACAAAGTACTTGTTGTTGGTAACTTTGGTGTAGGTGAGGCCATACAACCTATGAATATGAGTGTATATTAATATCATCCCCAAATCATTAATAGCTATTAATAGCCTATCATAGTAGCTTTGGTATCAGGAGCTCTTAACAATTGACTTTAACAATATTATTGGAACAAGTAATATCTTAGCATCACTCATTTGCTTTATTTAATGCCAACTATTACATCATAATTATCCAGTGACTGAATATGGCTGCTTGCTAAAGCAGTGAGTTTGTCCTTGTTTTAAGCTAGTTAGCAAACAGTAAATACCCTAAGCAATGCATCTACAAGATAATTTCACTTTGCATGATAAATTAAGTTGAAAGAGTTCACTTTTTTGATTAAGGGTATATAAAATTGCTAAACTCAAGTCATTAGTACTATTTATAGATAGATCAAAAATTGCTTATGTTAGCTATTTTCAATTTCTACATTGGTGTATTACATCTGTTTTTGGACAGTTATGTTAATGGCCTAGAAAAATTGACCATTTTTAATAAAACAGACGCTTAATATATATCTAATATATCACTGAACTTGTTTACAATCCTTTGTCAGTGTGTATGATATATATGTCTCAATTGACTTAATAGACTTTTAAAGAGATACGTTTTAGGATTCTTGTATTATGTATGAAATACTATGTGAGAATCAGCAAAGTGCTAATAGATCAGATTTGTTGTAGTCATTGTGTTGCTGATCTCATTGTACAGCCCATGTTCTTGCCCAATAGTTTATACGTTTTCTACTGTAGTATCATGAAAAACTTAAACTAAGATACTTGGCTGATGTAACATAATATATTATTCTAGCATTACTCTCAACTTGCATTATAAACTTTTTATCTATCTGTTTTGATGTAACATTTTCATCTTTTATGAATTAGCAAGCTTCTACATGTAGATCATTGAACACTAGTGAGCAGCTGTGTTAAATATCATTTGATGTCACTAACAGTAACTATTTACATGTTTCTGTGTGCTTTAGCCTGAAATAACTGTGTAGTGACTGAAGTGGCATTACATTATGTCACTAGTCATTGCTTTGATAGTTAGTTACTTAAATAATGTATGATGTATTCACCTTGTTTTTGTGAATTTGCCAGCTGTGTAACATGTTCTGTTTTAATTATATTATATACTGCTTGTTGTGTCCAATTTAAAGGTATCATCAAATATATAATAATTATGATAAATTAAGAGCAAACATCTTGCTCCAATGCTATCATTATCTTTCTCTCTTTATGTTGTGAACCTCTGTCAACTGTCAACATTACATGTATTTCAGGAAAGGTATGGTAGTAAAATAATATTGTAATATAGACTGTAATTCTGTATGGTTGTAACATTGCAGTAAACTTCAGTATATTATGTTTTTAGATTATGTCATGATTTAAATTTGGTCTCACTTAGCAATGGCATGAAATTACTGAATATAATCTTGTATGAATTTTGCTTGTATGTTCTTTGCCTATTTTGTGAAAGTAATGTATCTGTTGGTATTAGTTGAAGTGGTGAACAGTTACTCTCAGTAAGAGGTTATTGGAAAGAATGTTGCATGAATTGATAGTTTGATACACAGAAACCAGGCTTTTACAAAATGTTACAGTCACTATGAGAGGTGACTAATTTAATTATGCAATTATGCTAAACCATAATTATGTATTACGGTAGCATTCGATTAGCAGTCGAAACTTAAAATTTGCGAATTAATAGACCTGTAACTAATAATTGTGTGAATTTTAACCACAATTTTTTAAATAGCATATCTGTCTTCATTATATTGCAGGCATGTATGCTAGGCCAAAGTATAAATATGGTGTGTAATACTTGTATGTTGCCCTTAATTATTGGGGTAAGTCTAAGAGGGCACTATAGTGTTATCTTTAAACAAACTTATTGGTCACACTTCAGACCCTTCGAGGGTATGGGGTCTTGATTATAAGAGAATGATGCCTTTTGTAACTAACTCATGCTGATGACCTAGTAATTTCTTTAAAAGAGTATTTGTTCCCCTTTAGACAGGCTAGGGACATAGAAATAGATATGTAAACATAAATCGTTAGTTATAATTATGGTTCCTGCTTGACCCTAAATGTCATTTGATGATAGTTGTTGGTAGCCAATACAAATTGTAGAATGTTGTTCAGTAGCAGTGATCATGTTAGCAGTGTGGCAATAGCTTCTCAAGTGATTACTTTTATTATTGGATTGTGCAATTAAAAATGATCATTTTGAGAAAATGATAATCCCTTTGGCTTTGTAATTAATGTAATTTGTAATTCTACTACAAAGTGGTTGACTATGAAGTTTTCTAACATAAAAAGCATAATGTTGCAAAAACACTACGCATTCAATTTAGACTCACACTTACAATGCTTTACATTTCCTTAGTTTCTTTCTTGAGTGTGTTGTCAATTATACTGGTACTGTACAGATTGTCTACAGTCATATAAATTGCTGAAGTAGTAATTGAACAAGGTTGTTAACTTATTGTCAGTTAAAATGTTAAACCAACAGATGTTAGAGGATTAGATTTTGTGATGCCCTGGCCCAAGCCTGGAATTAGATACTATGATTACAGGAAGTATTTAAAACCACTAAATTGATGTCCTTGATTGTTATTTTTTCATTTACAGACATCCATCATCAGACGGTATACTTCAGGTACAAACCTTAGATTTAAATAATTTATATTGACTTTCATTTCATGTTTTAGGTGTTTTTTCGGCCCACTATAAATTGACTATTGGAGTAGATTTTGCATTGAAAACACTCACATGGGATGAGAATACAAAAATTAATATGCAGTTGTGGTATGTTTAAATAATACTTAATTCTGAACAATATATGTTTGATAACAAAGATGAAATTAAATTGGTATATATATTCCATAGGGATATTGCTGGTCATGAAAGGTTTGGGCATATGACAAGAGTTTATTATAAATATGCGTAAGTCTCTCATTGTTCAACATGCTTTATGTGCCAGGTAGACCTGAAATTGTTTCAGGTCTTGTGTGTATTTAATGTTATTTTAAGTTTTATCTGACCATTGATAGCTACTGAAAGCCAATGTGGCAATGCAGACAATGATACTCTTAATGCAAGTGTTATAACTTGAGTGACACTGTTTTAAGCCTTTAGCATAAGTATTAGGACAGTTGATAGTACTATCAAAAGAATGTTAGTACAATCATTTACAATTTTATAATTTTTTTCTATTTATAGGATAGCAGCTATTATTGTATTTGATATCACAAGGTAAATCCTGGCACTATATGTACACTAAATATCTATCCAACCTGAATCTTGTCTTCAGTGTATAATATAATATGTTTTATAATATTAACCTCTTATTAACTCAGTACACAATTTTTCTTTCCATAGACAACCAACCTTTGAGTCTGTACCCAAGGTAAGGGAGCAATGTCTTCTGAATGTATTGATTAATTGTTTAATAGTGGTTAGATGATGTACGACAAAAGGTGGTCTTAGAAAATGATGAACCTGTTCCTGTTGTATTATTAGCTAACAAAGTACATTTGTGTCCCATTAAGATATAATATGTAATGCATCATTCTTGTTACTGTAGTGTGATTTAAATGAAAGTGCACAGGTTGACCAATCAAAACTCGATCAATTTTGTGAAGACAACCAACTTATAGGATGGTTAGTGTAGATATTAATGGAAATATTGTCTGAATACTATTGAATGGCATTAGAATTAATTATTGTACTACAATTAAGATCTTATGAAGATCAAGGTGTTGGGATGAGAGGAACAACTCTAATGGAAAAGTTGAATTCTATCATATCGTACCATTTGTAAATGTGTCAATTAGAAAGAACTAGGGAAAGCTTCCTAAGTCAATAATCATAGACCAGAATTAAGTTGATAATAAAAAATGTTATTATCTTCATTGATCTCTATAATCCCAGCTGAATTTGTCCAGTTTGCTTATAGATATTGTGTATGTGTACTACCCTTCCTCAATTAAGCATAATTCAGTATTACAGCCTGCCTATAGTTTCACATGGTACATCAACTGATCACACCTTGCTCATGAATTGATAAGCAGAGGAAATTTTGGCTCTACTTTGGATTGGTTGTAGCACTATAGTATTGTTTCCTACAACCAACAAATGTCTTTGCTTTCATTGTTGACGGATCATGAAATACCTGTATTTAACTTCTTAAATAATCTAAATAGAGCTAATAGCCTATAAGTCATAAACAATGGGCACAGCTGTCATTTATAAGTTGTTAATTTTGTGTGATACACTTGTACTATTATCTGACTATTTACAGGTTTCCTACATCAGCAAAAGATAATACAAATATTGGTAAGTAAATTTTGATGTTAAAATAAAATATGCACACCAAAAGTAATGTATCTGTTAAGCTTTAGTACTGATAAAGTGTTGCTAAGAAGCAGCTCAATATTTTGCTACTTTCAATTATTGCTTTAAAGAAATACACTATGAATTATTCCCCGTAATATTAGAATATTTGGTGTTACAAGACCAATTTTATATGTGGCTTAATTTTTTTAATCACAGATGAAGCTATGAGTTATTTGATAGAACGCATAATGGAAATTTCAAATAACCACCTGGGAGACTCGCCTTCACCAAGTGGAGACACGTTACAATGTGTAGAAGGCACAGATGGTTTTGGGCTGACACCTCTTGGGGCAGATATATCAATGACCAATGGTCATGCATATCAGTTACCACCAACTAAACAAAAATCTGAATGTTGTAGTTAGTAAGATTTTACAATATGAGTTTGCAGATATTAGCTTTAGGTATTATGTACTATTGAGTGTGTATTTGTTTCATATATTGTACTGTGATAATGTTGTCTGTGTGAATATGGACAAATTGTATCACTTTTGCTACACCATAAACAATCTTTTTATTGCTTCCTTCTTTTGTATAATACTAATGTTAATTGTATTATTTCTTAACTAAGTTTTTGCCTTCTTTGTTGGCAAAATAGCACTGGTATACACATTTTGGTTAGTAGTGATGGTAGGGAACATCAATAACAAAAGCTTACCTATTATAATCTATATCAATTCTCAGAATGTAAGTTCCATCATTATCCTTTGAATGGAAGGTATATGCTGTAGGAAGTAACTATTCACCAATAACCACTAAGCCACAACAGAGGCCATGGTCAAAAGAAGTAAACATGGTTACCCTATATGTGCCACACATGCTTAGTACAAACATTCTCACACTGCTGTAGTAGTGATTACTTGATCATTATGACTATACTGTGTGCATTTTCTACAATGCATAGTATGAAGCTTACAATTTATTATATGGAATATATGAGTTTTGTAGGACAAGATCAATTTCCAAAAGTTCAAATTCCATAATATCAAATCAATGTAAATTCCTCAAAATCAAGTACTCTTTAATTATTATACACAATTAATCAACTCCTAAGACACTAAATCTCAAACTTAACATCATGAATCCTAAACTCATTGGTCAGTAATGTTGAAGTTGAGTCTGTAGCATAATATGAGTTGACTTCCTGGAAATCGAAGGACACAAATTGGTTAGGTGTTAACTTTGCATAACCAGAATATTGCACCATACTGACTTAGTGGGTGGTGTCATGCTGACTAAACACATGTCCTAGATAACAGTAATGTATTATGATATATATATTTTGGAAATAATTGTATTTAAATTTTCAATCTGATTAACATACATAAGCAGAATATATACATATATATACATAAATATGAAAGTGATTCAATTTATACTTGACAAAAACAACTACAAAGGGACATAAGCAAAGATTAACCTGATTTACTGATATTTATGTGTTATTATATTTATTGGGATATTCTACAAACAAGCTGTTCTGTAATGAGTATAATAGTCCACTCTTTGTCTGATTTCACAGGCCTGTACACCTTCTGTTCTGAAAGCAAATGATCCTTCTCCTTCAGGTGCTCTACGTCCTGCCTCGAAGGCGAAAATGTCGCCATCTAAATTAACACCATATTTTCGAATACAGGACAGAGGCCAATGTGAGGAAAACTTAGGATGGTGCTCGTATTTAAAAACGATTTCGCTATCAGTGACTTCAAGGTATCCTATATGAATAATTCGTCCTTCATCGTCGATGTTTTTTACGTGGAAGCTTTTTGGAGGATAACACGAACTAGGAGCCGGTTCATACACACCATCATTCACTGGGGAACTTAGAACAACAGCCATTATCTTCGCTCTATATGACAAGTAAAAGATTTAGTCTTGACTTTCTGCTCCTTGGCTTATACCTCCGCCTTTTAAATGTTGCGGTTTATTAATTAAAATTATTATTTCATATAATATAATGAATACAGAAATCATACAACAGACACTTCAATCATCTTCACCACTACTAAATGCCTTCTCAAACTCTTCATCTTTATCTCTGTTATCTATCTCTCCTTCATCACTAGAAGTTTGTCCGCCTTGTTCTTCCATGTCTGATTCCATAAGTGCCCCTTCCTCTAGCTCATTTTCTCCAAGGTTGGGTGGTTCAAGTTGAGTTAAACGAACATCCTAGAACATAACGTGACATGTAATGCTAAAAACATGTTTGCATTACTTGAGCATAGTTTTCCTGTTCTGTCATTTCTCTGTGTCGAACCAACAATTTTGAATTCATTGCAGATTTAGCTCGTGTTCTTCTTTTGTTTAATCGTACTCTATAGGATGGCAAGTGATTGATAAATCATACAACTCACAGTAAACAGCTGTGTGGACAGCATTAATAAGTGTGCTATGCCAAATTGGGTGGGATAATTTGCACATGGAAGCCCGGTAGACAAGGATGTCAGGTAATGTCTGTTGTACCTCAAGTAAATGCTAATGTTTGTACACAAATAAGTTAATTAAAGCTATACAGACAGTGACCTTTACATACTGTTTACAAGTAAAGAATTTTCTTAATTTGTTTGTCACCTACACTACTTTGCTGTCTTAAGTTCTCATCCTTCAATGGATTAACCAGGAAAATGGAGGAATGCAAAATAAGACAAATAGAAGGTGATTGCTTACACAATGACATGTAATCGATGGTACACTTTTAAAATTCATGACAAAGAGTACAGGATAACACACACACATCATAACAGCAATATTGATATAAAATTTATAGATAGGCCATAGGTCAAAGTACAATAACAAACTCCCAAAAGCTCTACCTGTAGTTCTATCCATTTGGAACATAAGTTGTGTGCTAACTAGCTTCTCTATGGGATAATACAACTACTGAGTTTCTATCAGTCACTTACATTAGAAGTCACACAGTCTTTATCCTCCCTACATCATTAAGCACATTGTTTAAATAAACAATTACCTCGTTTCAATTTCATTATAATACACACCATCACTCGGTCTCACGACGAAGAAGTAGGTTTCCTATAAAAAAGGTAACACTTAGTAGAAACTAGTATCTCTGTAAACTATAACATATCAAAGGACACATAAGCATGTGTACACTAGTAAAGTTATACAAATTCAAGGATAATTGACACCTGTTACAACTGTCAATTACAACTGATTACTATAATAGGGAAAGCTATGTAGTTTCCTGATATAAACCAGGAAGGCATAGATAAAGATGAGTGGTTGATGTAGCTGTAAAAAACTGGTTGATTACATACCTCATAACCTTTGCTGGCTTTGTTCTTGACATTCCAATTGTACTCTTTAGTTAGTCTGTATTCATATCTGAAGAGATAATTGTTTGAGTGTATATCTAGTGCTTGTTGTACTTTTTACAGCAAGAGCAATTCTAATAGTTTTTAGCTAAACATGAAAATTAATTTTATTACACAATGTACCTTTCATCATTGGAAAAGTTTATGCTATGTGAAAATAACTGGGTGTACTTGAATGTGAAATTCAAAGTAGTGATGATATATAGTTAAGTTAAACTATCCAGTACTAAATTTTAACTAGTTAGTCAACTTTAGCAAATTGACAAGTATTGAATATGAAAGATCTTCTCATCATAAGGAACAAGTCATGTGCAGCATAATGTGTTTTATTGGTAATGGAAATATTTGATAATTTGGGATCAAATCAGTAAAATTAAAAAATCAACATAACTTATTTTTGATGGTTTTCAGTAAATCATTGCTCTAATTAATGGTTTGGTACTATCATTGAGTAGATTGTAGTCTTAAGACAAGATAGCTAGTCACATAATAAGCTATCATAAAATTTGTATACCTGTATTTAGTACAGAGAATAGAAGGTCTCTCCAAGACTTTAGTAACATCTATATTTTGTACAAGAGCTGTTGATTGTTTATCATATTTGAGCAATGTAGCAACATGAAATAATATTGATATATTTTGATTTGACCATTTCCTGCAGACCATCGATACTCCAACAAAATTGATCACCAATAAAACTCACTATACAGGACTTGTTTACTATGATTGCCAAGGTGTGATTTGCCCACATTATACTAAGATCTCATGCCTCACCCTCATGCCACAAGAATGATACATTTATATATTTTTACTGTCATTACAGTAGTATACTCCAACTTAACTGTCAAACAGTAAGATATACATAGGATCACTGTTAATACAAGCTATTATACTTTGGCCTATCGCCCATCATCTTGTTAATGGTAGCCTTTACTTAGCATGCATCAGTAGAGCTTCTCTACTCAGCAGCTAGCCACCAGTTGTACATAACCACACTAAAAACATTCTTTGATGTTGCAGGTTCAGAGAAGATTTTAGACACAACATAGATACATGTAGATAGAGTGATATTTTCTGCCATCCATTAATTGCAACTATTAGTTACTTGGCTAGCCTCTGGGTTTGTTAATTATATCATGTGCTATCATGTACTTACTCTTCTTCTGGTCTATAAAGAGTGCCTGCTTCTTCATCCTCTTTTCTCTTTCTAAGCGTTTCAGGTGTGGGTAAAAAATAGGCTACAAATTGTTCATTGTTTTCATCCATCATACCTCTAGAGGAAGACATTTATTGTAACATAATACTCTATTCAAGAAATACACTGATATATTCACTGTATACCTGATCATTGCTTGGGACATTTCTGCTATCTGTGTTGCTTCATTTTTACCAACTACAGCAGGGTCAGTATCAAATATGACTTGAGCAAAGGGAAGATTCCAAAGCTAAAGAAAATGACATCATACAATTTAATATTATTAAGAATATACCTGAAAATCGGGGAAAAGAGGCAGCACTTGTTTAGCTTCAACTCCAGGTTTGCTGTAATGTTTAATAATCTATAAATTGAAATAATAAAATCATAGGATATGATGCATAGTTTAATGAATATTCAAATTTCAATATTTAATAAGGATATTACATCAAGGTTAATGAATTCATCAATACTGGGGGAATATATGTCTGTAAAGGAAGTTATAGAGTCAATAGTGTGACTAAGGATTAAAGCAACATCAATATGCTGCAGTGAAGTTCAACAATTTAGTGTTAAGACTGACATTTATACTTAGACAACAGATAACCTGTTAACCATGTGTGAATGTAAACAAGATTAGTGAACCTACAGGAAATGGATAATAGCTAGAGAGGTCTACTTCACCATATCTTATCATTTAACACATCACAGTCCCTGGTGGTTAGCATATGTATGTACAGTGTACACACCCACCCACACCCCACACCCCCATAAAATAAGTACAATAATTCCAACTCCTGTTCGTGTTAGATAAACTTAAAAACAATAATGTCTGTTTGGTTCAGTACTTTTCATTGGACAATTCTATAAATATATGTGTACAGTCTCCCTAAGAATTTTATAAGACAACATTTGAAATTAGCCTTAAGCCCAAGTACCTACAATATGATTTTGGAAAAAAAAGTCCATACCACAGATTCTTGATTGCATTATCACATTTTGCAATATAATGTCTTGCATGAACAGAGGAAAACCATTCTGTTTGATTGCAGAGACATGTCTCTATTTAAGTAAATTACAATTTTCAGTCCTACACAAGCAATAAGAACTGAGGAAAATGCACATAAACTTATATCTCTATAATATACATTGTGCATCGAACTTAACTGACCACCACCTTAAACAGGATCATCTTACAAGTTACCTTACCGGTCTCTTAGCAGCTTCAAAAGTGCTCTCAATTGCAGAAATTTGGCTAGCACGATCCTAAATTGATATACATTGTTTGAATCAAGACAAAATCAAAGAGGAATAAATAATGAGATTATAGATTTATAACTTTTCAAAAGACAATCACTTTTAAATCTAAAACCTAAAATAAATGTATGCCAAGTTAACATAACTCATATTCTGGGAAGCTACTTCAATTTAGTCAAATTATGGGTAGAAATGCTAAAATATTTGTTAGCTAAATAAGAATTTGACCTTTACAGTGTTCCCTATGAGTATATATGACATATATAATTACCTTATAAAGGTCAAGACCTTGTAACTTCTTTTTAACACTATAACCAACTCTGCAAAGATAAAGAAAAGTACATTACTCACGTCACAGTATATGAATTATCACTACAACCTCGTGCATTTATGCTCTGTGCTGGTTACAGAATTAACATTAATTAACCACTAATTTTATTAGTCATGTGAAAGTACACTATGAAAATTCCCATTAAACACCAAGCACACTGGGACTTACATTATTATGATTCAAATAGTTGTTATCAGGACTTTAGATTAGAAACATGTAGGTTTGTATATTAGACAGGTGCATGTTGCTGCCAACATAAAAGTTTTGGCAATGAACTACATAACTGTAGTAACTCAGGCAAAATTAAACAACTAAATTAATGGCAGGCAAACAAGAAACCATCAGAGAGAGAGAGAGAGAGAGAGAGAGAGAAAGAGAGAGAGAGAGAGAGAGAGAGAGAGAGAGAGAGAGAGAGAGAGAGAGATTACCACATATTACTTACTTAGTTTCTGCTGTTTCCCCAGTAGCGTGTGATCTGGTTAATTCTGATGAAATGTACTCAGTTCTTCGTAGCCAGGACACATTTCTGGCATGTTGTCTAGCCCTATGTATTTCAAAATTACAACATGTACATTTCTTTGTTTAATTATCTTCAAGTCACAACCTTATTACTATTCAAAAACAATACAAATTATACAATGCAGTCTCCTATATTAAATCAAGACAGTATTTTCCTATATATCACACAAACCAGACAAATCTTATCATGACTATCAGTAATTTATTTAACAAATAAAAATAATTCAGTTAACTTTGGCTTTTCATATTACCCATAAGATATTACATAGAAATGATGCTATCGAAACCACCTCTGGCATCTAGTCTGCATTTGTTTGTCTGATTGGCAGAGACTAATCTATAGATTTTGTGTATTGAATGATTGGAATATCTACTTAGATCAAAAAATAGTCTACTTGTTTGAATTCTTCTTGTTAGTCTACTTGTTCTTGTGGGTCTTTATTACATGACAGATATCTAATGCACTTAAAACATATAATATGTTATTTGGACAAAACGTTTGTACAATACAGTTATTATTCACATAATATACTAACTTATTTTGGATAACTTTGCCAAGATAAGTCTCATAATTAGTAGAACTGACCTTTTCGATTCTGGCTGTGGTGTCACTTCTTCCTCCAGTAATGCTTCATCTGCAGGATCTAATATCCCTAAAAATGGTAAAGAAAAAAACAACAGTATCTTATTATACATATATATTATTGAACAAATTAAAAATACAATTTGTATCAAGAACAGTATCTCACCTGTGTCATCTTTATTGGCATATGTTTCAGGAAGGATGAGGTCAATAGGAACTCCAAGATCAACTTCAGTCAGAACATCATGTTTATAATTTCGTTCAAGACTGGTAGGATTATACTGTATAAACCTGAGAAGTATGATGTACAATATTATGTAATAGAACACAATAAGGAATATACAGTCTAGTTAGTATAGTTTATGTCCACATCCAATTAGCATAAATACAGTATAACAATGATGTCTCACCTGAAAGGATCGAAAGGATAAGTAAGAAACTTTGGTTCAAATGGGATATCTGGTAAAGTGTTCTTAAATCTCATTGAACATAGCAAGTCATTCCTGCTAAGAAATAGAAATAACAATGCCAAAAAGTAAAAGAAACAAGCTAGGGATTTGCTGTAATACACTACTCCATATAACAATCCCAGTAAACTTTCAAAGTTTAAATGTAAATTCAAGCAGTAACATGATATCATAAATCTAATTCCTTGGATTGGTGATGAATTTACATGTTCCTATGTTGATGAGGCCTGAATTAAGGCTGGTGCCACATAGACACACTAACCAAGATGACTTATTGCTTATCTTAAGATACTGTTAGAATTTAAGTAGTGCGGCAGGCAGGATTTAAAAGGTTATCCTACTATGGTTTTATATGTGGTCTTTTAATGAATTTAAGAATGATTTGAGGCAATCTTTGGGCACACAATGTAAAGGCATCAATCAAATGAAACATACTCATACTCTACTTAGTTCCACTCAATGTAATTGTAACTTCATAGTAAATTTTGCTGACAGTAATGCAATGTGTAGCAGATGGTACTATAATTCTTTAGTGAAAGGTAGGTGTGACTGATAACTGTGATTCACACATTTGTTGCATTGACTCATTACATATTTGGTTAAACGTTTTTGGCAAGCCTTGGTTGTAACTTAAAAAGTAGTATTTTCTACACAATTTTAAAGTGTATAACCATTGGCTGTGAATTAGAATATGTATGTATTTAGTTACTCCTACCTAGGACAAGCAGTTCCAGCTGGTGGAGCTCTCTGAGAGGCATTTCTCTTGTCACTACTGTATTGAAATTTGAAAATGACATTAACTGTACTTCACTTACGTTCTTGCATTTTGCCTAGCAGTGTCCACAGTTGGCATAGTAAATAAGAGAAGTCTAATTAAAGGCTCACTGTCTCATATTAACAGGCGTGGCTTAGCTACTCGTATTCCATTTAAAGCGCCCTTAACTTTGGAACTTAAAACCAGTACAAAATCATTTGATAGAAAGCGTCAATATAACAGCAAAAACAACATGCAAACAGCTAAATTAAAATTAAATCAATCCTCTCCTCTTCTTATAGTCCGATAAATTTAGTGATTTCCGAGGACCATCATTGCGATGTGTAGTCACAGTGCTAGACAAAGTTTTTACAGTAGGAGGATCTAAATATAAAAAAATAGGCATATACTATATTAACTGTGTAAAGTCCTCAGATATTAAAGAATTATAATCTTTAGCAAATATTGTTAGAGCCATTTCACTTTTTCAAGTTTACATTTATTCATCCATCGGATATAACTGACAAGAATAGTCAGATTAAATCAATTGATTATGATATGTGTTCAATCTACATGTAGAGGTAAATACAACGTATGCAACAATTGTATTGCAATAATCATTTTCTTAGTTTTCCATAAGCAGAATGAAAATTTCACAACTAATTCATTCTGCACTGATTTATCTGTTCTTTAGATCAAACTACAATACCTCACTGAAAAAATGATAAGCTATTTTAAACAATTGATTATTGTTCAGACTACATTTGTAACACAATAGTTAACTAATTATGGTATGTTGATAAATATTTCTTTATTTATATAATAAAGAATTATCCATAAGCCAGACACTAGTCCTTCACAAAGTGGTTTCCAATCATTAAAGTCAATCGACATTGTTTACAAAAGTCTTAATTAGAATACCAAAATATTTATTAAAGTGAATGGAATATATGAGAACTTATGTACAAACTACAAATGAACTGACCTTGTGTTTCTTGTGGAAGATCTATATTAATATCAAAGTCATGTGCTGAGAACAAATCATCCACCTGGCTAGTATTTGTTACTCTAGTGGGGGGTGTATCTAGTACAGTGAGATCGAGATTTTCTATTTGTCTTAAGTCTCTTCTACTCTGTGAGAGAGATAAGACGTGAACAAGTGAGTATTTGTGCATATCAGTTACTATTTTCAACAAAATAATTTGTTGACCAGTAACATTAATTTTATATCCCAAAGTAACATTTCAAATTGTATTCTGTTAAACATGTTCTTTAGATTAGAAAATGAACTCAGGCTAATGATAACAGAAATGGTCTAGTAAGTGATCTAACACAAAGTTGAATTTAATGATGTATTCCATGTTATTGAGGTTTAAGCATTGACATACGGATAGGTACTAAGCTTAAATGTTAACAAGTATAGAATAATACTTAAGCTGGACCATTTCTTTCTGTCAGTTTAAAATATTTGGCCACAATATCAACTGAATCTGAGAGATACAAACCCACGAGTACCTCTACCTACATAGGGAAGATTGTCTATTGAAATGTATTTGGAGAAAACACTGAATATCTCAGCCAAAACATATCAGAATCTCTCATTATTTAGCAGCAATTCAAAACTTCATGCCCAAATAATGACTGATTACAATCACAAGACAATAGAATTTGGTCAATGTTTAAAGTTTGAGGGGGCATTCATACGTTAGTATTAACAACATTGATGGCAATTCCAGACATGGCTCAACAGCTGCTTTTTGTAGGTTTGCACAAACTTCAATTGCTAGTTTACTACCATCCAACAATTAGATAAATAACAAGATTTTCTTTAAATACCTCACCTGTTCACTTGCATGCAAAGTTTGTTCTTCACCTGCAATCAATCCAGTTAGACCAGATTCCTATCAACAAAAACACACATATGAAAACAACTACAAAGTGTATTAGCTAGTTGAGCAACATGATGATTACAATATTCCTCTAAATAACCTTTTCCATCTATTAAATGATCTTAAGTTTGAATATAAAATTTAGTTTTACATCACTTCTGATTATTCATGTATACTTCAAAACCATACTTAGTCAATGTATTAATTTGGCAAGCTACTTTCACTCCTATCATAAAAACACTTTTGCAGTACTCAAGCTGATAGACAGATAACAGAACCTTCCTTCTATTGCTTTGAAAATTATCAATGACAAAGGAAGTTTGATTTGTTTGGAAAAATGAAAGGGACAGGCCTTCTGTATGTAATCTTGTTCAAAAACAGATTGTAAAGGTTAAAATATACCAATAAGAACACACCTGAGATGAATGGGTTTCCATTTCATCAATAGTACTTGTGATATCTTTTCCCTATTAAAGTTATAAAGAACATAAATAAAACAACTCTGTAACATACAAATGTAACAAGACGAGGCATGCATTTCCTTCGAGTAAAAGGATCTTCTTCTTTTTCTTTAATACTTGCCATTTCTTCCTAAAAAATAAGATAAAATGACATAAAGTAAGTCATTTATTGAAACTGCTCTTTATTATACTATTTTCTCCTAAAACAAATGACAGATACTATAATCTGCTGAAACCTTGCCAATATTATGGATAAATAATTAAAGAGTTGAAGTGTGAAATCTTAGTTCCAAAATAAACACAGCAATATCTTGTACCAGAAGCTATGTAGTCAATAGTTACTTGCAAAAGCACTGACAAAGAAACTTGGCCCCAAGGTCAGTAAATTTTCACATACTGCATGAAAATCTTGACCTGTTTATGTCCAATATTACATCTACTGTAACTGCCATTCAAAAGACATACACAGTCACATACTCCTTCCTCCTTTGTGAGGCTATGGGCTCCTCCTCTTAAGTATAGTATAATTAGTTGCTATTACTTTGAGTGCTTCTTCTGCTCGCTCAACATTTCTTTGTCTATTTCTTTCATTGATGTAACTAATATAATCAAAAAGAAAATTTACTACACTTCATTAAAATTAAGTGTATTTTTTACATTAGTGTATCAAGACACAAAATATAAATTTTAGATTTGTAATGATACAAACAAATCATAGCAATTAGAGCTAATGTTTGTTTGGTATATTAAGTGTACCAGTGAACAAATAAACAGGGAACCAAAATACAAACCATGACCAATGAAACATGGTGACTCTTGTTCTACCAATTATCCAGTCTTTATTTTCAAATATTATTTTCTGCTTTTCACAACCAATAAGTTTATGCATGTTCATTTCAAAAATTATAGTATTGAATTTTGAAAGCCTTATGTAGTCAATTATGGGAAGTCTAGCCTTTTTAATAGAAAGGTAGAGAATATGAGAGGTGTGAAAATGTTGTGATCATATTCTATTACAGGATTGCTTAACATGCAGTAAAAAAATGTCAAAAATGTCAATTACCTGATAGCAGAGAGTCCTTTTGTTCGTTGTTTGTCTAGTTCCTCAGCTCTCTCTTCTAATTCCTCCAACTGTTTCATAATGGATGCTGCTCTGTCAGATTCACCAGATTGCTCAGCTATCTCCTAGTGAAGGAATGAAACAGTCTTCCAAAATCAAACAAAGTTTATTTAAACAGATATACTATGAATTCATTGAACCATCCTTCAATTGCAACAAAACAAACAAATAATAATTAAGAACCTAAATTGCACTTATAAGATCAGTAATAAATTTAACCTTTTCTCTCAGCAATCTGTTCTTGGTCAGGGCATAATTGTGAGGATTTTTTCGAAATTTCTGCTTCTCCATAATGATCTGAATTTAGTTATGGTAAAAGATACTTTAATCAAAACCGTACTTTGTCAATATCTTCTTCTTTAAGATTAGCATTTTTACTACTTTCTATTTCCTTGGCTTTCTTTTCAATTGACAGTACTGTTGGTAGTTTAATATGATGTGATTCATTCTATAAAAAGAATAATTATATAATAATAAAACTATCCATGAGAATACTCTACATTGAAGACAAGAATAAAAGGCTGTCCAAACAAATTGTGAGAAACTGACTATTGTAACAACATTCCAATGACCACTACAAATACTAGATAGGAAACTGTTTTTGAGGGATTTTAGGATAAGACATGACAAGTTGACTAAATATTTATATGCATTCACAGTACCACTAGTGGTCTATTTGCATGTTCTGATACAATAGTGAAGTGCTTCCATGATAGAAATTTACATATATCAATTGTTGAAACTAAAATGATATGTATTTCAATTATCAATTAAGGATGTGGCCAATTGCACTTTTCACAATGTGAACACAACAGAGTCAACTGGTAAGTGAAAGTACTATAGTTAACACAAGATCTACATGTAGTTAGTTCTTGATGTTTTAGTCAAGAAAGAATGGCATTGTCACTTAATAGAATGTATGCTTACATTAATTGAAAGGAATTTAAAAAAGAAGCAATGTAAAAATTAAATAATGCAAGGTTTGGTGTGAGACTACTTCCATCTATAAATCCCTATATAAGCAGTAAACATGACAGTCAATCAATGTTGGCTTTGTCACTTAACTAGGGATTATTAGATGAAACGATGTTTTTGTGTCATTTTTGTTTCAGTATAATAATTAGTATTTTACTGCTTGGCATGTGTAGCATGCCAGATCCTATAATCATTTTGGATCACATGCTAACTATACAAGTGTGTTTCCCTCTATCATTTAAATATTAGTGTGCAACTTTTGTGAATGGAAAATGAAATCAAATCACATTGCTGAAATATATAGTAATCAATGAACTTCACTAACTCTAACTACTGACAACACTTGAAGCCCTCGCTAGCTTGCTTTTCTATACTTCTAGCATTCTATAGCTATTAATCTTCCATTGATGCTGCTGCAAATTTTGCAATCTTTATAGATCTAGTCAGTGTGTCTTTGTGAAGGCACTATCTTCCAAAACAATTACAGGATGATTTTTAAAAATTATATTCGTGTTATTATATTGTTTTTCACTTTTCAAATGATCTTCATAATATTAGTTAATACTATACCAGTAGTATAATATTAGACTACATATATGAGTTTCCAGCCGTTCTAGCACTAACATCTTTTATCTCTGTGTCCACAAGAGGTTTTAGCAGTAGATGAAGTCATGCAAAAGTGCGATACAATTTTAAAACATGACAAGAAATAAAAAGAAAATTGATTTTAGTACACATGGATATACCTGCTCAACAAGGAAATGTTTATAGAATTTACTTGTTGTTTTGGACTAGAATCAATGATATTTTAATGTACAGTCCAAAGCAATTGTGTGATTGATTGGCATGTTAAGAGCAAACCAAGTGAAGAAACAATTCTAACATACCTCATTTTTCCATTTAATAAATTCTTGGTCAGTGAAAGCACTGTTTGATACATACTCCATTCTAAATACACGTTCTTGAACTCCAAATCTAAATAAATATAAAATACATTTACATGTAGTTGTAAATTATAAACACTTTAAAATTTATCAGATGATACACTCAAATAATCTGTACTAAAATATATTGATAGCATGACATCGTGAGGAAACAGATGCACAATTAACCAGTATGACTATTACAATGTGTATATATGTGTGTGTGAACTCTGAGTATTAAGTTTACCTCAGCTTCAATCCTTTGTTAGTTTTAGTTGATCCAAGTGTATAGATTTTTGGAGTTTCGGTTACTCCAACAACTTCACATATCTGTGTGTAGATAGTCTAAGTCATCAATATCAAATAAACAAGACTTGGTATAAACTAATGCTCATGATTGTGACTAGATAATACACTATTAAGAGCAAGAAACTAAGTCTTTAGCACATTATCATGACATGAGGTACCATTACATGCTATCATTCCTTCTACTTACCCTGTATACCATTCTACCTTCATGTTGTCCAATTCCAACTCGCACATAACATCCTTTAATGATTTCAGCAAAGAAAGGCATATGAACCCACCTAAACAAAAAGGTACTATATCTTACTTTCAAACATTTGTTTACATAGCTCATTACTGTATTATGAATTTCCTCAAAAGCACATTAATACAATTGCATTAGGTCTACAACAATCCATGTCTATTTTATTGAAACTATCAAGTTAAAAAATAAAACTGTAAGTCATGCACACAATGTATTCAAAGGTACACTATTAAAGCAGTTATAATAGAAAAAATGTCATTATTTGTTTCACCACTTATAATGATGCTTTTTATCTGTACATATACTATATCAAACAATACACAGAAGTAAAGAAAGGATGAATATCATGACTTATACAATTATCAGAGTGTGACCGAAGAAATGACCTAGCTTCTTAATATCCTGCCACACATGCTGACTGTTTAGGATTGAGCCTAACTTACTTCTCTAGCCTAAATCTTGATATTTTAATACGAGAAAGCTCCTCAATAGAAGAAACAGGAACATTGGCCTCAGCCTTGACATGAGATGATGACCTAGTGTAAAAAAATATGAAAATTGCTATAACCATCATTCCATGATTAGAGTATAGTATTTACTTTGATACATAGTTTAAAAATCTAGTCATTGCAGTACTTTGCAATTGATGACTGTTGGTCAAATTCTCAACATAATACGTAAGAATAGGATATTCAGACTGGATTTACTTGTATTGTACATTACAGACTGCACTTGTGCAACAGATATTGAGTGTGAAAAAATAAATTTGCATCAGAAGCAAATTGAGTGTGACTCCTCCCAAGGTTTTAAAATTACAGACTACCAATATATCCCTAAATATATATGATGGGCAAGTAAGTAACCATCTACTGATAGCTGTACTGTCTATTCCTACTCTAAAAATTAGCCTTGACAAATTATAGAATGTGGTTCAATACATGTTTCATGCAGTTATCAGTGTCATTAATATGTGTGCATATAGTACCTTTCACCAGATTTGTCTTTATCTTCTTCTTCTTCATCATCTCCATTAGAACTACTTGAGTCAGAGTCTCCAGAAGAGTCACTAAACACATCAGAAGCCTTTAATGGTTCTCGTACTGAACTCTGATTGTCATGTCTTTTTTCTGCTTCTGCAGCTCTCTTTTGCTTATCTGCTGTACGTTTTGCTTTAAGTTCATCAATAGCTAACATTGTCTTGTTCCGTTTAGGTTCTTTGGTACGAAGGGGACGATTCTGCCTCTTAGATTTCTTTTCCAAATTCTTAATTTTCTTTTCTTGTTTCTTTTCCATTCTTAGTTTCATTTCTATTTCAAATCTTGCTTTAAGTGCTTCACGCTGTTCATGCCTAAATGTAACATGAAAGACATAATTAAGCAGCTGAATTTCTCTAAAATAATTAAATCAAATGACCTCTTAAAGAACTCTTGTTCCCTCTCAGCTTCTGTCATAGCACCTAGCATTTTTCTATCTTCTTCATCTTTCACAAGATCAACCCCTAATCCATCATCAAATTCATATACTTCTTCTGCTGAAGTTGAGTTTTCATCACCTTCAGAATCACTGGAATCACTGCTAGAACTTGTAGTCTGGTTAGTAGCTGGCTAAAAATGAATTATTTATAGACAATATAATATTTCACAAAAAAATGATTAAGAAGTCAACATGTACATGTACAGTCATAGAGATAACCTCATATCAAATATACTTTATAAATCCAGGTACCAAGGAACTATTAATAAAGTCTTGAAGACAACTAACTAAACCAAAAATTGATTTTAATGAAGCTTACATTATTTTCATCTTCACTGTCGCTAGTTGAAACTTGTGCCTTAGAGTCTTTCTTACTGCTGTCAGCATGACTCCTTTGCCCAGACTGAGCACCACGCTTTTTTAATTGTTTTTTCTTATCTTCATTGCCTTGCTCAGCTGTCCACTGTCAAAAATAAAATGATTAATAGAACATAATAATTATACTTGCATTTTTTACCTCTACATCACTTTCTTCTGAACTTGAGCCTGAACTACTAAACTTGCCCTTCTTAGCTTGAGGCATCTATTAACATAAAGAAAAGTTGGAACACAACAAAAACTACAGTCCACTAAGTTAATCTGGAAGCAATTCATATATAATATCAAAGTTACTCTTTTAATATAAGAAGTATTCAAACAGTCACACATGTATCTTGTTATCAAATAAATTGCATCTAAAGCACTAGCAGAAATTTTTTAAAGGTATTTTAATTTTTAATGGGAATGTGATATGAAAGCCTTAAATTATAGAAGTCCTCTAGAGAGCCAGTAACGGAACACTGTGCTTTATTTTGAAATTGATGTATCTATGTTCTGATGTTTATGGTTTAGGATCTAGGATGTAGCATTCACTAAAGTATGGCATTTCGTTACTGGCAATGACAAAAGTAAAACCTTTGAACCTAACTGTATTAAGTTGAAATTAGTGTGACAATGCTCTGTTGGGACTTTAGACACAACTAAACGCGAATGACAACCTGAAATATAACGTGAAGAAGCAATAATAATATTTCATCTAGGAGAAAGGCGTGGTAACAAGTTGAAGCTAAGTTTGTTGGTGTATCATAAGCTTATATATACGACTGTTCTAATAATTATGTATATATAAGCTTTACAAACCTTTTCAGTTTCTTCCGAAGAATCATCGCTATTTGAGTGTAGTAAAGACCTTTTATTAGCTACAGACGACATATAAACTGGTTGTTTTGTGCCCTGTACGGAAAAATGGAAAATAAGGAATTCCGGTATTGCCTTATTTCCCATCTTCTGCGTCAATGTACAGCAGAGCTTTGCGGATATAGATCTAAGGGTGCCATATCATATTTAGGGAACGGGGTCTGACACTAAAAACGTCATAAGGCTCAATAGGCTTACTTTGTAAAAAGCGCCCCATTTAGATGATAGCTAATATATTAAAACAACCGTTTTTGGGGTGTGGCAGCCATATTGATTGTGCACGTGACTTCACAAACCACGTGTTTGGTTAATGTTTGTTTGAACAGTCATGTCTCTTGGATCAGTTCATATTTTACATAAGTCGTTACAAGATGCAAAAAGAGACCTAGAAGATACCAATGAAGCTATACAAAGAGTTACTGGTCGTGATCCTCAGTAAGTAGGGGTAAATTAAGTTATTATGCTTTTTAACACTTTCTGGGTGTGGTTTCGGCAATGATGTGTACTGTCAGGTCCAAATTATCAAAGATTTATTTCACATCCTTTTACCAGAATGATATGTCACCACAAGGTTTTGGGTTTGGAATTATAGATATTACCTGTGTGTTAGAATTAGGCTGACAAAATATAGAGTGGCATAATTAATAGTTATTGCTTTTCATTTTGATAGTATTTAATCACAAAATTGAAACTAAAAAACTTTATAAATAAAATTGTCTTTTGTACATAGGACTACATTTCAGTCACAAAAAAAGCTTCAAGGAGGTCGTACAAGATCTTGGTAAATGCTACATAAAGTATATATATGTAAATATATCCTTCTGTGCTAAAAATTATTCAAAGTGTTGGGTATGATGATGATTGAAGTGCTTAATCCCCAGGAGATGGATTCTCCTATGAAATAAAATGCATATTTTTGTAAGTCTAGAGAGCATCTATTTTTGAGCATCTTTTTTTCTTAAGTTTGGAAGTGTTAGTTGAAAATAGGTTAGATAAGTTCTTTCTGCTCTGAAAACATCATCCAATTGTTGTATATAAAGTAAAGAGTTAAAAGAGTGAGTATCCAGACAAAAGGAAGTCTTTTATATGAGAATATAGTATTATGAAGACTTGATTGTACACATGTTGACAAAAGTAGCCCCAGTAAGGGACTTTAACGAGTGGTTTTATTGCAATAACTCATAAAAAGCAAGGTGTTTTACCCATTGTCTTAAGCATAGATAGACAGTAAAGTGTTTACCTTTGTCTGAAACTATTGCTATCTCTATTATGGTGAAAAATCAAGGTTGTAACATTGTTATAAGTTTTATGAACTTCACTGTTGACAGACCTCACTAAGATGAAAACTAGGATTTCAAAAAGAACAAAAAAATAGCAATAGTTCATGTTTGTCAAAAGTGCACTTCCATGAGTTTTGATGCACACACTAACTCTAGCAATAAAATATGCAGGCCACATATTTGATTATTGTATCAGCTGTAAATCAATGACTATACAACAGTTGCAGCTTTTTTGCTGAAAAAACACTTGTTGATTTTAACATACTATTTGCTTAGTAGCTTACATTTTAGTTATACGAAAGCTTAACCATTAATAATTTTTGAGCTAAAATGTCAACAAACCACACTAAAATGAAAAAGCTGGCTGCAAGGAAAGGCAAACATTAGTCACAAATTGTGTGTCTCTCTAATAAGACTTTGCCTAAACGCTAGTATGTCATGTTTAATGTTGACATTTGATATTATGCAGTCATGCATATTATCAATTTAGCTTGAAAGTGTAAATGTTGACCATTTTCACACATAACAATCAATACATCTACCGTATGTACTACAATGATGAATGTGACTGATTGTGTTTCACTTTCCAATCAACTTTTCAATCTTAAAAGCAAGGCTCTGGTGGAAATTTTCTGACTTTGTACTATCAATGCAATATTGAAACTAATATTACTTACCTCACCTTATTTTATATGTAACTTTTTATACATTTAGGTCAGAAGATGTTCTACCACAAACAAAACGGCGAGCTAGTGGAGATTTTAGAAAATCAAGGTATAATATTAATTAGTTATAAAGTCTAATAATAAAGTTATTGAATATATGTACAATTAGTAATCTTCTTTACGATAAACTGTCTACGTGCTAATTATTATGTATAACAAACATGTTGGTTTTACCTCAGTAGTTATTAATAAATCATCTTTGATGACATTTTACTCTAATAACATAAATGGCAAACTTTTGTATAGTAACTTTCACAGAAATATCCTCAGAATACAGAATAAAGTAAGATTGCTCCAATAAATAAAGGAAGCTTGTAGTATATGTTATGTCAGTTCATGGATTAGGTGTCATTGGACAAAGAAGTTAAATGTGCTTTCTATCCTTAGATTGTGTATACTAGTACTGTACTTGTTACTTATTGCAATGTAATATTTTTATAGGCAAGACCTTAGTCCAGACAGTAAGGGAGATGAAGCAGAGAAGGACACCTTGGTTGACGAGAGTATTTGTTTAAAAGTGAGAGTTGTAATAGTTAGTAGAAACCACAATCCAAAGTGTGTCAAAATCATTAAATGTAGATATGTTCATAGTATTGAGTCTCTTTAAGTGTCACTGACTTTGGAAGTTGACTTGTATTACATTGAATAGTCCTGAGATCTATATGCATTCAGGTTTCACTTCACTATCAGGAACCTACTTAACTATGATTCTCTCATTCATTATAAACTACAATGAGATTGCACTATAATTGCAATGTTAATCTTCTTCGAATGTTGTCCACATTTTAATTGTGTATATTAGTTTTAGTAACTACAGTATTAATAATTACTATTATAGTATCTGTTTACTTATTAAAATTATATGTAAGTTATATGTCTCTATTCAATATGGCAAGTTGTACAAAGTTGTTTCAGCTAAAAACAGCAACATAACAACATATCATGTATTAATTATAATTATGGTGGCCTAAATTGACCATTATTGTATTTCTATTGTACTTTGCCTACTTTAGTCTTCAGTTACAGCTGCACCTGTGCCTCCTCGTCCTAATATTGAATCTAATGCAGATAGTGCAAGTAAATCAAGGTATGTAATTATTTAGTAATTGATGTATTATTCTGTAATCAACTGATTATTATTAGTTGTATTCTTTTTCACTAACTACAATTGAAAGAGGTTTGTTATGTTACTACCTACATTGTTATATTTAAAAGTATTAGAGTACTGCTGGATTGCATATGATAGAGATTGTCTCGATGTATTTTAGAAAATTGTAAGTAGACATACAAAACTATAGAGGAACAACAATACAATTAAAGTATGAATCCTATAACTGTTTAGTGAGGCTAATTATAATATGGTCATTGTTCATTTATATGTGTTTTTAGGAACCGAAGAATGTTTGGCATGTTGATGGGAACATTACAAAAGTTTCAACAAGCTGCAACTAAAGTTTCAGAACAGGTAAGTTGATATGTAATGTGGTTAACACAATCTGTAATATCATACCTACAACTAAATCAATCATATTATAAAAGCTTAGGCTGGGTACATGTTTGTATTGAGTGTTTATTGTGCTCTGTATGAACTGCTGATAATTTTGATTTGTCTACAGGAAAAACGACGTGTTGAAATAGAAAATAAACTGGAACAAATGGCTGTTAGAGAAAGACAAGAGGCTGCTAAGGAAAGACAAGAATTATATGATCAAAGAAAATTACAACGACAGAGAGTAGGAATTCTAACTCGTCAGCTTGCCACAGCTGAAATGGTAAACATCACTTAAATAAGGATTCACTATGTTTACATCTCATCTTGTCTTCTAGTATGATGAATGGAATAATCATGACAGAAAACTTTTAGGTTACATCAAAACTAATACACTTCCTGCCATCTTTTATCTACCCTCAATACATAATCAAAAAACTGAAGACTTGTTAACAAACACTCAAGAAATATTGCACGGTACAGTTTGATGGATGATCACTAACTATAGTCTACCAACCTTTCATTATTTTACAGAAGTTATAACAGCAAGACAGAATGAAATTGAGGCTCTTTTAAAAGAACAAGATGAATATGAACAGGATCAGCCAACTGAAGACAACAAGGATGGACTTACCGATTCAATTTAATTAATACGCTTTTATTTTATGTAGTAGTAATAATATACGTTTAATTGATGTAGTGTACAGAATAATATGCATACCTGTCAACAAAGACAGTCAAGCAATTAACAAAACTATTAAAGAAAAAAAACAGTTCATATCAGTGATAATTGTAATCAGTTTTGTTGAGTGTGGACAAACTGTTACACTTCACTACTTGTAGCTGTAGGAGGAGGACTCAGTTTGCTCTGTAAACAAAAAGTACATAATATTATGCAGCCATATTTATTCTGTATATTTAGTATGTACATAATTGGGAAAACATGATAGTATTTTTTGGTATTTATGCTCTTACCAGGCGAATATTGAGATCTTGATTTCCAGCTCTCAGGCTTTCTACAAGTTTCTCGCTCTCTTTCAGTTTCATTTGATAGTTAGTAAGTGAATTCTCAAGCTATACAAAAAAATTAATAGTTATATGAACAGTATTTTTGTCGATGTGTAATTACATCACTTGATTTCTTGGATAAATGTTCATTTTCTTCTTGGACTTCTAACAATTGCTTCTCTAAATTCTCCATTTTAACTTGAATCTATGAGATTAAAAGTGGTCACTATGAAGCTCCTCTTGTGATTCATTGAATGGTTAACAATATCACACAAAACATTAACTGATTCTAATTATGGAGACTATAAAATAGATTTCCTTCAAATATTCACTGTTTAAGACATACATAAGATTATCAAAATCAACTCTGTTGAATGCAAAAGGCTAGAGTCAGTAGATGGTGCCAGCTTATAGTCATCCATGTTTTAGTGATGTGATATTTAAAAACTGATGGACTTATATAATCTTGTTACTCTTGTTCTGTTGTCTTCCTGTATTCTATTATGAACCTAATTTTACCTGTTCAAGGTCTTCCTTGGCCTTGAGCTTCTCCTCTTCTAAGGACTGGCCTAGAGAATCTCGATCCTGTGGAAAACATGTGCAAAAATGTTACCACACTTATTTGTGTGTAATTTATTTATAATTAGTTGCTGGTCATACAGTAATGTTTAAATCCTAATTGCTAATAACTGTTGAGCAAACATTAGAGATTTGGAAAGTCATATGAATCAAATAATTTAGGACGTATAAAAAGAGCCTGTATCACAGTGTTATTTTTTTAATTCTTATACATAATATAGCCAGAACATTTGATGAAGTATTAAATTTTGGCTTTTTGGGCAGACACCTCCATGTAGTGGGTGGAGTCTTTTTACTAGAGAAGTTGCATTATTTAAATATTTTTAAACAGCATTAGCTCTGTAAAACCTTCAGGTGGTTCTTTAAAGTTCAAATAAAGAAAGTACTGACAGGGATCTAAAACCAAAGTGTCTATACAAGTTTAAGACACCTTGACCTTATACACCAGGTCTTTCCCAAATTCATACATTTTAAACTACATAATAATAGCATAATATAGGCATAAATACATAATAAAAAGTCATATGTAGAGATAACTGATAGCAGAATAGTAAGGGCACTATATTACACCTTTGAAGAGAATTTTATGTATTTGAATGCATTTTTACACCTGATAAAACATGCTGGTATTCTCTTAGTTTGCAATGGCAGAAGAAACACGAATAAAGTACTCTGTATAAATTTGTACTATCATCCTAAGTCAATTATTAGTTAGTTAAAATGTATTACAGGAAAAAAACAATGCAAACTGTTGAGATGTTTTGACCACTTTTGTGTGAGAAACTTATTGTCTTGTGCTAATACATTTCATATGACAATCAGAGTTATTCCTAACACACTTATTGTGCCTGATAACAAATTAGTGATAAACGTACATTAAGTTCATCTTTCAATTTATCAAGTTCTATGTTTGTCCTCTTAATATCTTCCTCTGCTTGAGATCTCAATCGTTGTTCCTATTAAGTAAAGATTTGCAGGTACACTATTGTCTTATATATTTAATGTTATAACAGAGTGTATTCTGTATGCGAAAGTCTACAAAAGCATTATACATATACTTACATTAGAAATTGTAACCATGTAATCGGATTCTTTTTCTTCCCATTTCTTCATCAGTTCTTCTAACTTTGCTAGCTGTGACACAACATTTAAAGGATTCACAGGTCATTGTATTACAATGGACAATAAACTGCTAAATTAACAGATATGATGTATGATGTCTGAACAGTATTAAAATGTACCAATATTAAATCATGAATAGAGCAATTTTATTTACCATTCAATCTCTGTTCACACAAGACAGAATTATCAGTAATCATAATAACAAGGATTCTCAAAAAGGTAGACATTAGAAAAGCAAGCAGCAAAAGAAATTGGAGATGAAAGCAAACTTACTAAAGCTAGACTTAGACAGCCTCAAGCACAAGATTGATACAATGAAAAACACAATATGTAGGTACTTACTGTGTCTGAGAGAGTGTCACGGAGTTGATCAGTTAACTGTGAGCCTTCCTCTAATTCAGACTTCAGTTCTTCAATCTTTTTCTCTTTCTCCAGTACTGTAGTAGACATCTCCTGCAATCTATTTTTTGCACATTTTTCCCAGTATTGTAGCCACATTTCAGAGTCCATCTCATCTTGCGTATCAACTTGTAAATCAGGAAATAATCTTTGAAGTAATGTCTAAAGGAGAAAATATAATCTTGTGAGGGAAGGTTGAACTACAATTTAGCACAAAAGTTTGTCACATTAAAGCCAACACTTTCAAACAGGTAGATTCAGGCACTTTGGGTGTCAGTCAGTTCTGTTTGATTTAGGAATTACATAGTGGTAGGACTTTATGTAGCATATGTTCATGTTTTTTTTTGTAATTATATTAGTTCCTAATAGAATGGTCAGATAGCTAGACATATCGCTAAGTCAATTTGTACCAACTATAAACTTGAAATAGAACAATTTATTTATACCTTCTGTAGAGATTGCTGCTCAGTGACAATGGTCTCCCTTAATTCAGTCATTTGTTTCTAAAAAGCAGACAATTGAAAAGATAGACATGCCATTATTTAACAGGTTATCTGTTTATAAATTATGATTTTTTAACCTAACAAATGTTAAAATTAAAATCAAAGTTTTCTTTGATTATAGTAATTGTAATGTGTCAGAGTAATGTTTAAAGTATATACCTTGTGTGTTTGTTCACATGTCTGCAGTGTTTGACTATGTTCTTTCTTCATTGCTTCAAGCTCATCATGAGCTTTCCAACAGTTATCACGTAATGTCTATAAAGAAAATCAAGTCAACTGTCAATGCAAACTGTTAACAGTGATAGAACCATAACTATTATAACTAATGAGTTTAAATAGGATATCATAAACAAAGCAATTACTAATCAAAAGCATGCCTTGCTAGTGTAAGCCAATTAAACAGTATTCCCAACAGCATATTATTATTAAAGGGCATATACGTACAAATTTGCTTTTATAACAGATGTGATGTAAGGATGGTTCAGCATAATATTAGATAAAAAACCACTAACAAGCTGGCAGCTATGACAACAACATCATTCCTATCACTGGCACATGAAGCATACCAGATATTTCTAGGATCAGTTGTTACATTTATAAATGAGGACCAATGATAAATTCGCATGATCAGAGAGGTACAATTCAATAGGACTTATAATCACAACACAAAATACATGTTCATGTATCTGTAATCTTACTTCACTTTTCTCTTTTAAGTCATCAATTTTCTGTTGCATAACTGTTTTCTCTCTTTTCAGATCTTCAATTTCTTCCAGGTACTTACTATTGAGAAATAAGAACATTAAAGTATTCCTTACAAAAGTCACTTAAATTATGTCTATTATAGTAGTGTATATGTGTGTGGTATTCTTATAACTGTATACCTGTCCTCCACTGTGTCTTCTTTCAACTTTATTACTTCCTACATACAACAGAAGATATTGTTAACAATTATGAATTAGTAGAATGATGCTATATAATACAGTTAAACATGTCCACAGTATTTATCAATATTTAACATTATTGTATTCCTTCATGTTTCTAGTTTCACAAATAAACTGTGTTGAAACAACCACTATTAATTAATATTTCAATTATAAAATTACAGTCCAGAGGTACTCCAAATCACACAAACCATCTCTAAACAGAATAGTATAGTTTGAATTTGTGTAAGTACAAACAGAAAAAAAGAGGTACATGATGTCTAAATTTGTCAACAAAATAAGTAACCTCAAAACATTTGGCATAGGAAACTATTAAAGTACTAAGTGCAATAACTTCTTTAACTACTTAGAATTATGTATCCAACAGACTAACTACCTCATTAGTTCCATTGCTAACAGACTTCAGAGAATCAATTTCATTTTCAAGAAGCTATATGATTTTTGAGAATCAATGAATCCCATAAATAAAGTGTATTTTATACCTGTCTACTGTTTTGCTCATGTTTCAGAGATTGCTCTGCTGTTATGAGTTGTTTTTCTAATGTTTGATACTTTGCTTTAAGTTCAGCATTTTCGTTTTGTAGATATTCCAGATCTTGCTTTTTGTTTACTTCTACATCTGCAACTGCTGTTTCTACATCAATTTTGGATTGTAATTTCATTTTGTTCAGCTCATCAGAGTGATCAGAATGTAGTTGCTCTACTTTTTTCTTGTGATCCTCTGTAATCTGCTCTATTTGCTGCTTCATTATTTCTAGATCATTCAGTAACCTTGAGTTTTCGTCTGAGAGTTCATCCAATTTATCTGTTTGTGTGTATGTGTGTATATATATATATATATATATATATATATATATAATTTGTTAATGTAAATGTTGTCAGAATAACATTTATAAATTGTAATTTACTGTGTAAAAACAAATAAGAATATACTAAACATTAGCTGTTATCAAACCTTTAGAGTCAGAATTTGACAACTTCTCATTAAGCAAACTTTGTTGTACATGTAGTTGCTGGGTGAGAGAGTCTATTTTCTTTTTCATATCAATCTCAGATTCTAAACAGCCATTTAGCTGTCCCTTCACTTTAGTCAGTTCCTCATTACCTAATTGGATAAGCAACGATCAGCTGAAGATAAGTACAAAAACTTTTCCTGATAAAATGGACTTGATGTAAGTATATCAATACATTAAGAATAATATGATTACAATAAGATTGTAAAAAAATCCTAATATTCTTTTTGATAATGTAAATTATGTAATATTAAAGACTGGAGAGTTCACAGAAGTCATAGTGCTGCTAAAAAGCATTTTCTTGAGCTAGAGAACATTAAAGCTTTCATGCTCACTTGCTTTAAATTAAATCCAATTCATTGGTTGCTATTTGCATAAATAGCAGTCAATGTGCAGGGGTTACTTTTATTTGTTGAACTTGATTACAATAATAAGGTAGAAAATGAACATATTCATGTACATATATATACATACATACCATGTGGTCTAAACAATCTTATAACTGCCTGGCATGTAAAGCATACCAGGTAAAAAAATCCATCCTGTCATTGCCTTGACAAACATTGTTGAGGGACTACAAGCTACTAAAGACAGAAAACTAAACCAGTTAGAAGCTTCAAGGCATGATCAGTCACATCAGCATTTGTGGTAGGAAAAGTATATGTTTATTTTATTGCCACTTTCAATTGTCACATAAAACAATAGAATAAACAATGAAAATGGATATGACTGTATACAAACCACATGACCCCAAAGCATGCTAGACAATTAAAAATACTACAGACAATGGCAGTAGCATCATCCCTGCATAATAGCATTGCTAACTTTCCAATATTAATTGATTTAGTTTGTATTTGAATTGCCTTTCAGGTTTGCCCAAATACTGTGCAGACCCATTCAATATACCCCAAAATTGTATAAGTAATACTGGTATTAATATTGGCATTGTTGTATATACTACAACTTGTATATTAGACTTACTAGCAAGTAATTCTGCTTGTAATTTCTTCTTTTCTTGTTCAAACAAGTGTTTTAATTCAGTTTCTTTTGATTCTTTGGAGTTCTGTCGGAGCTCTTTCTTTAAAGATTCCTGCAATTCTTCTATTTGTTTGCTTTGAGAAGCCAACTGATTATTTAAAAGACTGTTTTGTTGAGCTCTAAAATACAAAAGGTTAATAACTATTAATACAAGTCTGACATTCTGAATTATACACTAGTCTTATGAAAATGCTTTAGTATTTTTCAACCTTGGTACAGAGAACATTTTTATATTAAGAACAGATTTAAAGTGTCATATATACAGATGTTTCATTTAAATTGATGGCAAATATGACTTACAATTGATCTAGTTGTTGTATATAAGACTGGTTACTATCTGTCAATGCCTTAATTTTGGCTAGATAATCTGTTGCTTTGTGAGCTTCACTCTCTTCTTTATACTGCTGTATTTTCCTCTTCAAACTCTCAATCTCTTCTTGTTGTTTACTTAATTTCAGCTAAAAAACATTAAAATACAGTACATTAGTTATGACCTAACTTCAAATACAATTACAATAGACAGACATACTAATATAAACCAGTATGATTATTTAATGTCAATAACACTTCTAGACCTCTTTTCAATATTGTGTGTGTTTAAATGATGATACTGCCGTATCTTGTTGGTATTCTCTTTGTCCACTTAAAGAAATTTTTATGTACTCATGCCAGTATTTGAAAAAATTAGTAGTTTTGTTTGTTATATACTCAAAATGAAGTTTATAAGATCCTCTAAACATGTATTATGCCAACATCATCTTAGTTTAAATTATCCATAAACTAAAGGTCATAGTATCAGTCATTAGTTAGAGATTATCATAACATTATGCTTAATTCAGTAACAAGTTTTAACACTACTACGTTTTAATATAACAATGGAACTTTAACCCTTGCCCATTCAAAGAAAACAAGGATTAATTAGCTATCTTACAAAGGAGAAGGGGTTCAAAGGAGGACTAATACAACAACATTAATATGAAAACTAAAATATCAATGTAAATTCAATAGGACAATCACTATTTACCTGAAATCCTTTCTCAGCAGCTAGAGAGCGAGATCGTTCTTGTTTCATCTCGCCACTCAATTCCTTTAATCGATTACTATGCCATTGTGCAGATTTCTCAGCTATTATTAAAATATAAAAAAGAAATTCTATATACAAGAAAATTCTTTACTCTATATACCATTTGCAAGAGGAATAAATTAAGTTTAATAAATAATAACATGTGATGTCATAATACAAATTCATAAATTGTTGATAAAAGACATAATGGACTTTATCTTAGTCTGGATAACCACTATTAATACTAAAAACCAAACCATTTATAAAATACAATAACAAATCAAATATCATATGCAATATCATCTAAAGAGTCTTTAACCAACTCTTTATTTCATAGGCTATTGTATTATATAAACTGTTTGATTTTGAGTCTAAAATAAAGTCTGTTATGTACTTTGTCAATTGTTTATTACATCTCTAACTAATCTATGAAATTGATACAGTACAGCAACATCGTAAACCCTGCCTTAAAACTCTATTCATAACACAGAATACAGTCTTGTGAGATATCAATACCTTAAAATTTACATGTATGATTACCAAAAATTCAAGTAGTCTTAATACTAGCCATTAAAAAATAAATGCTGTACCGCTGTTTTTTTGTATGACCTCATGATTAGTCTCAGTGCAAAATGTCTGGTTACGAGACTATCTTGCAATAAATCTACTAGTAACATCACAGAGATCAAATTACTGTCTCCAGAGTGTATACCATTCCATCATAAAAGACTAATGGAAAGGAAAGATCATCTGGAAGTAAGTTGACATTCTGTCCACATTGTCTAACTAGTTATGGTTTATTTAGTATTCTCTACTAATTAGAACTACAAGTACATGTATTTATATGACATCTGATACAACACTAAAATAAAGTTCATAAAGGTTAAGTATACAAACTATACCAGCAGCATTCAGTCGCATGTATGATACTAATACATTTCTCATTACTAATAACTACTACTTAGCCATAGTTCTATAAAAGTTAGAGCTAAAAGTCTTACTATTGTTATTTACTTATACATGCATTTCTTTAGGCTAGTTTATTACTAAACAATGCCATATCTCCTTGTTAGCTTATCACTTTTGTTTATCTGTTAGTAGCATTAGAGACAGGAAACTACATCTATGTTTAATTACAATGCAATGCTGCATAGTTTCTTTCTTAGAGTAGATTGCCATAGTGATAGAAAGGGAGAACATAACGGTTGTGGTCAAGAAAATACTTTTTGTTGTACCTCATCTACTAGTCACCCATATTACTGTATATAGCAGTTATAGCCACACCTACAATATACTTCTAGATATATAAAATGATCGACAGACTTTGCACTCAACAGTTAAGATTATATTATAACATTATATTATAATAATGTAAGTAGTATAATGTCTGTAAAACAAGATGGTGTTGTACCTTCATAACAGCGTGTTTGTAAGTCTTCGTTAGATTTCTTTAGGGACTTTAAATTATCAGATTTGTTAGTCTAGAAATGAAATTTTATTAAAAATAAACCAATTAATCGTCTTACTCACAGCTTCCCATTCTTCATCTTGCTTTTCTAATAATTTCTCCATGACCAATTGAACCTCATCGTCAGAGAGAGGACTGTTTACAACCATTTCAGCAATTTGAGAACCAGGCATTACAGCCCCTTTAAAGGTACATCATAATGAAAAAGTACTGCTTAAGTAACAATGTAAATTCTAATATTATAATTTCTTTGTAACTAGAATTAATACATCATGTATAAGCTACTCTTTTTGATGCATGAGAAGGGTCTAACAAATGTCACAATTGATTAAATTTTGGCTGACCAATCATTTTATTACTCATATTCTGGTTAGTAATCTATATGTGGGCAGCAGAAAGTAGACATTGTTGTTAGCTCTTTGATATGTTGCTTTTAAGAACGAAACAAAGCTATTTGATGCTTGGTCAGACTGTCTTATAACTCCATAAATCAATACTTATGGATTTTTAAAGTCAGTTAACCTTCAAACGTAGCCAGCATGTGATAAAAGCAAGATTGTTGGTTGCATATATATATGGCTTCTATTACCTTGCTAGACCCTTCTCATGTGTCAGCAAAGAGGAGAGTCTAGCTTGATAGACTAGTACCACTTATGAGCTGAGCAATTATGTTATAACATAAAACAACAAGATATAAAGTTGTAACTTAAGAGACACTAGGTCTGATCAAATCAACTAAAAAACATTATATTTAACAGTATTATTTTAATGCACCAAGTTTAAAAATATTATATACCATTCATGTAATCCTTAGATTTTTGGACTACATACATTTGTTTTCATTCTATTGCTACATGCAACTATCAAAGGCAACAAATGATGTTAACCCACACTCACTAGTAGCCAAAACATACCAATTACTCATATTGTAAGTATTATGATATTTGATGTAACTTTACTAGGTTTAGCATTCCAGAAAATACTTATTGGCAACATCATAACTTCTCAGTCTTCAACATTACCAAAACCATAGTTGTTTTATATAACAGGCTCACAATTAAAAATTTAGGACTATTTATCATTTTTTAGCTTAAAGGCCAGAGACTAATCTATTCATCATACAAAATGAATGTAATAACACAACAAATTCCAATATTTTATTTTTGAGACAAAACACTGTTCATCTAATATTGATGCCAAAGATAAAGATACATTATTTAGACTAATAACATGCTAAATACATTGTAAACCTGATAGTCTAAACCAAAACTGCTCACCAGTAGTATATGACAATGGTTCTTTAGCTTTTGTCTTTTGCTTCTTTGGAATTGTAGGAAGGGGAGTGGCTTCGGAGATAGGTTCTTTTTGATTGGAAGAAAGTTTGGCATTGGTTGGTTTTGAAGATATTTTTGCTGGTTTTGGTTTCATGCCTTCTGTCTTGCTAAATGTTTGTCGTTGAGAACGTGGAGAAGTGGATGAAAGATGGGTCTCCTTGACTACTCGTTCGATTGTAGTAGATGAATCATCTTTGCTCTGCTTAACCTGTGGATTAGGCACAGGTTCATCTCTCTCTGTCCTTTCTCCAATATTTAACTGACCATCTTCTCTCTTCTTATGAGGAGACCCATACGGTTTCTTTTTCCGTGGTGGTTTCGTTGGTACGTTTGAAGGAAGTGGAGCACTGCCATCCTTTTTCGTCACGCCTTCACGAGTTGATATGAACCAAACCACCATCATCAATCCAAACACTATAGCTGTTCCTAACCCTGCTATCCATAGTAATTCTGGTGCCAGCTCATCAAACATAACGAAATCTTTTGAGCACTCTCTGACCAAGAACTCAGTTACTCTAGGGCTAACAGCTGACCACCCCCTCTTTGTGTGTTTGTCATGTGCACAGATGAATGAATTTCGTTGATACAAAACCCCACCTCTTTAGCGTAATTGAGACATTACCGGTATATAGATATCTTTATTTAAAAGAACCAAAAATAAAACTTGACTAATTAAAAAATGATTTAATATTGTTACATTCCACATTTTTATAAAACCAACTAACAATTCTAAAGAAAATTTGAACCGAAAAGGTTATCGACTTTTGGCTACAGTTATTTAGTTTATTGTGTTACTATAACGAAGGGACTTCCATCCAGATCTTTGCCATGCCATTTAACTGTAATGGTAGTTTCCCCAGGGTCTGAAATATGATACGAGACACTAAAGGTGTAATCACCATTGTGTTTTACAGCGATATAATCAGCAGGAACATATGCACCAGACACGCCTACTTCAAGATGGCCAGTACCACCAGCATTCGTACAATCAACTTTAAATGAACCTGGTGAATCAAGGCCAGTAACAATACATTTTGAAGCATCTGGATCACCACGTCCACTGTCTACGCTCACTTCAAATGGAGCTCCAGGAACAAGTTCATCATTAAATTTAACATTAATTTTGTAAGCACCTGGTCTAGGTGCAACATACGTCACATTGAATATACCTGGTTCATCCCCTGGTATACATTGTACATCAGCAACCTCTGCTGGACCTTCCATTTGAAGACCGAGAGCACCTTCTCCAGCTTTAGTAGCATCAACAACAAAATGTGCTGGCTCATTAACTGTGGCATGAGTGAGGCCTTCTCCTGTACATTTAACATAACCAGGTTCATCAACATTAATAAAAATGGGTGAATCTTTAATATCTTTATCAGCATATTGGATATTAATGACATGATCACCAGGGGATATTGGAGTGTAGGCGATTCTTTGAGCATTCTTGGCTAAAGGTGTTATGCCAAGGGGAAGTTCCTGACCATCAGGGCCTGTTATAGATACATTTATTGGAGCATCATCACCTGCTTGTCTGGCATCAACATCAAAATAAGTCTTGGCGTTGGCAGGATTACCTGACTCAACACCTGGACCTGTCACCTTAACTTTGCTGAGGTCAACGGTTGGAATATGACGGGACGTCTTTTCCACAGGAATACCATTATAACAGACCTTAGCTTCATATACACCTGGATCATCCACTTTGTAATGAATTTGGCAGTGATTATCATCTACATTGACAATGTTTTGTTTCACAGGACCAGCACCAACTGGGCTTGCAAATTCTACAGTGACCTCACCAGGACCAGCTTCATCTGTATAGACGTCAATGACATTATCGTATTCATCACCAACAAATGCACGCTCAAGCCCTTCTCCATCTAAACGAACAGCACTAGGTTTTGCAATTGCTACCTGGTATGGACTATCTGGAAGAGGTTCTCCATCAAACTCCACTTCTATTCCGTAATGTCCTGGTTCCTTTGGCATGTAAGAGCCTTCAAACTCCTTTGATGAACTTCCTTTTGGCTTAAACTTGATTTCTTCTGTGTTCCCTGATGGTGTTGTCACTTTAGCAGATATTGGCGCTACACCAGATTCTGAACAGTCAACAAAAATAGGTGCAGGTTTATTAACTTCTGCACCATCTCCAGTAATTCCAGGACCACTGACCTTCACCTTAGTAATATCATTATGGACATCATCCTTTGAATGGATTGGAGCACCTTCTTTCAGCTCAGCTTCAGGAAATTGAGAAAGGTATGTCATCATACTTAGCTCATCCACGTGAGGGTTAGTCATATCTTCAGGTCCTAACACCTGTAAAATGCATGTGTATGTTTTGAGTAAGTCAATGTAGGAAATAAATAACACATACCTGTGGTATTCCTAGCCAGTCATCAGCTAATTGCATAGCATGAGTAGCATTTTCAAGAGCATTGTTTGGATTCATGGAATCTGCCTCGGGACAAAGACCAGGTGCATGGGCGTCTACTAATGCAGCAACAGCTGTTCCATCATTCCAGTCAGATGTAAAGTTCTTAATGTTCTTATGAGGGATTTTTTTCTATATAAAGAGGAGACAGTAATGTTGTAAGTAACAGCATATCTTGCACAGTAAGCTGAAATACTAGGACATCAATATATCAAATTGTGTTAACATAATTACAACTACAAGTATAACTATAGAGGAATACAGCTAAACATTAATTTGAATTTTATGGTATAGTGACAGGGACAACGTTCTGTATGGAACAGGGACACCCATTGACTTAGCAATAATAGTAGCGAAGATAAACTTGTTTGGTTATGGTGTGCAGATAGAGTATATATAAAACATTGAAAGTTTATAAATAACAACAGAATAACAAAGAAGCTATCTTCCAAACCAAACAATCATTGTACATAAAGCATATCAAACTATATTCTACTTTATAATTAGTCACAATTGGCAATAAGTTTTGAATTTACTTTAATACAATGCATACTATTTAATATAGGTGTTGATTGCCCTTTAATAATAGCTCTCCTCAATTATAACAATTAGCAATGGGTGGGCCAATGTGCTGATGTGAAAAATGGTTCTTTCAAACTGCCATAAATGGTCAAATGAGTAAATACTATTATGTTATATCAATGGCTTCAAGGTATGAGTAAGGAGTAATTATACCTGTATGTATTCCAATAGGGCTTGTTTTCCACTTTTCTTTTCTCCTCCATCTTCATCATCATCAATGTTAAAGCCCATACTAATCTGATAATGGAGGATAAGGGTCCATATCAGGCCTAAAATTAACTTCAGGTTCCCCTCAACAATGTCACCACTTCCTACAGTAATGAATTTTGTGGTTAGTAGGACTATTATTACAAAGGCAAGGTAATGTTATAGGTCCAACTCCTACAAGAAGTTGTTTGCGATTAAGTTAACCACAAAGTTAAATGAGCTCAGTTTAGATGTATGTGAGATATTTAGCTACAATGCCCACAACTAGCCAAATATAATTTCTTATAATTATAGTGCCAATTATATATAATTGTTAAATGATATAGTATGACTCAAGTAGTAAACAGGCACCTACATTTAGTGCATTTGTGCACATGAGTCCTTCCTTTCAAGCACAAAAGACAGTCTAAAGTGTGTCAGGCTATTGGCTATTTTGGGCCACATGGTATGCACACTTCTACTCGCATTGTTTGCTTGTTTGCAATATTGTCTGAATAATGTCAAGACACCTTTTCTGTTTAATATGCATCCATTTAAAGCTGACTGTCGAACCACTTTTTACAATAATTACATTATATTCCTAGACACCAGTCAGTCAGGGTATATGCAAATATGTATTTTAATTGCACACATAAACTCTAGTTCTCACCTATATTGACCAGCTTGATCCCCTCACTCTGAATAAACTTTAGTACCTTCTCTAAGTTCTCCATTTTCTGTGCATGTACACGAGGTTTCTTGTTGTAACGACCGATACTTTTTTGAGACAGCACTTCCAATAACACAATTAACAGTACACCATCGCTAAAATCCGTTGCCAGATTTTTAACGGCTACTTTCTGCACTTTCAACTGTTCATTGACCCACCGCGTAAAAGTTTTTTCTTGAATTTTTTTCCATTGAGCGTCAATGTCGGGATCACCAGAGTATGCCCTGAAACAAGATATCACAATGGTACTTACAACAGACAGAAACTTACATGCTGCACTCGTCACAGAGAGACTGGAGTATGCGACAAATGCAGACTTGTGAAATAAACAGCAGGTGTAACAATTACTATTAAGTTATTATTAACTTATTAACCACAGGATATGTGTACTGCCAATAAAATTTATTATAGTTCATGAATAAAAACAATTATTACTAAAAAATAAAATTTTGTGTACGTATCATACTATAGGTACACGGCCTCCTTGTTCTGGTATCCTCCTGGTATATGTCTGAAGCAAATGAATTGGAACAAAAATATATGCATAAAATAATCCAATAGGAATAACAATGAGAGCCAATAGTAATGAGACTAAAGGTGATAAGAGACTGGAAACTAACACGGCAATTATTGTAACAGTTAATCGACAACACCTGCTTCTTCTTCTTAAACTACCAGCTGTGAAGACCTATTATAAACAATAGAGTTATTTCTACAACATCACTGTTGTCTATTAAGGTCCTTGGTATCTCATGTTTTAATACATTAATTAATACATGTCCTTTTGGTAATATTTTGGTTATGGATATCTAGTAATATACTTTTAAACGTTTTTGCCATGCATTTACAAGGTCTGTCAAGATTGTTTCATGTTGGTTGGTATTATCATAGGTAAGACAATAAGATCATGTAAGATCATGTTTGGGACTTGATATGGTCTAGCAAGACATTGCATGATGGTACATATGAAGCACAATTTGTAAATTGTGGTACTCCATTAGTAACATCCTAAGTACATGCACATTTAAGTTTAGGCTTGCCCATTTAGAGTTCAAGGTTTAGGGTCTAGTTGTGAATATGTTTAAAATTTACCAATGAAGTTGGCAATATTTACAAACAGTATCTCATCCTTGTAGGCCCAAGATCATGTAAGATCTTCATAATGGATGGCTGAGTGAGGCTTTGCAAAACCATGCACAATTGTTTGGTCACACAAGATTATGAGTGGTCTTATCAAGTCACCCTACCCAGTATGATTATTGTATGATGTTATACTGGTCCAAGTTCAATAGTATAGTACCCATTAAAGATACTATTATCTGATAGTGTCTACACAGAATTAGTACCAATATGTCAATTACCCTACTGTCAATTCCCATAATGTAAATTCCCAAATGTCAATGTTTGAAAATTACTATGTATCAAAATGAGTGCTTAGTGGATTGTTTATGAACTAACATAAATTGTAGTCTTGGTTGGTCAGACTTAGTTCCTTAGTGAACTGAATACAAAATTTAGTGCACTCTAATATTCTAGGAAAGAGTATGGATATTGTAGAGTCTTGGATGGCTGGCCAAACCTGGTTCCTCAGCTAACTAAGTACAACATTTAAATCAGTGTCCAGAATCAGGCTACATTAAATCTGGCAGTGTCATATTAGTTGAAAGTTGTAAAAGTCTAATCTTTCAATGAACTTGGAATATAGTATAGCCATCACAATAATTATGTTCTAAGACTAATGAATTGACTCCTATTTGTTCTAGTGATTATAAAGAATTCAGTCACCTTTTACTAGACTTAGCATATACGAATCCTTCCTTCATCTATTTGTATAATGTACATTCATTCAAATATCAACAATGTAGTAGTATCACTATCATTCCTGTTATATCACTAATATCATTAGTCTTTGGTTGACCAATCAAGAATAAACTATAGTAGTCTTTAGATAGTTTCAAAATCATACCAAATATTAAAACTTTGACTTTGAATAAGGTCTATAATGTGTGTAACAGTTACATAATCAACATTCATAAGATTTATTCTCATTTTAGTACACATTGACATTTTGGCATACAGACAATTGACATTTACAGGCATAGATTAACATAACCCACTAAACACATACCAAGTATCCAGTAAGAATAGGTATAATAAATATACAAGCAATGAAGACAATGAAGGAAATCAACAGCAACAAAAGAGGAGCTCCAAACCACAATGACAAACGACAGCTCCATCTTTTCCACCAGGACCATCTTCGATGTCCATACATTGGACAACCTGTAGGACTAGAAAGAAATGACTCAAAAATCACTTAAAGTATGTAGTGATTGTAATTAGATGTAATGTCTTTAATTGTTTACATTAAACACTATATCACAATTTTTAAAAGAATGTTAAATTAGAAAGTTTGCAAACAGACATATACACTTGCCAAGATGCCAACAGAAGTTAATTGGCTTATAATAATCAAAGTCATGTTTATAATTTGTTCACAAGCAACTAAATTTGACTCTTCACTATTGTTAGCTAATGACTACATTAGTGTGAACTTAAGTCAGAGCTGGTACAAAGAAATACACAGACTGTGTGAAGTAAACATGCATTGGTTCTCTGTCTTCCTGTATTATATGTTTAGAGAGAACTAACAAATGTGAAATACGGAACTCAATGTAATATACCAAGAGGTAATACCATTTAATTGAAGTTATTAACATTACTCAGTGAAATATACTGTGAGCAATTACCATGTAATCTGAGTTAATGACATTACTCATGATAATGAGAGTGTGACTTTAAAGTCTTACTCTAAGTTGCTTCATACAAGCTATAAAATTATACAAACCAATATATTTGAAGCAAATGTTCATAGAGATGAAGAAAATATACAGGCAGGGATCACTAGCTGTTGTTACTATCAAACTAGTGCCTGATGATAACTACAATCTGTTCAGGTAAATCCTTTTATTAGTTGGTGGTTGAGAAGGACTGAGTTGACCAATTGAATTCAACTTCTCAGACTTTGGGTAATAATGTGAGTGATTATTTCATTGTTGTTCTCCCTGACATCATGCTTGTTTATGAGTTTATGAGCTCAATTACTATCACCATTATTGGTTTTGGAATCGTAACTAATCTAGGACAAAGTTTAAGTGTTCTATTTCCACTAACCAACCAATTTAGACAAAGGATATTGCAATAAGTGGTATGGCTTCATGGACATGTGACCTTATGGCCTAAAACATAATGAAGATATAACAAAGAATGAAGGAAATATGAAATAATGACTTTAGTTTAGCCAGCCAATAATGCTAGTCTCTCACATTATAATGCATATTGGCCTTGACCTTATGGCCTTTATCTTCATTATTTTGTTTACAACCACCTCAGCATGTGCACTAAGTGATGAGGCCACATGGTATTTATAAAAACCCTAGCAAGTGCACTAAGCCAAAGGCCACATAATATTTATAAAAACCCTAGCATGTGCACTAAAAAATACGGCCACATGGTATTTATAAAAACCCCAGCATGTGCACTAAGCCAAAGGCCACATGGCCATGTGGCCTTTGGCTTAGTGCACATGCTGGTACAGTTGTAAACTAAGGAATGAAGGAAATAAGAAATAATCACTTTTGCATAAAAATTAGATTTGTATACTCATTCTTAGACCTTAACAGGGACTGCTAAACTCTTTAGTGTATGATGCACACAGTCACTACTTACATGCTTTAATGTAAGATTTGAAGTCTGACTTTAAACACATTTTAGTGCATATAAGGGTAGACTATACTGACAGTAGATCATATAATAGTTTAGTGGCCCTGGTTTAACTAAGGTCTACAGGAACAAGTGTACAAATCTTATTGTATATCATTTATACATTATAATATACAATATCATAAAGTATCACCCAGTCATACCATGAGCCCAACCCAAGTGTGATGATAACTCACTTTGATATTAATGAGGTATAAAATATCTAATGTTTATAAACATCTAAGAACACACTAGATACCTCATGTTTCTTATTAACATTGAAGGAAGTTATTTATAAATTGTCAGAGTACTATAGTAAAGGCTTTTAAATTTAGTAAACTTTTAACAAAAATAATTAAGATAATTCATCTAATCTTACTATATATAGTCTGATGTTGCTGACTCTTCATTAAGAGAGGAAATGTCTAGGTACAAGTGCATATAGGACTTATACAGCAGGAATGCGGATGTGGGTATAGAACATTCTCATACTTGACCACGTATTAAATGAAAATATAAAATAACTGCTGTGATATGCTCTGGTTGTGGTTATCTTTCAAGTAGAAGCACAGACCACCTTTTACTAACCAGCACTGCCTCGTGTCATATACTGCTTTAGAACAGAGTTTCAAGTAGCTTCAAAAACCATCACTGACTCATGTGTAATAGGAGTTAAGTGAAAAGGAGGAGCTTGTAAGTGTACAAGGAGTTTCTGGGGCTTATAAGAATTTTGCATGTTGTACGAGTCTGAGTCCTAAGTCCTATACGTGCTTGTCCCAAACTCTTCCTCTCATAACAAAGGGTTAGCAACAGTAGAATAGTCTTACTATACATGTGACTATAATATAATTAGAATTTTAGTGAACATCAAACTCAATTATGATATAAATGATGGACTGAGCATATTTTGGTATGATGCTAGCTATAGAAGTTGATAGTGTGTATAATGACATCACAACATTGTATACAGCAACACTAACTATTACTATAATATGGTAAGTACAATTATAACTAAAATTTATAGCATTTTAGTTTTTTACTAAAACTAAAACTAAAATAAACTAAACTGGCCTAATTTTACAATCACTAAAACTGAAATAACATTCTTTTCCTAAACAATGCTAGATAATAGCAAAATTTAGAACATATAACAGAACAATTATTAAATATGGCAAATGCTTTACCTTAAAAAATGCAATTCCGAACTTGGACGTAAACAAAGCCAGCAAAATTCCAAATCACAAACATTACAATGTACGTGATTACAACTTCCATCATCCACTTTTTCAGCCACAGTTCCACAACGAGGGCAGTGCTTGATATTCAATGATTTCATTTGTTCTTTAGTTAAAGTTTCCTTTGGACCAAGTTTCTGTTAATAAAATAATTAGTAACTTGCAATGGTATTAATCACAATTAGTAATAATGCTGTACCTCAGTATTAGACAATTCCCTAATGTGGTTGTAATTTATCATTTATTAAACATAATATCTATGACATCATTGTTAACAAAAGCCTATCACAAGAAGATATATTAATGTGCATATAATGGACATGCTTTAAGCCCAGACCTTTGATTACAATCATATATACAACTATAAGGAGATTATTAGGTCAGTAGGCAGTCCTGATCCTTTATTAAACTCATGACATATAAATAGAGATTAACAGTAAAACTTTATTGTTAAGATAGTTGTAATATGCAGCTGCAGATTCTCAAAATTAGAGGATGGGTATGACCATTATATATATCAGTACAACAAAATAGCAAGGATGGTAGTAATCACTTTCTCATACAGACTAATGTACTACTCATAAAGCTGGCAAATTGTTTAAAACCATGAATAGTATTAGAGTCTGCAAATTATCACAAGCCACTACAAAAGAAAAACATTCTAAAATCTGAATATTTTATCAGTTATTGACAAGATCATTGGAAAATGTTTTGTCCAACATATCTTGGCTACTTACTGATGACTGCAGTTACTAATCATAGCTAAGTTACAAATGAACTCTCATACTATACTTTGATATGTAGACAGAATTGTAAACTACTCTTCACAAAAAATAGCCATACACACAGTATTTGTTAATACACACCCACTTTTAAATTAACACTAAAAATGGTGAAACAATTCATGATATAACCACACCCAGTGAATAACTAACATGAACATATTATTACTTACCCCTATACCATTCTGTTGATGCTGCTTTCTTGCTTCATCACAACTAATGCCCTCATGCCAAGTATTCTTACACTGATAACAGAATTCTACTCCACATCCTTCTCTTCGACAAACAAAATGATTATCAGAACAGCTTGATGGCTGATCTAGTATATAAACAAATGAACAATCTGGTGCTATACAATGACGAACATTTGGTTGAAGAACTAAGTATCTTCGAAGAGAATGCTCTAAGTATTTTTCGTATAGTAATGGAGGAAGAAACGTTCTAACTTCACTTTGAGTTACTTCAATTGAACATTGCAGACATGTAATTTTGTTACGAGCTCCTTTGAGAATTGTTTCAAAATGGATCTGTATACAGGACTTACAAAAGGAGTGGCCACATCCAGAAAATTTCACAAGATCTTCTACATAGTGGATACAAACAGAGCATGTCCCTCCATCCACAGACTGGTCATTCTCCATATTAAGCTTCCAGTGACTAGACAAAGTCAAATTATTTCAAAATTTCGACCCCACCCAATTTAAGACACGTCTATTAATTAGAAAGATCAAGTTTCACATCATGGATGCTTTAAGGGAGTATTCTCCTTCAGATGATGAGGTAACTTCAGTGTTGTTGTGTTATTACACTATATTTATCTAGGAGATACATGCAATTAATCAAGGTGAAAAGGCAGACTCTTCTACTGACAGAGAACAGGAAAGTCAACCTAAACCTATCGATTTGCCTGTCAGGAAAGACCAGGACAGTAAGAACAATGAAAGAACAACTACAGTTACAAATGAAAGTGACCATGGAGATAAACAAAGATGGAAGAATGATTGTCCAACTTCTCCGAGAAAAAGAGATCAATATGGTAATGATACAAATGTCAGATAATGATATTGTACAGTTAAATTGATAGTAGTAAATGTAAGATAGCACAGAGCGCAATCATATAGTTACAAATGTATAAAAAATTCAAAAGATAAAAGATGAATGGATACTTTAGGTAAAAAACTATGTGTAATTGTGTATATATGTATACTGTATCTACTTAATTTAATGTCCTTGTGTTTAGTTAACTCCAAGCATTTAGACTCAGTGTCAAATGAGGTTATAATGTCAAGTTATTAATCCTTTGTTGTCTACATGTAGCATGGTAACATGTAAACTGTTTTTGTCTTTCTAAGCAACTTAACTTGTCACTGAAATTATAATCCATTAATACTCTAATTTTGACAAACCCTTTGAATTTGTAATTTATGTGACAAACCTGTGCCATTAATAATCAGTATTTTTTTATACTTGTAATAGTTATATTGCTAACCTGATCACTATAATATCTAGGTCAATCAAGACATCACACACACTCTTCTGATAAAAGGTCAGGACATAGACGAGATAGGTCACCATCTCATCGACGTCATCGATCACGCTCACCACACACTAAATCAAGACACTCTTATCACAGTAGGTAAGGAAGGGTTCTCTGCCTGTAATGTAGATCTTATAGATGTAAAAGATACCAATGTTGCAAGACAAGGTTTCTTCACACATATGATATATATTTTTCATTTAGTGACAAACGCAGGAGGTCTTCTGATAAGACACAAGGTTGGTTAGATAAAACAACTGAAAATTATTGTTGTAATTGATTAGATGTGTACAGAAAGGAAACATCATCCAGTGATTCCAGTCAACAGAGAAGTCAAGGTATGAATATCATCCTCATTTTGTTTTGATAATACATGTAGCTGTCAGGGTACATGCTTTATTACCGTATACTGGAAAATTTTCAAGGAGGAATGTTTTTATGCTTTTACAAATATAAGCCATTTATGAAATTAATTATTGATTAATAGGTGTGGTATGTCAATGGGAATACAATTCGTGAAAAGTATAATTCAAAAATGTCCCAAAAAACTTTTTAGAAATTTTTCTGCCTTGAAAATTTCCTGGTATACAGTATTGTGTTAAATACCATCACATTAATGGGTGTTACTTATTCTATAGATTCTAAGCAAAAATCAGAGAAATTTCCAACATCAAATCAAAGTTCAGAACAACTTACACTTCCAAGTTATCTTAATCCAGGTGCTGTTAATCCTAAACAATTCCAGTCAACACTGGACAAGAGAAAACTTTTATGGAACAAAAGTAAAAAGGTAAAAATACATGCCATTATGAAAATTATCACTTATATTGTGTATACTGAATAGGATTTTCAAGACTTAAAGACAGTTCTCTATAGCTTTCTAGTTGATATAACAATAAGTCAATTAAATATACTAATTAGAATTATGTGGGCTGTAATATTTCCATGTCAAGTGTGGTAGGACCTGCATATGTATAGACCATTTACATCAATTTGACCTTTGCAACAACACAATTCCATTGATGTACACCACAAACAATAAATCATTGATTACCAGATTGTACTGAGCCTACTGACATCCTGATTTCCTTATAATAAATAACATGGCTTAGTAATGTCTTTTAATGTTCCTGTTATGCTACTTGTAAAATACCTTCAAGTTTATTTTAGAGACGAAAGTACATATATGGTGTGTTAACTAGCAATTGTACTATAATTTCATCGCAGTAGTATTATTTCTTTTATTAACATATTATGTTGCTATTGTTAACTTCTAATTTCCTCATTTTATCAGGAATCCTATTTTCACTTGTCTAGACTGATCAATCATGGAATAACTGGGAATCTGCTTCATTTGAAGGTGATATTGGTGGAGAGACACAATCTAAGTTTAGACGTCTCATGGGAATAAAGAGCACATCATCTGAAACTAAAACAGCAGATGAAACAACTCATAAGGGTACAACTTTACTGCGTAACTTAGAATCACAGTATGAGACATCTCGTGTTATGACTCATTTAGCTAAAGGAGCTGGTCTAGGGTATGGAGTGTCTTCTCAGATCACACAAACTGAAGTGAATCCAACTGATACTGACAATCTTCATGAATGATTTTATCTGCACAATATTTTTCACAAAATAAAATGTAAACTTGCTTACAGAAATCTTTACTTAAAACATTGTAAAGGTAGGCAGAAGTTATAAAATGATAAGTCATCAAAAATTCCTAAATCATGCCAACATAAAGCACCACTCTTCATGATATCAGGAATAGTATCTTGTCCTATATAATGAGGATCCTATAAACATAAGGCAATAACATTACATTAAACTGGATACATAAACTTTTTACTCACAGCAACAAGTACTTTCCATTGATATGTTCCTATAGTTGTAGATTGTGCTACTCCAAGGAGAGTTTTTGATCCACAGTCAATATTACCACCTAATATTATGATAAACTGTATTAAGTGACTCTCTTTAACTTGCCTATCATAACTGGTGAACCAACTGTTTGGAAGTGGGCCTTCAATTGGGGTAAAATCTTAATAACATCATTGCCACTAGCTATGTGTATTAACTTGCAAGATACCTGTAATTCTTATGTCATTAACATTTAAAATTCATTATAATTTATCATCTTCTATGGATAGGTATAAGACCTTACTTTGTATAAATGATCAATGATAATACTTGCTTCAAAGCAGCCAATCCATTCATTAGAACCAACAAAAGACTGGGGTTTGTCATTTACTTCCACTAACACACGTTGGATCTCTTGTAATGATGGCACTATTGAGTTACTGCAATGGTTGTTAGACACAACCCATGAACAAAGGGATTGTAATGTTCGGTACCCACAACCCCAACCCTATGTGGTTAATTAGGAAAATCGTATAATGCCATTAAAGGAGAACATTACTGAATCACTTTGTCCATCACAGCAATAATGATAAAATTTAGCTCCTGACTTGCCAATTATTGTATACTCTACGTAGCCATCTTGTAAGTGTGAGCTGTTCACCATATCTAAAAGACTGATCATCATAAAAGCATAAAAGCAAAAATAAAAACGACGAGGGTGGGATTCGAACCCACGCGTGCAGAGCACAATGGATTAGCAGTCCATCGCCTTAACCACTCGGCCACCTCGTCATACCTTAACAGGTTTTAGTAAAACTTCAACTTAATTATCAATAACAAAATTTGGAATTCTCTATACATAAAATGACTCTATAATTCTTCATGTAGAACTCCACTGTCTCCTCGCTCCCCCTGTCGTTTTTGAGGATTTCCAGTCACAGCAAAATGGAGCAATCTTTCTTCAGATTGTTGAAAACTTTTAAGAGTCACTATTTCCTAAAAATAATAATTACATTAATACTATATTTATGGTTCATGCCTTACTTCTCTGGGAATAAAATGTTCTGGTGAAACATTCAGTTTGGTACGGTAGTACTTTATATTATTAGCCATTACAGTATCAGAAGGCTCTAGAGCACGGAATGTTGATGCTGCTTCTGCTGCTTTGTTCAACAAATTTACTGTACAAAGTAGAAATTATATCAAAAATTGAATGGTTAAGTATATAATTGTATACTGGATCCTATAGGCAATATATATTTACAATATAGAACTAAATTAGACAACTCACATTTGAAGTAGTTGAATTGAAGATAATGAAAGTGCCCTGAAAGATATTTATCAAAGAATTCACCATCCACAGTAGCAGTACGAACACGACAATCACTACGACATTTCAGATATGAAAGTACAATACTTCTTAAAAGTTCATAGTACTCTAATGAGTCTGGTAAAATCTCGTACTCTTCCAGTTTGTTGTCTTTTTCAGGACTAACATCATCTCCAGTAATGTTAATGACATTGATGTCATCGCATAGCAGATAGCAATCATTAAGACTATTTTTGTATTCCTTGATACCTTTTTCTATAAGAACAGCTGACTGTAGCCATTCACCACTTGTGTAGGCACTTCTAGCACTTGTGTAGAATTGCTGGTGACGCATTTTGCCAGGTTCCCTTGAAACAACATCTTCTTTACTCAGACCCAATTTTTTACGATAGTAAGCTATACTGTTAACTATCATTGAGTCATTAGGATGATAAAAGTAGTATGTAAATGCACATTTAATTCCTTCTTCTAAATTACCAATCTGATGGACAAAAATGAATATTATTATTTATATGAGTTGGGTTACCTGGTAGTATGAATAATGAAGATAGGAGTAAGGAACTCTTTTTTTAAATTGTTCCAATACAAAAGGATCTGGATTTCTTTGTGAAGGAGGCAATTTCTCTTTCTTGCATTGTTTAATACACTGAGCTTTAATAGAGTATTTCAAAAAAGACAAGACATTGGTATCAAATTCAGCCAACAAAGTCTCTTGCTTATTGGTAAGGTATTCTGCAAAAAAGAAAGTTATAAGTTATGAAAATTTAAAAATAAATACAGTTGTGATTCTTATATATATATATAAACAGTACAAATTAGCTGAAGAATTTAGCTGTGTCTATTAACATTTATATTTCTAGGACCATGTCCTGGAAAAGTGGTTTATAGTATCTACATGAAGCATTAGTCTGCCATAAAATAAGCTAATTACCTTGCTGCTTTGAATTTTCACAACTTTGCAAGCAATGCTTGGTGTGGTTTCGGTACTGCTCAAATATTTTCAAAGATTCTTCTATCATTTCAATAGCTTTCTGCCAATTTTGATCTGTATAATAGGTCAAACCTTGATTCCATACATCTTCTAGGCTTGGTATTACCCCGAGGGTTTGTTTATCCTAATAAATAATATAATTAGTGGTGCAAAATATATCATTTCACTGATATATTGTAGTAACTCACTCTTTCAAGTTTTATTAATCGAATATAAAACACTAATGTTGAATTTGGTGGTATGATTTGTCCTACACCTCTTTCTCCATATCCAAGATGAGGTGGGATTGTAATTCGTCGACGCTCCCATAAACATGTTCCTACCAATCCCTTATCCATGCCAGCAATAATCCGACGTTGACCCAATGCCACAATGTAAGGTGAATTGTAATCGAAGCTAGAATGATAAGTTGTTATTATAAATTGAAAGATGTTCCTTTATTTATTATATTAGCACTGCAGACATGAATATTTTGGCAATAAAAAAATTTTCATGAATTTCACTTATTTCTTGAAAATTTTAACCATAAAGCATACAGAGTCAATGGACAGGGTTCAGTCTCACAAAATTTCAGCATTGAAATTTTATTTCAATATAATTCACAACTATCCCAAAACTTTTACTCATACAGTTATATTGATAGTGACAATTTGATTTCAAGCACTCGCAAGCTTCTGGACATAGAAATATCACAGCATGGCATGCATTGCAGATCTTTGAAATTTCTTCCAGTCCAGCAGCAAGTTAATACTATAAATCATGGTCTTAAAATAGTTCCATGCAAACTGCAATACATTATTTACCTTTGCCCAAACACTTGTCCACTATTTCCAAGCCGACCAACATAATGATAATGAACAATATCATTATTCTGAGCTTTATACTGACACTCCTTTGGTTTGTAAGTCGTCAAGACTTTCAATCCATCGCCCCAATCTTCTTCTGTAAGCATATGTTATATATATATATGATTCTATTATCTGTAACAATACCGACTAACCGATTCCTTCATTTGTTGTAAGAACAGTAAGATCTCTAAGACAACAATGAAGAACTATAAACAGAAGAACAGTCAAGCACTTCATTACTTACGACGAATTAAAACATGCAAGACGAGAACAATGGTCACCGCATGAAAAGGAGTAAGTCCCTGAAATTTGACTTAATTGAGCTTAAGAAGATTTAAGGGTCCTTCTTGGTGTAACTTGCCTATGATGACATCAATGATGACATCATATGACATCATAGGGTTAATAATGGTAGTGTGATGGATACTGGTATTGTAGGAAATACTGGTATTCTAGGTAATACTGGTATTGTGGGTAATACTGGTATTCTAGGTAATAATGGTATTGTGGGTAATACTGGTATTGTGGGTAATACTGGTATTCTAGGTAATGATGGTATTATAGGTAATATAGGTATTGTAGGTAATACTGGTATTCTAGGTAATATTGGTATTGTAGGTAATACTGGTATTGTGGGTAATACTGGTATTCTAGGTAATGATGGTATTGTGGGTAATACTGGTATTGTGGGTAATACTGGTATTCTAGGTAATGATGGTATTATAGGTAATATAGGTATTGTAGGTAATACTGGTATTCTAGGTAATATTGGTATTGTAGGTAATACTGGTATTGTGGGTAATACTGGTATTCTAGGTAATGATGGTATTGTGGGTAATACTGGTATTGTGGGTAATACTGGTATTCTAGGTAATGATGGTATTATAGGTAATATAGGTATTGTAGGTAATACTGGTATTCTAGGTAATATTGGTATTGTAGGTAATACTGGTATTGTGGGTAATACTGGTATTCTAGGTAATGATGGTATTATAGGTAATATAGGTATTGTAGGTAATACTGGTATTCTAGGTAATATTGGTATTGTAGGTAATACTAGTATTGGGGGTAATACTGGTATTGTAGGTAATAATGGTATTCTAGGTAATACTGGTATTGTAGGTAATACTGGTATTGTGGGTAATACTGGTATTGTAGGTAATATTGGTATTATAGGTAATACAGGTATTGTAGGTAATATTGGTATTGTAGGTAATACTGGTATTCTAGGTAAAACTGGTATTCTAGGTAATACTGGTATTGTAGGTAATATTGGTATTCTAGGTAATATTGGTATTGTAGGTAATACTGGTATTGTGGGTAATACTGGTATTCTAGGTAATGATGGTATTGTGGGTAATATTGGTATTGTGGGTAATACTGGTATTCTAGGTAATGATGGTATTATAGGTAATATAGGTATTGTAGGTAATACTGGTATTCTAGGTAATATTGGTATTGTAGGTAATACTGGTATTGTGGGTAATACTGGTATTCTAGGTAATGATGGTATTATAGGTAATATAGGTATTGTAGGTAATACTGGTATTCTAGGTAATATTGGTATTGTAGGTAATACTGGTATTGGGGGTAATACTGGTATTGTAGGTAATAATGGTATTCTAGGTAATACTGATATTGTAGGTAATACTGGTATTGTGGGTAATACTGGTATTGTAGGTAATATTGGTATTATCAGTAATACAGGTATTGTAGGTAATATTGGTATTGTAGGTAATACTGGTATTCTAGGTAAAACTGGTATTCTAGGTAATACTGGTATTGTAGGTAATATTGGTATTCTAGGTAATATTGGTATTGTGGGTAATACTGGTATTCTAGGGAAATGATGGTATTGTGGGTAATACTGGTATTGTGGGTAATACTGGTATTCTAGGTAATGATGGTGTTATAGGTAATATAGGTATTTTAGGTAATACTGGTATTCTAGGTAATACTGGTATTGTAGGTAACACTGGTATTGTAGGTAATACAGGTATTGTAGGTAATACTGGTATTCTAGGTAATACTGGTATTGTAGGTAATACTGGTATTGTAGGTAATACTGGTATTGTGGGTAATACTGGTATTCAAGGTAATGATGGTATTATAGGTAATATAGGTATTGTAGGTAATATTGGTATTCTAGGTAATACAGGTATTGTAGGTAATACAGGTATTGTAGTTAATACTGGTATTTTAGGTAATAAAAGTATTGTAGGTAATACTGGTATTGTGGGTAATACTGGTTTTGTAGTAATACTGGTATTGTGGGTAATACTGGTATTGTAGGTAATACTGGTATCTAGGTAATACTGGTATTCTAGGTAATACTGGTATTTAAGGTAATACTGGTATTCTAGGTAATATTGGTATTGTGGGTAATATTGGTATTGTTGGTATTCTAGGTAATAATGGTATTGTGGGTAATACTGGTATTGTGGGTAATACTGGTATTCTAGGTAATGATGGTATTATAGGTAATATAGGTATTGTAGGTAATACTGGTATTCTACGTAATATTGGTATTGTAGGTAATACTGGTATTGTGGGTAATACTGGTATTCTAGGTAATACAGGTATTGTAGGTAATACTGGTATTGTGGGTAATACTGGTATTCTAGGTAATGATGGTATTATAGGTAATATAGGTATTGTAAGTAATACTGGTATTCTAGGTAATACTGGTATTTAAGGTAATACTGGTATTGTAGGTAATATTGGTATTGTGGGTAATACTGGTATTGTAGGTAATACTGGTATTCTAGGTAATAATGGTATTGTGGGTAATACTGGTATTGTGGGTAATACTGGTATTCTAGGTAATGATGGTATTATAGGTAATATAGGTATTGTAAGTAATATTGGTATTCTAGGTAATACAGGTATTGTAGGTAATACAGGTATTGTAGGTAATACTGGTATTTTAGGTAATAAAGGTATTGTAGGTAATACTGGTATTGTGGGTAATACTGGTTTTGTAGTAATACTGGTATTGTAGGTAATACTGGTATTGTAGGTAATACTGGTATTCTAGGTAATACTGGTATTCTAGGTAATACTGGTATTTAAGGTAATACTGGTATTCTAGGTAATAATGGTATTCTAGGTAATACTGGTATTGTAGGTAATACTGGTATTGTGGGTAATTTTTAAAGTAATAATATCCGTAGTATTAGCCCTATATATGTACATGGAATTAGAAATATAACATTAACATGACTTAATATTTTATTAATCTTTTTATTATTTTAATTTGGAAAAATAAATAATTTTGTACCTATCAATATTATGTATATATATATATTATGTGTGAATAAGGTACAAGTGCTTCATAATTTCATCTTCCATGTAGGATGCAGAATATAACAGCAATTATACAGCTTCCAACATTTCAAGCCTTGTTATGTAGTGACATACCAACTTAGTGTCAACCTCCTTATATTACCACATGTAATTTGTTGGCACCCTTTAATACAATTTCCATTGTTAACAGAATCATTAGAAGCATGTCCAACTGACAAATGTACGGGAAAGCTTCGGTTCCATGAGTGGGCATGTGGTCAGAGCAAAGGCAAGCAACCTAGACTTTTGCACAATATCCAACACACAGTATTACTTGCAGGGGCCATCTATAAATGCACTGAAGGACAACATACAATATATTCTACTGATCCTCTAATCCTTCGGAAGATTGGTATAGTTCACTTACCATTCTTTCTTTTACATCGTTCTGGATTTACACGTACATTTGTACATTGTGTTGTTAGTCTTGCTCATGAAGGCTTAAATATAAAAGCAATTGCTCGACATATTCAGAGCCTACGAGAAGAGTATGCTGCTGAACTAATTGTCAAATTGGTGAAAGACTGCAGCTGCATTGGTAAAGAATTGACACAATCAGAAATTGATTCCCTCATTGCCTCAACCTCTGTTTCTTCAATTGCACAACCATTTCCATCTAATGACATTATTGCACGATGTTTCATTATACATTTTCAACAAAATGAAAACATTTATTCAGCACATATGATCAATTTATCCATAAGAAAAAGCATCCGGATATTTACGACCTGATGGAAGGTGGGTCACCCAGTATGGCAGTGTGTTTATGGTGTTGAATGAAGAAGGTGAAGTTGTAACTTGGCAATTTACCAACTCAACCTCAATTGATGAAGTGCAATCGCTATTGTGTAGTCTAAAAGAAAGAATCAAAGTTTCTGAAGATAGCCATTTGACAATATATGTTGACAACTGTTGTCTTATTCGATCCAAGCTGAAGTTAATATTTGGAAACGACACAATTGTGAAGTTAGATGTATTTCATGCAGTACAGCGTGTAACACGGGCTATGTCAAAAAGGCATTTGCTGTTTTTAACCTGTATGAATGACTTCAAAATGATTTTTAGAAAGCCAAATGATATTGGACGAAAAAGGACAATGAGTACACCCACTGTCGAACAAATTCTGGTAAACATAGAAAACTTTGTCACAAAATGGAAAAATGCTGAGCACAATGGACATAAAATTCTAACTGAAAAGGTTATGGAGCAAATATACTCTTTGCAGGTTCATATCAGACGTGGTTGCCTATCAGATATAGAGCCTGGTGGTGGAACCAATTACAATGAGGCTTTACATCGTTACATTAATCCCCACTTTAGTCATGCAGGTCGAATTGGACTTCCTCTAGCATATGCTATTCTGACAATTCTATTGTACAAGCATAATTGTAAGAAGTTACCTAAAGCATCCAAGTCACTGTCTGCCACGTTAGCAACAAAGTGCAGGTCCACACAAATGGTATCAGCTTCATTTGGAATTGTAGGAAGAGATAGTTATGGAAGAAGAGACCATTGGATGAGAATCAAAATAGATGACTTGATAACAAAAGGTGATGATTCAGAGAGTTTATTGTATTTCACTAGTGATGGTGATGATTGTTTTACAATGCCCATTACAGATATTCAACAAATAGTTAAGAATGCACAGTTTTCAACTGATGTTGCAAAACACATGCAGAAAATTTCAGATCAATCACAAACCTTCTCCTACAGAATGATGCCATTCATGTCTGGGGTGCCATCGATGTACTTCCACACTTTAGACAACACCACAAATCAGAATTGTATGACACATGACAAACGTCTAACTGGTGTATTAGATGCTTGGAACATGTGCAAACATGAAATTGAAGGAGATGGCAATTGCTGTTTTACAGCTGTGGCTTTTGGTCTGATCACCATCAGTACAAACCTAACACGTGAAAACAAACAGTTTCTGCTATCATGTGGAATTGATCTATCAATGAATATGCAAGCCATAGCAACTCAACTTAGATATCTTGCTGTAGCTGAGTGGACTGAGAATTATTGTTACTATCAAGACTTTGTGCCTAGTGTGGACATTCAGCAAGAAGCTTCCAAGTTTCTAGCCTCTGGATTCTACTACGGGGACCTAGCAGACACAATGATTTTGGCATTATCAAATGCTCTTCAAACTACCATAATAGTATTTTCATCCATTGAATGCCATCCAGTTTTCTGTATATCACCACGCACACAGACAATTTCTATGCCAATTATGGTATCATTTACACAGTATGGCTCTGGGCATTATGATGGGGTACTCATTAAGAGTAAAGGTGACCAGACTCCAAAGGTGCATCTGACATGTAGCTGTGGAAAAAATGACAAAGAAGGCAAACCCCATTGCCAAGAAATAAAGTGTAAGTATACAACAGTCATCCGTTGCGCTTGCTTGAAAAGCAAAAGAGCCTGTTCTGAATATTGTCGTTGCAAGAACTGTGGTAACAAACTTGGAAAAAGAGTAGTACATGAAGTCCAACAACGCAAAAGGAGGAAGCATGAATGGCAAATGTTTCATCACCTCAGTAGTATTGAATTTGCAGATGGTAAGCAGGAACATTTATCAGCAGGACCATTAACTATCATGGAGTTTTTTGTTCTGGAAAATGTACTAGTTTACTGTGAGGAAGAAGCAATAGAACCTACTCCAGAAAACATTTCACTATTATATAGACAAATTTTAGCATCAACAATAGTGTCCAGTCCTGCATTACCTCTAAGTCAGAAGAATGAAAAGGACATAAGTAAATTTCTCGTCATGCACCAAAAAAATCTAGCTACCTTCCAAAGGCTGTGCAGAAATCAACTTGATTGGAACACAAGTAAAGAATTATAAAAAAAAACATTAAGAAAAATCAATATGTATAATTATATAGACATTGCATTAATTTCAGTTCTAATGTAATCAACATAATCAAACATATTACGTAGTAGACAGTGTTATTCTATTATTATTACTACGAAGAGAGTATATAAAATACCAAATGTTGTTATCACTTATTTACTTACAAGTATTACCTACAATACGAGTATTACCTACAATACCAGTATTACCTACATTACCAGTATCACCTACAATACCAGTATTACCAACAATACCAGTATTACCTACAATACCAGTATTACCAACAATACCAGTATTACCTACAATACCAGTATTACCTACAATACCTGTATTACCTATAATACCAGTATTACCAACAATACCAGTATTACCTACAATACCAGTATTACCTACAATACCTGTATTACCTATAATACCAGTATTACCTACAATACCAGTATTACCTACAATACCAGTATTACTTACAATACCAGTATTACCAACAATACCAGTATTACCTACAATACCAGTATTACCTACAATACCATAATTACCTACAATACCAGTATTACCTACAATACCTGTATTACCTATAATACCAGTATTACCTAGAATACCAGTATTACCTACAATACCAGTATTACCAACAATACCAGTATTACCCACAATACCAGTATTACTTACAATACCAGTATTACCTACAATACCAGTATTACCTACAATACCATTATTACCTACAATACCAGTATTTCCAATAATACCTGTATTACCTACAATACCAGTATTACCTACAATACCAGTATTACCTACAATACCATAATTACCTACAATACCAGTATTACCTATAATACCAGTATTACCTAGAATACCTGTATTACCTAGAATACCAGTATTACCAACAATACCAGTATTACCTACAATACCTGTATTACCTATAATACCTGTATTACCTACAATACCAGTATTACCTACAATACCATAATTACCTACAATACCAGTATTACCTATAATACCAGTATTACCTAGAATACCTGTATTACCTAGAATACCAGTATTACCAACAATACCAGTATTACCTACAATACCAGTATTACCTACAATACCTGTATTACCTATAATACCTGTATTACCTACAATACCAGTATTACCTACAATACCAGTATTACCTACAATACCAGTATTACTTACAATACCTGTATTACCTATAATACCTGTATTACCTACAATACCAGTATTACCTAGAGTACCAATATTACCTACAATACCATTATTACCTACAATACCTGTATTACCTAGAATACCAGTATTACCTACAATACCTTTATTACCTACAATACCATTATTACCTACAATACCTGTATTACCTAGAATACCATATTACCTACAATACCACTATTACCTACAATACCTGTATTACCTAGAATACCAGTATTACCTACAATACCTTCATTACCTACAATACCATTATTATCTACAATACCTGTATTACCTAGAATACCAGTATTACCTAGAATACCAGTATTACCTATAATACCTTTATTACCTAGAATACCAGTATTACCTACAATACCATTATTACCTAGAATACCAATATTACCTACAATACCTTTATTACCTAGAATACCAGTATTACCTACAATACCATTATTACCTATAATACCAGTATTACCTACAATACCTGTATTACCTAGAATACCAGTATTACCTACAATACCTGTATTACCTACAATGCCAGCATTACCTAGAATACCAGTATTACCTACAATACCAATATTACCTACAATACCTGTATTACCTACAATACCTGTATAACCTAGAATACCAGTATTACACACAATACCAATATTACCTAGAATACCAGTATTACCTAGAATACCAGTATTACCTAGAATACCTGTATTACCTAGAATACCAGTATTACCTAGAATACCAGTATTACCTACAATACCTGTATTACTTATAATACCATTATTATCTATAATACCAGTATTACCTACCATTATTAACCCTATGATGTCATAATATGTCATCAATGATGTCATCATAGGCAAGTTACACCAAGAACCACCCAGATTTAACCCTTGCTTCATATATATATAATATGTATATATCATGAGGCTAAAGCTAAGAACTTTAGTTTTGTCAGGTGGTCTTTTATGGTTTACAATATCTGCTGTTTTTGTCCTATATTTGTACTTACCCCGAGAGGAAAAAGTTGTGAGTTGATAATAATAATTATACATTAACATGTGTAATTATACATAACATGTGGAATGGGTGTGGCCACATTAGTTTCTATAATGAGCATATACTGACTATGTCAAACATTCACTATATAAGTACTAAAATTAGAAGACTTGGGTGAGGTTTACTTTTTATTGAAATATGGGATGTGATCTCAGTAGACTCATGTAGCCAGTCTCTTCCATTCACAGGAAAGTGGCTCTTGCTACAGTAGACTACACTGTTGGTGCAATAGATCATTTATGTTATTGAAGTTTTTGTTTAAGGAAGTTTAATCATATATGTATATGTCTTTAAGTTCGTAGATATAGATATCAAAAGCCAGATATAGACTCCTAATATATATTATAATATGTTATTACGGAGAACATTTGTATCATACAAATAATTGTTCTAGTAATACATTGTATACATCGCATACTTAATAGAGTTCATGAATATGCTAAATTAGTAATTTCTTTTTCTAGTATAATCATTTTGATCATGAACCAAAAGTATCCGTCACACGCCTCATTGAAGGAAAACCAAATCTATTAGGATTTAATGCCACAGCTTATATATTTGGAGGACGAATAGACAAACATGATGCATATAAAATTAATGCATTTAATCAAGAGGCTAGTGACCATGCAGCCATTGATAGACAAATACCCGACACAAGACATTCCTGGTAATGTTGTATGCCAATACTAAAGTAAGATGTTTATATTTGCAGGTGTTATAATCAAGTTTATAGTCCAAAATTACCGAGTACCTCTGTTATTATTACTTTTCATAATGAGGCTAGATCAACATTGCTAAGGACAGTTGTCAGGTAGTGTCATTCTAAACAATATTTAATGATTGTAATTTGTGGTCTGTGTAAAAATTAATGACAAATAAAATAAACAGACTATATAGCCATTGAATACCAAGATTTTGATGGTATTGACTTTCAATAAATTCTCATTTATAAGAAATGTACCGTGAAAAAAAATGTTGTTATTCTCTTTTAGTGTATTGAACCGCAGTCCTCCCCATTTGATTCATGAAATTATTTTAGTTGATGACTTCAGTGATGACTGTAAGTAATTATAGTAGTTTAAATATTGTTGATGTCTTTATATAGCTAATACTGGAGCATTGCTTCAAAAATTACCAAAAGTGAAAGTTATCAGAAACAGCCGCAGGGAAGGTAATTGTAAGCTAAGTAATGAAAAAGTAACACAATGTGTAATTCTGTATAGGATTGGTTCGATCCAGGATCTTTGGAGCTGATCTTGCTACAGCAAAAGTGCTTACTTTCTTGGACAGTCACTGTGAATGTAATATTGGATGGTTGGAGCCATTGTTACAACGTGTTCACAAAGTAAAGCTTCCTCTAAGTCAGAATAGTCATCACACATTAATTTGTTTTAACAATCAAGTAATATAAGCGTACAAGAAAATCTATCCTTCAATAAGAGGATTTTTTTAAAGATATAAGTACATATAGTGTCTTGTTATTCACACCATATGTGTTCCTGTTATTTGTCTGTTTGCAGGATCATACTGTTATAGTGAGCCCAATTATTGATGTTATAAGTATGGACTCCTTCCAGTATATTGGTGCATCCTCAGAACTCAAAGGAGGTGAATACGCATTACAGTCTTGCATTATATGAGGCTCAGTAGTAACAAAAGTTGAGATAGTTAATATTATTTACTTCATACAGGGTTTGACTGGAATCTTCATTTCAAATGGGATGCTCTAACAAATGAAGAAAGAGCTAAAAGAAAATCTCCCATTGAACCTATCAAGTAAATATTAAGTTAAAATGTAGCAAATTAGAGCCACTTTATTGTGATTTAAGAATGATCTTTGTTTTGAGAAAATCAAGGACAACATTGATATGATCTTCTATTAGGACTCCTATGATTGCTGGTGGACTGTTCTCAGTCAATAGGCAAAGATTTATAGAGACTGGCAAATATGATGCTGAAATGGACATCTGGGGTGGTGAAAATTTTGGTAGGTTCTGTCACATTAAATCTAGAAAATAAACAGATACAGTAGCTATAAATGTTAATATGGATCTATCAGGTCCCAATGAAAGTTCTAAAGTACACAGAACCTTCATACTAGCAGTTAGTTATTACTAATCAAGAAGTAGGCATGTTACCAATACAATTTTATAGAGATTAATGTCAGCATTTGTTGTTATGGTTACTCATTAGTCTGTTTCTTCTTTTTTCCTAATTTTCTCTCTGGTGATTATGCTTAAAAACAAACCACACATTAGTTTGTCAATTGTGCACAAAGTCTTGCTGCTATAGTTTTGGGTTAAAGATCTTTTCCAGTTAAGGAATAGGCCAATACGTATGTAGATGTACAGCAGATTCTCAGCAGACTCTCATGTATATTTTTTTCTGTCTTAAGAAATATCTTTCCGTACCTGGATGTGTGGTGGATCCATGGAAATTATTCCTTGTTCTCGAGTTGGACATGTCTTTAGAAAGAGGCATCCATATGTGTTTCCAGCTGGTAATGCTATGACATATATGAAGTGAGTTGATCAACTGGCACTGTAAAGTACTAATATAGTACTTTCAATGTCAGTCTGTTTGTTAGACTAAAATGGTATTTCACCTATATATTAGTACCATGATTACTAGAAATATAGTTTTCCATTGATAATATTGGTGATAAGATGATCTCCAATATCAATTTTCTAATTAATTTCAAGTTTGCTTTATATTTTATCTTATTAGGAATACTAAACGTACAGCTGAAGTATGGATGGATGAATACAAACAACATTACTACAATACTAGACCTGCAGCAAGAGGTAGACCTATTGGCAAGTAAGTCACTCTACATACCTGTTGTATTAGAGAATATAGTGAGAACTTATACTATAGCCAGACCTGTAGACACCTTGTAATGAAATAGTGTATACATTTTCTAGTATTGAAGATCGAGTTGCATTAAGAAAGAAGCTTAACTGCACTACATTTGATTGGTATTTAAAGAATGTTTATCCTCAATTAAAGTAAGTATTTATAGCTAATGCTAAATTTGACATAGTATTATTAGATATAAGTATTTAATGAATATTCAAAATTAAGAAAATTGTCAATTATGCATAGTTTATTAACAAATGTAGTTAGTATGTTACTTGACATAGTGAACAGCAAGATATTAGGCATTGGTTTCAATATGAGAATTTTACTATTTTAGAAATTTGTGAAATTTTTGATACATACCTCCAATTCTTGTATTCAACAAAATCTCACAATTCAACCAAATACCATGTTGAAAGTAATTTTCCAAATTTCTACTTGTCAAAAGTCCTCATTATACAATATAGAACTGATTAAATGCTATCTAATTTACTTTTTGTTCATAGTATTCCAAATCCATCAGACTCTAAATCTGGTGAGATAAGGCAAGGTAATTTATGTTTAGACACATTTGGACACCAAGCAGGAGGTACTGTAGGACTATTCCAATGTCATCATTCTGGAGGAAATCAAGTTAGTATACACTCTTAATAAAGTAATTCTCAGGACCTGTGATTTTGCCCCAATATGATGATCTGATTACTAGGGTGTGCTCCTTGATAACTTTTAAATACAGATTACAACATTATAGTAACATCATAATAGTACATTTGGTTCTTCTTGAATCTCACCTAATTGTATAAGTAATGAATTCACATGAATTCTAAAGTAATTGTGTCTTGAGGTTACTCTTATAGAGAACCCTTGCATTCATCAACCCAGATTATTATTATTCCTTTTAGGGATGGGCATTGACCAGTCGCAAAGTCATTCAACATTTGAACTTATGTTTAGAAGCTAGAGGTCAAGTAGTGTTATTACAATTCTGTTCCTATGATCGCTCTCAGAAATGGTCTCACACCAAAGAAGGTTTATTGCAACATATCAGTACTGCAAAATGCCTAGGGAGTAGTCACTCAGAGAAAGAACTGTCTCTTGAAACTTGTGATGCTAGAAATCACCATCAGTTATGGAGATTTGTGACTTAATACTGTATCACTGTTTTCTTTCAATATAATAATTATTTTTAATTGCAAAATGAATCTATTCCCCCCAGATCAACTTTGGTTCCAAATTAAGGTTACCTGCTCAGATAAATGAAATTATGAGATGTGTTGAAATTGAAAAATCATAATACAGATTCACAGCCAGTAACAAATTAAAAAATATAATTATTAAATTTTTAAGCAATTTAAACAAACCAATAGCTGTTCTTATTCTTATACAAAATACTTTCTTTTGCAAGCAGAGCAGTAATCTGACATTGGAGGTCTGCTGTCTCCTTTGATTGGCTGTCACTTTAATATTATAAGATATATTATATATAGCAAATTTCATAGTTTCTTGCATTAATTAATTAAATTGTGTAGTTATATATCATGAGAATACACATTTTGGGAACAAAACACCATCCCTGGCCACTTAAAATGTTCATTAATACAGTTCAGAGTACGTTTGATACCTACATGCCCTTATGTTCTATCCAAGTGGCAAACATTCAGGATTTTATTATTTCTCTCATCCACATCACACACATACATAATTATACATCTAACCTCTACAACTTGAATGAAGACAACATTATCGTCTGTAAGCAGTATAGCATCTGGAATCCTTAATGAGGTTATTGTAATATAAGTAAATAACCAAACTCAAGCTCAAGTCTCATTTTATCTTTACTTTCTGTTCCTTCAGCTTGATGAAAATCATCTCTCTACCTGTCACTACAAAATTCGCTGCTACTCTCCTTATAATTTACATTCTCCCTCACTTCTTTACATCTATTGGAATTTGAGTTATGTAGAAGTAGGTTTCTTCCACTTAAACACTTTTCCTCACTGGACATTTCGGGCTTGGACCGAAATTCTCATCACATTTTGATATAGAAATTCAATATCCGGTTACTATCAATATGGAGCGCCCTTGTCAAGATTTGTCAGTGAAACAGTGTACTGTTCACAGTGTTGTGGTGTACAGAGATAGAGCTGAAGTTAAGAGAACTATCTCTCTTGGATTGCCAGCTGGTGAGAGTAACGTTGTCATTAAAGATTTGTCTGTGGCTGTAGATGGAGATTCTATCAGGTAGACCTGACGAAAGATATCTGCGTATATATGCACCATGATATGAATCATAGATTAAGTTTAGGTAAATACATGCCTTGCCTCCTTCCTCTCTCCTCATTATGAACCACGATCTTCCTACACTGACCTATGTTATTGTCAGTATCATAGACCATGATGATTTTAAGCTGACCTCACCAAGCATGCTAGATGATTTTTTGATGACATGTGTGCTGTGTTATTTTATTGTTATATGTGACTAATGAAGGAATACATGAATTGACTGCCAGTGCAAATGACACCTAATAAATTAAATTATTAATACTGTCAAACTCTACCATATTGGGCATTACTGGAATTACTTGAAAGTGCTTCTTAGCAGCACCATAACTTATGTTAGCTCTCAAGTTTGGATTTTAGGAACCTCTAGTAGTTTAATGCATCAAAACTCTTTTATAAGTAAATCTTAGGGCAATTGTTCTAATTGTAATCTTGATAAAGTTAAGAAACTAAGGAAAAGGCAACAATTTTGGCACATTTATTAAATTTAATGAACTTTGGATATAGGTTATTTTACAGTAATATATTCAGATCAAAAGTTAACAAAGAAACGACAATGTTTTGATGAAAAAGCAAGGATCCATGTAACATTAAAAGACTGATATACTGTGTAGAAGTCACTCAAATATAATTCTTATGCTATCTTTTATAATAGACTAGAAGGGCAAGGACCAGCCACTATATTGGATGTTACCTACTATACAAAGGAAGAGAAAAAAGTTGAGAGCAGAGATGTAACCAGTGACGATACATACTTGTCTTTACTGGAGAATATAAAAGAGAAAGAACAGGAATTAAAGCAGATATCATTTCATATTGAAGTGATCAATAAGCAAAAAGAGATGTTGAAGGAATTTGCTGGCAATGTTACTAAATTGCGAAACAATACAAAGGTACAATATACGATCTACTGTCTTGTAATAAATAGCCTATATTCAACTTAAAACATTTTTTTAACTTATTGATTTTGTTTTTATTACCAGACACCAACTACTATTACTACTCTTGTGTTGCCTGATGATGTTAGTCATATAATGGAGTTTATGGAACGTTACCAAACTCAACTAGCTTTGTTGGATGAGAGGTTAATAGAGCTTCTTCACCAACAAAAAAATCTACAAGATGAGAAGAAAGTATTTGAAGCCAAAGCTGCTCAACTTAATCCAGAGAACACTGTCTCTGAAAAAACAGAAAGTATTAGGTGATAAAAACATGTATATCATTTACTGATCTTGTTTATATGTGCTCATCATATCATTTAGAGCTGTCAAGGTGACTCTGGATGTTAAAGAAAAAGGAGAAATAACATTGATTTTATCATATGTAGTGTCCAATGCTTCATGGTCACCAACTTATGATGTGAGAGTCTTTAGTAAAGAGAAGACTATGAAGGCACGTTCCCTGTCTATAATTACATTAGTTACTAGCAGTCTTTATAATCACCTATGATAGATATTATGATATTTTGCTATTAGGTTCACTATTATGGTCTTATTAAACAATCAACTGGAGAAGACTGGGAGAATGCTAACCTTTCTCTCTCTACAGCTCAGCCCAATATTGGTGGTGCTGTACCTCAACTTGGAGTCCATTACATTGGGTTTAAATATCCGGTAGCTTTGGCTTTAGCTGGCAAAAGAAGGAAGCAGAAGGAAATGGTGCATCTTGATGCTTCAGATGAAGAAGATGAATTGGGCTATTTGGAAGAAAGAGCAGAAAATCTAGCAGAAACAGCAGATGTATTTATGAAGTCGGCAACCGTACTTAAAAGGAAGAAACGCTTCAATTTTCAATTACGCAGTAGTATTTCAAGTTGGCGAAGCTCTAGTGAATCTAGTTCTGTTTCTTCTCTGGAAGTACAGGTTGCTAAGGTTAGTACTAGAAATAAAATGGTTGCGTTTTACGCCTTAGAGTTTAGGTGGAATCGGGTCAAATGTTTAACACAACATATACCATTCCTCGTACTGCTACTATACCAGCAGATAATACTGAACATAAGGTAAATATTTACTGTCATGTGTCTGCGTGATTACATATATACTCTATCTAAGGTGACTGTGGCTATTATTGATCTCCAACCAGAATTCAAATATGTATCTGTTCCACGACTATCACCTTATTCTTTCCTTCAATCTATAGTAAAGAACATGTCACCTTACACTATTCTAAGTGGGCCAGCCAATATTTTCCTGGATAACAACTTTTTAGCTAAGGTATGTATCTAGAACACGTTGTACACTAAATATAATGTACATTGTAGAACATTTTTCTTTTCATTTATTAGTCTCAGCTTGACGATACATCTCCTAATGAAGAGTTCACCACATCCCTTGGAGCTGATCAATCTATTCACATCACATGTCATCCTATGAAGATACTGAGGGGTACTGCAGGTATAATTACTAGTATATATACTGTTGTAAAATAGTGACTTTTTATTGCTAGGTCATCTTAGAAAAACTAATTTATTGACATATACTTATGTCTACTCTGTTAAGAACACACAGGCTAACACTGTGAAAGTGAAAGTGATGGAACAGATACCATTAAGTGATGACGAGAAATTGAAAGTAGGTGACTTTACATAGCACCAGTATTCTATATAATAATATGTAGAACCCTACATTAATTGAGTAATAGCAATGCAAAGCTAATTTGATTAGAATTCTTTTGCATTAATCAAAATAGTAACAGAGCATTGAGATCAAAGCTTGAACTTAAGGTTTTTGTAAAACGTTTTGTAAAGCAATTTAATAGAGCCACAAAACACATAAAACTTGTCCCTGCATACATGTAGCAAAGCAAGAACAATAATTTGCTAAATTATCTTCTAACTTTTTACTATTGTTTTTCAAGTCCATTCTTCAGTGATAAAACATAACAAAATTTTCATTAGCCTAGAGAGGTTGCCCATTCTCATTTCGAAAGTTTGTGTTGTGTTAGTATTTAAGGACAACTTGTAGTGTCAAGTCCTGTTTCTTATTTTAGGTTGCCCTTCATAATCCAGATCTTAAAAAACGTAATGTTCAAGTTCTATTCTCTCATGGACATTCAGTTCTTAATGATGATAATAATATAGAGTGGCATTGTACAATTCCTCCTGATGCCTCAATTGATCTTCAACTGATATTCACTATTGAGTTCCCTCTTAATGATATTGTTGAAGGACTCCCAAATCAGTGATATTTCTATAGAAGTGTGCATTGACATTAATTTTATTTAGAACACATAATTATGTATTTGAATATATATTCTAATCAAGGGTAATAGCAATTTTAGTTATTAATAATCATAATAGTCTAATAATCATAATAGTCTATTACTTCAGCATTCCTAAACTTATCTTCTTTAAGGATACGCACAAGTTTACCTATTGACTCTTCAGTTTTGAGAGGTAAAATATCTGCAAACGCTGCTTTGGTAGGTTCAAATGTAGCATCATTTATAACGGTGTGAAACATCTCTGTATCACAAGGGCCAGGAGAATAGCTAAGCATTCGTACATCTGGATATTCCAAAGACAATGTTTCAAGAAAAACATTTCTGGCAGCTTTTATTGAAGAATAGGCAACAGCTCTACCAGCAGGTTTCTTGGCTACAAGTGATGACATATTTAAAATAAATTTTGGTACAGTTGTGTCATGAGAAAGAAATCGTGTCGTTAGAATCCACAATGATGTATAGTTCAATGTTACGTAGTTCTTCACTTGAACAGGGTCAACTTGATCAGCTGTTGGTGTAGCAATATCACCAATAGAACCAGCATTATGAAATAGAGCAGCTTGTTGATGATGAGATGGACTATAGCCAGATAAAGCTTCGGTACATACATCACTAAGGCTGTTTAGATCACTCAGATCAGCCTGTACAACAGTCACGCCTACCAAGGATGTTTCATTCTTGATCAGCTGCTTTGTTTCCTGTAGTTTGGCAATATTTCGAGCCATTAGGACTAATGTAGACTTGCAGCCTGTTTTTCCCCACTCACGAGCGAACTGTATAGCCATCTCCCTCCCTAATCCACTACTAGCTCCAGTAATAATGCAGAATGTTGCTTTAGAAAAGAACTCCATTTTTATGGTAATTTAGGTTGAGAATGTCCATACTCCGGATACTCTAATCACGTGTTTCGCATCCTTGGCCTGTAGAAAATATGGCTCAATCAAGTCAGTTAGTATTATAAATATTATGACTTTAATAATGTCACATACAGGGTCAGTCCAATCAACTCAAAAGGACTTAATCAGGAAACATCAAGAAGCTAAATCTCGTGTCAATTATGTCAGTGGAGTAGGGGGTGGAGTCAGTTTGTGGCCTGCTATGGATGATATGCGCCTGTCATGTAATGAAGTGATTGTGCTTCTTGTCAGTTCTCTATCACTGATGCTAATCACTGGGGCTATTTTTCTTTTCCTTCATGGTTAGTGATCTGATAAGTTACAGAAACAGGTTAATATAAAGGTATAACAGAAAACATCTCGACTACATGGCAATGTCTGATAGTGGTATAAATATCTAATACCTGAACAAATTACATCTATTGCTTTAAGCCAGACCCTTCCTCTTAGGGAGTGAGAATGGTAGGCTGTAGCAGATTATTTATCTGTAAGATTAGGCAATTAAGTAGGAATATGCACACGCATAAACCTCATGCCACATGGTGAGACATTTTACATGTAAACTTGCAATGGTTGGAAAGAGAACATTTGATGATGTTGACAAAATTTTGTCTTCATCCTCAGCATCAAAAGTACATGATCTGACTTCTGATAAGACCTAGCAAGACTTCTCTTCTAATTTCATCTAATACTTCACTGGTCTATATTTCCTTTGCTTTCCTTTTCTCAGCTTAGACATTACTTTTGACACCCATTCCTGCTGTTAGTTTTTCACATGTTATTTTATTATTCAGAAAAGATAACCATTCCTGTGGTTACATGTTCTGAAAGTACTTAATTACATGCCCAACTGTAATGGATATACAAACATTTTCCTGCAAGGTTAGTTTAAGACAATATAATTAACTGCCTTATGCTAAGGTGTGCTATTATAATATTTGTGTGGGACAAAAGGAAATGTAATGTCTTCCTTCTCAAGAAGTGGGAATAATTGTTATCACAATAGATGATTGTTTTAAGGCATGAATGTACAGATATGTAGAAGGTGTTACCTCATTTCAGTAAATATGGTCTCTCATTTTGGTTCTACTAAAATCAATATTTCCATACAATAAAGTATGGTTGTCACCAATATTATGATTATGCTGATCAAAAATTGAATATACTTTTTGCTAATCTATGCTATGGCTACACTGTATATTTTGTTGATCTCAAAATCTAATGTTTTATTGTTAAACCCTTTTAATTAGACATTCGTCAAATATTTACTGTAATTCATTGGAAATCCCTTTCATGAAAAACATGACACTCTATCTCTCCTCATGCAGGATCTCATATCAGAAGGCTACAGCATTACTCACTTCAGTTCTCTCAGTTCACTGCCTTTCATCGTCTGAACTTTACAGATCAAGATGTCTTAGATAAAACTATTATAACTTGGCATAATGATTTTCTACAATTAAAGGTATTATTACTGTGTGAATAATAACTTTATATATGCATGAAAAGTTACATCTGACTAAACTATTGCTATAAATATTCTGTATGATCTACTGGGCACATCATAGTCTATCACATTAAACCTTACTCCTGCTTTGAGTCTTGCTTGGTAGACTAGACAGACTCATAGTCCTTCTTGTTTTGCCATCACAGCTTCTCTTTATTGCAATATCACAAAATTTAATATTATCTTACTATTTAATTTAGCAGATTATATGAAACTGTATGATCTTTATTATAAATTTAATTGTCATTTCAACTTTATTATTGTAGACAATAACAATTAATTACAATAAAAGATGTTTGCATCAATTAATGCTATAACTTTTATTAAATGTTCTAGTTTTTTAATATGACTATAACATTGATCACTGAACTTGAGTTTGTAGTGGATCTAACTAATATTAATGAATAAAGAAAGCATAAAGCTCCAAAAAAGATATCAGCTCTGTGTACACAAATGAGGACCAATATTTGATCCACCTCAATGGATATAATATTTGGTTTACATATGTATAACACATCCTGTAGTTATGCTCAGTATAATATAGCCTTTCTGTTTTCTTTTTTGAGGATAATCTTACCACAGAATTAAATGTAGTCTGGTCTCAATCTTCAATCTTTGATGAGATTTTCTTGGTTCTTTATGTGGTATGTTGAAGTATCATATTCTGCTCATGAATTTGACTTTTCCTAGTTTGGTATCATCATTCTGTTATATTATCTTGGTGACAACATGTTTGCTAAGAGTAGACTGACACCACATAGAATTAAAACTTGGGTCTCATTGCTATGTGTTACTGGTACATGGACAATATTAGCTGTTATTTATATTAGTATAGCATACTCTGTTGAGACAGCAGCCAAGGAACTGCTATATGATTTACTGAATGAGAAGGTATGTCTTATCATAATATTATGATTGTACTTAAATATGTTTGTGTTTATCTGTAAGTCTCTATATTTCTCATTTCTTAGGGTTCTCTGATATTGACCTCACTTGATCTCACAAAGGTTGACCAAATCATATCTTTTTGGACATTATATTTACTTCCTCCGACTGGACGTGGGATACTTACTGTCATGGGATTGGTCCCTCTCCAAGACATTGTTTATTACTTTCAATATTACAGTCTGCCTATTCTCACAGCTCTGTTGACTCCTGTAATTAAACTCATTATATCACTAAGAGCTGTCTATAAAACCAATATAAGAAAATGATGTAACTGAACTCATATCTTAGGATATAAAAGCAGATATTATTAAGAGTTATCAAAGGGGGAAGTCACAGCTAAAAATTAAAACTTATTAAATATTAACCTCCAACCCCTTATGACTGTCAGCATGACTGATGTTATAGTGTTTTCACCGTCCTTCAACAAGCAATGCAAGCTAAGATTGACTGAATCAGCTCTCAATGCTGAAGAACTAGATGCTGATGATGCAAAAACGTTGTTTTCTGTTAATCTAGAGGATGTGTTGGGTCTAAACGTTCTTTCCAAGCCAGCTAATGGAAAACCAGCAGTGTGTCTGGCTGAACTGTGTACCTACTCTCTGGTAAAACGTTGGTCTCACAAGAAACCCTCTCGAACTTTAAACAGAGAATTGCTTGAGTTTGCTGGATCTGATAATTTTGAGGACAATAAACATACAGCTGATGAGTGGCGAAATGCTATAAAGACCCAATGTTTGAGAAATGACCAAAAAATATTTGTGTCAAATCAAGGTTAGACTACGTAATTCATTATGAATAATCACATCCGTCATTCCTTTTATCATTCAGATGATGATGAGAATGAGCTATCTCTAAAGTCTATCCTGTTAATCATTAATCCATTCTCTGGTACTCGCAAAGGTGTTGAGCTCTATCATAAGGAAGTACAACCTATCTTTGAGGCTGCTGGTATCAATATTGTTAAAGAAGTTATTTCAGGTCAGTAATGGTAATACCTGACTTGTATACTAGATACACACTGTGTGCAATTAAGTAACACTTGATCAGGTTTGACTTTTACTAGCATATGGTATGTAATGTAACATGCTATATACTAACAAGTAATTATGTATATTTAATACACATTATATGGTTTTATATATTAGAGCGTCATGGTCACATCATTGAGATAGTGAAAACCTTTGATATTTCTACTATTAATGGTATTGTAGCTGTTGGTGGTGATGGTACTCTCAATGAGGTAATATAACTTATTGTTACTAATTGGCCAGACAAACAGTGTGTGTCAGATAGTCGTAAGACGATGTATATATGTTGTTATACATTGTTTTACTCCATTAATTCAACAATGGATTAATCATTCTATTGTTGTTATTTTCAAATTGTTGTAAGGAAGCATGGACTGTTGATGCATGTTATGTAAGGGGCTTTATTGTTGTTTCTAAGTATGTTTAAAGCTACTGACACAAAAAACTTATTGCTACCTCACCTACCTGACATGTTCAGCTTACCACTGGCAAATTATATAATCTCTATAGCTTTAGTTAGTGCTTCACTAAAGTCGGTGTCTTCCAAAACAATTGTAGGATGATTTTTTCAATTATAGTCTTGTTAGATTAATTATATCTTCATAAAACAATCTTAAGAATTAATAAAGTTTGTGTAATTACAATGTAACTACTGGACTAGGCTGATTTTATATTATTACATTGACATGATTAAAAAATGCTCTTAAATGTATTAAAACAACTATATGAAAGAGATTGTCTAACATTATTGGGGAAGTTTGTTATTATTTCTCGCTATCTAGAGTATTTAAATTTATGACTATGCTGGTAGCCCACAAAAAGGAAAGAATCATTTTTTTACATTAATATAAGTGTTAGATATACCATATAGCAGTCAATGACTTAGTTCATAATATTAGTTGTAAGTAGCTATAGGCTACTAATGTTTTCTAGTTATGTGTAATTAACTAGACATGTATCCATGGAATTAAAGAGTTATGATAAAATATTGGCTATGTCTTTATAAACATACTTAGTTTATAGTTTTTCTCTTAGGTTGTGAATGGCTTAATGTCACGACCAGACTGGCAGACTGCTATTACAACACCAGTAGGAATACTTCCATCAGGTTCTGGTAATGGTTTTGTGGCATCACAACTACTTGAAATAAAGTATGACAACCTTTTTTCTGCCTAACATACTATGTTGTCCAATTTTTTACAAGATTTGTTTTGTTTATTAGGCAGGTGTAACATTGCCTACTGTATAGTTGGTACATAGGGATACCATGACATTCTTCTTTTCTTCTTCCTTTTAGTGCTTGCCTGCAATTAGATCAGAAATCAGCTTCTATCCTGTTTTTATATAAATATAGCTAGGAATTGGCGTAAGTATTTTTTTGTGTTAAAAGCTTTTGGTCATGTTTTTGTAAGAGGCTACTGAGACTGAACCACAAGACTAGTCAAGCTTGACATTGGAGGGACTGAATCACTTCTTATTTCTATATGCTAGTATGCTAGGAGTGACACAAGTTATCTGCTGCTAAAGCTCCACCCTAACATGTAGAAATGTATTACAAATTCAGTACACACTGTGGTCCTGATACTCTCACTTTCACAAGGGCAAAGTCACACCTAATGTCTCATAACAGGATAGATAACCAATCTGCATTTTTTTCTTAATGAAAATAATTACTAATACAACTAAAATTGGGTCACTTGGGAATTTATTTATTAAGTCTTATTAAAATCACTGCTTTAGTTAGTGACGTGGTTTTAAGGAGACTTATAAAAGCACTCACTTCAAATGAAATAATTATTAATACCCTTTTAGTTTTGGAGTTATTATGGTCTATAGAATATAGAGTGCCATCCCTACATAGGCTATACTATACTACTGCCTGTCTGATATATCTTTGCTTATTGATTTCAAGCAGAAACTGTAAATAGTTTATTACTTTAGGGAAGACTACAGTATTGCTAATGCTGCTTTTCAAATTGCCAGAGGAGGAGTTCAACCTTGTGATCTTGTGTCTATACAGACTGTATCCAATCATTGCTACATGTTTATGACATTTCAGTGGGGCTTTTTTTCAGATGTGGACATTGAGTCTGAGAGATTTCGAGTACTTGGAGGATATTTGAGAGATATTTCAGCTGCAGTTTGGTCAATGCTACGAAAACGTGCATATGAGGGTCGACTAAGTTATCTTCCTCTTCAAGATGACTCCTCCCCTACTATTGAAGAAGAGAGCATGCGCAAAACTGATAATAATGAAACCAATGGTGAAACTGCAACATCAAGTAATTGGCAAGGCCCTCCTGACAACCTTCTTCCTTTGAATCTCTCTGATCCAGTTCCCAGCACATGGAAAACTATAGAGGGTAACTTTGTCTCTCTTTTAGTGATGTTATGTGCTTGTGTAACTGATTTCTACACAGTTCTACCTGACCTGTCAATAGGATCAGGAGAAATTGGTATACTGTATTCTCTAGATGATATCACACGATGGGAGATGTTTAATCAGATGACTTCTGGTAATGGGCGATTTTCTGAATTTGAGAGTGTTCACCAGATTCGTACTCGAGCATTTCGTTTGGAACCAATCACACCAGGGAGAATCAGTATGGATGGGGAGCTATTAGAAGAATATGGTCCTTGTCAATTTCAACTTCATTCTAATCTTTTGCATGTTTTTTCTAGGAAAAGAAGAAGCTAAGTTACATCTTCCCAAGCATTAGTTTTTGTCTAATTTGTTATTTAGAATAGTTATGGATTTGCTTGTTTTCAATTTTTATTAGAATATAATTAGCATTTGATCATCAACCACACTGTAGAAGCAACATTTGTTTTGACAACAGGTGGAACAAAAAGTGATTGACTAAAACACTGTAGGCAAGTGAATGAGAATTTTTGAAAAATAACATTGTAGCTATAGTATTTCAAACAAGACTAAAAAAGGAATTCACAACAGCATGAACACACATTGTAGTTGTATATAATCAACAACATGATGCTTATGTGAGTTGTTATAATTGAATGGCTAAAAGAGAATTTTCAGGTTGGCAGAGTGCTATTAACTTAGGGCTGTTATAAGTTGCTATAGAAATTTAATATTTTGTTTGAGAAATGTAATTACAATAAAATTATAGAATTTTCAAATAATTATGTAAAATTATATAAATTTTGTGGAGGTGCTGTGCTGTTATTATGTGCATGGCTATTATATATAGGAATGTTCATGAATACCACCATTCCTACTTTGATCATGGTGAATTTTTTTAGCTTACATGTATGAACTGACTTGTTTTCATAGTGGAATGTTTTTCCCATCATAAAATGAAGTTTGGTCTGCAAAATTAAAAGGAATTGTAACATCATGCAAATGGAGTGTGTTTCTATTAATTGAACTGCATGCATACATCATAGTATCATTTTTAATTTATAAAGAAGTCATCACTTTCTCTGTAAATATAATCTTCAACAGCCTTGTCATTAATATTTTGGAGTTATGGTGGCCTATTTAAAAAGAAAAAAGAAAGAGCATCACTAGTACTGTGCTACTGCCTGCCTGATAGATGCTCAAAAATTTACAAGAAACCTTTAAATTAACTGAACTCTGATCAGTATGATTGATATGCACAAATTAAATCAATAGTTGTCCAGAGAAAAAAAACTTTTTTGCTTTATTATGTGGTTTTAATTTGAGAATTAATCTTTGATCCATTCTGTTAGAACTTTGATGTTTAGTATGAGGCTGCGTGAGACTACAGCTAGAAACTATATGGGTAATTTGTGTCTAATTTTTGAAGCCCAATGTCCAAACCTTGGACTACATGCTTTACTCTCACAAGCCAGACCCAATCTCTATGATTGTTGAAGAACAATTCCCCCACTTGTCATTCAGTCATAGGGTTTGGGCCTGGTTCACAAGACTACATACTCAGGGTTTAGGGATCAGTGTTGTTTATATAGTATGATCTGTCAATATCAACATCCTTCCTTATACAAGCAAAGAACTGAGGAATTTAGGAACCATCCTTTCGCTCGAAATTAAAATATAAAATTAATATTAGACTAGTTATTAAAAGTAGGTGGTGGCATTAAACCTTTGTAGACGAAGGTCCGTTGTGTCGCTAATATGACTGATGTTATAGTGTTTTCGCCGTCCTTCAACAAGCAATGCAAGCTAAGATTGACTGAATCAGCTCTTGTTGCTGAAGAACCAGGTGCTGATGATGCAAAAACGTTGTTTTCTGTTAATCTAGAGGATGTGTTGGGTCTAAACGTTCTTTCCAAGCCAGCTAATGGAAGACCAGCTGTGTGTCTAGCTGAATTATGCACCTACTCTCTGGAAAAACATCGGCCTCACAAGAAACCCTCTCGAGCTTTACGAAGAGAGTTGCTTGAATTTGCTGGATCTGATAATTTTGAGGACAATCAACGTATAGCTGAAGAGTGGCGAAATGCTATACAGACTCAGTGTTTGAGAAATGACAAGAAAATATTCATGTCAAATCAAGGTTAGAGTACGTAATTTATTATGAATAATCACATCTGTGATCATGTTATTGAAGTAACTGTTGTGTCATTCTTTATCTACTTCATTTTTTCATTCAGATGATGAGAGTGAGCTATCTCCAAAGTCTATCCTGTTAATCATTAATCCGTTCTCTGGTACTGGGAAAGGTGTTGAGCTCTATCATAAGGAAGTACAACCTATCTTTGAGGCTGCTGGTATCACTATTGTTAAAGAAGTTATTTCAGGTTAGTAATGGTAATACCTTGATAAAATAATACAGCATGCTGTGTACAGGCATGTATTTTAATACACATTATATATTTTTCTATATTAGAACATCAAGGTCACATCATTGAGATAGTGAAAACCTTTGATATTTCTACTATTAATGGTATTGTAGCTGTTGGTGGTGATGGTACTCTCAATGAGGTAATATAACTTATTGTTACTAATTTGATATCTTTAGACCATGAATGTGTTCTTGCCTTGTTTTTAATAGAGTTTGTACTATATCTTTGGTTTAATTCCGTATATTTAAAATGGATAACTACTAATTCCAATCAATTTTGTTATTGTGAGCTAATTAATGAAACAAATAAAATTATAAGCATGGAATGCTGAGGTGTATCGTAACAATAGCATACACTTATCATAAGGAATATTGGATGCTTGATGTTTGGTTGCATAAAAACACTTTTAGTATGATGATAACTTATTACTTTCACTTTTAAGATTTGTGTAATTTTTATCCTGCTTTCTTAGAATAATAGTACTCTTTGTTACTATCAAAATTTATGCTACATATTTCATCAATAGGACTTTAGGATCATTTCAAGGATGTGATTAAATAATGTTTGATAAAATGGCCATTTCAATACATAGATAGGTTCTTATGTAACTATGAAAAGGACTATGTAACATCAGTGGACAATTTTGATGTTTGGTCATCATTTCTGAGAGTTCTCCCTGTCTGAGCCCATAACCCACAAAAAGGAAATGATCTTTCAATTAAGTATAGGTGTTTGACATACAGTGGCAGTCAGGTAGTCATAATATTAACTCAGAGACTGTATAACACCATATGGCTCTTTTTGTGGTTGATTTCATCATTTCTGAGATTTCTTCTTTTCTAAACCTTTCAAAACCCTGTAGCCCACAAAAGGAAATGATCATTCAATTAAATGCATGTGTTAGACATACAACGGTAGTCAGTAACTCACTTCAAGTCATAATGCTAATTGTTACAAAGCTATATATATATATATATATATATATATATATATATATAAATATAATATAGGCTGATATCACTATAATTAAAACATTGAACACTGAATAGAACTACTAAGGCTAAAGAATTAGCAGCAATGTCTGTGGATTATTGGAAATATACAGAGAAGCAAGATAGTGAGACACAGAGTTAATAAAATTCATTAGTTTGCATATGCTTCTGCAATTAAAGGATGTGGTTTTTATATACCTATCTATCTAGCTACAGTAACTGGTCAGGCCATGATCTAGCTACTTTTTGGGCAAAGTTGATTAACATTAGTACATGTATGTTATTACAGTCCTACACTGATTACATGTAGCTGTACATATCTGCTACATCCACTCTGACCACATCCTAGCATGGAACCTCTAGGTTTGCTTGCTTGGGGTCTGATATATATATATATTTATTCATCTAAAATGATTATAGGACTACCTGGCATGCACAGTGTCAAATCTCTACATAGTAGCCACAACTTAAGGTGGATATATTTAGTGAGACTCGACTATGTAGGGATTTTATATTACTATTGGATTGTGAACTTGTTTTAGATGTTTGTACCATCATCTCTACAATTTTTAGAAACATAAGGTTTGAGGTTACTAGAAGGTTAGAGAACAGACAAATGGAAAGATCTAATAGAAAAACACAGGAAAGATGACAGTAGCTAACTGTCCTATAGCAGTTTGCAATTGTGTGGTCCCAGTTTCACTATATTTAAACTATGATTCATTTTGTAACTCAATCGCAGATTATCCTTTCTATTCCAATTCAATGATATTCCAAGTATAATTCTACTGTAGTTCTTTCCTACCCTATTATAGCAGCAGTAATTCTACCTCAATGCATACATGTATATTTAATGAACTGCATCAATAGCAGCTCTTTTGTTAATGTTCTAGCTTTTTTGGTTTACAAGCATCTTATATATTTGAGAGAACTACACAACTGACATTATTTTAAAAGAATATTATGTTTTATTCACATATATAATTTACCATAATTTGTCATATATATGGTAAAAAATTTGTTATAAAATTATAAAATTTAATATCTAGAAAAATCTGAAAATTGTTTTTTTGGTAAAATTTAAGCTCGCTCACCGAAAAATTGATTAAAATAAAGGGTCTTCTTAACAGCGTTTCATCTGTATTAATGTTTGATGTTAGATATATTCAAAAGCTGTGCATTTAGTATCCACGTACAAAAAAAATGATAGTAGATTTACCATTGAATGATAGTTGATTGATATTGGAACTTCAGTTGAACTATATTATATAGTGGAACTGCAGTAGAGGTACAATTAAAACAAAGTGGAAGAAAGAATTATCCTTCATAAATATTAGACTTGTACATAAATATAGTTGAAATAAAGTAGAAATGGAAATGTTATGGAAATGCATTAAAATCATAGTAGAATTATAGTTGAAATACAATAAAAGTGGAACTAGAATTGTATGAAGAATGACCTTAATAAGCCAATATACCGTCCTCTTCTAATGAATAATAATTAAATAAATAATGTCCCTCCGAGAAGCTACTTCCAGTTTAATAAGAAAGAAATTTGTGCTATCCCTACATAGGTACTATCACTGCCTGCCTGATATTTTATCTTTTAGGTTGTGAATGGCTTAATGTCAAGACCAGACTGGCAGACTGCTATCAAAACACCAGTAGGATTACTTCCAGCAGGGTCTGGTAATGGCTGGGTGGCATCACAGCTTCTTGAAACCAAGTATGATATATAAAAATTTTCTGCCTGGTACATTTAATGTTCCAGACAGTCCTAAGAATGTTTTATTATAGAAAATATATTGTTGTATGTGTCTATAGTGTTCAACTTGTCTAAATAAATTGAGATTTCATACAATTAAATATTTTAATCAATGTATTTTATTTGGCCTGCCACAACATATTAGAAATTGATTCGTTGATGTAACCAATATATGGTTATACAGGTTGCATGTACATAGTAAATTATTTGAAGCAATAAAGTAAACATCATGTACAGTATTCATTACTAATGTAATAAATGTACTATAGAATACATATAGCTAATTGTTGGAACAATAATGATCAATGACATTTTTCTAATTTTCTAATGGAAAGTAGAAAAATTTGTAAGATAACCAATCAAAATTATTCGTAGAAAAATTTCTAAGATAATCAATCAAAATTATTCATTGTTAATTTTTACAAGGTTAGATTTATACAATTGTTGAAACATTCAATTTTCCAAAACATGGTAGAAATTCATACATACACTTCAATGTATTTTGTAGGGAATACATGCAACTAAAATGTATACATGAATTAGTTAAAATAACCAATTTATTTTTAACTTTTACCAACTCTTCAGATGTATTTGCTGAATTATACTCCTCCTTTCTAATGATTTTATATATTCTTGTTTAAATTTGCTAGGATACATTTTGTTTTCTTTCACTTGTTATTCTCATTAAGTGTATGTTTTATGAAGTATTGGATAGAGACTGAGGTTACTTTGTTTTTAGCAGCCCCAAAAAACGAAATATAACATGTGAGGGAATCATTTCTAACTAACAAAGTAACAGATGCTCAGGTCTATATTTAGCTTAGAAGTCAGTTAGTAATATATCCACATTAATCACAAACTTTGAGACTTTGATAGAAGTACTTATAAATTATTCATAATGATCACGAAGCTTTGAAGTAGCCAAAAGTTTAATCTACCAAGCTTTAATTAAATTTTTGTGCTACTGTACCAGTAATAGAAGGATAGTTATGATTATGTTATAACCCATAGTTGATCATTAAGTGGGTTTAATCCTATCATTTCAAACACAGACTTCATAATTAAAAAAATTGCTTTATCAGGAACAGTATTTTTTAGTATTGGAATTATCATGATTTTCTTGTACAAACTTCTTTTCTCACAAAACTCATTATCATGTGACCTTTAGCTACTTGTCATATGACTATTGGTATGTGATTGGATAGAGTTGACATACCACACTAATCACACTAGGACTCCAAGCCAGACTGCCTTTTCATTAGAGGGGAATGGCTGTCTGGGGGGGACAAGAAGCTTTGAAGTTTGATCAGCCACACCCATCATTATTGTGCTTAACTAGTAAAGTCTTCATTGGCTGTCATTTGCATTACCATTTAATATATGGCAAAACAATTATGGGATTACCTGATGTGCTTTGTGAAATGTTTTGTTTGGAATAAACTATTTTACCCTCAAATGTTTAACTATATAGTAATGTTTATATATAAATGTATAATAGCATATCCCTTCACTTATTGGTATAAACTGTGAATACTTACTTGTTATAATTTCAGGGAAGACTACAGTATTGCTAATGCTGCTTTTCAAATTGCCAGAGGAGGAGTTCAACCTTGTGATCTAGTGTCTATACAGACTGAATCCAATCATTGCTACATGTTTATGACATTTCAGTGGGGTATCTTTTCAGATGCAGACATTGAGTCTGAGAAATTTCGAATACTTGGAGGATATTTAAGAGATGTTTCTGCTGGACTTTGGTCATTGCTACGAAAACGTGCATATGAGGGTCGACTAAGTTATCTACCTCTTCAAGATGATTCCTCCCCTACTATTGAAGAAGAGAGCATGCACACAACTGTCAATAATGAAACCAATGGTGAGACTGCAACATCATGTAATTGGCAAGGCCCTCCTGATGACCTTCTTCCTCCAAAGCTCTCTGATCCAGTTCCCAGCACATGGAAAACTATAGAGGGTAACTTTGTCTCTCTTGTAACAGTGCTATGTGCTTGTGTAGCTGATTTCTACACAGTTCTACCTGACCTGTTAATAGGATCAGGAGAAATGGGTATATTGTATGCTCTAGACAGCATCACACGATGGGAATTGTTCAATCAGTTAGCTTCAGGTAGTGGGCGATATCATGAATTTGAGAGTATTCACCAGATTCGTACTCAAGCATTTCGTTTAGAACCAATCACACCAGGGAGAATCACTGTGGATGGGGAGCTATTAAAATATGGTCCTTGTCAATTCCAACTTCATTCTAATCTTATGCGGGCTTTCTCTAGGAAAAGAAGAAGCTAATTTGCATTTTCCCAAACTTTAATATTTACCTTATTTGTTATTTATACTTTCCAGTCTATGTTTACAAATTCAAACCAAACCACCCATTACTTTAAAAAGAATCATTTTAATTTTTGAATAGCACAATGTGGATTGCTATGACTGCATGTTTTCAAGTACCACTTTAAATATTGATTGGTTGATTTAATCAATCTATGATTGTTTTCATTGCATAAGCATAATACATGATGAGATACCGAGAAACACCACTCAGTTCTCAATACTAATATACTAATAACAAGTTATTTAGTTGATTGTCAGAGTTATGAGATTCTGCATAACATCTAGATCTCATTAGACAATAGCTACCTTAACTGTATGTACAGGGTAGTCTTATTTCCTTATTATGTTTGCACTGTAATATCAAGGAATAATAGGGTATATGCTGCTTTCTCTTAACAACGAAATATGTTGCCTACATCTATTTATATCATCACAATCACTATTTCTGGGCAACTGTAGTATGTTAGTAACTAAAACAAAGTAGTAATTACTACTTCTCAGTATCTCATTATGTACTATTTGCAACAAAACAATGTAAAAAAGGATAGATTGATTTAACCAAATTCTTGATTGGTTAAATCAAATCAATCCATTTTTACAGTGTGCACAGTTCCATACACTACACTAGAAATAAATTTATGTTGGTTGTGAACGCTATTGAGAATCTTAAAGAATGACTGAGTGAGTGAGAGACTAAAGCATGCCATCTTTAACATTCAAAAAGATTACAATATAATTATTATTAATCATATTTGGCACATCTCTACATAATATTTGTTTACTCTATCTACTATAGTCTTCATAATTATAATTTATTCATAGTTTGTAGACTTTCTATTGTTAATGCCATAGTCTTTTCTTTTGGTACATGTTGCCTAAAGAAGGTGATGCTATGTTGAAAATATTCTGAATTACTAACCGAAATTTAACATTGGCTTTTGTAAGAATGTCTTCTGCAATTTGGTACTTTGGTTTGTCTTTGTATTTATGACTCATATAAATGACTTCAGTGACCCCTGATTGCACAATTAGCTTGGCACAGTCTTTGCAGGGAAATAATCCAGTGTATAAGATTGATCCATTTACATCCTTATCTCCTTTATTAATAAAGGCATTGTATTCTGCATGACATACTAAAACAACAAAGAATATATGATTGTTATAGCTTATGGTTACCATATGGCCTTTTATTTTCTTCTTCATTCTCTGGCATGTTAGTCCATGGCAGAAGGTCATCACTACAGCCCCATGGCATGCCATTATATCCAGTGGAGATTACTTTACCATCTCTGACGATGCAAGCACCAACCTGCACATAATATGAGCACATTTGACATTATTACTGTATTTATTTACCTGAGTTAGAGGATCTTTACTTCTTTCAGCTGTCAGAAATGCAAGAGCCATAAAGAAATTGTCGTCTTCCATTGCTGTATATTGCTTTTAATTTAAAGAAAAGTTATCAATTTAATTTAATTTGGGATAAGAGCTATTATTAGAAACTATACCTCCCTAGTATGACCATGTGAATGTTATTAACAGGTATATTATAAATGTGGGTGGTGCATGACAACAATGGCTGAACCTGAGGTCATAAAGAAAAGAACTGATTACATACAATGGGATGATTACTTTATGGGTACTGCTATCTTGGCTTCAAAGCGATGTGATTTGAATGCACACGTGAGGCTACTATTTATTACTACTGCTTTCTATAAAAGCCATTTTATTTGCTGTTTAGCTTCAGGTTGGGAGTTGCATTGTCTCTTTGGGAAAAATAGTTGTAGGAGTTGGTCACCATACATTGGTAAAAGGAATGAGTAAGGGTAATCTTCAATTAACTGATGACATAGCTGACTACTGTAAGTTAAGATATCCATTATATCTAATAATATAAGACAAGTCTTGTAGTATGTCATGCTACAATGAATGCTATAGTATGGGCTAATAAACAAGATATTTGTGACTGTATCATCTATACTACCAATTTTCCCTGTCACAAATGTGCTCAACTCATAATTCAATCTGGAGTGAGAATGGTTCACTATATCACTGAAAAACAGTGCGAAGGTCACTTAGACTCACCATATAAGAATCCTCCCAAAACTTTACTGACAGAGGCAGGAATCCCACTTAGGTAATGAAAGATGCATCATTTCTCTTTACCTCATATGCTTTATCTAATTTAGACAATACAAACCTAAGAATGTTGTCATAAACTATGAAAAAATGGATCCAACATTGTTCCTATATAGTTCATTAAGTAATAACTAATGAAAGAAAATATTAATATTATAGATCTATTATTTTTTAATTAACATTTTTACTCAAACCAATTAATGAAACAATTTGATTGTTTAACAACAACTTCTTGAGATATGAATTGAAGGAGATCAATGTCCTGAGTAGTCAGACCTACATATGGAGAACCTGGACTTAATTCTTCATTTATACTAAGAGTAATTTTACGAAGCTTGAATTTGCATTGACTTTCAAAATAGGTGGTTTGAAAAACAGTTGCAAAACCCTGTAAATTTTTCTTTATTTTAAGCCCTCTGGATGTACTGCATAAAACTAGGTTTAGGTTTGAAAGATTTCGGTCAAGACTTAATATGGCAGTAAAAAGAGATTTCTGTTCATCATTAGTTATATTGCCAATATCAGAAACAAAACGAAGATTAACCAATGAACCACAAGATTGAGAAAGAGCTTGATGAAGTTCAGTAATATGAGGTTTCACAGCGGGATGAAAGCTCAAAAAGCCAAACAAGACAAGACTGATGTTCTTAATACAACTGTTGGTTAGAATGTTTCCAAGGTGCTTTACAGCTGAAACTACAGGCATTATTGAAATATGTAAATGTTCAATGCAAACATTTTGATTAGTAAAGAACATATATTCCCCTCCATGCTGTGTCCCAGGTTTGAAAAGTACTCTACAAAGGTGGACAGTACTCTGCTTACTTAATAACTGACTAATGACTTCTTCATCAAACAAACAAGCAGACAATGTGAGATTCTTTGATACACTGACTGACGAAGCAATGCAACCTGGTAAATCAGTTCCTTCATTTTCCTTAGACAACACTTTAGTCCCTCCTAGTAGTAAATATTTCTCTTTAAGACCACTTGAATGGAAAAATGTCTCCATGAACAAAATGAAAGTTTTTGATGACATATTGAAGTTAGTTAACATCAATCTGTGAAATTGAGATTTCATAAAAAGTGAATTTAATACTGAAATTAAGATTGATGATATAATGCCTTTTGCATCATAATGAAGACTTACTTCCTCAAGTGTATTTATGCATTTGTTAAGTATTGCGCAGACAGTTTGGATTTGATGATCAGCAACAGACACACTAAACTCAGTAAGACAATCGAGACACACTGGATTTAACTTTGACAATATTAATTTGTCATAATCAAAAGCAGTTAACGCAAAAGGTTTAATATGAAATGATTTTAAAGGAGAAGCGATATTTGAAAAAATAGCATCAAAGTCCAGACGGTTCTCAAATTTAGGGATACCAGTATGTGTAGTGTCCCGCATGGATCGAGTTACATGAAGCATTTGAAGATCTCTGAGAAAATCTGTAAGAATCATGGAATTAGCCTTCAGTACATTGCTATCCTCTGTAGGATTATAAACCGGAAAGAAGTTATAATGCAAACAACGAGGACGAAAATCAAAGTGTTTTATAAGGCAAGACATTGTCTTAATTAACATGCTATGATCATTAAAGCCTTCTAAACTGAAGTACTTAACATACCGATTAGGACAATATAGTACACATTCTTCTATATTATAAAGTCTATTGATATTGTACATAGTAATATCAGATAAATTATGTGGAAAGGTTGGAGTAATGATGAAGAAACCACTTAGTACTTTGATGGCACATGATTCATCTAATTCAAAATATCGGCTCAATACAATTTCTAATAGCCAACCCAAATATTTCTCTTTCCAAGATAAATTGGGTTTACTGGGAGGAGAAAGACCACCAGGAATGTATGGATCAGCATAAAATTCTTGGAATTTTGATGCCATCAAAGGTTCTCCAGCATCATCATTTCCCACTGTTACATAACATGGAGAATGGCTAAGACTCGACTTACTTGCTACATCTATCTTAGGAGAGAACAGAGGCGATCGGGAATAATACGTTTCCTTCCAAATGTCATCAATGTTGATACCACTGGTGAACTCTGGTACAGTTTCAAACTGATAGATGTCCGCAGCAGGTAGATTTATGAGAAATTCACGTCGTAATATAGTGGGTAAATGTGTGAAAATAGACAAAGGAAACTCTTCAAGATGACCAATAAGATACAGGAGAGTCTGCGATTTTAAAGTATCAACATTCATATTTATAAATTACAACAAGGGGAGTGGCAATAATATTGGTTTCGTTAGTTATTAGTTATAATGTTAGCAAATAAATACATAATATTAACTGTGTTCGTGTATCTTTATTCAAAGAAGTCTTGCTCCATATCCAAAAGTGGCTTTGATTGGTTCAAATATAAAATTCTTCCAGCCATCTCTAGTACGTTCATGTTCAGTGCTAGGAATTCCAGTTTGAAGTAGTGTCAATTTTGTACCATCATCTTCCTGATAAAATTCCAGTGTCACAAGAGAAAAATGTCCTAATGTGAAAAATATCATTTGATTATTTTTATATTTTTACTATAATTGTTTTACTGCATTAGAGGTATCTAAAGTTACATTGCCACTACCTGCATCATGAATATCTCAACACTTACCATCAGGCCATTCTTTTGCCCTCCATTTCTGTACAATCTTGTTAGGTCTGTCCTAATAGTATAAACCAACTTGAATCAAAAGACTGTAATACTAATAATCTTACCAGTTGCACATATTCTCCAGTGATTTGTCCTCCTAATATTGAAAATTGACCACCTTTTTGTCCATTAACCGAGGCTGTAGATCTAGTGTAAGCTTGTACAAGCTAAAGACAAATGACAGTCTTTATATATATATAGAGCCATACCTCTTCTACAATAAACACATTAAATAAGTCTTCTACACTGCACTTAAATGACTCTGATAATTTAACCTTTTTTGTAGAAATCTTCAACCCTAATGCTGGAAATAGACATTATTATAATATTTACAACATATAATGAGATACTTACTATTAGAAGAGTCAGAACTGGAAACAGTAGTCAATTTAACATCTTTTTTAACAACTTTGGACACTTCTGAACTCATCTGAGAAGTTGGTAGCATTAGTCCTTGGCTAAAATCTATTATGCAATGGTAAGAATTTATTAACAACCTTCTAACTGATTACCATTAGAAAGCATATGTACATAATCTTGTAATTTTATAGTAATTTCTGCTTTAGCTATTTTTAATAGTAAGTCATGAGGACAATTGCCACTTTTTAATGTCAATGAGATCTATAAAAGGAGATAAACAAAGCATAACAAATCAATTAATTAGCTTTTTATTATTCTCACTTCAATATCTTCAAGTGTATTCTCATCAGAAAAGTTCCTGATCTCAACTGACCCGTCTCCTTCACCAGTCAGCTTTCCAGTAATAGCCCAGTCATACAAAACGATAAGTTTTCCTTTTCGATTGCTGTAATGACAACAATAATGTCATAAAAATGAAATTAAAGCATGATGCCACAGCTAGACTTTGGGTCATTAAATAGGCAGTTGTCCCTTAATTCAAGGGAGGAAGGCTTCAATAATGTAAGTCTAACACATATATGCCATCAAAGCCTAGCATCTAAATCTTACAATTGTTTCTAGAGGAAGACATTCCTTCAGGTGAGTAAACATCACATATCTATCAGCAAGAAGGAAAGGTAGAACTTTAGATACCTCTAAATTGATCTATGTACAACTAGTATTGCTAAATGTAGACATACCTGACTGATGCTTCACCTGTTACAACTAAGTCAGATAACTTCCATGAACCTAAAAGGTAGTCAAATTATACATTATTATTAAATTTTTATAATAATTATAATTATAAATAAACAATATCAATTGTAATTTCTTGGTTGGTAGAGAATGTGAACAAATTTGTAAGATGGTAATAATTGGTCACATAAGACATACCTATGTCAGAGTTTTCAATATTAATTGCTGTAAGAAATGACTTCAGTTTATTTTTAGACCAAGCAGATGCATCTTTCACTGTCCTGTATGAAACAGACAGAATTACTTCTAAAACATTAGTCAACTTACCAATGCCAATTATTTACATTGACAGCGTCAGGACGATCTTCTACTATCCATCTTGGATCTCCTTCACCCCACTTAGCCATTGCCGGTGTATGTGGTAGACTGTTCTAGAAATCTGTAGGAGGAGTGTATACCACGCCTGGTCTGGAGAGGAGGAGTATACCACGTCTACATAATGGCCGCAGCTGGAGAAATCAAGGCTGAAGTTGGGCAAGCTCTTTTTGAATTTTTGCATATGGAAACGCTATCCTATCTTGTAGAGGTACATGGAAAAGAAAATAAGGTGATGATAAACCTTCAGTAATTTCATGTTAATAGCATATTTTGACAAATGGAAAGTTGAATGTGTTTGTGAAGAAAAGCTTCCATTTGTTTTGAGAAAGAGACTATTAATAAACATTGTACTTATACTGCTGGACCTCTAGACACAATGATTATTCAGTGTTGGGGACGTAATGAGTAGTAAAGTATGTGTACCTTAAACTAGATCCATATTTGTTTGCAATGCACACAGATCCTTATCTGATTTAATGTTAATTTGATGGTCCTTGTTATATTGATAACTTACTGTTAATATTTGATTTCATATAAAGGGTGAACTGATTTCAAGTTTAGAGGCCCTTGGTTGTAGAGTTGGTGAGAGTATGATGGAAAGATCATGCAAAGATGTCCCTAGATTTAGAACTGAGCTTGATGCTATGGTATTTCTCTGTAAACAATTTTGGATTCAACTATTTAATAAACAAGTTGATAATCTGAAGACAAATAATCAGGTATCCAGTTGTTCCTACTTCTCATTATCATTTCTGTTAAAAAATAGGATGTCTTTGTACTCTATGATAACAATTTTCGGCTCTTAACACATTTATCAGACTCCTCACAGTATCATGATGAAGCATCTGTTGTAAGGAGAATGTCCACATATAATTTGGAGCATGTATTTTGTATTTAGTTTCTTGCTTTTACTTCTGGAGTGTTAACGGGAGCATTGTCTAATTTAGGGATACGTTCTCGTATTACATACGAAATTCCTAAACCACCTCAATGTAAGTACTCCTTTATAGTATCTTTTCTCATGTTCATTTTATCACAGGCATTTTCCAAGTGAAGATCTTATTGTAATACAGCAGCATTATTGTTTAATATTGTTTAGTTTTTAATACTCATAATAATTGAACCAATTAATTTTGGCGCCAATTGGTAATTTAAATATTTAGCGCCATTTTATTTACCTCGAACATGGAGAAATTAATGTGCTTGGTAGCTTCTGGACGTAATGTTTCTAAGACTAAGTCTTTGCTCTCTGTTGAAGAAAGGAAGTAAGTAATTTTATTGTCTGCTTAAAATTATGAATCACATCACCTGAAGTGAGTGAGTCTAGACGCTAAGGCTACATAACATTGAGGATATTGGGTAGATATGAGATCATTGCTGTTTATTACTGGTCTGGCGATGTGCATTACTTTGGTTACAGATTATAAAGTTTAGGCAGTTGTTGTTTGTCCAGCAGGAAGGCCGTGCTTTGTATACTGATCCCCACCTCTAAACAAATTATACACAACAAAGTATAGAGGACAACTAGTCATTGTGTTCTTTTTATGCAGTTTCACATGATTTAGTTGATTGATATAGAGTCTCTAAGTCTGACACCATCTTATATGACCAGAGACTTTATATGTTGACTTGTATTTAGGTTATTACAGGGTCAAGGAGAGGAGGTGTGGGAATTTATTCATAACATTCTTCAAATGAAGAGGTATATTTCTATTATATCTACATAGGTTATATTGAGAGTTATTATAGGTTGGCAGAAGAGAACCCTTCACTGGAAACAAGCCATGCCTCTTTGGAACTCCAGTCACTTAAGAGTGCTATTGAGCTTTTAGAATCTGATATTAAACAATTAGAAAAGATGATTGGAAACTTAGGTATGTTTTATTAGTCATATAGTGTCAGTATCTATGAAGTAATGACTTAGATTATTTGTATTTTAAATATGCTCTTTCTGTTTTTAATGATAACCAAAGATCTCTGCGACTAATTTCACTCAGGTGGTACAACTTTCAATAGTATTCCCCGTTATAAAGTTTCATTTTGAGCTCTTTTAGTGATATTTGTGAACAAACTGTTTACAAAAGGCAACATTTTCTTATGAATACTTGGTCTCACCAATTGAACATTAATGTAGTTAGTATAATCAAGAACTTCCTAGATCCTTCAAGTTAAGTCATTAGTGACTTCAACTGTTATTGTATCAGTTGATGCTGAATTGTTTATGTTTGATGACAATGCTATTCCCATTGCTACTATTTTGCTTTTGTTCTTTTTAACCATTCCTTTTTAATAATTATTATTGTATGCTAACCATATTTTATTACAGTTGAATCTATTGATATACTTAGTTGTGATACTAAACTAATTGAACTAAAGAAAGAACTATTTAAACTACAGTCTCTCCAGTCACAAGAATATGGAAATGTTCTCAACGAATACACTCGAAGACTAAAAGAAAGGACAAAGCTCATTATGTAAGTAGTATCTGTTCTGCGGGATCATTGAATAGGCTAGTGTTCAATATAGGATGACCCAGGAAAGGATAACTGCCTCATTTAATCTCTTATTATGTGATTCTTAAGAAGGAACTAGAACTTATTGTAACAATAACGGCCTTTCAGTCTAGGAAAATGTTATATATAATAGATAACAGAAATGTTAAGTAGGCAAGTAGCCTAACAGTCTGATTCTACTTTGTTCATAAAGGCTAACATGACCATGGTAGCAATAAGGAGCAGCCATTTTGTTGTTATTAAGTTTATGACTATGTAGTAATTTCCAAGTGTTTTGTTGTCTAAGTCAATTAACACTGTAAATTGACTATACTAGTGCTGTGTTGTAGACAGTAGCCAAGTCTATTTATGTAATAATACTTTATATTACTGTTTAATGAGTTATCCTGTTTGAGTTAAACACTAGTTTACTACTCATACAATTTTTTTGAAATTGAAAGGTTGATATGATAACAGGGAAATGTAGAAAAAACATGATAGGGACAGAACCAAATTCAATTTTTAAGCCATTCTGTATAAGACTTCTACAATAGTAGTTAAATGTATTCCAGCCACTCTGTATAAGACTTCTACAATAGTAGTTAAATGTATTCCTTAAATGATAGTTGTAGATATGTATAATTTTTTGCTGAAGCTATTCAACTTTATTAAATTTCTATAGATAGATAGTTATGTTAAAAATTGATTTTTATTATCTCACTTGTCCTTTCTCCTTTGTAATTCCAATATTGTTTTTTAAATATATTTATGTGTGTAGTGCTAATCTAGAAAATACTTTTTGTTAAAGCTGTATTTAACATTATTGACTGTATCTTTATCTACTGAAATCTACATGAAAATCATCATAGTAACCATGGTAACATTAAAGTCAAAATTCTTATTGTTATTCTTCAGTTCTCATCAAAAAGAGGAAACATTCATCTATTCACAGGGATCTACTCTCCAGGACAATTCTAACATGGAATCTATTTTCATTGTATGTTCATTTTATAATATTTCTCTTGTACTAATATACTAATTTGTCTGTAGAAAAAATTGAAGGAAAGCTTTGATCAAGTTGTTAAGTTACTTAGAATGTTATCCGAAGGATCTTGCAGGTAAATTATAACAGATTATTAAAATACAAGGTAACTGTATATTTTAGTAATGCTGACTTGGAGAAAGCTAAATTGAACACTTGGACCAAGATTGAAGTAAGAATACATATATCCCAGTAAAAGAACATAAATTGTTCATGTAGTTATAACTAGTACACATGAACATCACTTATTATATGATTTAATTTGAAAGATGAATATCATATGCTTCTGTTACAATCAGTCCCTTTTTACAAGAGTAATCTAATCTTGTTATTAATGTTTATTTATAATAGAGTATTGTTCAATCTCTACCTACTGAAGCAATTTATTCTTCTCTGATACAACTCACTGAAATAGCAATGAAGGAAGTAGTTCAATTGTCTCATCAAGTGAATTCTCAAAATGAAATGCAGGATTTAAGGTATCTAGTATAGACATGTAATAATAATGTAATGAAGAGTGGGCAATAATGTAATGACAACAACATGTACTTTGACCTTTTAAAATTTATGTATGTATAATTCTGTTTAGGTATGTTTTAAGTGATGGTGTTTTACAAGATAAAATAAATTGTTCTTCTATTCTCCAATCTGTGGAAGAACACATTCAGGTACATAGAGTTTGCAATATATAGCTAAAGTGGACTGTAATAAACTGCACCACATCTACTCTCTACAAACACAATTATTATTAACTGAAGTTATATCTCATTGTTTTTTATTACAGTGTTATTTTTTCCACTACAGGAAGCTCAACTAAGTCATGTTTATATGGCTCAGAAATGTTCCATGATGGAGAAAACTGCCAATGAAAGTTACTGTCAACTTCAGATTACCTTCAAGTTATGGGCAGATGCTGTTGATAAATTTTGTCTCTTAGACTCTGAAAAAAGGCAACAGTATGACAGATTAATTTTGCTACAGTGTGAATGTGCTGGATATGAGGCTAGCATACATGCTCTTAATAGTGTTTCTAAAAGACTTTCTGAAACACAAAATCAAATGGAGATTGATTGGAGGAGGCTTCAAGAAAAAATTAACAAAATCAATGAGTTTGATGTAATTGTGGTGAGTAAGTACTGATTTAGATCTGTCACAAATGTAGTATATCTGTAGCACTCAAAGGAAAACGATATTCAGTCATTAGCAAAACATAACTTATCTGCAAGACAACGGATATGTCACCAACAGACTGAGGTACATAATTACTATAACATGTACCATAATGTTCATCATTTTATTTTCAGCTCAGTACATACATGCTTAAGAACATATGTTCTCATAAACCTGATGTAATATCTTCTTTGACAAATCTTGTGGATTTTGTATCTCATGAAACGCATACTGTGTTAGCTCTTACCAAGTTAAACCTGTTTACACCACTGGAATTAGAGTAAATACATAAGTGATGCAATAGAGTACAATATGGCTTGTGTATACAAGTGCATAGTTCAGACTAACAAGTCATAGTGTGAAGTGTTAGTGACCTTTGATCTTCAAGTAATATTCATACACTTAAAGTGAAATTCATATTTCCCATAGACACTGGAGGGAGAAAAGTACGTTACAAACTCCTTGTGTTGGAATAATAATGAATCTACCTTACCAAGTACCTGCATACTCAATACTTCAAAATATATTACTATGTTTACAAAGAGGTAGGATATATATGTATTTAAAAAAACAATGAAGTTGGGCTATAATGTATTTCTGACAGTACTATATTTTCATACAGTAGTAACACTACCTGATATAATTTTTTGTATCTGAATGGTTAATTGTGGCACATTAAACTACTATAGTATCATGTCACAATGTACTATAATAGCTATACTTTATCTCTAGTGACTCAAGTTGAAAGCAATGTTTCTGTAAGAGAGGCATGTATGAAAGAAGAACATGCATTTGATGTCAATGGCAAACACAATATTGCAGGTAAGCCACTCTTTATTTCTTATTGAACTATCTTGTGTATAGCAACTGTTACAAGATCTCAAGAATGTATGGCACAACATAAGCAGGCTCTATCATTGAGTCTGTCTTCAGCTTCAAAAGCATTTGCTGATCTTTCTGATGTTCAAACTATAATTTCAGATTGGTTAGTATATAATCCTACAGTAACAAGTCCAGGATATCTGAACTGAATTCTTTGTAATAACTACCTGTTTACGATAGGTGGAATCAACCTGGTGGAAGTACTGTGACCTGGAAGACAGTAGAAGGAATGAGTATTTTACAGTGGTTGGAACAGTGGCATTTGTTGGCTGCTAGACACAGTCAATTAATGAGTCATACATAGTTTTTGTGAACTGTCTATGTTTTACGTAATGAATATTATCAAACGTCATATGACGGATGTCGTATTGTGGGCGTGGGCGTGAGCTTAAATGCTATAAATTTAGAATCTGCTCGAGTTATCTCATAGCTAAACTATTCAGCCTTGCCTCTAATACGCAAACCTCAATTATGTATAGTGAACTTGAAATGAGCGTCAATCCCAACGTGTCTATCTGGGCACCAGGACAAGCTGTTATCGGAAGAAATTTGTATCCAGTAAAAGCAGATACGGTAAGAAATACTGAACTTCTCTGATCAGATACACTATTATTTGTTCGTTATCTTGCAGATTTCATCGACTTGTACGACTCCAGATTACTCACAGAGCCTCAACCTGGAGAGTACTATTCTGCTATCTTCGACTATGAACTTGTCCTCTCCAAACTGTATGCCAACCACTGTCATTGCAGGCCAGGAGAGACAACCAGTTTGTGAGCCACAATCTACAGTTCTGCCTCCCCCTACTCGAAGTATTAATCCAAGACAAGGCAGACGAAGCAAGACGTTTGTAGATCCTTGTGAAATAGCTCCCTTGAAGAAACGAAGGATTCAGGTTTGTCTATATTGATGTTGCATTTAGATTTATTGTCACTTCGTTTATTGTTAGTTTTGATATTATTAGAGTAATATATAATTATATATAATAACAATAATATCAATATATATATATTATATATAATTATTCTAACAAAATAATATATTATTATAATCATTTTCCTTTATATACAGCTTGAAATGTTAAATCCTGATGAACGTGATAAAGTACTACAGAAAAGAGAAAAGAACAAAGTAGCTGCTGAAAAATGTCGTATCAAGCGTCGAGAGAGAATGCATCATGTGAGACTAGAGTATGAGGAATATTTAGAAGCAAATGAAGCATTGGAAAAAGAAATTAGAAAGCTGGAAGAAGAGAGAGACCTGCTTGAGCAAGCACTGAAGAAACATCACTGTGTCCAGAAGGCCTAATGTGAATGGCCTATAAAACTTTGTATAAAGATAATTATTACAAACTCTATTAGTGTGACATGTTAGTGCTTATTCGACTATTTCATAATCCATCGATTTCGCCCATTTTTGTATTTTGTATAATATTAAAATTATATTTTATTTTCCACATAATTATGCCGGATGTGGGATATAAAGGAATTTCCTGATAGTTTCCCGTGCTATTATACCTTATAACAATTTAAAGGTCGCAGGGTCAGCATAATAACTTCCTGTAAATAACTGCTGTGTTATTTTATTTTGAGTGTTAAATAGAAAACACAATTTTAATTTGCACAACAATTTAATTAAGGTGAAATCCTTTCTCAAATGTTGCTTGTAAGAGTTTTTGGCGTAAAACTTCTTCTGAAGGGTATTCTGGTAATTTGAGGTAGTGTACACAAGTATTAACTGAAGGAAACACATGTTCACTACTTGCTTCTTTCTTAACTACAGTCAATCTAGGATGTAAATTAGCAAGGCCACCAGGAGGTAGTGAAGAGCATCCAGTTACAAATTGTATAAATGCCTATAAAAATCATTTGTTGATATTAGTAGCTACATACTTTTAAAGGTTACCTTTCTTTCATCAGAGGTCATATTTACCAACACATTAACAAATCTTTGATAGCCCGGGCTATAGAGTGTTATGATATCTAAACAATTTTGATAAAAAATATTACCTGTCCTGATTGTATCCATATTTGGGTAGAGTGAATTTTATGACATCATCTCTTGTCCATGTGGGTGTTTGCTCACCACAAATTATTAGTCTCAATTCATACGGTGAAAACAGTTGAAGTTTCCTCATTGGGAATACGCGATCAAATCCAGCTACATTATATGAATGTAAAAAAGTTGACAAGTACCAATAGCTTACATTTGAATGATTCTAGCTGCTTCCTGATTCCAGTAGAGAGAGCAAAGTCTTTAGTCAATTGGAAATATTTGTCAGCATTGTCGTTTGTTATTTCCTAAAAAGAATCCAATACCATAATATTCAAGGTAAGAAATGACACTGACAATGTCTTCACCATTAGTCAGCAGTGGATACCAGCTGTATCCATGTGTCTGAGATGATGGAGTATAAGTGAATGAAATCCTAAAAGGAAGAAATGGCTATGTAAATCTTCATGAAATTATATAGTTGGAATTCATTAAAAACCAATATGGCCACATTAAGGATGATTACAAAATGTGGTTATACTTACATCATATCTTGAAGTTGAGAGTTTCCATCAAATACCATTTCCCTAACTTTTTGATCTTTTTCTCTTTGAGATAATGAGCTGTCATTTAGAATCCTTGATTTCAAAGTTATAAATTCTTTAAGCTTGACAAGAAATTTTCCTCGATAAGGGTCAACACTACAGAAATCATTTATAGTCAGTATACCAGTAAACCATGGCAACGTTGAACGTAATGGTTCCTCACGAGAGGGCCGAGTATGTTCACTTTTCAAAACATCCTCTTTACTTCCATCTTTCCTGGACACTTCCTCTTCTTTTTCTATATCTACTATTATTAGTTTTTCTTTCCCAGTAGCACCTTCAACATCGTCTGTTGTTATTCTATTTAACTGAGTATTGTCAAGGCTATTATCATCAGTAGATATTTCTTCTGTTGCTTTTGTAGATGAAGTTGGTTTCTCTTCTTCATTGTTATTATCTTCAGATCCAATGTTTGACTCTACTGATATACTTCTTCTTGTGTAAGAGCTAGGTAACCCATCTTGAGCAGAACATAGTAATTTCAGGAATGAGTCAGCTAAAGGTATGTCTACTCTTCTACCATCTTGAAAACATTTAGCAAGGAATATTCCTAGTAATTCAAACAGTTTGCAGATACGAGTCAATTCACTACTGTTTTGTGGAATAGGAGCAGGGAACAGCCCACTAGATCTTTGTACATAATAGCCAGGAGGTTTGACTCCATGACCAATGTCAACCTACCACAGTAAAAGTTTACATAGGACACTGATGCATACATATTACCTCTCTACTTTGGTCTTCTCCTTGACCTTTGTCATCATCACTTAACCACATGCCTAGGCTTTTCTTTTGAAATTCAGCACTAACTAGTGCATAAAATTCAAGGGATGGTCCTAGACCAGTTCCCTCCTCATCCATAAATTCAACTTCTAACACAGATTTACGTTCAGCATGTGCATTTAATACAGTCAATACCCATGACAATATCTAGCACAAGATAAAGTATTCTATAAAGGATGATCTCATGAAATCTAATACTAACAAACCACAAAGCCATACTATATACATGAACATAGTATGTCATCAGGAAGTTTACATTAATGTGACATCATATATCATCATACAATTCATTTGTGGTTAGCTGTGTGTATACACTACAGGCTTATTGAAACAATGTGTGGTTAGTGTCAGTTGCAGCTCTCAACGATCACTTAGCAACCTAACCACAACATGGCACTTAACATGATTACATTGGATTGCATTGATAAAATTTCTTGAGAACTCACATCTTCTTCTTTCCGTGGTATTTTCACTCTGTCCTGACGTAATCGTCCAATATGATATTCATATTGTTCTTCTTTCTTTAATGCTCCACCTCGTAATCTTTCTAAAATTTCATCACGTCTCTTTTGTAGCCATATGACACTTCTAATGTAGAGAGAGCCAAATATTAATTGACAAGTACTCTATGATAATAACTAGTAAGTAAGTAGTTATTGTCTTGATCAGTCATGTTCCTTTTCATTAAAAACCTAAGTAATTTATTATTTATTCACTTTATATTAACTTTAAGTTTAGTCCTTAACTCATGCAGGAAGGAGTATCAATTATAGTGAAGACATACATAATAGTGACAACAGTATAATTACAATAACACAGATAATGACAACAATCTAATTTTAGTAACACTATGTCATCATTAATAGTTGACATTCCATGAAGTCACATTGTTCTAATTACATTTCAATATCCTTATTAATAAATCATGAATAATATTACACAGTTCTACATTCTATATGAATAACAACTGAATATACACTAGAGACCACAAGCTACATCCTACTTTGGACATCCTGTCAATGTCTGAGCATTCAAACTATTCATCACATGAGACAGACATTATTCATACCTTGAAGGCCCAAAAGCAGTACATAAAAAGAATATTTCTCTAGTCTCAAATGGGAACAGGAAAGAGCAGTGAGTAGTTAGCTGATAACACCATTCAGGAAGAGATCCACTAGCCAATGTCAATGGGTCCTATTAAATAAAACAATTTTAATTACATACTCAGCCGGACTGTAATAGTGTTGCCAAGGTTGTTCAATATTATAAACAAACTACTTACATGAATTTGCTGTACAAGTTTATTAACTAGTTTCCTACTTTGAAAATGCTCTGAAGACACTTCAAAAATACCTATAATAATTGAAAAACGTCACTTTGCAAAGTCACCCTCAATGCATTAGAGGTTAAAGTTGTTTACAAGCAACAGCATTGTCATATTAATCAGCAAATGTTGTTACATAAACAATCACAAGATGTCAGCAAATTTAATATTAACAGTAAACAAACTGGTATTATATTAATAAATCTAAACATTTAAAATGGACTTGTATGAATAAACATCAATATTTACCATCCTCTGAGAATGTGTGTAGTAGTCTTAATAGAGAGAGAACATCATTTAAAGAAGAGAGTTGAGTTGTTCCATTAAGATTGGAATCATCAGGACAATTAGTAGGAGAGCTAATCAAATCCTATACAGAAAAATAGAATAGGATTAACATAACACTATGATTGGTCATGTATACAATAAAGTAAACTAATTTACAAGACTACTCATTGTCTATGATGACAGCATTAGTTAGTATGTTAGTTGTAATTATAGCAACCCATAGTAATGTCTATCTATTGGGTGGCTATGTAGATAGAACATCTGTTGTATTTACAACTACTAGCATGCCAAATTGCTTCAATAGTAATCCTTCCGCTATGCCAACCACAGATAACACATGAATAATTAATAAGTAAAGTCAACACTACTATAGTTTGACATACAGACAATGAACAATTGATGTGCATAAAGGCTATATTGTTTCCTGAATATTATTGTTGTATACCTTATATGCATTTATCAGTTCTGTATTAGATAGTTTGCCTTTCACAACTTGAAGAGAGCCAACAAGTTTCCATTTCTTTAGCCAACTCTCCTATCAAAGATAACAATGACATAATCAGTTTGATGATTTTTTGGCTTAAATAATATCTCATTTCTGTATTTTAGGATGATATCATTTTCAAACATACAATATACAATATACTAATCATAAAATATCCACTAAAAGAGGAATACATTACTAACACAATGAATTTATACTGAGTAAATTACAGATCACTGACTCGAGTCTTTAGCCAATGGCAGTGATCAAAGTCAGTACTTTACTACTTAGTAACAAGTGCTTAAAATCTTAATTGTGCTTAGTAAATGATTATATTGATGTCAGTGATAAAAACATGAAGTTATCATGTCATTGTTAATTACAATGACTTGATTTTTACATTGAAAGGAACAGTCATTAATACCTTGGCATTTTTCTGTAAGAATTCAATGAGACGTCTCTTAGATAGTTGATGAGTAGAGAGCTTATATTTGACTTCAGATACAGTGCCTAACCACTTCCCAGACTGACAGAGAGATGCCCCATCATAATATACCAAGCTATAAGAAAAAAAATATAAATCCAATTTGACCACATCCATTAGGGTTTACTTGAAAGTTTCATCCCACAATCTTTTAGGATGTTTAGATTTTGGTAAATATTGGAGCAATTTTTGAATGTAATAGAAAACTGACTTATTTCCATCCTCCATCATGAGTTCCATGTCATGATACTATATGTAATGAAGATGACAAGTATGACCTTACATAATAACATGATAATTATCAGATGTAGGCTGTTCAAACACGTGCACAATACATATGTTAATGACCACATCAAAAATAATCTCCTATAGTAACAAGCCACCTGTGAGCATATAGGTTACATATACTAATAAAATATTATTTCCATATTAAGACAATAGTATCTTTATTAGTACAATTAACATTTACACAGACTATAATAAGAATATTTATTAAGTAATTAACCAAGGTCGGCTAGATCCCTTTGCTTGCCCTTTGCTTGCTCGAGCTTTCAGTGATCTAACATCCTATCCTTTAGAGGTTAAGTTCATATCTAGCGGTGAATTGTCTAACCTCTAAATTATATCATCCGTTGGCAGGTACATCAAATAGGAAGGTTATCATAAATTGCAATACAGTGACTTAACACTAATGACTTCACCCAATTGTTTGTATATTGTACTTACAAGGAAAACTTTTTGGATAAACTATTGTGTAGGAGTCTATCACTAAGAGTTCCCACAATTCATTACCACAAACAATAAAAGAGATACATATAGCAATATCCCATTTATAGTATGAGCATATGTAGTCGCATTGTTTTATACCCATATTTGGATAAGCTTATGTACTTATAAGTATATGTGACTTTAGTCCATCAGTTATGATAGTATGATATGTAAAAGTAATATCGTAAATATAAAGCCACAAAAGAGTCTATTTAAATAACTTACCTTAATACAGAGAGCAAGTTTGACTCCTTTAAATCCTGCATTGTTAGCAACCGATAGTCCACCATTGAATGTCATATCATTAAAATCACCTACATGTACATGCACATGATATGTAAATTATGGGGAAGCTACTACAATATCATTAGTTGTATATATGGTTTGAGAAAGAATTATGTAAATATGTTGACTCCACTGACCTGGAGGAGGCACAGGAAAGTCGTGTATTTGTGAGATATTGGTTTGACCAGGACGAGGGTCAAAAGCAGCAACAAGAGCAGTAAAAGATTGCCTCAAAATACAATCTTCTTCCCACGATTTCTTATCAGTCACTTCACCTTCCTCTTCCTGAGTGATAAGAAACCACAAACATACCAATGTTCTGACAGTTGCATAAGAACAATGGAGTTTTTATAGTATAAATTGTGTTTGTTATACCTCTAATAACTCATAGTTTGCTATACATGTCACTGACCTCTCCTGATGGCTCATCTTGTGGTGATATATTTTGATCAGATACTCCATTAGAAGGTGGTGGTGGAATAGCTGGATCTTCTCCTGTTAGGTCTAAGTCATATTTGCCTTCTGCTCCCATCCTATAAGAATTCGCTCCCCCATGATCCCATTGAACTTCAACCCAACCTAATATAAAAGAGAAAATATATGTGAAACTGGAAATTCACTAGTAAATGATTAAATTGTAGCTGTATTGATGTAAGTAGGACACATTTACCATTTCTAATTTCTCCAATTACAGTACCAGGTACAGGTGGATTGCCATCTTGATCACGCCATTTCCAATCCACACCACGTACAACACGAGCTCCAATGTGTAGTTTCTTCATAGTGTGGTTTTTAATATAGCGACGTCTATGTAGAAGTTGTTTTTCTTGTTCCTTTGCAGATTTTCCTATAAAAATTAGAAAGTAGCATTTGATCTGGTATTTTCTTGATCATGTATCAAAGTCAGAGCTAATATTAAGCAATCATTGGTATATCAGTCGGAGGGTTAGTATGAACAGATGCCTTAAATCTAAAAAAACCCCAATGACATTTTTACAGGATGTGAACATCCCTGGTACTTTTTGGATGCTAGTCCATGTGTCATAATGTATATTCATAAGATTGAGTGCGCAACTAAAGAAAACAATGCAACAGGAAGCTAATCTTAACTAGAATAACAACCTGATAAGACTATTGGCAGATATACAGAGCTTAGTGGGAAAGATAGTGTTGAGATAATATGAACCACATTAATTAGTTAGTTATCAGATCCAATAAAAATGGCAATTTAGGGATGTCCCATTGAAATGTGCTAGCAGAAATGCAGCCAATTAAAGTGATGACTTGATTCACAGGCTTAAAATAATATTGCTTAGCATCACCTAATTACAGCAAAAAATGTCTAAATCCTACATTTGAACAAATATGCTTTTTAAAGTATTTAGCAACTATTTTCATTAAGGTAATACATCTTTACAGAACTATGATATCATTTTTTATGAATAATAATTACAGAAGATAATATTTAATAGATGTTAACAGTGTTGGGCAGTGTACTCTAAGCTACATAATATCTTATAGTAAATGCAAAGTTATATCTGTGACTACACTGATGATTCTATATATAATACAAAGTCTGAATTTAACATTTTACTGTTTCAATTTGTAATGAAAAGTAATTTCCTTGTATGTCAAAATTATGTAAGGGATGAGCCACAGTCATTGCTACTACCTTGTTTGTATTCTTTTTAACACAACATATTTACCTTTCTACTTGTATACATTGATATACCCAAAAATCTATAGTTAAAAAGAACACAAACAAGAGAGCAGTGATGGCAATAGCATCATCTTTATATACACATAGAAATCAAAAACAACTACAACATTAATAATATACAGGTAATTAACTACAAAGTTTATCAAATAGAGACCACTCCTACATCATATAAATTTTTGTTAAAATTGTTTAGTGATTTAGACAGATATGAGGTTTGTATAATACATCAACATCATGTATATTCCTAACTACAGTACCTAATTCTTCATCAGCTAGTCCTCTCACTTCTCCATACATTTCCAGTCCTGATATAGAGAGGTAGTATGTGTGACCACAAGCATTAGCCCCTGTTAATTGTATTCTTAAGTGACGCCAGCCTTCTGGATCAGGTGGTGGAGATAATGGCCATGTTGCTACAGACCTAAAGAAGACATAGTTTCCAGGCTCAAATGAGAGAGAGGAATGTAGCCATTATGACATATGTATGTGTGGTTGTTTCTTTTACCCTGGTTCACTAAGTGAACTGTCCCCTTCATGAGAAAACAAAGTTATCCATGAGTGACCATCTTTTGAGACTTGAAACTCCCAGTTACGTAATGCAGAGCGACTAGTAAAGAAACAAAAATGTACACACACAATGACATATAAAATATAACCACAACAAGGTCAGACTGTATAATTAGATATTCCTAGTACAGTAGATATTCCTAGTACAGATGTACAACATACACGTCATTGTCATTAGTTATAATAACTAAACAAGACTGTTTGTACAGATGTACTATCAATAGCATTTTAATATAAAGTATATTAGACTTTGTATTACTAAGGTTACTTTGATCTTTTAGTCTAGTCAGTACTAGAAAGATGTTTAGAGACATAGTATTGGATACTGGGAATTAAGGATGCATTTATAGTAACAATGCCTTATATATATATATATATATATATATATATATAACAATGAACTATTGCGTAGATGTATTTAAATTACATCATTTACTTTCCATATCCTCTAGAATGTCTTAAAGTGTATGATGTTGGATAAAACCACACCCCTGTATCAACAGCAAACCAACTATTACGATCATCTTTAGTATGACAATTGGCTGGTGTCTCTTCTCGAGAGAAAATGTCTTCTAGATTGCCATAAGGAAGGATACGTCCATCAGAAGAACTCACTACAACAATATGATGAGCTGCAGGATTCACCCATTCACTAGTCCTAAATTAGAGAACAGAAAGTGATCATAGAACAAAAGATGATTGTGTGTGCATGTGCATGTGTGCCCTCTGGAAATTCCTTTTTGCAAGAATAGTTTTATTTACAAGTATGAAGTTTTTAAATGTATTATTAACAATCTCTCAGCTGTCAAAACAGTAAAGCAGATGTAAACATCTGTAAATATAGCCGAAATCTGTACTTAAATTGTTGCACTTGTTCATGTACTTATACTTAAGTAATTTTGCTAAGCAGGTCAATCTTGTATTTAATGTTTTTAGTACTTTACTTAAGTATTTACAAAATTAATGTATATTTATGAACTTATATCTATCGGGTAATTGACGTTTACTTATGACAGAAGAGATTTTATATATACCTATAATCTGAACATGTACACAGACTGATCCTAAATCATAGTTATATTTTACCTAGCATTTGATCCAATCCAATACAATATTCCATTTTGGTCAAAGTCAGAGGTATGTTTGAAGACAAGTGGCTCCTTCAAATTTTGGAGAAGTTTAACAAAGTGATAAGAAGTCCTTTCAAAATCATACCACTGTTTGGCCACCTGCATATCAACAAAACATAACAATATATTGAATATACTACATAACTAGGATTAGAAATGGTGCATGTGATTACATAGAACTGACAGTATGAAACAAACACATTTGAAGAATTTCTAACAGTGCTTAAAGAATTAAGCTCATTTCTATTGATCAACATGTTGTCTGTATATTTTTGTTTATAATCCATTATAAAATGTTTGTAAAAGGTTATGTAATGTTGTTTGAATTACTCATTTGCATTAAAGAAGTTGTATAAGGATACTTTTGGGACTGATATATTTAATAGAACATTATTATTGAAATATTAGTGTATAAATAATGATTATAACTTTGTTGGTTTAAACCAATTTTCTTACATAATATACTAAATCTAGTGGTAAGTTTTCTAAAGCTCTCATAGTTTGGACTCTAGAATTGAAGCAAACTTTATACTTCAATATTTCAGTTGGTACTTGGTAGTGAAGGTAAAGTAATTAATGTTGTGTTAGCATATTACTGTTTACTATAATAGCCTTATTATTTTATTAATCAGAATTAAAAATTGTGATATACTCATTTCTCTTATAATACTGGAAGTGCGTGGGTGTTTTAATCCTTGTTACGAGTCATAATGACATAACATGTTGTGTTACTACACTGTACATGAGTTAGGTACATTGAATGCAAACTACAAATGTACATGTACATACATAATTACATATTATACTCAAAGAAATTATTCACATCGGACTATCATACTTTTCCATTGAGAAACCTTTCAAGACCGTCAACATTTACAAGTGGCTCAACACGTAAACACCTTCCAGTATAATCACGTAATGAAGTCTCCTTTGGTTGACGCTCTAATTTAAGCTGTAGACGTTGTTGAAGTACCTGCAAATAAAAACAGACATATTTATATGCACAGAGAAAGCTTTATACTTCAATTCACAGAACATTCATTAACTGTGAGATAATTCTTTTAAATGGGTTCTATTTAGTTTACAAAGTACCGGAAGGTTTAGTGATGATCCTGGTGAATTATAACAGTACAACGGAAGACGTTCCACAGCTTCTAGCACAGATATTAACTTTTTGACTAAACTTGTTGATGGAGGTGATATATTGGTTTCTTGAATAGTACTAACAATACTCGATAAATACAGTAACATTAGAGGAAAGATACTTACAATACTTTCTTGTCCATTTCAGAAAAGACTTTCTTAAAAAGATTACATCTTTCTTGAATTTTTTCCAAAGATATTTCTTCTTCTGAAAACTATTAAAGAAAACAAGACATAATTGTATACTATATAAAAGACATACTTTCCCAGAGAGACAATGGAGAAGAACCTGTACCATACTGCTGTTGTGAACCTCATAGGCTGACAGTGTTTTCTCTTCTTTTAAGAGATCTGATAATGCTTGTAGAGCAAACTGTAACTCTTCATTCCACTCCATACCAGAATCTAAAGGCTAGTAGTACAATAATGAAATTGATATTTTTGAAATGCCACTAATGAATACTTTCTTTAAAGCAATAATTATAGCATTGATATTTAGTTATTTACCATTTCTGATTCATGTGCTAAACAAGCATCTTCAATATTCTTCAATATTGATTGTAATTCTGAGGCCACCTGTCTTGTGTCCTCTTTGTTACAAGCAAAATATTTGTCTTGTATCTCCCAGGCTAGAGCTGATATCTACATTATTATAATAGAATAATTATTTTGATTATATTAATAATTATTATAGTGGTTGTTTTTACACAAGCTGAACTACATAGGAAGTTATTGTGCCTGTATGTAATTTCATAATGATAATCTGTGAAGATAATCTATATTGTTAGGACGTAGAGTTAAAAATAGAACCCAGATTTCTATACCTCAAAATAATTCAATTAACTAAGTTTTCATTAGGTGTTAAAATTAAACTGTACTTTGATTAATAATGGAATATATATCACTAATTCAACAAGTTGATAATGATTGAGTACAGCTAGAATATTTATTACTGAAGAATGTATAATCACAATATTACAGAGCAATAATCTATATTAACGGTTGTAGCATATACATAATAGGTCTACTTATAATGGCATAAATGCAACAATTTCTTGAAAAAGCTTATCACAATTATACTTACAGGAAGTTTACAAAATTTGGTATCCTAAGTAACCAACCTAATGTAGGTTTTCCAGGATACCAAGTTTAATAAACAAGGTAGTGATGTAGTACCCTCAATTTCCTCAAATTGAATTACCTTTTCTTTTGTGACTTCTGCCTTAGTCTTATAACGTTGACCTTTCCTGTTGCTCCATTCAAATTGAAATGTGGGTCCTACAAAAGACAATAATCTAATTATCAAATACAAAAACACATTATACATGTACACAATACATGTATTTATACAAACACACAATACATGTATATATACAAACACACTATATATGTACCTAGAGGTGCCTCAGGAGTAAATGGAACCTTCTTATGTCTGTTACTCTCAAATACAACACCTTCTTCTTTAGATGCCTCCTTCAAGTAAGTAGTTTGCTAACAAAAAGGAACAATAAATACTACCAGCTCATCAGTGAGACAGCTGTGTTGTATTAAATGTGTACATAAAAACTTTTATGACACAACAATATTTAGCAGTTATTTAAAAGTGTCTTACTCCTTTATATCATAGGAATAAAAGCAACAACAACAATATATATATATATATATATATATAATTGTATAGCTACAAGTATTGTTATTGTAGTTATCAGTACCTGAGAGCCATCAGAATTATGAATAGCTAATTCTCCTTCTCTTTGACATATCAAACTCCAATTACCAATCATTAATCTCAGTGGAGAAGGATATGATAGAATACTTTTAACAGAAGATCCTTTAGGGATTTGAAAACAACAGTGTTGCATTTTCTCCACAAAATCAGTATTTCCTTCAAAAGGATCAGGTCCACTCTCTACATTACCACTAGAGTACATGGTAGCAACTTTTCCATCCATTAGATATCGAAACCATCCATTACTGACTCCAGACAGTTCCAACATCATGTAATCATTCCATAGAAACATACACTCTGAAGAGCGAACAAAAAACCAATCCCTCCACTGATAAGGAGTATATAATTCTAACTCAGTAGCATCATTAAATTCAGCTAGCTCCTAGAGCAACAGTAGAAACAAAAGCACATTTTAACTCAAGTTGGACAATTTTTGAGGGCAAGAAAAAGTATGTTGATTTTTTATAGCTATATATAGAGAGAGAGGCTTTGTTCTTAAAAGATAATGCTTTCATATTTATATTTACTTCTCTATATATCTTACCTGTAAAGATGCTGTTGATTCATTAGCACCATCAGTCTCATCTACATTAGTTGCTACTGATGTTTGTTCTCCCATATTTTTATGAGGTCCAGCTAAATTTGAAATGTGCATGGGTAGTCCTAGTCGAGAGAATTGATCTGAGAAAGCATCAGGTAACTTGGTAAGGACTTCATTTAGAATAATAAGAGCAACCAACTGGCCATCTAAATCATCCTAAACAAGTAATGTTATAATTATATACACAATCCAACTGATTAATGACCAATTAATGTAATCATTACTAATTATATACCTCGTTTTCCAGGGTTAGGGTAAGAACTTCACTAATTTGATCAGGAAAAGATCTCTGATGATCTCCTTCTTCGCATATCTCTTGTAACATATCAGAAGTGATATGAGGACACATTTTACAAATAAGACGAAGACATTCTTTCCTACAAAACACAAATGTGACTAAATATAGCACAATATACATGTAGTACAGTATACATGTAGCACAGTATACATGTAGAGTAGACAAGTATTTGAAAAACCTTTTAAAAATGAAACAAGATGTAGTGATGACAATGCCAAAAAGGAAAGAAACAAGGTAAGGATGGATACACAAATCCATACAAAAGTCCTCCTACATATAGGTAAGCAACCAAATCTTACTTGAGGAAATCTATTAGGTGCTACAACTTGAACTAATATATCATTGTATACAGTCTTTCAGTTGTACCAGTGGATTCAGGATTGGCTGTACTGATATTGATACTGCCATACACAGACTGATAGTGATTAGCCACTGTGTATAGATTGTGTATTCATTCCTATTTGTTTCTTTCCTTTCTGGTATTGTTATCACTATATCCTCTTTCCTTTTTTAAAGTTTTTAAAAGTTATTGCTAGTAATACTTTATCTATTTATAAGGAATATGACTTGTAAATTTGTACTACATAAATTGATTGTGGAAAAGACTTTTGAAATTAAGAGATTCAATATTTATTAGTAATATTGATACTACTATACAGTCTTTCAGTGACAGAACCAAATAAAAGCTTGTAATATTGATATTGAATGGGTAATTATGTAGGGAATCACTTATCTCATTAGAAAGAGTTATTTAGAAAGCACCAAAGTCCATAGATTGAATGTAATGACCATTTTATCTGGGCCCATCCTACATATTAAGTACTACTGTGCTTAATGATAAAGACACTCCTAAATTCAACTGTTAGCTACAAATCGATTTTATTATGTCCAGTTTTATTCTATAATTAGGAGATATAATTAATGTAAAATGCCTCTTCCTGATGCAAAATTCAGCTCATTAGACAATCAAGCTGTTTTACTATACATAGTCACGCCTCCTTCAGGTTTGGCAATAATATTACTATTGGATTTAAATAAATTAAGATGTATACATTGATAACTATGATACACATTCTAACATTGGCTGTATTTCAAAGTTTTAGAAATTCTAAGGACAAACAAAGCTAGGAGATACATACCTGAGTGTTTGAGAGAGGCTAGAATGAAATACTTCAACTAACAATGGTAACAAGAGCTTGAGATAGACAGGGACCATTTCTGGATCACCTCTATCTATTTCCTCATTCACATGTTCTCTTGTATTTTTAGGACTACTATCATTATTATTTTTAGGTCGATCTGGCTGTTCTGATGATGATGATGGTGGTGCAGACTCAGCAGTATTTCCTAAAATATTTGAAAATATTTTTATCTATTAAATAAGACATTTATTGATAAACGATTACTCAATTTAATTTCAATATCAATTGTACAGAAGTGATGTTATTTGCTACAGTATAATTGAATTACAACAATTAAAATTTACTGGCTACAAATTATTAATATTAATAATTAAAGTTTATTGACAATTTCTTGTTATAACTAATTTTGTGATAATATGTCATGTATATAATTTATACTCACAAAAACAAATATTTGCTACATACATAGGGGTAGGAAAGGGGGGGGGCAGGGGGGCTAAGCCCCCCCCCCTGATTTGCACTCAAGACTATGTACACAATAACCTCTTGACTGAAGTGGTTATTGTGTTAATTTGTGTACATTAACAATCAATCACCACATTATTGTGTGGTCATGTTACCTTCTGTCAAATTAATTGCTATAACAAAAGTATCAATAGAACAGAACGCACTTTTTCAACCTTAAGCCAACTAAAAAATTACCTACTAAGTACTATGACCCAAGAACAACTAAACCATGTCATGTTGTTACATACACATAAGGACTGTACTGATAACATAAAATTATTAGAAATAGCTAAAGAGTTTGTTTCCTTTAACAACAGATGAATTAATTTTTTTTGATCACTTTTGATGTTTAATAATATAACGCAACTAAATATAAGGTCAGTCTCCCCAACTTAAACTTCATTCCTACCCTTCTGGCTATATATGATAAGATTTAAAATCAAAGTGCTAGTGCTTAGTTAAAGATAGATTATAAAAGGAGTTTTAAAATTAAAATGAAACTTGTTCATCAAAAATCTGAAATTATTTGCTTTAACAAATCATACTCAAATTAACTATTATTTTTAACAGACATTATCCAGCTCATGTCATTGAGATATTAAAATAAAATTGCTTATTGCTCTCAAAGCAGCCAATACAAACAAGAAGAATTCTTCTGACCTATTCAAAAAATTATCACAACCAAGATGTTAATCTAAAATTTACTTAAATAAATCTCCTAAATATATTGTACTTGCTCTATATTAAGTGTATTAAATGACAAACAGCTTTATAGCAGTATCATGGATTAGGCAATTTTTTCTGTGTAGTTTCATCATGATGAACAAATCAAAACAAGATCACATGCTGCTCAAATGACTAAGACAAGGGGTGTGCCCTATAATTTAAATTATTAATATCATTGGATTGTTAGGATTAATACTGTCACTAATTTGTATCCTGTAATTTTAATAGTTATTGATATTAGTTCATAAAAACACATTATTAATATGCAAACCTGATATGATTTCCTCAGGTTGGGCACTAGCTTCTGGTGGTTTAGATTTATTACTATTATGTTCTCCAGTCTCAGACCCAGAACTAAAGGAATCAGTATCAGACTCATCAGGTAACATGTACTCTCCTGTATATAACAATTAACACAATAATGTATAACAATATACATACCTGGATTTTCAAATATTTCACGACATTGTTTATGCCATTCATCTCCTCTCTCTTGAGCTTTCTCTAAAGGAGTGTGACCATCTTCATCTTGGAGTTCAGGATCAGCACCGTATTGCAATAATAACTAGGAATAAAATACATAAAAAATCATCAACTCCCAAGTCCCAAACACACAATGGTTGTACTATACAACACAGATGCATAGATAACTTACTTTTACTATATTAGGTCGACAGAAACAAGCGGCATAATGTAGAGATGACGATTTCAGACCTCGATTAACATCAGCTCCATGTTCCAGTAAATATTCAACCTAAAGATATTATAATAAGATTTAAAGAATATGATAAATTTAATGCTTACCATTTCTAAGGTCCCAAATGCAGCTGCCCAGTTCAGTAGTGTTTGTCCTACATCATCCATATAGTTGACATCAAAACCTGTGAATCAAAAATAGAATTAACAAATATTTTGGCACTATTCAAAGCTAACAAGCATGTGTGACATAAAATGTGGTCCATTAATTTTAAAAGACATTCTTACTGCTTCCAGACACAGTCGTCATACTTAGACTGTTTTGGGTCATAAATAAATTATCTAGAGTTGTTTGTTGTTAACAAAATTGCTACACTGCAAAATAAATGCTGAGACAAATAATGAATTTATTTATTTTTTATGACAATAAAAGTACATGCATTGTTAATAGTATTCACAACATCAGGACAACAATAACAAAATACAATAATAATTGTTATAATAATTTATTCAATAAGAAACCAAACATCCAATTGTTCTTAATGGGAAATCTTACCACTTTCCATAGTATCAAAGAATTCTTCATTGTTTCCAGCACGAATGGCCTCAATCACACGTCGATGTGACCGATCTCCAGGAAAACTTTCCATGCGTTTCGAAACTAATGGTTGTATAGATTTAGGAAGAGCCTTTCTACCTTCCAATATTAAAACCAATAACAGCTCTACAAGTCTCAAGACATCAAGTACACATCTAGAGAATAAATGCAGTCACTGTTAGAGATAAACTTATAAGAAATACCTCTCATCAGCTTTGAGTGCTTTTTCTATACTCTGAGGAAGATCAGAACGCAGTATAACCTGTAAATTAAGTATAATAATAATATAAATTAAGTATAATAATATTATAAATTAAGTGTAATATATTAATTTATGTATAAGGAGATTGATGAGTAAAGAAGTAGGCAGACAGACAGACAGATATAATTAACACATGGTCAAATAACATTAAGATAACTGATAAACAAACTCACCTGTGCTGTACCAGATGAGCCTCTACATAAAGTGGACAAAAGATTGACAATAGTGGTAACAGATGATGTTGATTGGGTTGTATCACCAGCAGATGCTAATCTCTTTGTTAATTCAGTAATTAATCCTTTATCAACAAGGGGTGCTAAATCATGTTCTCTTCGCACAAATCTATCAGTCAGTGTCATAAAACATTTCATAACAGGCTCACAAATCTAGGAAGATGGTAATATTAACAATATAAGCAAAAATATCATATAACTCACTTGGGGATCAGCATGTTGTGACAATATGGATAACGATTGTATATAAGTGTCTAATTGAGGGGCAGAAGGTTCAACTCGTGATATCAAACGTGTCACAACAGTCATACAAGCTTTAACAGTGTCCCTAAATAAACCATCTCCATAGTTTATTATGAGATTCATAACAGCTTGTAATGCACCAGCTTCATAGAGTTTTTCAGATTCTCTTGCACATGCTAGTTCAAGAATCTACAAACAATAAAAATTGTCAATAAATGCAAATAACAATTTATATGTACATGTATGACTCTTTTAATTCAGTAACAGATTAAAGATGAAATATGAAACCAAATAGAGACACTTGCGGACCAATGGGGTATACGCTCCACCTTCTTTGTGTAATCTAGTGTCTACTGTGAGGAGTAATCAATGTGGGAAGTCTTTGCTAGGCAGTATATACTTCACACATCAAAGTGAAAGTAAGATAGTAAGTAGGATGAACTTAGTAACAAACAGTAGTGTCAGCACTTGTCTGGGATTCTTAGAAATTACACACAAACATGACATATATTGCCATATATAGATACTGACATTAACAGACATAAATTATTTCCCACTGCTAGTTCATGTTTCCTGTCAAACAATAACTTTTACATTGTTAATGTATATCTCTCTGTGTGAAGGCTATTAAAATAAGATCTTTGTTAGTAAATCAACAGTACTGAGAAATCAGGAAATGAAAAAGTATTGTTGTCTATTATATGCTTGTGGGACAAATTAAACCAACCATCTGTCCAGCTTACTTTGACACATTGTTCAGCAAGATCTTTACTAGTACGATGATTCAAATCAATATTATCCAATCGTCTCACAATAGCTTTTAATGCACCATCAACTGAAGTGATCCTCCGAGTACAATCAACAGAGACATCGAGATAATATGTCATGGCACGAGCTGTTACTTCTACGACATTATCTGGAGCTTCTATATCCATAAAAATCTTACAAAGTGCAGGAATAAAGGCACGAGGAGGACAACTAGATAAAAAGAAACAATATCAGAAGTTTGAAAGAAGTTATATTAGTCTAGGAGGTAATCTGACCATTGTTGTCTTGGACATGGCACAATTATGGCCTTCCAGCTGGATCTAACTTACCTCTCAAAGCATTTGTCCACATTATCTGACATCAACAGTAACATACATAGTTGCTCTAAAGCTAACAACTGTATATCACGATCAGCACCTTCTCCAATAGCCAGCCATTCCAGTAAAGTTTCTGGATCCACATCCTACCAATATAGACAATAACATGTATTAGTAACGAGGCACGTCTATTCTAAACGTATCGATATAGTAAGTTATAAATAGTTGTAAGTAAAACAAATATCTTCCAATGAACTTACCATTTTTAATTTTCTGTAACGGTTAGAAAACCATTAGTGTATGACTCAAGACAGCCTGATGTAATCAAGACGCTCTAAATAACGCCCAGTTAGCCTAAACCACACCAATAGCCACGCCTAATTAACTAGTTGCTTAAGCATATGAACATCAAGTATTTCTGTTGAGTAGTATTTTTGGCAAATTTAATTGTTCTTCTCGTGAATTCTGTAGTAAGTCTTTATAAATGTATGCAGAGTGTGCTCTAGTTACAGAATTAATGCTATCAAACAAAACAACAGTACATGTTGGCATCATAAATAAGATGTATTGATGCACACTTTGCAACTTGTGCCCTACTACTTCAGACTTTCTGGCTATTTCACTGCAACTTCTTAAGTAAAAGGAATTGAGACTATCTATGACCTCAATTGGCTTAAATGTAATAACAGTTGATAAGTTTGTAGCATGATAAGTATTAGTGTAGAATGTAATGCAGTTGTTAGTGGCTCTCTTATAAATTTTGTCCCTGTTTTTATTTTAGTATTGTCTCCAGCAGTCTTCATGTTTTTTTACCAAATAAAGGATTATCTGCAGTCAATTTGACTTAACTTTTAGAATTATACTGTAAGCTTTAAAGATGGCTACTCAAGCACCACAGATTTTAGAAATTAATCCACCAAATGAGTTAGTATTTCGGGGTAAGTACTCCTGTAATTAATTGAGTAATTAAATTTATTTGATGTTGCAATTCCATAATCTCCAAATATGGATGTCTATTATTAAATAGCTATAATTACATTAAGTTATCTCATATGTTAAGGTCCATTTATGGAGTTAAAAACAACTAGCCTTCACCTTTGTAATCCTACTGATGAGAGAGTTGCATTTATAATAAAGACAACAAATCCACATCATTTCACTGTTAAACCTAATGGTGGTGTTATTGAACCACATGGACAAGAAGAAGTCGTAAGTATGTTAATATTATATATAAAATAACATAATATACTCCTATAATCGTAACACAATAACATTATAATACTGGAGGGATCATTTCCCCTTGATTAGAACAGATTCTTTTTCTTTTTTCAACAACAAAAACATGTGCTTTTTTTAATAACTAATAATAATTGTGATAACTGTAATTAATTAACTTGACGTGTCCATACCACCGGCCAAGACCAAGCAGTCTTACAAACAACTAATAATGAATTACTTATACGGTTAGTTGTCCTTTTCTTCTGGCAGTAACATAGCTATCTTGGTGATTGGCTGTCTGTAGATACCCAATTTTGTCTTTACAGTCACGACTCAGACCAAATCATCCTTACCCTTGTGGACTTCAATTATTCTTCCAAGTGACCATTTACATGGGACTAAGGCCTCATTTTTAACCATGACTATGTCCCAAACACGAATTTTTTTTCGTTGGATGTCACCATTTATTATACCAGTGTAGAGAAACAACATACTTGTTTGACCACCTCTGCCAAAAGTGTCGCATCAGGTGTTGACACAAGTGCCAACGACATAGAGTTGATAACGATCGATATGAATCAACATGATCTGGTACCGCTTCCAATGGTTGGCCAACAAGAAAGTGACCAGGTGTGAGAGCTTCTACACTGTTACCCTCAGCTGGTATCAAGGTTAAAGGTCGACTGTTAAGACAGGGTTCAATCTGCGCAAGTATTGTTGTCAACTCTTCAAATGTCAGTTTGGTTTCTCCAATGACCTTCCTTAGATGTGTCTTTAGGCTCTTAACTGCAGCCTCCCAGAGATCCCTAAAGTGAGGTGTTCATTCTGGAATGAACCTCTACTCAACAGCCTGGGGAGAACAGAAATCAGCTATAACTTCATGATTTTTTCTCTCTTGTAGAAACTCTGTTCCTTCAGTTTTCAAGCTGCTTCGGTGAAGTTAGTACCATGATGGCTCCAAACTACGTTTGGTTTCCCACGTCGAGCCATGAACCATCAGAGACAAGCTAGGAATGCTTCAGTTGTTAAATAAGACACAGCTTCAATGTGAATTGCTTTAACCGGCATTGATATGAAAACATAAATGTAGGCCTTTAGTATGGTGGGTTTGTGTATGGGACTGCACTTTATCTTAACAGGACCAGTATAGTTGACTCCCACAGTATTAAACACATTGCCTGGGTAGGTAGGTGTGATCCTTTCTGCAGGCAGTTTTCCCATCTTCTGTACCTGTGGTTTGGTTGCCTCTCTACGACACACAATACAACCACGAGTAATGGATTGAACGTATCTACGAACACCCATGATATAGAATCTACGATTCAGTGATGCTGTCAACAACATGGGTACAGCATGAAGCAGTTGGAGATGCTTGTGATGAACTGCTTGAATCATCATGGATTACCTGTCAACTAATCTAAGACAATTGTGCTGTCAGTCCACACAAATACTGATGATGATGGGATCTCAAGAACTCATTTCACATGATGGAGAACCTTGGCTAGTAGATGTGCTCCACACAATTCCAGACATGGAATTGTTAACTGTTTGATCGGGGCAACTTTGGTCTTGGCCAGAACCAATGGAACATGTACTTTGCCTTTAAAGTCAGTTATACGTAGATAGACAACATTTGCAAACGCATTCTCAGAGGCATCACAAAATCCATGAAGCTGCAAGTCTTGGATCACAGCATCTTTGGGAAAATAATATCGATCAACGTGTTTCTGTGACAGAAGCTTAAGCTCTATCCTCCAATGCATCCATTCTTCAACAATATGCTGGAGTGCATCTTCATCCCAGTCAACTCCTGCTTCCCACACTTGCTGCAATAAGATCTTCGCTTTTGCTATGGCAGGTGAAAACCATCCTAATACGTCAAAGGTTTTCCCAATATCAGAGACCAGTCGTCACTTTGTGAGTTTATCACACAGAGGTAGCTTGTTTATTGTTAATTGAAAATGATCCAGCTTAGAATGCCATTCAACACCCAGCATCTTAGTGTAACCTTGTAACTCTGTGATGGAGAGGATACTTCGTGAGTCTTTCAGTTCAGAAAACAGACTCTCAATGACCGAGGCAATGTTGGAATTCCACTTCCTCAATAGAAATCCTCCTTTGGCAAATAGATCTTGTAACTGCCTCTGAAGTGTAATGACTTTGTCTTTGGAGGCAGCACCAGTCTGTCATGACAATTATTATCCTACCTATAATTTGTCCGACCGGATATAATACTGCCGAATTATTTTATCCTAGGATAAAATATTGCTGCACAATTTTGTCCTACCCGCACAAAATTTATCCTAGGACAAAAAATTTTGACTTGCAATATTTTATCCTAGGATAATAAATTGCTTGCATTATTTTATCCTAGGATAATAAATTGCTTGCAATATTTTATCCTAGGATAATAAAATTGCTTGCAATATTTTATCCTAGGATAATAAATTGCTTGCAATATTTTATCCTAGGATCTATAAAAATATAACTTGTTATATTTCATTCTATACTAATAATATTTAAGGTTAACATTAATTTTCAATTTACTGTAATAAACTTTTGAATTATTATCACAGTTGTCACATAACTAAATAGAAGATCTCTTTTTAACGACCTCTTCTGAGACTTGCACACAAACATCAATATGGTACCATTCAGAACAAGTGCTGCATTGAATCATCTTTAAATCTTTGATCTCTGGCATCCGACATTTGCAATATACTGGTATCTTTACAATATTGTAATTACAATACTATACATAAATATCAACAAATCCAAGGTCACATCTACATGTGGAGATAGTCACCCAATGACCATATCCTGTATGTAACACTTGAACAAATGGAGACCTTTGAATATCAAATGCTAGAGTTTGTCCAAGATTGGTATGTTGTAACCCATTGCAGAGAGGAAAAGATGTTGCGATCAGTCTTTGTGATGCATTTACAATGGTATCATTCAACCACTCCCTAGATAATAGAATATGTTCATCAGCCTTTGATAGCTTCTGCACCCACATACACTCTACTTTCATTGTGTCTTGTAGATCATCAACATTAACCCTATTAATCTGTTCACTGTTATTTGCTACCCCTTTCAGATTTGCTAGCTTAGCCTTCAGTCGCATTTTTATAGCAAGACGTTTGGCATGAATGTTTTGTGAAGGCTGAGATGATGAAGTTATAGTTACAGAAGTAAGAGATGGTTGACGGTGTCAGGTACAAAAGTCACAGGTTGTGATAATGAAGAAGCTACAGGCACAGAAATAAGAGGTTGAGGTGTTACTGAAGGATGCAATGACAAAGTGATGGGTGAAGAATTTCGAGGTCGAGATGGTAAAGAGGGTGGTACTATAGGGGAAAAGACAGGTGTTGGTGATATAGTGATAGGAACGTAAATAGGTGTGGATGTGTGAAAGTTGCAATTTACTGTGAAAGTATTATTTTGACAAATCTCTGAAGATAAAAGAGAGTCTTGAACATCCAAATGATTATTTAGGCCTAATGATGATAGAGATTTAGAAGAATTGTCATGGTCAAATGACGTTGGAACACTTGAATGATTTAATGATGAAATATGGGAATTATTGTCTAAGTGAAATGGTGATGGAGGTATATCTGAGTGATCATTAGGAGTGAAAGGTAATAGGAGATTGCTAGAATTTGGTGAATTTGGAGGTGTACGATAGACTTTCAAGTGGGCACCATGGATTCGTTTAATAGTTTTACCACTCTCTACACTTTTGAGTGAAAAAAAAACCTTTGCCGACATCTTTTATAACTTCATATGGTCCTAACCACTTATGATCCATACAACCTCCCTTCCTCTTTTTGTGTAAGAAATCTTTTTTCAGAACTTTGACTCCAACTCCAAACTTTGGTGGAATTGAACGTTTTCGATCATATTGCTCTTTTTGTCTCTGCTGTGCTACTTCTATATTTTTCTTGCATTCTCAAGCAAGGCTTATTCTCTTCCTAGTTGCACTGGCTCCGTCTGGATATTTCTTCTCTGACACATAAAAAAAGCTTCATCAATTAGATCATCTCCCTCGGCCATACTTTCTTTTCCAGCTAAATCTCGACCAGTATGAATCTCTGAACAGTAAAGTATGAATCTCTAAACCATATATCATTTGCCAAAAAGACTTTGATCAGTTATTTTGCGTGGCAAGGACTCTTTGTTCAGTTTGGAGAGATAGCGACACATGCGGATACAAAAATGGAGGGTGGGATAAAAAACAACCTAGCAATTTTTGGTCCTAGGACCAAAAATTGTGTAGGATAAAATACTGCGTGACAGGTCAAACCATCATCCATGTAGAATGAATTGAATACAGTTTCAACAGCCAATAGAAACTCAGAGGCATGATCAATTGTGTTTTGTCTTACAGCCATTTAGCTGCAAATGGAGAGGCAGACACTCTGAACGTTACCTGAGTCATTCGGTATTCACAGATAGGCTCGTTGGGATTGCTTTGCCACACAAACCTGTGGTAGTCACGATCCAACTCGGCTAGCTCTACAGCATGATACATTCAGCTGACAAAGTAAAAGTAACTCTATGAGAACGAAACCAGAGCAAAACATCAATTAGTGGAGAATGCACCATTGGGCCAACAAGTAATGTGTCATTCAGGGAGACCCTGGTTGATGATTTAGCAGATGTGTCAAACACTGCTCTGATCTTAGTGGTTGTGCTTGAATCCCTTTGCACAATCTGGATTGGGAGGTAGAATACTTGATATGGTGATTTTTTAAAGTCACTTTCAGGAACAGGTTCAGCATGACCCATATCGAAGTACTCATGTATTACATCATTAAACTGACCAGACAGTCCCTTTGATGACAACGATCTTTCAACGTACACAAACCTTCGTATTGCTTGGGATCTGGACTCCCCTATAGTGGGTGCATTTACTCTTCATGGCAATGGAATGACAAATAATCCACTTGAGGAACGACTATGCTGAGTTTCAAAATGATCAACTACCATGCGTTCTTCCTTTGACCAGCAAACTGAGTCCGCTTGATGGGGAGGTTCTTCAACTTCCCAAAATCTCTTAGGATGTCATCTGAAGTGGCTATGGTATGACATGACACTACTTCTGTGTTTTGGGTGTCAGTTGCACCAGAGATAATCCAACCAAGTTTGGTTTCAACAGCTACAGGAGAATTAGGTGGACCGACTCGCCAGCCATGAAACAGTACTTCAATGAACACGTTATCACCCAATAACATATGATTCGTCCTGGTGTCCCAAATTCAGGGTCAGCTAGTTCAAGGTCTGATAAATGATCCCAAGAACTATCAAATGGAATGTGATAACGAGGAATATCACACGTTACTTTTGGAACAAATACTGCCGTAACGTTGATCCCGTTCATTAGGTGATTGAATATGAGAGACCTGAAAACTGGTAAAGGACTTCATTGGTGAGTTGTGAGCGAATCCACCAACACTTATGATCTTTGTTTTATGATGAGACTGAGGAAGGTACAAACGTTGAGACAATGGACCAGAAATGAACAATGCTGACGATCCTGTATCAAGTAATGCTCGAGCGACAACACATGAGCCACCAAGGGAATGGACCAGTACACGACAGGTCATCAAGAGCGATTGACACTTGACGCCCATGATTGTGTGAGTAGTGACCTGACCTAGCTGTTCTTGCCTGGAGCAGTTGTCAGTAAATTGTTCATTGTGTAATAGAGTGTGGTACTGACCATGACACTTCCGGCAACGATGAATAGATTTACATTGTTGAGCATAGTGACCGGCTTGCAGACAGTTATGACATAGCTTATGACTTTTTAGGATAGATAGCTTCTGTCATGAGGCAACTCCTTGAATTTGTTACAATTAAATAACAGATGTCTTTCTGGTTTACACAGTACACACAATTGGATCTCAAAGGTGACGGTGTTGGTAGCGAATGATGTTACTTGCTTACCAGACTGGAAATTTTTTCTGACCTCACCCTTTGACGGTTTCCTGCTTTCTGAACTGCACAAAGATTCACGAAGTCCAATAGATCCTGATAGTGTGGCACACTGGTAGTGTCTTAACTGTGCTTCTGCCATTCAAACATAGTCGTTGTGTCTAACTTGAGCTCAACAACAGAAGTGATGGATGAGCCTAAAGGCTTACAGTCCATTGCCTTTAGTGCTCAAATATGTTGTTCCACGGTATCATGCAGCTTGCATAGTTACTTACCATCACCATTCTTCAATGAAGGGGCTTCTAATATCATACGCACATGGGTCTTGTGAATAAGTCATGGTCAGTCATATCGAGATTTTTCAAACTGTCAACTGCTCCAGAATAGCATTCACCAGATCGAGAAAGCCATTCTATGGAATGTTTAGCTGGACCATCTCTCAGCGATTGTTGAAGGTAGACAAGTTTCTCGGAATCTGATAAAGTGGTACAGTTGTGAACAGATATGCAGAACTTGTCCCAAAATGTCTTCCAATTGAGGATATTACCATTGAAACTTGGGACGTCCAATTTTGGTAGCTTCACCCCTTCACAAGAAGACAACAAAGGAGATGTGGTAGAACAATTACGATTCTCTAAAAGACATTTCACAGTTAACAAACAGCTAAACAACTGTTGCTCGATTTCTGTTTGCTGATGAGACAATGCTTCATCTTCTGCTTAATCAGAATTTAAAATAGATTTATTGATATCCTCTAGTTCACATTTGAACTTGTTCAACTGCTCATCATGCAAACGGATCAAACAAACATCATCAGTCTCGGTCAGTTTACCAACAGCATCACTAATCTTAGTGAAACTTTTACACAAGTGTTCTAATCTCCTCCCAGCTGTTTTTGTTACAGATAACGTGCTTGATTGGGGTCGAGGAGATGTATCGACTAGCACATCTAGCTGAGTAGTTAAATTGAGGACCTCATCATCATGTTGATTGAGAATAGGCTGTTCACGCTCTAGATCACTTTCTTCTTCAAGTAGATCTATGATAGCGAAATGGTGGTTCCTGAAGTCTGAATCCAATGACTCCAGCTTTTCCTTTAGTTTTTTCGACAGATTGGCAATTCCCAGATCATCTTTCCTTGCTTCAGCTTCCCTAACTCTGGTGGTCAGGTGTGTAATGGAGACAAGTGAATTTCTTCTCTTGAGGGCGGACAGATCTGCCATCAAACTCACTAATACTAGAGGTTATTGAACAATATCGAGAACAATAATAGGTATCCAGTTCGGTGGACCAATGGAGGGATTGTTTCCCCTTGATTAGAACAGATTCTTTTTTTTCAACAACAAAAATCATGTGCTTTTTTTAATAACTAATAATAATTGTGATAACTGTAATTAATTAACTTGACATGTCCAAATACATTTCTATAATTATAGTACAATAACATTATAATCACTCCTAAAATTATAAGACAATAACAATGCATGAGTTATAAAAGTAATATTGAGGAATAATTCATAATTGTAACCAATCAGAAAAGATACTGTTGTCATTCTTGCTATTTTATTGGTATAATTATGTAATACATTGATTATCTTTTAATCTGTCCTATTTATAATTAGCTAATTGATTTATCTATTACACAGTTACCCTAATATCAGTGAATGATATTGTTACAGTAGAGAGAACCAAGTTCTTAGTTGTGTCCATGTGTGTAGATGAAACCTTTGATGCTAAAGTTGTATTTATTGAAGTAAGACCAATGTATTGTTACTTGATTTGAATTGTTATTTGCAGATCAATGCTGCTCTCCATAGAAAAGATACAAAATTGATGAAGTCGAAACTATCCTGTGTGTTCATTGATGGTGAAGCCTCATCAGCAGATGTAATTCATAAATATTGTAATTAAAGTTGACATGGTCCTCTGTTTTAACTGCAACTTTACTCTCTCTATTAGAAAAGATATGTTGAACAAGATCATAGCACCCAATTACGTCATCGATCAGTCAAGTCAATGCAATCTAGTGATAATTCTTGAAATCTCATGTTCAAGAGTTGTTTTGTGTATGACATAAAATATAGCATGCCATTGTGTCAAAAGTTTTGTTCAGTGATTTCTGTGTATTTTTAACCCTTAATTTCAGACATCATGATATTCGGGTATCATTAGGTTTATCCATTTTGTATATTTAGCAATATTATAATTTATATAGAACTCTAACAACCAAGTATTTTAATTATAATTAATTAATTTTTGACTATGATCTATAGTTGTTAATTATTATTATAAATTATTGTTAACATCTCTAAATGTAACACTGATTGTTGAGGATGTATCATACAATGATATGAGAGAAATCTAAATAGGAAATAAAATGGAGCTAGCTGGCATCTTTTAAAGGCATTTAAACATCTGATGTTGAAAATATTATTAAATGAGATCTATGTATTCTAGCATTATACTTACTGCTTAATAATTGTCAGTATGTCTTATTAAGCTACAATATGTAAAAAATAGAAACAAAATTATGAAGTACCTCAGACTCCATATATATGTGCATAGATAATATCCTAATTTTACATTACATTACAAGATTACTATGATTCCAATACAATCTGCCTTATAATAAAGAGACTATCACAGAGAATAAATGGTTCATGAAACAAATTTATTAAAACAAAACACAATTGATATATTTTTATAGGCTATACTTAGTGGTTATATCCATAATATTATAGTACAAATTATTATTACCATACTGACTGACCTTGTAGTGTGTACTTTATCTTGTAACTTCTATTTTATCATCGTTAAGTGTTCTATAAAATAGTCAAATTCAACTCCAGACTTACAACATATATCTTTCTTAATAAGAGACACCAGTTAAACAAATCACAATAAATATTATTTACAGTCCATGAGATAATCCACAATTAATTTAGTAAATGTTGACACTTAATGATAGAAAGTAGATACAAATTGAAGATCATGTAATGATGATTTCTAATAATGTGTTACTCTAGTAGTTTCTATGGTTACAAAGGAAATCACTAAGTCTATCCACTAGGTCAGTAATAATTGTTACTTGAAAACAGAAAATTGACAACTTATAATGTATTATTATCAACTTCACTTTAAAATAATTGTTGCCACATGATCACATATTGAAAAAAAAACAAGATGAAGTCTGTAATAATATCAAATATTGATTTTATAGTTTAATGCATGGATTAAAACTCCATATTCTCATTTATATAATGCAACTTTACCAATGATTAAGTAAGTAGGATACCTGTTCCATAGATACTGTCTATATCCAGGTAAACAGTAATAACTCTAGCTTTGACTCATGGAATGTTGTCCAATTTTTATTGAGAAGAATATATCACTGATATCTAATATCTCTACCTAACAGGTCCAAAGAGCTCACGGATGAATCTTGTAATGTAAATTTCCTTAGAAGATCTAGAGTTGTTGAAAGACAAAATATTAATATTTTTATTAAAATTAATTATGTTTAAAAATGATATCTACAGACTATCCAACACCATCATAGGGGTAGGAACCAGGGGGGCTAGGGGGCTTTAGCCCCCCTAATGTTGATTAAGGGGGGCTTAGCCCTCCTAATATTGTTAACAAAGTAAAGTTACATGTATATAGATCTGTTAAAAACAATTAACCATGCATACAAAGGCTTGTTTGTAGTCAGCTGCTTTTCAGCACAAGCTAAACCTTTGACCGAATTAGTATGTATTTAGTACCTCTTTTGTCAAAGTCATTTAATCCATCCCACTTGTACTGAAAAGCAGCTGAACATCAAGAAAGGTAGAAAATGGCATGAAAGCAGTCAACTTTACTTGACTGTGCCAATGACATCCGCTACAGCAGAACGAACATTCTCATCACTTCGAAGACTGAAGAATTATTTAAGGTCCACAGTGTCTCGAAAGAGACTTAATAATGTAGTACTAATGCACACACACAAGGAGTGTGCTGATAAGGTAAATTTATTAAGTATCGCAAAGGATTTTGTAACTAGCAATGAGAGACATGCAAACTATTTTGGACATTATTAACATATTTTATTAGGTCATGTACATATATGTCATTTCTTTAATTCAGTCATAATCATCTGTTATCATTTAACATAATTTTACAAGGTTTTCAAACTAAAAACTTCTGGGAATGCAAACCACTGCTCATGGAACAGTTATTACTACTGATAACATTTTAGCTCCCCTAATCCCTACTATCTTCCTACCCCTTTGCTTATAGTCCTGCTTGGCCAGCCACTCCCTTAAATGAATTGGAAGGGCTGGTGGATTGCTATTGACTGACTCGTTCAAAGTATCAATAACAATTCACTAAACCCTCCTGTTCATTTAAGGGAGGGGCTGCCTATGGGAGATTAAACATCTTATGGTCTCTTTTAAAGACACAGCAACATTGTCTCTCTAATCCATTTATTACCTCCACAATACCTAAACTGGAATGCCATACATCAATGTAAAATTAATACATTTAGATTTCAAGATCTAAAGTTTATGGTCTGGGGTTTAGTATTAACTTCTTAGAAAAAGTATAGCATCTGTTATGGGGCTCCTTAAATGTTTAATCATACACTGCCTACTTGGTTTATCAATCAATGTAGATACTTGAGTAGGTGATAGAGTAGACAAGCTATTTTGTTTGTGTTCTTGAGAGGGCAGTTGATTGGATATTTTGTGCATTGATTTTGATCTGTGATAAAAGAATGTTTATGCTTTAACTTTTAAAAGAAAGTGAACAATTTAGATTTAATTTTTTAAAATAACTGTATTGTGTCTTCTTTTTTTACAAACTTAGTATTAACAAGTGAGAATATTGAAATTTCTAACTATTTAATAAATAATTAGTAAACGGTAGTAGAGTCTATAGCCATTGGCATCATTAATGTAGGAGGTACTTCTAGTTCTTGGTTGACACGAGACTGCATATATTGATGTAATAACAGCCTTAGCTCACCATTCTGTTGCCGTAGAGACTCTGTTTCATTTATTAGCTTAGATCGAGAAGAAAGAACAGTGTGATATTTATCTAAACCATCTTCAAGAGCTGTCCATAATTTTTCATGGCTTTTAGGCAGTGAACTTGCAACTGAAGTCCAAAATGAGCTCTCTAAAATCTCTGTTGTAACACCAGTGCCATGTAAGCCAAGAAGTTTGAGTCTTGATGAATCAGTGCTGGAACTAGGTTGAGCTTGTCGACTTTCCGTGAAGACTTTCAAAGCATGAGGAACATCATTTGGATGTATGATTATAGTACTAGATGGCTCTGTGGACATGCTGGAACTGACTGAAGTAAGAGGTCTTGAGTCTAATTCCTCTGGTTCTTGGGGTTTTTCTTTAACAAAGAATTTCATAAGATCTTCAACATCTTTTTGTGATGTGACACCTAGCGCTTTAAAAATTGAATCAAGTTTCATTAACATTTTCTCTTCTTTGTCAAGAGGTGCCAACAAATGTGTAAGCTTGGACTCCAAAAGGAAAGATCCTTCATCTGCAATTATTTCTAATATTTGCTTCTTGACAGAGAAGGGCAGAGACCCATCAGTAATAGCGGATGTAGTTATCACTGTAGTCACTTCCTGTAAGGCAGCATCACTCTCAGATTCAGAAAGAACTTGAGAGGCATACATAGTTGCATGACTGACATCTTGCGTCATTTTTGTGAGGAAAGGCTGCAAGGGGCTGTCAATTGGAGCTGGTTGTTGCCACTCTAGCCCAAGTTGTTGTCCGTGAATGATCTGATCAGCATGAGCAACATCATTAGCAAGGCTCCTTACCTTGTCCTCATTCATTTGCCATATATCATAAAAACGCTTTGCGTCCACTAACTGGAAGTGTTTAAACTTCTTTTGTAACTCTTTGTATTGTTCAACGTTCTTCTTATATTCTGCCATTAGTGACTCAATTTCATCCTTATTGTTCTTTACTTGCTTTGCTAGCTTAATGCGTAAATTATTGAGTGTATCTTGTAGTCGCGTGAGCTTGCGTTTCTGTTGACTGATAGTGACCATATTCTCTTCATCTCGCTTTTTTAAGACTTGAAAGTTGTATTCGAGCTTTTCAGCATTTAATTGGAAGGTAGCTTTCATTTGTTGTATCTGTTGCTGTAAGTGTTGTATATCTGTCTCTAATTTGATTTTAATCTCGTTAAACTCTTCTGCATTTCTCATACGTAAGTGTTGAATTTTGGCCTCATTCTCTTCAATTCGCTTCTCTCTTATCTCAAGATATTCAGATTCCTTTTCTCTTCTTGTTTTTGATGTTTCTTCAGTATTTTTCAAGTGGGACTCAACCAGTTGCTGTCTTTCAGAGGTAAATGCTTTGTCAATTTCTTCAAGTTCTTCATGAAATGCTTTGACAATTGAGCGAGCTTGCTCTTCCATTCTTTCTGTTAATAAATCAATATCTTCTGCTTGCTTCTTTAGATGTTTCACATATTGGTCATCCTTCATTTTTAATTCTTCTTCAAACTCACCAATCAATTTATTTTTCTCATCTAACATTTCTTCACATGAATTTTTTTGTTGTTGAATAAGATCTTGAGTGTGCTGTGGAACTTTTTTTGACTCTAAATGTGTCCATTTGCGCATAATCTCTTCAAATCTCTCACTGCTAGCATTTGCTTCAGCTTCCATTTTTTCATAGCGACCTTTTCTTCCTTCTTGTTCTTCTTGCCTTCGGATGACCTCCCTAGCGTCTCCTGCAACAGCTACTCCTGTAACTAACTGATGGCCGTCAGACACTAGCTTTTTCAAACGCTCTTTGCTTTTCAAAATTTGATGAGAGCTAATTCTTTCTTTTTCTGGATCTTTGTTATCTTTTGGTGGTGTCTCTGGCTTTATACCAAGAGCTAGGCGTCTAGCATCTTCAAGCTTGACCCTGACACGACTTCTTCTTTGAATTTTCCTCTCTTCCGGATTTTCTAGTTGTGATGTGGTATGTATTCCTAAAGACTCTGCCATATTCTAAATAACAAAACCAAGATGACGTACTATTTTATAAAGAAAACGATCACGGATTTTTTCTCTTTTGAGCTAGTTTGATTATTACTATGGCAACCAAAGCAAAATTGAATTTGTACGGATAATAAGAGTATTATGCATGTGCACCTTCATGGATCAAGTTTCAGATTCGAACCAGTTTTCACGAATTCCTGCAGAGTCTGTGGCACTTCTTGTCGAAAGTATTGGTTTATCTAATCAAGATAACATAACAACAACTTTAGTAGAAGATGCCAGTTATAGAGTTCGACAAATTGTGAATGTAAGTATGTATGATGTATATTTGTTAGGTTTGTCCTTTGTGTGGGACCTTTCATTCTCGAATATCCTCTATATGTCTAATTAAATAATTTAGTAATCTTACCACAGGTTAATTAACGGGTGTGTCATAGTGTTTTGCTACCACTAAGCCTATTTCCAATTATCAGGTGTGGCAAGGTGATAGTCACACCCATGTTGTGAGAGCTGCAGCCTCTGGTTTGCAAAAGAAAGAATATAATAGTTCTTTTAATGGACAAAAGAGCTATATTTTAAACTAATTAACTATAATATTATTATGTTAAAAGTAAAATTACTAGATTATTATAATATTCAAAAAATGTCTTGATTTATCTATAATTCATAATTAATATTTATTAATAAATTATAGTACAACATTATTTGCTTTTAATACTATAAAAAATGCTACAAATACTACAAACCATTTTAAAACTACTTCACTTATCATTGTTTGGTTAAATCTGGTATTTAATCAACATTAACAACAAAAAGCATGTTTTTTCAAAGTTTGTTACATTGCCATAGAACTGATATATGTTATCACATTGATACTACAAATATAAAACAAATAACCAAAACTAATAATAAACAATATCCTTTTCAGTAAAAAATATCAATAATATTGCAATAGTCATAATGACATGATAACCAAACTGTAAAATAACTAATTTAATTTTCATTTCTATAAAAACAACACTTGTCATTGTGCCAATGGTACTAACATCAATGGAGTAGTGTCAATAAGATACACTCCACAGAGTTGTTACTGACACTGATGAGTTAAATTAACCTGATTCTTAGACTCTAAGGTGTTGACCTAAGATGATCAATATGTAATAAAATGCAATCCTGTAATTGTTTTGGATCATGTGGTAAAATGACTGGTAACTACATGATCAATCATATTTAATGTATTGTGGTAAATGAATTAGATCTTGTATTTTGGTTGCTAGTGTACATGGCAACCAGTGAACTTAAGTAGTTCTAAAACAAGCAATAGATTGTGCTTTGATGCTTCTAACTAGCTTGCTTCTCGGAATCTTTTATCTATCATAATATAGTCACTCTATATCTTCTGTCAACTCTCCAGTTTTCAGTGCATTTCAGTGAAATTATAATCTTGTTTAATTTTCTTCTCATCTCATTCAGTTACACTTTACATTCTAAGTTGTGTCTGTTTGAAGAAGCTAATTGAAGAAAGATTATAAGCTGTGTCAGCAAAAGCTGAAACACAGAACAAATAAAACTACATGGTTCCAACTGGCTATGAAATATGTGTTCAATATCCTTTTTTCTTTTGTCTCTTTAATTTTAGGTGGCTTGTCACTTTGCTCATCATGCCAAGAGACGTAAACTTTTAGCAGTTGATGTTGACAGAGCATTGAAATGGAGTAATGTTGAAGTATGTGTGTGTGTGTGTGTTGTGGTTGTTAAAATCTAATGAGTAAATAACATGCATCATTTCATATTCTTTGAACTACCACAAAGTAAATGGATTGTTTCTTTAAATATTAAGATATTTTATTAACTGACTAAGTTTTGTTGAGAGAGTGTAGGCCTCAGACTACCATACCTGCTCAGTAAATGGTAGTCTATAGTCCTTTGCTTGATTTTATATAATATCAAATTATTACAATATTAATATTAGTCTATATTCTCTTTTCAATAGTGTATTACAGTTATGTAGAAATCTTTAATTAATGTAAAGCTAATGTTGACTAGCATTTAATTTCTTATTTGGTTGCCATTTGCTATACTTCTGTAGAGTGTGTATGGTCACAGTTGTCCAGCCACCAGTACATCTTTCCAGTATGTTCATGAAACAGGATTGTTCTCAACTATGGACTCTGAAATCAGACTTAGTGATATAGCATGTGACTCACCTCTTAACTTGGATGATGTCTTGTCCAAACCAATGACTACCTCATGTAAGACTGTACTTATTATAATGACTACATTATACTCCATGTAGCTCAATGGTTAACATTAGAAGGTACATCCCTTGTCAATGACAGAGGAGGTAATACTCTGTAATAAGTGTATTGTTGTAACTTTTCTTTCTCAGAGTCTACATTATGTTCTATTGTTGAATTGACAACTATACCTACTGAGGTTTGTGTAGAGATATGAATGCCTTACTTCAACATTTTAATGACTTTGCTTTGGGAATAGACTGTTTAAAGGCACTGATATGTTGTAATGACTTCCAGTTTGACTTGCATATATAGGAAATTGAAAGTGGACATTTGAAATGATATGATATGCTACACAAATTTTTATATGAGTTCTCAAAACATTTGACCATTAACCACTGCATCCCTCATTAATTACTGTCTTTATTACAGGCTCAACAAAAGTATTTATCATTATTATTGGATGCTATCACTGGAGAGAAAGAAGAAGTACGACAAGTCAGTTTTTATCCATGTTTCTTAATTTAATATGAATTATTCATATGTGTAGGTAGCTCTTCATGATCTTCACACCAGTGCTGCTGTGGCTAACATTTTACCATATCTTTGTCAATTTATGCAAGAAACTGTAAATATAGTATGAGTTAGTTTGTTATAGATATTCTCCATATTATTATAGATGATTGGATGGATGCAATATTCTCCAGTTCAGCTAGTTAGATTTTTCAGAATGGTTATAGCTGTCTTTGGAAATCAGATACTTTTTCTTGATCCCTATGTAAGACACACATTAATACTACTAAATCATGTAGACAATCTTACCATGTAATATAACATATAACTAATAATTGTATTGTTTATTAATTTTCTTTCTTTCTCTTCCAGGCACAAAGTTTACTTGTGTTAATTCAGTCAATCATTCTTCATTCAGACTATCTTCATTGTTCAGCCACTGTCACTCACTGGGAAGTTAGAGAGTTAGCAGCTTGTGCATTAGCTGAAGTTATTAGGTAATTATAATTGTCACTGTTTTATCATAAAGACGTAATTATATCAATTGATGAAGTGAATAATATTTTAGAATGGACTTCTATCCACAAATACAATGATTATAGGTGTGGTGTAATAATCAGTTTATCACAACATTTAAACTTGTGTGAATATAATGGATTTGTATGCCCCTTTCATATTAGGTTAATTTATCAGCTATATTTTTTTGTCCTAGGAGATGCAGTACTCCTTTAGCAAACTATTACACAGATCTAAAGGCTTCATTTGCTCAACAGTTGTCCCAATCAGAAACATCATTAGCTATATTATATGGTGTATTACTCTCACTTTGTCACTTGGGAGGCAAGGTACATAAAACATTGTTTTATTTAGAAGTGACTGAATGAGTAGAAATAGTTTTCATTGTTGACAATAGATCAGAATCTAGTAGAAGTGAAAACTTTCAATGTTTTTTTTTATTGTGTGATTTTCATTGTGTTGCCCAGTGATCATTGTGTGTGTATGTGTGTGATTTGACAATATCTTTCTGTAGTGTGTTGGTGAGATTCTTCTTCCAAGATTGACATATCTCTCAGTTTATATTCAGAGACTGTTGGACACTTCTCAACCTTCTCATCAACAGAATGCACTCAAAGTCTACAATGTCATTTTAGTGAGTGCTAAAGATTTTGATAGTCTGTCAGAAACTTTTACAAGGGGAAAAAGTTGTAGATGTGTGTTTCTTACATTTTTATGTACATACTTCTCTGTCTAACACAACATTAATTTTTACTGCTTGTCATTGTAATGGAAGGAAATTGTTTCATGATTTTTTTCACTTTCACACTCAAAGTATCTATCGTCACACTATAATTTTTGGTATTACTTTTGTTTGTAAAGCCAAAAATAGCAACATCAACTACACACATATTAATTAGTACATGTCACTCATTAATAGGTACTCTAAGTCTATCTATTTATGACTCTATGCCATTTAGTGAGTAATTAATAACTACCATATCTTTGTTATCACATTATGTTGTAAATGAGTTGATATTCTTTCTTATAAAATTATTTACTGAACACTGTATTCAGAAATAGTTTGGAGCTAAAAATTATATAATGACTGTGTTTTCGATTGATTAATAACATTCCTAATCAAGGTTATGATAACTTGTGTCTTACTTCACAGTCCTCTTAGTGAATATAACTGTAGTATGTAGTAATGAATTACACCTTCATAGTAGGAACACCTACATTCCAAATTTGCTCAGTTAAGGGCAGTCCTAATATACTGTACCAATACATGATATAACTATATTAGCATTCCTACTGATGGAGTCTAACCTTGTCTGGAATTCTCATTACCTGTGTTGAGTGTTGCATATAACAGATTACATAGGAACATTCTTTTAATAGATATGCTTAATACTAATATGCGAAGACTAGTTCATACAGCACATATATAGTTGTGTACTTAATTTGTAATGATGATTGTAGTCAATAATACTGATTTTGTCATTTAATGCTGATCATGTATTAACCATAATAAGCTCTAAATTAAGACTAATATGTTTTGGAAAGAATATTATGATATTTGGATGAGGTTTATAGACTTCAGTCCAAAATTTTTAAGAGTTCTATTTATAGTTTTATATTTGAGACTGACAATATTGTGTCTATCATTAGATATAGCTGAAGACATGCAGTGATTCATTTTGTGTAAGATTGTTATGATAAATTATGTCATGAGAAATAGCCTTTAACTCTAAACGATAGTACATCAACTCATTTGCAAATAAATATAAGAGTTGATTATTGTCTGTTTTAAACTCACTTGGTATAGGGAAATGCATATAATATCTTGGCACTTCTTAAATTTGTAATTTTGCTAATATTTGTCACATGATAGTTAAGTATATTTAGAGGACAATGATTAAATCAACTCAACAAACACCTTCAAATGATAAGACTAGAACCAGCTGTCACAATATGAGCTGATATATCATTGTATTTATTAATAACTCATTCCCTTATCAATTGCAACTTTAGTTAAACACTAATCTTATGTGGTATTTGCTATTACATGTATAATTATTGAGTTTTTTGTTCTGTAGATTGCTGCTGAACTCTTACTAGTTTCAGAATATGGGCAATCTACTCACTGTCAGAAATTAGTGTCAAGACTTCATTCACAACAAGTTCCTTTATTATTGAATCAAGATACTACTGATACAGAGTCCCAAGAAGGCAAAATTTCACTCTACGAGTTTCTGGTTGAAATATTTGGAGAAAGGCTCATTCTCAAATTAGAGGCTCATGCAAAAACTTTTCCAAAAGTTGATGAAACAAGAAAACTCTCAGTTAGCCACACCTCTAGTTTGTCTACCGCTAATTTACAAGCTCTTATCGATAAGTCATTTCGTGCTCATCAGAGAAGGGAAGGTTTTATATCATTACATCATTTGATTTGCAGTCAAAGACTAGTAGCTATGAGGAAACCAGTAGCTACTAAACCTGTTCATTGTCATCCATTTTGTATTAAGAAGTACAGACTTCCATTAATGCATAATCCATTACAATTTAAACCAACAGGCTATCATTTGTCCTCATCACAACCTGTTTTGAAGGGTCAGAAATGTTTTGGTCGAAAGTTTTCTGTTTTTAGTAATAATTCCTTTTATGCTGTCTCTTCGTGTTGGTTGTGATGTTTTTATGTCAATGATAAAAAACAATAGTCGTTGTTTTATAACAAACATTAGTTTTAACTTATCTGTTTAATACTGCATTGTATTGACGTATAATTGATTATAAACCGCAAGTTCCGCCCTCACACTTGTTTTTAAGCACGGTCAACAGTCGCTGTGTGTGTTGTGAACAAGCGAAGGACGAGAGGCCTTAGGATTACCTGCAAGAGAATATACTCTGAAGTTTCTGTCTTTCTCATGTAAAAAGTAAGATGGTCATATTAGTTGTTGTTGAGAGCATGAACGAATCCTTTTAACAATGTATGATGTAATTGTTGTTAGATCTTTACGAATCTTTCTTCCTTCAAATCACACAGGCTTGAATTTTCGAACAAAGAAGGTTTAAAATGGTGTTTGGGGATAACACGACGGCTGCAGCATTTATAGGTGCTTCTGTGACTCTAGTACTGATCATTATTTTTATGATACTCGTGGTTATTCTAGTAAGACAGTGTTTAGCATTTGTAGCCAAGAGAAATGATATTCGACGACAACTTGAACAGCAAAGAGCACAACGAGCTGAAATGGAACGACAAAGAAGACTCAGTATCTCTGAACCTGTCAACCCAACATTTGATTGGCACCATTCAATTCGTATTGCAGGAACGCCACCACCATCATATCACGAAGCAAAGACTCTACCCCCACTTGAACCAGAATGTAACAGTACTCTTCAAAACAAAGATAAAAAGAAGAATGAAATTGATGTGGGAGACGACAACTCAGATGTCTCTATAACAATTGACAATAACTCAGTTATCAATCAACCAGTTGAGGACAATGACAAACAAATTGATAATAGAATTGCATCAATGTCTGTTCCATTAGAAGTTGTTATTGCTGTTGAATCAGAGACTTCAAATGACAATGAACTAGAGACTATCACTATAGAACAACAGAGCAATGCTGATAATGATAGTACCACAAGTTTGTAATTATCTTTATTAATCTTATTTAAAGATTCATTATCTGCTATGATCAACTGTAACCAAGTAAGAAATCTACAAGCACAATACATGCACAAACTTTCCAAGTAAGAATTGTAGTTATGTACACTCCCTATACATTATTACATAAGTTGGTTATCACTATCACAGTGTATATTATTTATATTATCACTCTATCTTCTGTTGTAACGGTTACAATAAGTGTTTCTGTATTTTTGTTTGTAGTACATTGTCTTATCAAATATACTTTTATTTATTATAAAGATAACTTATAGTGTGTCTCACCTAGTGTGTTTGTATATACCATAAGGAGGTGCCCTTTGAAACATGTAGTTGTGGTTTGGACTTTAATGTATCAATTTACAAAATGATTGTTATTGCACAAAGTCCTTATTACCCAACTTGGTCAAAACTTAGGTATATAAAATAGACACTTTAACATTTTACCTTGTTTGATCAACCTCTGCTATTGGTTAGTTTTCCATCATGGTTTTCATCTCTTGTTTGTTGATGTATGTTAGATGACTTACCTTGGCTATTTGCCTAATATATTTTTGGCATTCATAACTCCTAATATTATACATTATTATACTTGTATGAACATGTTGTATAGTAGTACGTTATATAGTATAATTATGTAAGTTACACATACATTAGAGTAATTGTGTTAAACTGTGGTATGTTCACTTTATCTTTAAGAGTCATGTATACCAAATAAGGTCCTAAGAGAGGAAGTACATACATGTCATGTGTATCACTATATCATTTTAGAAATAGTTCAAAGGATACAACTATCTCATTAGGGTCCAAATATATTACAAATATATGGCAATAACCACAAAAATACAGACACTGATTTAGTAATATTTACATTAATTTTGTTACTTAATACCAGATAAATTTTTGAAATTCAAATATGAAGGTTGTATAGTTGTGACTGAATCTTGACTTCTGAAACTGTTATTACAAATGAAGCCATATACGTTTCTTCTCCAAAGGAAGTGATCTACATGAGTGATCTCTTGTACTTTCCCTTTATAATAGTAATGGCCAATCTAATCATGCAAATCACAAGAAGAGACAATTGGTAACAACAGAAGCATATCAACTGCATTTAGAAAGGATATATCTGAGCCACTCCTACTACAAATACCTGTGCAATATATTTTAACAAAATATTTAAACTGAAAACAATTATCAAATTTTATGTTCCTGAAGATGTGATCACAATGAAGATTTAAATCAAATACCAAAAATTGAATCAAAGTTATGTTCCCTAAGATGTAACCATAATTAAAACAAAGTCCCATAAAAATTAACAGTGTTATCAAATATATCTTCCCTAATGACATGACCATATTTATTGATGTGTAGGATAGTGATATCCTTGCCAGTGCTGCTGAAACGGATAGCTCTGTATAAAAAAACAAACACTTCTCATTAAAACCACAAGACAAGCACACACACATAATATTGACTTTCTTGGAATGGGCTATCATATGTACTATATTGTGATCAATATTTAAACAAACATTCCTATCAAAGGACTAGAGTATCACAAGTGTCATGAACCACACCCTTGCTAATAATGATGGAAGGTCTAGTGACAAATATACCCAAGCTGTGTAAATTACATCTGATAACTTTCAGTAGCTTAGTAAACTGACAACTCAGGAGTTAAGTTACATAATAATATGTTTTCATTTTATCAATAACATAAGAGGCTTCCAAAACTATGTGCTTCTTAAAAATTAAAACTCTATTGTTTGGTGGTATTAGATGATCTCTTTGAAACTATATAGCAATGAAGTAAAAATAAAGTCAGAAGAACAGTACTGCAATGTCCAGCTGCTATAATATAACCACACTCATTCTTATTACAGTCTTACTTCTTCCACACAATCAAAATTTGAATTCAGATTGACTCTGCCTATATGAGAGACTTGGTATTGTGTTGTTATAGTTGGCTCACAAGACAAGGAAATCATGTCAATATTGACCACAAATTTTTACTGGAGATAATTTGAACATGATTAGTTTTATGTACTCATTTCCTTTCCAAAAATATACACTCCGAAGATGATGACATTACTCACCTGATGATAATTACCTCCTCCCCACTGTTGTTGTGAATACGAGGACCATTGAGTATGATATAATTCATTATCTGTATCTTGTTTGAGTTTTTTAGTCTCTCGACTACATATATAAAACAAAGGTGACTATAATAAATAAATAAATAACACTCATTGTTAGTAGTATTATGCTGTTGTCTAATAAGTCTATTGTCTTTAGATTATAATTTTCATGAAAGTAAAAAAGAGATTGCTAATAAAATATCAGACATAATTAATAATTACAATGATATATATCATCTTTAAAGTTGCTATCCTTTTAATATAACATTACGTCTATCAGAGAATATTACAAAAATGATGCCAATATTCTCTACTAAAGGCTATTACTTACATGCCAACTAGAAAGCTAAGAGTCTCTTGTCTATTAAACCATTAGACATAAGTATAATCAAGTCAGTCAAGCATACATTACAGTGTGTATATATCTACACAGATACCATTCAAGTTTTGGCACATTAAAGTTTCTGTTAACCATCTGATTGCCAACAAGCAGAGCTACAAAGAGGCAGTCTATATAAGCTACATAACACTTAGCAGTACTTAAAGATTGTTGAGTTCAACATATAACAGATGTTTATGAAGTATATGAATGGAATGTAAACATTCTTTGATCAATCCAAACTTGTCATACAAAGAAATGCATACAATTACTTTGTAGAGGTAAGTCTAATATAACGTATCAGCTCAAATTTCAGTTACAAATTGCAAAGGAACATACAATACATAGTTTTCTAGGAAATAAATATAGGCACTTTGGCTGGGATACTGACATATGAGTAGTTGTATGTTATCTAAATTGTTATATTGGAGTCAGCAACAACACATACAGGAATCTGACCTTATCTTTAGTACACTAAGTGAATTATAACATGCCACTTCCCATATAGCGAAAGGATAAAAGTCTATTACCGGTAGTAATTGAGTGGTTCATTAACTCCGACATTATAAGTGCTAATGATGTAATATGTTATGTCTCCTGAACAGTGAGTCACAGACAGATACCAAATGATATGGTATGTTATCATTAACCATTCCATTGAATAGCACACATTGTCTATGATGTAATAATACAAGAAAATCAGATTTTATATGCCAGACCACAGGAAAGGTTTGTATACATAATATCTATGATTTACATATGCCAGACCACAGGGAAAGTTCTTTACTCATTGTTTTGTGTCCAGGTATCAGTAACTTACCCATCATTACTTGTACTAGTTGATCGTTTTAAATCATAGCTCTTTGTTTTCAATTTGTCTAGATCTTTATGGCCTTTAATAATCCTAAAAATAATAAACCATTATAACTTCTTGGTATGAAGGTTTATTAAGGTAGATAATGTAGATAATTTTTATGTGTGAACTGGCAAATGTTTTTATTAATTTAACTAATTGTAAATAAAATGACAACACCAAAAATTTGTACAAAGTCACTTACAAGTACATGTTTATGGGCAAACAATTACAAATCAAATTTATCTAGACAATACAAATAATACTTTAGATATTATAGTTAGTCTATTAATAATAAGTATAATAATATTATATAGTAGCCACAATAAGAGATGTGACAAAATGCCCAAGAGAGAACAACTCTATTAGCAACATATATAACTAGTTACATCTTATTACAGGAGACTCTCAATACATCTGTTAACACTGGTCCTTAGGGAATTAAAGGGACATGACCTGATGTAAAGATACAACAGTTCTTATAGCATAATCAGGTGAGGACAATAGTTAGGACGACATATAGTGAATTCAAGGAATATGTGCATATAATATAATAGAGATGTGCTATAAAGTGAAGGTAGAGCTACAATATGTATACAGTTTATTAGTAATAGTGAACATCAACTCTTCTAGTGTATAGTGATCTTCAACACTATATAAACTATGAACACATTGTTATCATCATTGTATTACTACAAAGATGTGTTATGTATATTCTAGGTATATCAAATGCAGTATTAATTCATGTCATTGTCAGGTGATTTCATAACCTGTACATATGTTACATGATTACTTCACTAAATTATAATTTGATAAATAGTAATATCAAACAATCTTTTTCTATTTTAGGGAAAATATCTACATACCACTTGGCCTCCTATATAAACTGTAGTACATGTAATTATATTAATTACATAAATTGCTGAGTTTACAAGCAAATATATGAAGTCATAATTTTATAGACTGACAACTTCAGTCATTTTGATATCAACAGTCACACAGATCCACACAGTTTAGACTAAACTATTACAGAACATGTTAACAAAAGGAGAAGGAATATTTGTAGGACAGTACTTCATAGCAACATTGTTTATTGGTGTTTTTTTTTACAAATTCCATTATTTCTATAGCAAAGTAATTGCTAAATACTACAGACATGTACATGTACATTAGAGAAAAACTATAAATACTTACCTGTGAATACTAGAAGAATTCTGTTCTAAAAAGAGCACTTTTCTATTAAGAAACGAGATCTTATCATTGTACGATAACTGCTCATTATTCTCAACTAAATCAAACACTGACAAAACACTGTCTTCATTAACTGGAGTCTGTGATAGGTGAAGATCTAACAGCTGTAAATATAGCATTATATTGCCCTAAGAGAGAAATATATAACTATGACAATCTGACACAGATATTATTACTTTTAACATTAATTTACTAATACTCTACTAGCTTCGTTATATTAATGTGTTATTAACAGAGGACAGTATATAACTCCACAACAGGTTAGACTATAATTATTACATAATGCTGTTATAGCTGTGGTATCAAATACATCATATATACCATTAGTGCTGGAGGAATTAGTACATCATATATACTATTAGTGCTGGAGGAATTAGTACATCATATATACTATTAGTGCTGGAGGAATTAGTGCTTGGGGAATTGAAACTATTTTTTTGCTGAGAAATAACACAATAACAGTAGGAGTGAGTAATTCATTAGTCTGCCAAATTAACTCTTTTTGCACTATATTATGGATAGTATACTTGTTTACAAGCTAATTGTATTGTGACATGGGAAATTAAAGATAATTAACTACGTAACAGTAATGAAAATTCCAACATATATTATCAATATAGACATTATGTTGGGAAACAATTAGTCACTAACTTCATCTTTCTCAATAACTTCCTTCATCATTGCTATAGCCTTCTCAAAGTTATTAAGGAACTTTACAGTAAACTGAGCATACTGCCAAGTGTAGAACTGTTTGGCTTCTCTATCTTCAGTCTCTGATATGCTCTTTACTAAGAGGGTCTCGGCGTCCAACAAGTGGCCTTGTCTCATCTCTAGTCCAATGCGACGTACCCTTACCATGACATGACCAGGTGTACTCTGATCAATATTACATAATATTTGCTTAGCCAGTAAAATATTGCCTATGAAATGTGATCAATGGAACAATAAACACTCATACTACAATATGTGTGAATGGCAATATATAGTATATTTAGTCAAAATTCTAGTAATCAGTTTAACTTCAGCACAATTATAAGTAGAGTTATGTAATACTCTGACCTTGTTTCTCTTCATAGGCAGCCCATGCCAGATGAAGAGCAGGTTTGTGAGTAAGATGAGTCTGACAAGCTCTTGAATACACAAATTGTGTATATTCTTTAGTGTGGTTCTCTTCAACATACTCTGCAAACTAGAGATAATAATTTAATGTTCAGTCTAAAGTATGTACAATCTTACTTTAATCCAAAACTCTTCATATAGACAACAAGCTAATAGGCATCTTTCAAATAAAACAATGATTCTTCTCAAATCATTCTGAGATATTTCAAAGTCCAGATAGTTCAACCAGTTTTTGAGCTGAGCTTTCTCGAGTGGTTTAGTATGAAAATAAGGACGTTTGATCATGTCTTCATATACAACTCTCTTGTTAACTTCTTCTTCATTTGCAGTAAAAATTCCATAATATTTTTCAATGATCTTCTGTCGTAAATAAGGTGTTTTCTCATCCTATATAAAGAATACTATAAATATGATAACTAGTATCATTGTACATTGCATTGCACCTCAGTAAATGGCTATATCTATTACAATGTCACAGTACCTTAGTGAGTGACTATACCATTACAATGTCACAGTACTTTAGTGAGTGACTATACCATTACAATGTCATAGTACATTAATGAGTGGTTATACCCATTACACTACTCAGTCAGTGACTATAACCATTACACTGTCACAATACCTTGGTGAGTGACTATACCTATTACACTGCTCAGTCAGTGGCTATACCCATTACACTTTCACAGTACCTTAGTGAGTGGCTATACCCATTACAATGTCACGGTACTTTAGTGAGTGACTATACCCATTACAGTGTCACAGTACTTTAGTGAGTGACTATACCCATTACAGTGTCACAGTACTTTAGTGAGTGGCTATACCCATTACACTGTCACAGTACTTTAGTGAGTGGCTATACCCATTACACTGTCACAGTACTTTAGTGAGTGGCTATACCCATTACAGTGTCACAGTACTTTAGTGAGTGACTATAACCCATTACACTGCTCAGTCAGTGGCTATACCCATTACACTTTCACAGTACCTTAGTAAGTGGCTATACCCATTACAATGTCACAGTACTTTAGTAAGTGGCTATACCCATTTACAGTGCTTAGTCTGTGTTACATAGTCACAGTACCTCAGTCAGTTTTTCGCCTCCACTTAGTGATGATGACATTAATTCGTACTCTTTTGGAGACAATAGCTCAGATGGAGAACTTGCATTTACAAATTCAGTGAAGCTAAATTTGAGGACAGAGTAGATCAACACTTTGAATCCATTGCTTACAACCTACTATATGTAGAATTACAGAAAACACAATTTATCAACATACAATCCAATATATGTCCAGTGAAAGCAATTAATTTGGACAGTCTGAAATATGGAGACACTCCCCTAAACAGCGCAGCTATTCCAAGGTATTCAGAATAAGTTTGATTATCTTTAAATCCTAGAAGCTACTGTAGATACTGAATTGATTAAACCTACTGCTCACTACCTATACTCGAATCAGGAAACAACTGCCTGTTTGCTGTAACTTATTTAACCTAATATCTACTGTGTCAACCTAGTTTATGTACAAGTTTTAATAACAGTATTATTACCAGGTATTATTCAAGTACTAGAGAATATTACCTTGAGAGGTGCTCTTTATATTCTTGAGTGGGTGTGGCTAATAAACGACTATACACATCCATTACACTCAGAGGAGTGCCATAAACCTTTTCCCAGTCCACAAAAGACACCCACAATTTGTCTGAGCGATAATCTAGTCCACAAGCCTCTATAGCACGCTCATATAAACTGAAATACAACAACAGTAACTACAATACAGAGATATCATAAGATAATTGGCTTCATATGACAATAAACACAAGACAAAGTACAGCTCCTTACTTTAAAGTGCTATGTATCTTGAACCTACACTAATTTTTAGGTCAATATGCTGTACTAACAAAAGTGTGTATTGTTATAAAGCCAACTAGCCACAGTATTATCAATTATAGAGTTTGATGCAAGGATAAACCCTAGTTTACCTTCCACCCTACTACCAACAGATTTCACTTGATAAGAGACGTGTGTTACTATAATGATACAGGTCACATAGCTATCATAAAGAACACAAGATAGCATCAAATACGTAGGAAAGGGATGGATTGAATGAAACAGGATGCACAAACTTACATCCATAAGAAAAAACTGCCTTATCTCCAGTTGAAATACAAAGCATTGTCTAAGATTGTACTACATGACTAGATCTTCAATTGATGTAGAGGCACATCACAGCAGTCTGATATTCTGCCATTACTTTTGTATAAAATGAAGTCATATTGAGCTGGTAACCATTAGACTATTTGACTAGTAGTCAATCATAAAAAAGAAGCAACATAACTAACTACTGTAAGCACTTATAGTAATAGACTGTAACTATTATATGCTATGTATTGAGAATAAACTATATTAAAGGATGGATACTACCTGTGGATTCTTGTAACATAGTCTGTTGTATCACTATAAGCTGTTTGAGCAAATTTGAGATAATGTAACCACAGCTCTATACTCAATGGAATAGCTATGACTCCACGCTCCAGTACCTAGTGTGTGTGTGTGTGTGTGTGTGTGTGTGTGTGTGTGTGTGTGTGTGTGTGTGTGAGAGAGAGAGTAATAACATGCAGAACTTAAAAATATTACCCACATCTTTAGAGGATTCATTTCCAACTAGTTTTTGTTTCAAATCAGCATATTTCTTCCAATATCCATAGCAGTACGGATAGCAAGCGAGAAAAGCATCATATACTTTACAAATAGAGCCAATCTTACCCTACAATATAAAAAATTATTATTATGCTTTGTACTAGATAATAGTCTGACTAATAATTACAACAATTGAGTTAATTTGTATATTATCGTAATGTACTAACTCACACTCTGTTCTATTAATAATAACAGTTGAGTCCATTTATCAAAATTAGTAGGGTTATCCTGTAATACTTCCCACAGTGCACTCTCAGCAGTTGTAAAACTATCATCATACTCATTGCTTTTGGTTACATTCTCTGTAGAAGTCCCAACAGGAGCAATCTTTGTTGTAGAACTATGTTCAGTAGTATTAGATTCAATAGTAATATCAGCATTTAAATTAGTACTGGATTTAGTGATAAATTCAGACTCTGTAGTGGGTTGCATATTAGATTCTATAGCAATCATGGATTCAACATCAGTGCTAGTAAATTCAGTGGATGGTACTGCAGTAGTTGTAGCGGTTAGTTCATTAGATGTAATACTATTTTCTGTAATGGTTGAGTCTGTAGTAGTTTTTATAGTAGAGTGAACTACACCATTTTCTATGGAGGGAAATATATAAAGTCCTTATGTTGTCTCTAATATCTTATATACAATAAATCAGGTTATTATTTCTGGTAATTTTATAGAGTTCATGAATCATGAAAATTAACATTTAGTATGATTGTTTTAGTACTATGGTTGATGTATTACTTCTATAAAAGTTAACTTGCAATGAATTGTTTCTGAACTTGTGATCAGTACATTGAAGGTAGTGTATTTTAACCCCACAAATGGCACCACTCTTCAGGTTTAATAATATTATATTTACATTGTATTCAATACTTGGGCTTAAAGGGATATCATATAGTACAAATAATAAGATTTTGATTAACACAAATTGTTGTCATACCATCTGATGTAGTGGATGTTTGATGTGCTTCATCGACTTCCATTTGTTCTTGGGCAACATTTTGGGGCTTTAAAGGTAATGTACCTGTATAAAACAACACAAAAAGGACGCATATCAATCATTTAATTACTACAATAAAGATCTGCTGACCGGATTCAGTCAGATCTTCTGAGGTTGGTATTTCATTCAATTCCGCCATCTTAAATAGAAAATTCAAATAATGACGCAACGTGTACGCTTAATTAGAAATTGGCACTTAAAAGATGGTTTGTAAAGATTGTAAGTTCTCTGTGTTTTAATAGTTTGTGATACTTTTTCTACTACTTGTTTTTTTCTTGTAGGTGAAAAGAAGTTGGGTAGAGTGATTTGTCCTGATCCATGGAAATCGGGAGCTCGAAATACAGTTGGTAAGTTGGGAGAAAAGCTGTTTAGGCAGGAAGTTAGAAAGTTAGGGATCTTAAGGATGGGATATATTAGGTGTAAGTATCAATATGTTAACGTGGACTTATTTCTACAATGAATGATATGACTTTGCTTAATATCACTGTAACTTGTCACCTTTCTATATCAAGTCTGGTTAAGAGTCAGCATTGTTCACTGGCTTAATCTAAAACTGCCTTGGCTCATATTTAAACCAGTACCATAATTGTTTTCTGAATATATTTTGTGACAAATGAATAATAATACAAGTGGGTAAGTGTGATATAATGTAGTATGAATTCTAAGTGTTTTGAATTTAATGTTGTTATTTTATTTACCTCTTGTTTTTTAGTGATGTTACTGGTTTAAATGCCTTGCTTTGTGTATGTTGCCTTGTATTACACCTACTACATATGCAATTAAAACTGTACCTATAATATATAGTAAATAGTTCTTATAGTCCAATTAAGATTGTACCAAGTAGTAAGGAGCAATTAGTAAGAAAGTATTATTAAGTAGGTGACAAATTATATACATAGCTATAAATTTTATAAAAATAAGTATATTGAACACATAATTGCCAGGTATGAAATTGATCTCATGGCCAATTAATTTTGAGCAAGTTGATTTGGTAGTACCATATCAGAATTATGCCTCAGTCAGCGGATTTGTTGTTTTTCATGGCCTATCTTAAGTTGAAGAATTGTGTATAAGTGAAGATTTTTGTATAAAAGCATGTAAATACATTTGTTGTTTCATAGTATGGGCTGTAAAATGCTAACTGCTTTCTTTCCAACTTTATTGTATGATTTTAAAAATTACAGTTATTAATTACTAGTATTTGGGCCAGCTTACATTAAAGTTTGTCAATTGCCGCAAAATTTTCAGCCCAATCTTAAACAAGCCAGAAAATAGTTATTGTATTGTTATGACACTCCATTGACCAATCCTTCCTTATTTATAGAGAGTGGAGGTCGGAAAGTGGGAGAGAATAAAGCACTCACATCAAGAAAAGCAAGGTAATAATCTCATTATAATTATAGTATATTAACACTGAGAGGTATTCTTTAATACTGTATATAGTGCTATTAACCATGCTATATGAACCAATGGGATCAAATGATATTAATGTCAATATATGTCCATTAGATTTGCACCATATATGCAGTTTTCCAAGTGTAAAATATGTAAACAAACAGTCCATCAAGCTGGATCTATCTATTGTCAAGGTCAGTGTAATGAGTTTTGGGTATGGAATATAGGTTATTGGCAGTAATTAAGTAGTTGATGCTGAAGGCAATATCCAAACAAAGGATGTAATCACCACTGTAATACTGACTGTTGAATCTGAAAAAGATGTCTAGTACTCTTTTGAAATTGAAGCAATACAGAGAGCCAATAGTCTCATTAAGAAATTGTTTTCTCCATAGTCAGGAATAATCAGGTCTTCTATTCAATGTATAGCCATTGGTACAGCCTATTTAGCATTAGATAAGTATCATTTGGTTCACTAATACTACTAGTAATCTTCAGCTGCTTGATATGAACAAGCCACAACATAAGTTTAGATATCTGTCTAAACTAGTTATGTTGACATTTTGGGTTACTTTACATAAAACTTTAACCAGTCAGTAACTATAAACAGTTATTAGTGATGTTTTCTGGATTGTAGACATTGCTGTCAATGTATATATCACAACAATACATCAGGAACTTTACTACTGTGTTAATGACCTATATTTTAAACTGATCAATCAAATCTGCTTGCTTTGTGCTATATATGTATATATCTAAATATTTGTATAAGTATTATACTTTGTTAATCCATGATGCTAAGAAATACAACAAATGCATTAAATCTTGATTACTATAAACATGCTCTTACTTTGAACTTAGGTTGTGCTTACAAGAGGGGGATATGTTCAATGTGTGGCAAACAAATACTGGATGTCAAAAATTATGTCCAGTCTACTGTATAAATAAACCTGTATTAATTTTATATATATATCTTATTGGTTATAATATTTCTTCAACATGTTCTTTCTTTTATTGTAATCTTTTATCTCTTTACATTTTATGTTCTATTAATGTTGAATCTTCATTATGTCCTTTCCAAAATCTTAATTCATTTTTGATAGTGATATTCCTTACATTTATTTGAAGATATTCCAATTAGTGTACAAAGAAATGAACATATATTGTGTTTGTATACATATGCTTACAAACACAATAGATTTAAAAGACTCAATAATATAGATCAACACTATTTATGAGTGTAGGTATAATGAAGTAATTTACTTGTATAAACAAAAGTCTGAAATATTTACAGCACAATATTATCTAGTTTTAAATAGACATAGCAGAGTTGAAGCATTTAGTTCAACTGTTGTTTCTACGAGTCATTTTCATTTGACCAATATGTCTAGAGAAGGTAAGCTTTAATTGATTGTATTATTATGTATTATATAATATTTTATTTAGATCCATATCAATATCAGATTCCACCTCAACCATTGCAGCAACATGATTTTCAGGTAACAACAGCTATTCATCTATTACCATTATAATATACTCAGTCTATGAATCCTAAGTGGACTGAACCAAGTGTTGTTCAAGCTGACTATCCAGTAACATACCCAGAAGATGTCATTGTAGAACAACCTATTCCTTACCTGTACTGGTATGGTGCAGCAACTACAATCAAGGAAAAGTCTACATTTCTATTATTTTTCATTGTTGTGTTGGCATCTTTCTGTGGTGTATGTGGATGCCTGGGTGGTCTCATTTGTCTTATTCCTGCAGCAGTAGTGGCATCATTGGTGAGGCTGAATCAAAAGCTATTATTACATTGTATGCTTGCTTATAAAAGTATGGTATATAACTAGTATGATTGTAGCCTTAATTTGGTGTAATAGGAATGCACAAGAACTAGTTCCCTATTAATTGTGTTAAGTGCACAAACATTTTATTATGCAGGCTCTAAGCAATGCAACAACTGGAGAGGAAGGAGTCGCTCTTGCTTTCATTCGTATGGCAAAACGATTGGCAATAGCAGGACTAGTTGTTGGGTCTTTGTTCTTCTTCATTTCCATTATCATTATTATTGGCAATCTTAGAAGTGTGCAAACTAAATAACTGTATTAATTTTTGTACTGATTAAATCAGACATTAATTGTATGTAGTTCATATCTTAGTTTTGTTTCTCTGAAGTTAATTGTCAACATACAATACAGTTTCTAAGTAAACACTACAGACACATATTATACATGTCTCATTACTATATACCCTCAGACCAACAGTGGGTATTGTCATTAGAGAGAAAAGTACCAGTATAATAAAGGAGTTGACAATATAAATTTTTCTATAATAACAGTAAACATAAATATATACAAACACACAAGCAGCAATATACAAAAATTTATAAATGTCATGTATAATATAGAAGTATAAAATGCCAATGTCAGAAGACTATCATAATGGCCATTTAAAATACTGTTTAGTAAGCAGCTGCAATATGTATAATACATCAATCAGTGTAGTTAGGGTTCTGTACATGTTGTTGCCTCAACTCCATGGACTGTTAGTTGAAAAGTCAGAGCGTGCTGGTTCATAACCAGAGCCATTTGCTGAGGATCCTGTAACATACGGAGGAAAGGAAGTATGGTTGTCGTCGTTGCTATTCCAAATATCTCCTGATGGGTCTAGCATAGGTTCATCATCCTCATCATTTGTCAGTTTAGGTGGACTAAAAGGACTTGGTTCATCATCACTAGTAATATTAACACGTTTACCAGCAATAGAAATATAACATTTAATAAGAAATCCTATAAATACTCCCAAACAAAGTAATGTTATTATTATCAGAAGAATAGTTGTAGCCCAAACGATCATCTATATTAATAATAATAAAAATAATTACCACAATATTAAGTTTTGAAACAAAAATAATATTATACAACAAAGACTCTAATTATCAGTAACAAACTATTATGGAAGACAGCCATAAATTAAACATTATAGGTTAATAAGTACCAGTAAAATGTATATTAGTTTACTTACACAAAGTTTAACAAGATTATAATAGTAATAAAACATCTTATAATTGTATGATTGATAAGTATAGAGTTGTTGAGCAACTAAAGAGTATCCATTATTATAGGACTTATAATGTTCTTGTGAAATTACAGAAAGTAAGATATTACAAAAAATAAGAGCTATACCTATTAATTCTAGATATGTTGATTGGAAGCTGACTCATATATAAATCTAGGCGTGGCTTTAGATTATTATGATACCAAGATTTGTAAGTAATATGTTATTGCTGGCAGGCTTTTCATGTTAACTGTTTGTTCTATTTCTTATAAATCATTTGTTTGCTATTCACATCTGTGACCTTTTAAGGCAAGAATCATGATGTGTAGCATGTAGTTAAAACAACCAGATCATTAAAATAATATGCTATGCATGTGAATTTGCCTACTCAGTGTCACACATAATTGTATATAGGACATAAAGATATTACTCTATTGATGATGATAACATCTATACTATATGTATATTGGCTTACCTCAGAACCAAAAAGAAAACTAGAAAATGAGGCCTCATTTCCATTATTGTCAACAAGAAGAGGATTAGAGCAGCTATAAAATAAACATTGTATATATACTATATAAACTGAAAAAGTGATTAAAGTAAGGCTAAATAGAATATTAGTTCTCTACCTAATAATAATCATTATTCAGTATTCTCTGATATCATGTACCTCAATACTGAGAGCTATTTAATGCACACAGTACAAATACATTGAATCTTAATATGCTTAATAATTTCTTATCCCTAATTTATGTATCAGAACATTGCTACACAAATTAAGAGTGATTTTAATATGTTATTTATATTAGGTACATGACAATATTTTTATAGTCTTACTTTGAAACATTATCTCTTACAGATTCAGGATACAAACTATGTACAGAATCACAAGTCTTAGTACGTCCAAGTCTCATTAATACACCAATAGACAATGATGTCAGTGAGCAAAACACAGAAATGATCAGAGCCACAAAGGTAAGAAAATTAAATCTAGAATAGACAGAATATATCTTAAATGGATGCAACTGAATATAAATATTACTCACGGTGTTAATCCTATAGCTATATTGCAAATAACACAGCCACAAGATATAAAACAATACAGAAAACCAACACCCACTATGGCTACCAGTCCCCAAAGGACATAGTTACAAATTGTGCCATCCCCAAACTCAAACAAATTGTTATTACTTGCAAACAAGATACATCCACCAGTAGTATTAGTAATATTTGTTCCTTGAATCATGACTGTATTGTTCATTGCCACAAAGATTGACATGGCACTTATGGCACAACAAAAAACCAGACAGAAAAGAACAGAAAAGCAGGTGTTTATAACTGCTCCCAGGACGTTTGGAGAGTTCTTTTTGGCTCTAGGAAGTTCCGGTAACTCATGACTTTCATGATGAAGTTGTGAACGGTGATATTCACCGTTCTCAAACCCTTGTTGCTGCTCTAAACTGCTGCCCAAATCCATGCTAACTAGCAGAAAGTGGGCGTACACCTTGCGCATGCGCAACGAATGGTTATGATTATTAATTAAATTTTTTATGAAACAATGAACAATGAATAATGATCATATGCAGAGTAGTCTAACTTATTTTAATCACTTGGTCTCTTGCGATTTCTCATCAATCCAATCATTATAGTAGCTAGGGTTCCTTCTACGTGTCTCCCAAACATATGAACACATAGAAAAAATAAGTTCCAGTAGAAAACAAAAGGCAAAGGCACCAAAACTCATCCATGTGGTAATCTATAAATAAAAAATAAGAAATGTAATTATGAATACATAGACCCAGTGGCCAGATATATACACTAATGGTACCAAAACACAGACTGTAAGAAGCAACAAATAAGTAGTAAAGTCAACATAGTGTGGAAACTGAATTTTCTGGAGGTAATTAATTATTAGTGACATATGTATGTATTCAAATCACATAATAAAGGATATAGTTGAACTTATGTGACATATACTAGTGATAGACTCAACCAAAAAGTTATAATTAATATGATTAGTAGTCTTATATAAGACTTTTAACATTAGTTTATAAAATGTAATTTATTGTTATAGTCATATACTTTAGAAAGTTTTTATAACTAAACTTTTATAAGAATATGACAGTTATTTATAATATAAAAAGCTAACACTAAAGTTTCACTGACATAAGAGTGCTATGATCATTAGGATCATAATAGATTTTAATGTTGAATTTATAGAAGATGGTCCATGGCATCTTTGGAATGATACTAAGAAGTCTATTTAGTTTTACAATGTTAGTTGTGTGAGTGCTTCTTCATTCACTTCAAAGACTTATTTAGTACTTACCATTTACCCCAAAGTGCTCTACAGATAGAGACAGTCACCAATAACAGAGACAACAAAGTTAATACTCCCTCTCCATATATAGTCACATTACAAGGACTATCATTCCCTAGTTTAAGTTTGTTTTCATCATCATCTTTTTTTCCAAATAGAATACATCTCCCACGTCCTATGTCTTCATTAGTGTCATTTAAATGAACTTCGTTAACAGTGACAGTAAAAAAGCCCAAAGAGATCAAAGTAATGATTAGAACTGAGACATATAGAAAAGAAAAGCATGTGCTCAGAATGGTAGCTATCCAACTACGTTCTCTACGAGGTCTAACAAGGTGATCACGAATGGCTAAAGTCAGCAATGTGACCCTTAAAAATTCCTGAAGATAGGCGTGGCTGCCGTGGCGACTACAGATGATATATATGTGCTTGTATGACTTGCAGAAAGCTTTCGACTCTGTTGAATATCCAGTGTTGTTAGAGAAGTTGTTTGATGTTGGAGTGAATGGTAAGATGTGGAGACTCTTAAAGAGTTGATATGATGGAGGTTCCTGCAGTTGATGGGATGCTCTCTGAGAATTTCCAGGAAAAGAGAGACGTAAAACAGGGGTCGGTGCTGTCCCCAGCACTCTATCTGTTGGTGATGGACCCCCTTCTCAGGCAGTTGCAGGCATCTGGTGTAGGTTTGACAGTCAACAATTTCTATGCTGGAGGTTTCCTTTATGCTGACAATGTCAGATCTTTGGCAACAAGTGAGGAATCATTGCAGTGTCAGGTAACTTTGGTGAAAGCCTTTGCTGAGGAAAACCTTCTCAAGTTGAATGTTAGTAAATGCGAAATCGTACTCTTCTCAAGTCATAAGGGTAGTGCATTTCCAGTCTGTGAGGTGGAGGGGTCTCTCATGCCAGCTGGGGATATAGGAAAATGTCTGGGTTATTGGTGGAGGGGAGACCTATCGGCATTTACATCTATTGATGAGAACATTAGGAAAGCCCGTTGTGCTTTTTTCCACTTTGGTAGCATTGGTGTGTTTCAGGATGATGTTAGTCCACTGTCTTCAAGAGCTGTGCTAGAGTCATGTGTTATGCCGATTTTGTTGTTTGGATGTGAGAATTGGATCTTGACGGAGACCTTATGGCAGAAACTGGAGGCCTTTCAGGGTGAGCTAGTGAAGCGAGTACCTAAGTGGCCAAGGCATCACTCTAGTACTTGCAGCTATTATGGCTTTGGAGGTTCCAATACAGAATTTTGGTTACAAAATTAGGCTTTCTCCTTCGTGTCGTTGTAAGTAATCCTGTCAGCCTGACTGGACGTGTGATGCTGGCACACAGTGATAATGCTGATTCGTTATGTCTGGTGAAGGAGTGCAAGGAGCTGGAGGAGTGGTTTGGATCGACTTTCACAGATATCATCCTCAGCAGGAGTCTTGACTCAGTCAGGGAGATGAAGAAAGAGATTCTTGAGCTTGATAAGAAGAAGCGTGCAGACAGATGTTTGGAGAAGGCCCCTATGGTTGCAGAGGTGTCGAGACAATCGGTTGGGCCCGGCTCTGGGTTGCTGCTCTGGACTTTGGATGGAAGACAGTAAAAGGCCTACAGCTGCTGAGTAGAGCTTTGAGTCATCACAGGAAAAGCAATCACCCATGTGAGCCATGTCATCTATGTGACACTGCTCCACTCCCTGAGTGATCATATCCTGGTCTCACATTGGGAAGAGCTCCATCTAGATCCTGAGCTGGACTACGAGAGTTTGATGAACTTATTAGAAAAACTCCATTTAGATGTTTTGTCTAAATTTAGTAACATTCTGATTTTATGTATTCCATGCATGCCCACCGGGGCTTTATCGAATAAACTTTGACTTTGACTTATGATTATTAATTAAAATTTTTATGAACAATGAATAATGATCACATGTATCATCAGCAGTGTAGTTTCTGCTCTAACTTATTTTAATCACTTGGTCTCTTGTATGACAGCGATCTCTTATCAAACCAATCATCAGGGTTCCTTCTATGTGTCTCCCAAACACATGAACACACAGAAAAAATAAGTTCGAGTAGAAAACAAACGCCAAAGGCACCAAAACTTATCCATGTGGTAATCTATAAATAACAAGTAAGAAATAAGATGATTATCTAAACATTACAATTGCAATGTAATTATGAATATATAGATCCAGTGTCCAGATATATACACTAATAGTACCAAAACAGTAAGAAGCAAGAAATAAGTAGTAAAGTCAACATGGTGTGGAAACTGAATTTTCTTGAGGTAATTAATTATTTATGAAAGATGTAGTCTTAATTATACGGCAAGAAGCAATGACCAGAGGATGAAAGAGGATAGCAAATTATAGAAAAATTAATGAACTAATTTAATGATCTGATGTGAAGAAAAGATTAGTCACAATACTAACATTATTAATGAGATAAAAGTGAAACTCAGATGCCAAAACGTGGCCAGGCCATGTCCTGAGTGGGTGCTAGTATCATATCCTTAAGTATCGATATTTACTCAGTATCAATTGATATCGTATCAAACCACTTTTGACCATATTACCCGTCACTAGGTGCTACAGCCAACAACTGACACTTGTTAGTGTTACTATGAGACAACTATAAACTATTTCTACGGTGTTGATAGTTTTACCTCAGAGATATGAAGATTAGTTCCATAGTTGAAATCTGTATCAGGGAGCTTATGGTCATAACATCTATAATAATACATTGTTTAAGTTAATAAAACATGTATACAAAAAATATTATGAATTCATCTTGAATAATTACAATCTAAATAATATACAATAAACTATACATATCTAACTTTAGTACACATAACTCACGAGGTTGAACTATCATCTTGAGCTTTGCAAGTCATATGAAATCCTATAGATATAATAACTCCTAGGGAAAAAGCTATCACCATACTCAGTACTAGTAATATAAAATTGAATACCAGGAGACAACTCAACCTATTAGAAGAAAGAGAATTAATAGATATATATAATCTATACCTTAACATTAAGAAATAGTGAAAAGTCAAATGTCAATAGATACTATTAGGTGGATGGATTTATAAGTATTTAATATTACACCAGAATAATAACTTGTTATTTCTGGAGTTCAATCATGTGACTATTTATATAGCAGTCAATGTGTTAAGGAAAACAGTTAAGTGTAATGATGTACAAATTTAATATGGAAATCATGTGACATCATGTGACATCTACTTTCAACTGAACAGTCCATCATAAAATTGTAATTAATATTACTTTTATCTAATAAGTAAAATTATTCATTAATAATTATTGGTAATTATTAGAAATCAAGTCTACAAATTGAGCAATCAAGATTCAAATCACATAATAAAGAATATAGTATAGTTGAACTTATATGACATACACTAGTGATAGAAAAAGTTCTAATTAATATGATTAGTAGATTTAATAGTCTTATATAAGACTTTTAACATTAGCTTATAAAAATGTAATTTCTTGTTATACTCATATACCTTAGAAAGTTTTTATAACTAAACTTTTAAAAGAATATGACAGTTATTTATAATATAAAAAGCTAACACTAAAGTTTTACTGACATGAGAGTGCTATGATCATTAGGATCATAATAGATTTTAATGTTAAATTTATAAAAGATGGTCCATGGCATCTTTGGAATGATACTAAGAAGTCTACTCAGTTTTACAATGTTAGTTGTATGATTACTTCTTTATTTACTTCTAAGGATTAAAATAACTATTTAGTACTTACCATTTACCCCAAAGTGCTCTACAGATAGAGACAATCACCAATAACAGAGACAACAGAGCTAATACTCCCTCTCCATATATAGTTACATTACAAGGACTGTCATTCCCTAGTTTAAAGTTTTCATTGTCATTACTTCCAAACAGAATACATTTCCCACGTCCTATGTCTTTATGAGCATCATTTGAACGGACTTTGTTAACAGTGACAGTAAAATAGCCCAAAGAGATCAAAGTAATGATTAGAACTGAGGCATACAGAAAACAAAATAATATACTCAGAATGGTAGCTGTCCAACTATGTTCTCTACGAGGTCTACTGGAAGACAACAAGTGATCTGTTTCGTCCATGTTAAACGACAGACGGGTCTGAGGTGCACTCACGTGATCACAGCACGTAAAATTAATTATTATTAATAACAACATACCAACGTTCTTACATACATTCTAGTAAATGCATCTTTTCTTCTTTAAATTGTTAATTTACTAACTGTCTCCGTGAGTATAGTTGGAACATACTGGCTGGGCATCTCCTTTTTTGGTGCTTTCTATAAACAACAATAATAAATATTATTAATATTTGCACATGGTATTATTTTGTCTAAGTTACTATGTGACATTTTATACATGCACCTTCCTAAGTTGTGATGGGTGTGTTCAGTAGGCAACAGTAGGTGGTATTTTATAGTAACATGATTTACACCTTTGTAAGAGCTTGATGAAGATTTTCAATTTGTCTGTTTTAGTTCTTTCAGGCCTCTTGCTGACAGTCTGTTCTTCTCTTCATCTGTGATGCAATAATCAGTGAACAGGACTAGAGAGCGAACAACAATGTGAGTTTTACAACCTATTTTACGTGTACTCTGTAAGCATACTTGATTTGATTGACCACTCTGCTTCTCCTTGTAGTAGTGGGTTCCAAACTGGCAGTCTAACCTTCAGATGTCTTGTACAGCAAAGGGAGTGTTGTTGAACTCCACTGTTTGTCCTTCAATTCTGTGTTGCCAGAAGATTTTGTTTTCCTATGAGAGTGTTAATTTTAGCATTTTGTAATCAGTTTTTAATCATTTATGTATATATATATATATATACCTTATGCTTCAGGTTAGCATTTTTTCCTTGGTTTTCCTTATTTTCCTACACAATAAAATTACTAATTAATGATCTAACAAAGTATTTCTTGTCATTTGTTTATGAATTCATTTATCAATTCATTTGTTAGATAATTATTATGCATATTTAAATATCCAATAAAATAATCAGTAGAATTAATGTCTTTCATTTGCCAATGACACTGCTATAGTTATCATTCTCTACTCAATTGTACCTCTTCAAATCTCAAATTGAGGTTTTCTGTGATGTTCTAGTGCCAAAGCAAGATTGTGTTTCTAGTTTATAATGCTTCTCCAGTATACTTTCTGCACCATCTACAACCCCACAAAAATAGTGTGGGCTTATTGAATGAAGACCTACAGTCCATTTTAGGTATAGAACTTATCACAAAACTAAGAGAGCACACCAACAATCTTGAATATTCCCGCTCTAATAGTGAATCCATTTTGATTAGGGAGTGGCGCGGGGGGACGGCACAAAGCGCCGACAGGAAAATAGCTGTCCAATTTTATTGAAGATGGATAACGATCCACCACCACCTTATTATGAACCGAATACAAAGCAAGGTCTTGAAGAAGAAAAGCATGATGTTTACTATGATAGTCAGAATACGATGATAAAGTCTGCTAAAGCTAAAAGAAGTACATTTGCTACTGTTTTTAGTATGTTCATTGTTATCCCTTACTTTGGACTTTTCATTTGTGGTCTCGTCTCATTGGGACTATTTGCATCAAAAGACAATGCTATTCACAAAGGAACAGACTATGATGATTATGGCTATGGTTTTTGTATTTTATATTCTAGTTATAAGTCTGACCGATTTCCAAAATTCCAGCTAAGTAAAGGACAGAGTTGCAAGTTCTTTATCTATGGTCAAGCCTTTGTGTCATTGCTTGCTCTAGTCATGATCATACTCTCAGTTATTAAGATTGTATGGGGACGATGGTAAGTAATATATCTTGTACAAGTATGATATAAAGCTATTTAACAAAATTAATATTGAAGGAAGATGTCCCCGAATTCAAGCTATATAGAACAAAGGACATTTTAGTGGTAATAATGGTAGTGCTTTGAGTCTTGCCTAGCCTGGCACCATTTGAAGCTAGACTATTTATAAGAAAAAATTGTCAGGCATTATCTTCACCTGCCATTCGAATTGTGTCATACTCATGAATCATTATGGATACAGCTGTCAAATATTGAGCTACCAGGAAAAGTCTTGGTTCTAATCCTTCCACATGCACCTTAAAGGCATTGTACCAGCATATGAACAATGAAAATAGTAGCACAGGAAATGTGTGCCGTTTACTATTGTATTCAATGAAATATCCATTAATATTTTTCATAAAAAGATAGTTTTATTTTTTATACCATGGTACAATTCCTTTTACTTTTAAAAATGGTAAAAGAATCATGATTAGATGCAAATAGGTTTAGTTTATAATTTTACTGAAATGAAAGTAAAAATGTTCCTGTCACAATAATTTGTTGGTTGTATGATTGGTGTAAATCAAGAGTTGCAGGATCTGTTACAGGGCAAGCTCACATCGAAGATATTGAGAAACTCTTGGTTTCGGCTAAACACAAAGCTGTCTTATCTAGCATATTAATAACTCACAAAAAGGCAGTACATACGAACACCTGGTATAGATTACTCTAATTACATTTAAACTCCACATCCAATAATTTTATTTTAAGATTACAGAATACTGAATATATTATAGGATAAATATATATATTAGTATTGCGTATGTGTACCAATGTTTACACTTTCTATACAGGTTATCTTGTGTTCTTATATTTGACTTTGTGGTTCTTGTATTGGGTATGATCATTTCCATGGCTACAAGTATTACTGTCTCTGTTGGTCTGTCAGTGACTTGTTCTGCTGCTAAAGATTCAATTGAATCTCACTATCCTGAGTAGGTAACAATTGTGATCATTTTGTCTGTAGTGATTAGACTCGTTTAGCATCAAATATGTGTATAACATGTTGCATAAGCTGTTATCTCCAGGAATTTTTGTGAGTGATCTAGTATCATGTACTTAGCATGTCCCTTTTTAATTTTTATGGCTTACAATATACAAAGGCTCAATGATACAGTTTAAACAGAAACAGGAGTAATCTTATAATTATAGTAATCAAACAAGACTTTGATCCTAAAGATTATGTTTAAATTAAATATTGCATATACCAAGCTAGAATTTATAAATTACTATTCCAAACAAAGTAAATAGAATTTGGTTAAAAAATATGATGGTCAAGTGCGAATTTTTAGACAGCATTGCTTAGTACCAACAGTCATCAGTTAATTAAGTGAGTAATACTGATTATATGAAGGCATAAATTAAATGTCAAATATATATTTAATATATTCGTCACAAATGTCATGAAATGACAATTTTAACCTACCTAATACAATTTGAAATCATTACACCATTTTATTGTTTACTGATATTAATTATGAATTAAATCGAGACAATAATTAATAATTCTTTTATTGTTTATTAGCTGTTCTCAGTATTATTTTACTAAAGTATATGATCGTGAATTTAAACTATATTTCCAGAGTAAGATTCACCAATCTGAGGTATTTATTGTCCATATATCAATGCATATAATAATTATACTGCAAAATATTTTAAATTATCTTTGAATAAGAACCATTGCTAAATTTTTATGGTTAATCAACCCAAGTAGAATATTTGACTGAATTTTAAAAAAATGAGTGGATGCTGCAGCTTATAGATAGCTTGTATGTTAAGCTTTTAGCTTTAACTGAAAAAAGCTTATAACCTTTAGTGTGTACATAGCTATTTTCTAATGTAGTTCAACAGCATTGTAAGGAAGTAATTTACAAGATGGAAGTTCTTATTCTAGGATATCCAATAATGCATTTGTTAGTTGCTTTCTATGCAAAGATATTGAATCAGATTCATTTACATGATATACATGACTTGGTAATTGACCCATGTTATCCTCACCCGACCAGTTCATGGGCAATGATAAATCATACAAAGTGATTGTAATTAATGTAATTAACATGCATATATTATACAGAGTATGCATATAGCTATTAATAACAAAGTTAATTCGTAGAACCTATAATATTTACAATATTATAATTATCTTTTTTTATTAGCTTGCTGCTTGGACTGGATTTGGAGGTGTTTTCTTAATGTTTTTGATTGAACTGGTTATTTCTCTCATAACATGTCTTATCAAGAGGAAGAAAGCTACCTCATCCTCATATAATACCTTAAATGAGTTTACAGTCCCAATGGTCATTTAAAACATATGCATAATAAGTTAACATTTTTCATAATTCATTAATCTGATTCACTAATAATGACCAACACCACTATAATGATATAATTTGTTCATCACAAATAACATTGCATAAGCTGTTGACTTAATTAATTTGTGCACTCTTGCTTTTTGAAATTACCTTTGTTGTGATTTAATTATGATGTGTGAATTATACGGTCTAACGAGACAACAAGTGATCACGAATGATGGCTAAACTAAAAGACACCAATCAACCATAAAAAATTCATGAAGATAGGCATGCATGGTGACTACAGATGCCATGAATAATAATATATTACGAGATTAGGATAAAATGTTAAGACGCGTGAGTGCAACATTAAAGAATGGATTATGATGATATTTCTGAAGTTGCTGCTGTTTGTCAAAGTAGTAACAAGTTTCCTGAAGTTGGAGTTGGACTACAGAATCTAGGAAATACATGTTTTGCAAATACAATAGTGCAATCACTGATTCATTGCCCAGACTTATTTGGTGTCACATAAAGAAAGTGGTATGCAACTTTAATATTTTTGTCAATTATTGTACATTGAATTGTCTGTATTTTTTCAAGAATGCACAGGTATATTTTGTATGGTATATGTACTAAAAAAACAAAAGAAGAATTGCAAAATAATTCAACTTCAATTGCTCCAAAGGAGTTGTACAAAAATACGAATAGTAAGTCATAATATGCGATATTACTATAAATGATGATAAATATATTAATAAAATTTTAATTAATAATTATAACGATTCATATATATATGAATATATATACTGATAATGAGTTATTCAGTATTCTCTGATATCATGTACCTCAATACTGAGGATGAGAAGAGCTATTTAATCCACACAGTACAAATACATTGAATCTTAACATGTGTTTTCTTATCTCTAATTTATAATTCAGAACATTGCAAAACAAATTAAGAGTGATTTAATACTGCAAGGGCACAAATTTTCGAGGGTTTAAATTTTCTTGTTTTTAAAATTTTGCTTTATTATTTAAATGTCGTGGGTATTAACTTTCGTGTTCAGTGTGTGTGATATCAGACATGTGTTGTGAACACAAGTGTGATCTTTGCGAAGTATGGCTAGCCTACCTATTCCTATGAATCCATAGTGAGAGGATACAATATATACAAGAAATCTGGGAGGCAGTTGATGGAGAAGTACTTCAGTGTAAAAGAGAAAGAAGTAATCGACACGAATCCTTTTGCGTGATTATGCGTGGGTGGAAAAAAGTTAAATTTCGTGATAAAACAACAAACCATTAATACAGCAAAATTAAATCCCCCACGAAAATTTATACCCTTATGGTATGTTATATACATTAGGAACATGACAATATTTTTATAGTCTTACTTTGAAACATTATCTCTCACAGATTCAGGATACAAACTATGCACTGAATCACAAGTCTTAGTACGTCCAAGTCTCATTAATACACCAATAGACAATGATGTTAGTGAGCAAAATACAGAAATGATCAGAACCACAAAGGTAAGAAAATTAAATCTAGAATAGAGAGAACATATCTTAAATGGATGCAATTCAATATAAATATTACTCACGGTGTTAATCCTATAGCTATATTACAAATAACACAGCCACATGATATAAGACAATACACGAAACCAACACCCACTATGGCTATCACTCCCCAAAGGACATAGTTACAAATTGTGCCATCCTCAAATTCAAACAAATTGTTATTACTTGCAAATAAGATACATCCACCAGTAGTATTAGTAATATTTGTTCCTTGAATCATGACTGTATTGTTCATTGCCACAAAGATTGACATGGCACTTATAGCACTACAAAAAACCAGACAGAAAAGCAGGTGTTTATAACTGCTCCCAGGACGTTTGGAGAGTTCTTTTTTGCTCTAGGAACTTCTAGTAACTCAAGACTTTCATGATGAAGTTGTGAATGGTGATATTCACCGTTCTCAAACCCTTGTTGCTCTAAACTGCTGCATGCTAATTATAGCAGAAATTGGGCGTATCCCTTGCCCACGCGCAATGAATCGTTATGATTATTAATTAAAATTTTTATAAACAATGAATAACGATCACATGTATCATCCAGCAGAGTAGTTTCCGTTCTAACTTATTTTAATCGCTTGATATCTTCTATGACAGCGATTTCTCATCAATCCAATCATTATAGTAGCTAGGGTTCCTTCTACGTGTCCCACAAACACATGAACACATAGAAAAAATAAGTTCCAGTAGAAAACAAAAGGCAAAGGCACCAAAACTCATCCATATGGTAATCTATAAATAAAAAATAAGAAATGTAATTATGAATTCATAGAACCAGTGTATAGATATATACTCTAATGGTGCCAAAACACAGGCTATAAGAAGCGAAAATGAGCAGTAAGGTCACATGGCATGGACATTGAATTTTCAGGAGGTAATTAATTATTTATAAGACATGTAATCTTAATTATATGACACAAAGCAGTGACCAGAGGACAAAGAGGGTAGCAAATTATTGAGAAATTTAAGAACTAAGCTGATGTGAAGAAAAGATTAGTCATAATACTAAAATTATAAATGAGATAAAAATGTGAAAAATCATCAAATATAAAACTCAAATGTGACCAGGCCATTGTGTTACTGGTCTGAGTAGGTGCTACAGCCAACAATTGATGCTTGTTAACAACTAACACTTTTTAATGTTACCATTAGACAACTATAAAACTATCTCTCCAATGTGTAGATAGTTTACCTCAGAGATATGAAGATTAGCTCCATACTTAATATCTGTACCAGGGAGCTGAAGATCATAACATCTATAATATAATACATTATTTAAGTTAATAAAACATGCATACAAAAAAAATTTTGAATACATCTTAAATAATTACAATCTAAATAATACAAAGTAAACCATACACATCTAACTTTAACTCACGAGGTTGAACTATCATGAGAAATCTTATTTTGAGCACTGCAAGTCATATGAAATCCTATAGATATAATAACTCCCAGGGAAAAAGCTATCACCACACTCAATACTAGTAATGTAAAATTGAACACCAGCAGACAACTCAACCTATTAGAAGAAAGAGAATGAATAGATACATATAATCTAATCTTAATATTAAGAAATATAGTTCAATCATGTGACTAATAATAGTCATAACAGTCAATGTGTTGAGGAATGTGTAATGAAGTACATTATTAATATGGAAATCATGTGACATCTACTTTTCAAAATGCAACTGAACAGTCCATATGCATCATAAAATTGTCATTAATATTACTTTTATCTAATAAGTAAAATTATTTATTAATATTTATTGTGATAGGCTCAACCAAAAAGTTCTAATTAATATGATTAGTACATTTTATTTAACAGTCTTAGCTAATACATAAGACTTATAACATTACCTTATAAAATGTAATTTCTTCTTATACTCATATATATACCTTAGAAAGTTTTTACAACTAAAATTTTAAAACAATCTAACAGTTATTTATAATATAAAAAGCTAACACTAAAGTTTCACTGACATGAGTGCTATGATCATTAGGATCATAATAGATTTTAATGTTGACTTTATACAAGATAGTCCATGGCATGTTTGGAAACATGCTAAGAAGTCTATTTAGTTTTACAATGTTAGTGTGATTGCTTCTTCATTCACTTCAAAGACTTATTTAGTACTTACCATTTACCCCAAAGTGCTCTACAGATAGAGACAGTCACCAATAACAGAGACAACAGAGCTAATACTGCCTCTCCATATATAGTTACATTACAAGGACTATCATTCCCTAGTTTAAGGTCTTCATTGTCGTTTTTTCCAAATAGAATACATTTCTCATGTCCTGTGTCTTCATTAGTGTCATTCGAACGGACTTTGTTAACAGTGACAGTAAAAGAGCCCAAAGAGATCAAAGTAATGATTAGAACTGAGGCATACAGAAAACAAAAGTATGTGCTCAGGATGGTAGCTGTCCAACTACGCTTTCTACGAGGTCTAACAGGAGACAACAAATGATCTGTTTCGTCCATGTTAAAACAAGGTGCTGACAGAGGGTGTGTTTGACTTAGGGAGTGGCGCAGGGGGCGGCACCAAGCGCCAACAGAAAAATAGCAGACAGGGCTGAAGATGGATTACGATCCACCACCACCTTATTATGAACCGAGTACACAGCCGGGTCTTGAAGAAGAAAAGAATGATGTTTACTATGATAGTCAGAATACGATGATGACAAAATCTGCTAAAGCTAAAAGAAGTACATTTGCTACTGTTCTTAGTATGTTCATCGTGATCCCTTACTTTGGACTTCTCATTTGTGGTCTCGTCTCATTGGGACTATTTGCATCAAAAGACAATGATATTCACAAAATAAACCCTGATGAGTCCTACAATGGCTTTTGTATTTTATATTCTACTTATAGGTCTGACCAATCTCCAAAATTCCAGCTAAGTAGAGGGCAGAGTTGCAAGTTCTTCATCTATGGTCAAGCCTTTGTGTCATTTCTTGCTCTAGTCATGATCATACTCTCAGTTATTAAGATTGTATGGGGACGATGGTAAGTAATATATCTTTTATAAGTATGATATAGAGCTATATTTTATTATATTTAAAAAAATTAATAATGAAAGAAGATGTCCCCGAATTTCAAGCTATATAGAACAAAGGACATTTCAGTGGCAATAATATCAGTGCATCTAGTTTTGTCTAGCCTGATGTCATTTGGAGCAAGACTATTTATAGGAAAAATTTGGCAGGCACTGATTTCACCTGTCTAATAAAGTTGCCTCGTAGACATGAAGTACATATTATGGCATATAGCTATCAAATACTGAGCTGCCAGGAAAATTCTTGATTGTAAATCTTTCATATGCATCTTAAAGGCATTATACTGGCAAGTATACAATGAAACTAGTAATGCAGGGAATGTATGTTGTTTACCACTGTATTCAAAGAAATATCATTTTTCACAAAAGGATTGCGGTATATAGCAGTATCTGGTGTTACTATTTTCGTTCTTTATACCATGGCACAACTCCTTTAACTTTTAAATATGGCAAAAGTATTATAGACTGTTTAGTTTTATAGGAACTTACTGAAGTAAGATTAAAAATGTCTCTTTTATTTGTTGGTTGCATAATTGGTGCAGATCAAATGTTTGAGCTGCTATAGGCAAGCTTACTTTGAAGATATTAAGAAACTCTTGGTTTTGGCTAAGCATAAAACTGTCTTTTCTGACATATTAATAATATTCAAAACTCACATTTAGCAGTACAAATACCAACACCTTCTGTAGATTCCTCTAATTACGCTGAAACTCCATATCCAAGTTTGCAGAATAATTAATAAATTATAGTATCAATACATATCTATTAGCATTATGTGTGTGTACCAGTGTTTATACAGGTTATCTTGTGTTCTTATATTTGACTTTGTGGTTCTTGTATTGGGTATGATCTTCTCCGTGGCTACAAGTATTACTGTCTCTATTGGTCTGAGCATTACTTGTTCTAGTTTTAAAGATTGGATTGGTTCTCAAAATTCTGAGTAAGTTACAATTGTGACCACTTCCTGTCTGTAGTGAGTGGACTCATTTAGCATCAAATGAATGTAACACGTTGTATATTATTAAAACTGTTGTTTCAAGGAGTTTATATGGGTCATGTAGTGTGCATATTTTTTGAAATTTTTTATGGCTTTACTACCCTCATTAGAATGTCACCACACCCCACATTTGTGAGGCTGACAAAAAAATACAAAGACATAGCTTTAGCAGAAACAGGAGTAATCTTGTATTTATAGTCACCAAACAAGACTATGACCCTAAATTTAGCTTGGTTAGTATTTGTTTAGATGTATTCTTTAAAGACAACATCTAAACAAATATTAACCAAGCTAGAATTTATAAATTTCTGTCCTAAAACAAATACAATTAGTCCTAAAATATGATGATGATTAAGTAATCAAGTATGAAATTTTAGCCAGCATTGTTTAGTAAATCTTGAATAGTCATTAGTTAATTTAGTGAGTAATATTGGTGGTTAAATTAGATGCTAATTAATGTATATTTAATATATTTATCACAAATGTCATAAATGACATTTTTACCTGGCTAATAAAATTTTGAAATCATTGTACCACTTATTGTCACTGATATTAATTATAATTAAAATGTGATAACAATTAATGATTTGATTATTGTTTTGTAGCTGTTCTCTGTATTATTTTACTAAAAGAGATGATTCTGATGTTCAAATATATTTCCAGAGTGTGATTTACCAGTCTGAGGTACTTACAAGATATTTTAAAATAGTTCTTGAATAAGAACCATAGCTAAATCTTGATGATTAGTTAACTTAGTTGGAGGATTTGACTGAATTAAAAAACAAACCAAGAATGGATGTTGGAGGTGATGTATGTAGCTTGTATATATGTTAAAGTTTTAGCCTTAACTGAAAAACATTTCTAGCTGTATGTACCTATTTTCTAATGTAGATATAGTTCAACAGCATTGCAGAAAAAGTAGTAACTGTTTATGTAATGAAAGCTCTTATTCTAGAATATCCAATAATGCATGATTTCTATCCATGGACACTGAATCACATTCTATATTATTTAGTAATTGACCAAGTTATCAAATGATTATGATAAAGTCTTCCATATTATTTTTATTTTTTGCTATATTAAGATTTCAGTAAAAATACCAATTGTCCATTAGCTTTGAACAATTCAGTAGCTGCAAAAGGAATAATAGTTATGATATTATTGTGCCCATCGTCTGACCTATGGATCATAGGCAGTTATAAATCATGCAAAATAAATGTAATTAACATGCATATATTATACAGAGTATACATATAGCTATTAATGACAAAGTTAATTCGTAGAACCTATAATATTTATAATATTATTATCTTTTATTATTAGCTTGCTGCTTGGACTGGATTTGGAGGTGTTTTCTTAATGTTTTTGATTGAACTGGTTATTTCTCTCATGGCATGTCTTATCAAGAGGAAGAAAGATACCTCATCCTCATATAATACCTTAAATGAGCTGAAAGATCCAGTGGCCATTTAAAACATATGCAATGCATAATCTACCATTTTTCATTGGTCTTATTTGTGTTAGGAACATTGTTATTTAACCATATTATAACCAACACCACTATATTGGTGATCTAATTTGTTAATCACAAATAACATTGCATAAGTTGTTGACTTTAGTTTTTATTAATATGTGTACTCTTGCATTTCGAAATATTTTGTTTTGCGAATTAAACACTCACACTCTGCCGAGGGGCGTGGTCATTGACTTTTTATGCAATCTTCTTCAACCTGGTGGAGTGTATGACACGTCTCTCTTGCATAGCATGGCTGAGAGGAGTAAACGGGGCCAGTATATTCATCTCCGATCCCTAGTAGACTCATATTACTCCTCAACCCCAAATTCTTCCTCACCTTCACTGGGACTGTCTTCATTTTCTTGAAAATCTGCAAACTCAATTTGAATTGCTTTGTAATCAAGCTTTGGCTGGTCAGTTTGTACACCAACATCTACCTGTTCATTAACCCATGGATTCCTTGTTAGACATCACATGCTATCATATGCTAACCTTTGCTAAAAGAACATCATTGCTTTTCTTATTATTGACATAGATCCTTTATGACAAATATATACAATTATGAACCAATGCATATATAGAAAAATACTTTATATACCTTTTTATACCATCTATCTTCAAATAAATGTAGGTTTTTAGTTGCCTTGTACTATCTTCTTTATCCACACTGTTGGTTAGCAACGATTTAAAATCGAATTTTAAGGAAAATCATACCTTTCCTTACTCTTACTATCGAGTACTTTCTACGTGCGCGGATTTATAACTTTAAAATTGCATTGTCATTACGCTCGAAACGTATCGATATGATTACGTCATCGAGCACTTTTGGCCGGCTGTACGGGAGTGCTCTCATTAAAAATTGCGCGCAGGAGGCGCCGATAGGAAATAGCAGTAGCACAGAGCTGAAGATGGATAACGATCCACCACCCCCTTATTATGAACCGAGTACACAGCCTGGTCTTGAAGAAGAAAAACATGATGTTTACTATGATACTCAGAATACGATGATAAAGTCTGCTAAAGCTAAAAGAAGTACATTTGCTACTGTTCTTAGTATGTTCATGGTGATCCCTTACTTTGGACTTCTCGTTTGTGGTCTCGTCTCATTGGGACTATTTGCATCAAAAGACAATGATATTCACAAAGGAACAGACTATGATGATTATGGCTATGGTTTTTGTATTTTATATTCTACTTATAAGTCTGACCGATTTCCAAAATTCCAGCTAAGTAAAGGGCAGAGTTGCAAGTTCTTTATCTATGGTCAAGCCTTTGTGTCATTGCTTGCTCTAGTCATGATCATACTCTCAGTTATTAAGATTGTATGGGGACGATGGTAAGTAATATGTCTTGTACAAGTATGATATAAAGCTATTTAACAAAATTAATATTGAAGGAAGATGTCCCCGAATTTCAAGCTATATAGAACAAAGGACATTTTAGTGGTAATAATGTCAGTACTTCTAGTTTTGTCTAGTCTGACATCATTTGAAAGTGAGACTTTTTATAGGGAAATTTGCCACTCACTATTTTCACCTGTCCAATGAAATTGCCTTGTATACACAAATCATTATGGCACACAGCTGTCAAATACTGAGCTACTAGGAAAAATCTTGGTTCTAGACCTTTCATATGCACAATAAAAGGCATTGTTTGGCATATAAACAACAAAAATAGCAATGCAGAAAATGCATGCCATTTACTATTGTATTCAAAGAAATATTCATTTTTCATAAGAGGATTGTGGTAGCAGTATCTGGTGTTACCATATTTATTTTTATACCATGGGACAATTCCTTTAACTTTTAAATATGGTACTAGGAGTATGATTAGTCTACCAATAGCCTTACTGTGGGTCGAAGTTTGACCTGCTACAGGCCAATTAGGCTTACATTGAAGATATTGAGAAACGTTTGGTTTAGGGAAAGCACAAAGCTGTCTTTACTAGCATATTAATAATATTCATAACTCACATATTGGCAATAGACATGCTAACACCTGCTGTATATTTGTCTAATTATACTTAAACTCCACATCCAATAATTTTATTTTAAGACTACAGAATACTAAATACTTTATAGGATAAATAGATATATTAGTATTGTGTGTGTGTACCAGCTACTGTTTACACTTTCTATACAGGTTATCTTATGTTCTTATATTTGACTTTGTGGTTCTTGTATTGGGTATGATCCTTTCCATGGCTACAAGTATTACTGTCTCTGTTGGTCTGAGAGTGACTTGTTCTGCTTTTAAAGATTCGATTGATTCTCATAATCCTGAGTAGGTAGCAATTGTGATCATTTTTGTCTGTAGTAAATAGACTCATTTAGCACCAGGTATGTCTAACATGTTGCATATTCATAAAGCTGCATTCTCCAGGAATTTATGTGAGTGATCTAGTGTCATGTAGTCAGTGCAACCCCTCTACCCTCACTGGAATGCTAGCACATCCCACATTTGTGAGGGTGACAATATGCTGATGTTCAATGATATAGATTAAATAGAAACAAGAGTAATCTTATAATTATGGTCATGCATCAATCAAGATTTTGACCCTAAAGACTGTGTCTAAAAAATTTTTGCATATACTAGGGTAGAAGTTATAAAGTACTAACTATCTCAAAGAAAATAGAATTATATGATAATGAAGAAGTCAAATATGAAATTTTAGCCAGCATTGTTTAGTAATTTCTTGTAGCAATAATCATCAGTTATTTTAATGAGAAATATCGATTACATAAAGGCTTAAATTAAATGCCAAATGTATATTTAATATATTCATCACAAATGTCATAAAATGACATTTTAAACCTGTCTAATACAATTTTGAAGCATTATACTATTTTATTCTCACTGCATGACATTAGTCATGAATTAAATTAAGATAACAATTAATGATTCTATTATTGTTTTTTTAGCTGTTCTCAGTATCATTTTGTAAATAATGAAAATGATGTGTATTTCCAGAGTGTGATTCACCAATCCGAGGTATTTAGTGTCTTTATCTCAGTGTTCATACAATATAGTACAAGATACTTTAAAATAGTTCTTGAATAAGACCTATATAGCTCTCTATCTTTATAGTTAGTCAACTCAATTGGAGAATTTGACTGAATTAAAAAACAAACCAAGAATGGATGTTGAAGCTGATGTATAGCTTGTATATATGTGTTAAACTTTCAGCTTTAACTGAAAAGCTTGTAGCTGTATGTAGCTATTTTCAAATGTAGTGCAATAGCATCACAAAAAGTAACTGTTTATATAATAAAAGCTTTTACTGTAGAATATCTAATAATGCATTTGTAGTTGATTTCTACACATGAATACTGAATAACATTCATTTACATGATATACCAGTCTTGGTAATTGACCATGTTATCAAATAAATATGATAAAGTCTTCCATAATAATTATTTCACTATATTAAAATTCAGTAGAAACAATGCCAAGTGCTCATTCATTCTTGTTCATTTTCACCATACAATAGCTTTGAACAATTCAGTAGCCACAAAAGTCAACTAATTGTTATAATACTATTGTTCACCCAATCCATGCATCATAGCCACACAAAATAAATGTAATTAATGTAATTAACATGCATATATTGTACAGAATATACATATAGCTATTAATAACAAAGTTAATTCGTAGAACCTATAATATTTTCAATATTATATAATTATCTTATATTATTAGCTTGCTGGTTGGACTGGATTTGGAGGTGTTTTCTTAATGTTTTTGATTGAACTGGGTATTTCTCTCATGGCATGTCTTATCAAGAGGAAGAAAGATACCTCATCCTCATATAATACCTTAAATGACCCAGTGGCCATTTAAAACATTCTATAATCTAGGATTTTTCATTAATCATATTTGTGTTAAGAATATTGTTATTTAGCCAACACCACTATATTGGTGATATAATTTGTTCATCACAAATAATATTGCATAAGCTGCTGACTTTACTTTTTCTTCATTTGTACACTTTTGCTTTATAATTATTACCTTGTCGTGATTTAAGTATGATATGTCACGTGTAACACCCACACTCTAATGAGGGGCGTGGTCATTTTTGATGAGCAGAACTGTTATCTATTAATTAATGATGGATAAGCGAGCAGTTGCTGTTTGTGGGGCTATAGCTGGTGGACTGATTGGTGCTGGATATATTCTGTGGCATATAACGAAAGGTCGTCATCATTCTCACCACCACAGACATGGCCCTGACTTTAACACTGAAAATGCTGTTGATATGTGGATTGGTTCTCAATATGGTAAAGAGTCGGAGTTCTTTGATTTCTCGTTTTCACCAAAAGAAGCTATTGATTATTCAATGAAAGTTGTTGAACTATGCTGTAAACACAAAAAGGTCAGAATCTAGTCTAGTGTTGCTGTCTGCTTCTCACTTCATAAATTAGGAAACACTGCAAGACTAGCATGTCTATGTCATTGTGTTAGATCCTATTCCTTTATTGATATTTGATATTTATAATGAACAGAGGGTCTATGCAAATAGTCTATATGTTAACATCACTAACTTGTTCTTTTCATATAAATCACTATACAATGTCCAGTCAATACAAATGACAAAATAACACTGTTCACATACAACCTATCATTGCTTATTTACATAATGGCATTTGTCATTTCTTGTACTTTCCCATTACTCTAATTATAAGCCCTTGCATTCCTTACATAGTATCAACACTTTATGGTTTTCTGGCCAAATTCTTTAATAGTATTATTAATATAGTCAAATAAAGTCCTAGAGTTGGTATGTTGTTTTGTTGTTATTTCTTTAATGTTCAACATATTGTTATAGTTATGTGTGTGCATGTCATTGGATTTACAAAAATGTCAAATTCCTTATCGTGAAATTTGACACATTTTATGATTAATGAATTTCTGAAGGTGCATTTATTAGCTAATTCATAATCTCCTTTATATAATTATTTTCACTGCAAAGAATGACTACTGAATTTTATCTTTGTCTCATAGGAAGGTGTTCTCTCACGAGCTCTTGATCTAGGTTGTTCTACTGGGAGGATGACATTTGAGTTGGCTGCCTATTATGATAAAGTGATTGGTATTGATGTCTCTGAAATTGGTATAAAGAAGGCAAACCAACTTAAGAAGGATGGTCAGATCTCATACCGTATGTTAGTTGAGGGAGAAATCAAAACAGAGCATGAGGCCATAGTTAATCCTGATATTGTAAGTTGAAAAGCAAATTATAAAATATTATTTAGTATCATTTTGTGTTGACTCTTGTTCTAGACTACTAGTTTTGAGGACATGCAGGAATGTTCTCAAGAGCTATAGTCATATTAACGAGTTTATAATTATAAAAATTGTCCTAAGATTATTTTGATGATACTGTTGTTGCTATATGGAACTATGCTAAGTTTTATAACTGAAGAATTAGCAGAGGTATGAAACTGCTCAAAGATATTTCCTTGAGTTACAAAACTCAGAAGCTTTGATCAGTCATGCCCACTTGAATGAGCTTGTAGTAAAACTAATGATATTCACTGGTTGCTATTAGTTACTGTGTGTGAGTTAATTACATTTGTTGCTCTTGAAAGATGTATTCAACAATAGTGTGAAATGGACATATCCATATCCATATATATATATATACAGAGTCTTTATAGACATTGTCCAAAACAATTTTAGGATTGGCTGGCACATGCAACATGCCAAGTAGAAAAAACAGTTATAGAATACTAGAAGATATAACGTTCCATACAACAATGTTACATATAACAATAAATGAACAAAATTATAATTGAAAAATCCTATAATTGTTTTGGAAGAAACTAACTTCACAACAAAGCGCTAACTAAAGCTAAAAGGATCAAATAATTATCAACAGTGTTTGTGGAAGTCTATAGCTATAGAATTCTAGAAAAATATAAACAAAGAAGCTTTGAGCATTGTTAGTCACACCTATCATCATAGTGCTTGTGGTAAGTGTTAATATAATACATTGGTTGCTATATTGGTAAAGGATGTGGTTTAATTTTATTTGTCCTTTGATGTATCAACAATATATTAAAATAATGAAAATAAACTTAACTAGTTACATATATGTGGTCCAAAACAATTATAGGACTGCTAGCAGTTTTGTGTACCATTTAATTTAAAATATATTATAATTAAGAGTATGTTACTTCCGATTTGAAAAAAAGTTATAGTAGTATGTTAAAATTTAATAGAAACTGTTATGTGTGTCACTAATATTGATTGACTTATAGTTATTACTGAAGCACTATTTCAGAAGAGATTAAAATTGAGCACCGCAATTAGACAAAGCAATAATTTGTTTTAACACCAAGAATGTACAAAATCTTTTAATTGTATTATATATCTATATTTTAATTTTTAAATTTGAGTTATTCTCTCTATTACTTTTCAATTTTAGGACAGAAGTCGTGTTGATTTTCAAGTTGGAAATGCATGTGCACTACCAAATGATCTTGGGCAATTTGGATTGATTGTTTTAGTCAACAGTCTTCATCATTTTCCTGACCCATTGCTCTTCCTAACAAACGCAAAGGATCTTATAGTCCCTGATGGCATAATGGTTATAGTTGACTTGTATTACTGGCACGATATGCTTGACCTACCCAAGGTTTGCTCACAACAAAGTCTATATACGCACATGTACACACATTTACATTAGAGTCGCTTACATTTTATCATTCTATTCCACTTGTTATATATGGCCGTTGAAAGCAATGAATAATTGTTTAAACTTTGTGGCATCTATAATAAATATCAGTATGCTTATTAAGTTCTGTTGTATGTAATAATTGAAACCAACCAATAAAATATAACCATATACTTTAATTGAAAGTTTTTACTATAAGATTATAGCACTTGCAAAACAACTATATGACAATTATAATTAGTGGTTTGATTATATATGACCTATAGTATGTGGTTATGTTTGTACTCATGTTATGTGTTTATATTATGTACTTATATATTGACTAAGATGAAGCCTATGTTATTATATAAGCAGATGACAGCCTGAGGAGGAAGACTATATTTACTTAGACCCTACCTAATCAACTTATTTGTCACAACCATATCTGATAGTTCATCACATCAAACGGTTTTCCTAATGAATTATTAATATAGGTTATACCTACACATAACTAACATTGTACATACCATGACATTGTGTAGCCAAATGACTATTTTTCTGAATAAGGAAATACTCTATTGCCATGCATTAGACTCCTACTTGCTTAATGCAAGAAAGGATGTTTGATGACTTCAGTTCAATTCCTTGGATTTGAGCCACTTTTTTGGCTCACTGATGAGAATACTCCTAAGGTATGATGTTGCAAATGTCACCATCAAAATGGAGAACAAAGTGTGGATAGCTAGACTTGAATTCTTTTGAAAAGTAATCAATTTTTAACACTTGGAATTAGCAAAGCAACTGCTAGTTAAGAGAAAGGTGTTTGTGAGTTTTTAGAAGGTAGAGACATCTTTATTACATTTTGTTTTGTTTTGATGCTAAAGCATTATTTTATAATATTCTTTGAAACTAAGTTAGACTGCAGGTCCTTAGTGCATAACTTGTAATCATGACTAGCTATGTTTTTGTTCCTTGTAAAATAACATCTTTCACTGCATCATCATAGTTAAGTCCAAGGAATTAGACTGAAGTTACCAGATGCACCTTCTTTCATTAAGCAAGTGGTCATATGAAGATGATATTATACACTCTACTAAGTCTCAGATCAGAGCCTTATTGCTTTACTATATTACCTCAAGCAATCTATGGATTACTTGATAATATTATCTTCATAATTATACAATACATGTATATATTATATTGTATTTATTATAGGATCGTTGGATATCAGGTTATACAAAGGAGAATGGAGACCAAGTACGTGGATTGGATGGATTGAAGCAAGTGCTACAAGACAACTTTGAATTATTGGAAGTATCTGAGATTCAACAATTAGTCAAATGGCAAACAAGGGCATATATGCTAGTTTTCTCTGAAGCTACTGTATGGAAGAGAAAGTGATAGTATATAGTATTGAAGTAGATAATGTAACAGAGTATAAATTATAAAATTTTAATTATTCTCTGTTGGGTTAATCAAACTTTCTGGTCATGTAATAGAATTATTTTTCTTTTGTTCAATTAGTAATAATGGAAATGATTATTTTGCATTAGAGAACTTTTTTGTATTGGACAGAGCAGACACTCATTTTAATATAAAATTAATATATTATGTAAAAGTGTACGTAATTTTAGTAGTGACAAAAGCCTTGTTGGGTTACTCAATAGATGTACTTTCCATTCCAAGAAAACCATCCTGATCGACAACCAAGAATAATTACAGCAAATTTTTGTTACAATGGTGGAATATCTTAATCACTCTAAAAAATTTTAAAAAGTTAAATGTACTTAAACATTTCAGTTGTTGACACTCAGTTATCTATTTTTTCATACTTGTTGTCTTTCTTACTTATGAAAAATAAACCAATTGAAACAGCAATGGAACTGATGAGTAGAAAACGCTCCATCCAAAGAACATCTTAAGGAACAATTAGATGTAGAGATGGTTGGATCTCAGTTTACTAAAACACAGTTAACACTGAGATAAAGCCAATCTACTATACTTTGCACATTTCCTTAATTCATTTATTATTTTTCTATACTTGTTTGCAGTCTTTAGAGGAGATGCATATGGAGATGAAAGTGGAGCCCTTGACATTAATGAATCGTATATGTTGTTAGGTATATTGTGTACATTTAATGGCTGTATTATATTACACACCTACAAAAAGTAAAATAATTTATAAAAATGGCTCTCCATTCTAATACTATTATAATTTTAATTTCTTTTTATACTCTTAGTCACAGATAATATTTTCAGGCTAATTATTTATTGCCTGTACTATGTTTAGTGAAATTTAGTGACTATGCTGTAACATAAGCTAAAATTTTATATGCTAAAATTAACTTCACAATTATAATTGAATAAAATGGTTGGAACACAGAAAAATTAATACATGCTAAGTTACTAACCCCAAATTGCTTTAAAAATCTAGAGGATGCAAGTAATAGTCAGCTTGAGGTACATGGTACTGAAAAATCTATATCTTATCTTATTGAATTGAACACTATTGCATCAAGAGAGCTATTAAACAATTGGTATTTGCATATAGCAGCTATTCAGTCAAGATACTTGAAATTCAGTTTAGAAAGGATTTTCTAAAGAATAAATATTTTCACCAAACTTTACAATGAATCAAAACATTTTCACTATGAACTTGATTGCAAAATTAATGTGCATTGACCCATTTCCACTTTGATAAACTAAATTGAAATTGAGATTAATTGACCCATAACAATTGACAAATGAGAATTAACCAAAAATAAACAATGAATGCATTATAAACATTGAGTAATTAATGGAAATCAAGCATTGCAAATACAAATTCCATAGCAAAAATGCTGTAGTATATAGCTGTAAATAATTTCTTTTATTTCACATAAATGTCAACAGATCGAAGGCTACATACTTCTAGTTGTGATAATAAGATCTATATTACTATCTTTAGACAAGATTTGTTTTCACTCTATTGAGTGACAAACTATATTCATATAGGCTAGACATTGGGTTGAAGGTTATAGAGCACAAGGGCAAAGCTTAAGTGGTCTATTTCCAGTAAAAACCTCCAGCCATTGTCTAATTAAGTTACTTCAAGCAACAAAATCAACCCAACCCAAGTGACCCCAGTCATACCTCAATTCCAACTCAACTGTAATGACTCAGCAGAATTCTAGCCCTTTAATTAATTATTCGCTGTAATTGTCATTAACATCAAAGGGAATTGTACATAAATTGTCTAACTACCAATAGAGCCTTATCTTTTTGGTTAACATCAAAGATAATTTTTGGTCTTGCATTGTGGTATGGCTGGGAAGGTTGGGTTGGCCTTCTGGCTCAAAATTCTCTAGACAATGGGTTAGAAGTTTCTATAGTTTTTATATGACAATTACATTGTATAATTAAAACCTTAAGCTTCTCACTCCAGGAAATAGTCATTAATGAAGCAAGTATCAGAAAAGATATGCAGCTTGCCCCCAAATAACAAATTGACATGCAGATACTGTTGGAACTAAATACTTCATTATCACTGCTTACAAATTAGAGGATACAATAGTGATCAGAAAATGGGCTTTTTAGTGAATTTCTTGATGTCATTATTCTTCTCTGCAAATATTCTAAGAGATACAAGAGCAAAGGACAGAGCAACAAGAAATATATAACATTTCACTTTTAAGGGAACAACAGTGGTAGTCTTCCCAGTTGGTACTGGAATCTTCACAGTCTTCATTTTATTGATTTGGTTGAGATCACTAACAACAAAAGGCTGCTGATAACTAAATGAATAACGACATAATTTTGCAATCTGCAAGGAACTATATTCTAAAATAACCAATTTATTTCCTCAATGAGAATTTTGAATTTAGACATTGGAATTTTCCATTTCTAATTTTTCCAATTCGAACGCACGGAGAAAATTGGAAAGTATGTCCTCCATTGGTTTTTGGTCTCATAAAGACGCCTTTGCGTGGCGTGACTTTTCCAATTTAGCTCGTATGGTGTTAGCAGAATAAAATACATAGCATACATAGTTTACAGATGGTGCTTCATAATACACAACCAAAATCAGGAACCCAGGAAACATTTTGCTGATGCTCGATTCTAAGAGCTCCGCGTTGTACTGACTGCGCATGCATCATAGTATATGATACTTGACAGATGGAGCTTCATACTCTCCAGCTTATTCCTACCCTGAGTTATAACAGATTTAAGTGTAAAACTCAACCTAGAGTATAGGTTAAGGAGATACAACACATAGCTCTGATGACTAATGGAGAAAGCAAGATGACTTTGAATTATTGGAAAAGCAGAGCCCTACTCCCATCCATTATCTCATCATCATGTCTACCTAGAATGTCCTGTTCTTTGAGCATACTTTCAGTGTCATCGATTAGATCTATGAGTGCATAGTGATGAAGCTTGAAGTCATAGTCTAGACTCTCCAGTTTCTGTGACATCTGTCGCGCAAGATCAAGGGTGGCGGGCTGATCAGTTTTGCTCTCCAAATCCTTCAGACGAGTGAAAAGTCAAGTTATCGACGCATGAACGACACCTCGTCTCTTCCTAAGTGTAGTAGGATCTTTAGCCATTTTTTTTTCAACGAGGTGAAAATGGGAATCAAAAATGGAGGTGCTAAGAGAGCATGTGGTCGAGTACGAAAGGATGAATACGATGGAGATAGCTGAGTTTTGAGAGAGAACCATCAAACTATTGATGTTCTTGCTAGAATCCGGTTCGGTTGACCAAATATGTTGAGTTCTCTCCCGGATTGAATGAGACACAAAAATTGACATTCAACGAGAACTCTCTTTTCAAAAAGTGTGTGTTTCCAGTTACACGAGATCAATTAATTAAGAAAATGATAATTAGTATAAATGATGGTCAAACAGGAAGTGAATGATAATACATAAATAAACTATAATGAACATTAACATACCGCCGGCCAAGACCTGATGGTCTTTAACAACAATAAAGAGTCATAATTAATCATCTTGAGAGGGTAACAACAAGGCTATTTTAGAGATTGGTCTCTTGTAGGTTCCTGAGTTCATCTTCACAGTGACTACTCGCATGAGATCATCTTTGCCTGCATGAATCTTAATCACTCTGGCAAGTGGCCATTTCGAGGGAATTAAATTATCCTGTTGCAAAATCACAATGTCTCCAACACAAATATTTCTTGATGGATAGTGCCATTTTGTATAGCGTTTCAGACTAGTGATGTACTCTGACGACCAACGTTGCCAGAAATATACAAGTGCTTTTTCATAGGTGTCACGATGAAGGAGAACGAGGGAACGGTATGAGAATAAGGGATCAGGCAGAGCTTGCAATGGTCTGCCAATGAGAAAGTACCCAGGAGTAAGAGCTCCTGTTCCATCATCATCGAGTGAGAGAGAGACGAGAGGTCTACTGTTGAGACATGATTCCACTTGAGTGAGAACCGTAGTAAACTCTTCAAATGTCAGCTTCACACTGCCAATTACACATCTCAAATGCATTTTCATACTTTTCACTGCTGCCTCCCAAAGGCCACCAAAACGAGGAGCATGTTCAGGAATGAACTTCCACTGTATATTTTGTGTTGAACAAAACTCAGAGATAGCATCTTGCGACCTCTGAGTTTTCAGAAATGCAATAAGTTCTTTGATCTCCCGAGCTGCGCCAACAAAATTTGTCCCGTGGTCACTCCATATAAGAGTTGGTTTCCCTTGTTGAGGTATGAAGCGCCTTAGGAAGTCTTCAGTTGTTATCTCTGACACCAGTTCTAAATGCTAGGAAGGCTTCAGTTGTTAACTCTGACACCAGTTCTAAATGCACAGCTTTCACTGAAAGTGAAACAAAAACACTGGCATAGGTTTTAACTACAGTAGGTTTCATCACATGTCCATATTTGATGTAGAAAGGGCCAGCATAGTCCACGCCAACCTTGTCAAAAACGAAATCAGGAGTGAGACGTCCAATAGGTAATTGACCTAGCATCTGATGTTGAGGCTTTGCTGAGGTACGTCGACGAATGACACAACTGCGGGTGATTGATCGAATTGCTTTACGTCCTCCAAGGATATAGAAATGGTGATTCAGAGAACAGTCTGGTTATGTATGACCAGCATGAAGTAAGTGAAGGTGTTCAAAATGAATCATCAGCTTAGTTACAGGATGTTTTCCAGATAGGATGACAGGATGCTAACTTGAATATGACACCTTCTTGTCGCAGTCTCTGCCATCCACACGTAGAATGCCAGATGAGTCAAGGATTGGATGGAGGGATAGCAAAGAACTAGAGCTACATAGGATTTTACTTTCCTTAATAGTCTCAATTTCCTCAAGAAAGCAATCTTCTTGAGCAATGGATATTTAATAGGTTTCAGCTGTGTGTAGCTCCTGAGTAGTCAGAGATGAAGACAATTGGAGAGAAGAACCATTCTTGTTGGTATGACAATTATTGACAAAACAAAGGATCTAAGCTGTGACACGTTTCAACTTGGTATAACTGGAGTAATGATCAATAGAAATGATTGGCACCTTGTTCTGAGTTACTGTATGGAGTGTACATACACTTTCCTCTGTTGTCTCAATATGAGGGAGGTCTGACTGATGAGGCCATGCTGTGGGTGGCTGGGTCAACCAATTGGGACCATTCCACCATAACTGGTGTTCCAACAGTTCTATTGGAAACAGACCTCTTGATGCACAGTCAGCTGGTTGTCGGTTCAATGGACATGGTTCCAACGATCGGGTGCTATCAACTCCACTGTGTAAGAGACTCGGTTGGCAACATAAGTGTTAAACCGTCTGGGGTTTCCAATTAGCCAGCCGAGAACAATAGTGCTGTCAGTCCAGGCATATATTTGAATGAGCGACAAATTGAAAACCTGCTGGACATGACGAATTAGCTGAGCTAAAAGGTACGCTCCACATAACTCCAAAAAAAGGATGGTCAATCGCTTGATGGGGGCCACCTTGGTCTTAGAGGTCATTAATTAAACTTGTATTCCTCCATCTAGGTCCATAATACGCAGATAAATGACAGCTGCATATGCCTGTTCCGATACATCACAAAAGCCATGGAGTTCCATGGAGATAATGTGAGCTTCCTTGGAGAAGTAGCATCGAGGGATGTATTTTGTAGAGAGGAGGTTGAGTTCAGATCTCCATCAAGACCAGATATCATGAAATGAGTCGGGTACTGGGTCATCCCAACAGATTGTCAGCTCCCATAGCTGTTTCAATAAGATCTTAATCTTGATGATGGAAGGAGAAAACCACCCGAGGACATCAAAGATTTTGGCGATATCAGATGCCAATATGCGTTTGATAGTAGGACAACTAGAAGGTGGCTTAGCAACAGTCAGACGGAAATGGTCTAGATTTGCATTCCACTCTATTCCAAGCGTTTTAACATATTCTATGTACGACTCGGGAATTGTATACATCGACTGAGAGTCTCATAGCTCAGAAGATACGTGCTGTAAAACTACCTGGTCATTTGAATTCCACTTACGCAACAAGAAGCCGCCATGAGAGAATAGGTCTTGTAGTTGCCTTTGTAACTCAATTGCTTCTATGTGGAATCAGCACCAGTCAATCCATCATCTACGTAGAAATCTCTGTTTACTTCATCAACGGCCAGTGGTAGTCCATGGTGAAATCAAGGGCGTTATGCTTGACCGACATGTTGGCAGCGAACGAGGAGGCGGAGACACCAGAGATGACTTGGGTCATGCAGTAGTCAAGTAGAGGATCCTTGGGATTCCTCCTCCAAACAAACTGATGTAGATCTCTATCGGATTTAGTGAGTTCAGTGACCCGGTACATGCGACTGACATCAGCAACAAGAGCCACACGGTGTAAATGAAAACGAAGTAGTACATCAAGGAGAGGTGGGTGAATGGTAGGTCCAACCAACAATATATCATTTAGGGAGACTCCAGTAGCAGACTTGGCTGAAGCGGCAAACACAGCTCTGATCTTTGTGGTTGTGCTCGACTCCTTTTTTACTGCATGCATGGGAAGACAGAAAACGTCTTGTAAAGACTTCTCCAGATCATCCAAGGGAACTAGTTCAGCATGCCCCCTCTCAAAGTACTCAATCATCACAGAATCAAAGTCATCAAACTGCTCCTTGTCATATAGAGATTGCTCCAATGAGAGGAATCTTCTCACAGCCTGAGATCTGGATTCACCCAATGACTTAGTATGTGGTTTCTTGGGCAGAGGAACAATGAAACAACCATCTTCTGATCGTGAGTGTTTGTCTTTGAAGTGTTGCACAACTAAACGCTCTTCTGGAGTAAGATAAGATTAATCCTTTAGACATTCCTCTATCTCCCTGAACTTTTGCAAAAAATCATCTCCAGTGGTGACGGAAACATGATGAGAGGCTATGGAGTGACTTGAGGCATAGACATAGAGCTTTCCAGCCAGGACCCAACCAAACTCTGTCTCAAAGGCAGACGGAGAGCCAGGAGCACCAGTCCAATGGCCCTGACAAACAAAGATGTCAACTCCCTAAAATATGTCTATTCTTCTGGGGAGACCAAAGTCTGGGTCCGCTAGGGGAATGCCCTGCAAATGTCTCCACTTCAAATCAAAAGAAATGGGGTGAAGTGGCAGGTCACACATCACACGAGGTACAACAACAGCTGTCACCTTGAATTTCTTAGAAGGAGACCGAACAGCAAATATAATGAGATTAGCGATGGCTTGGTGAGGAGAGTTGTGAGAGAGACCAGCGATGCCTGAGATTTGCACACCTTGTCGGGAGCGTGGAAGATGCAGGCTTTGAGACAAACACTCTGATACAAAGGAGGCTGACGAGGCAGAGTCAAGAATGGCTCTAGCTTCCACGGAGGATCCATCAGGAGCATCAACCAAAACACAACAGGTCACTAGCCAAGATTTTGAAGAAAGTCCAGCGGCAGTATTCGACACAACAGATTGAGAAGTACTAGCTGTACCAGTGGAAGTTGATGCATTATCCTTGTGTTCCAAGTGTAACAAGGTATGATGTGGCTTCTGACATTTCCTGCATCAATGCAGAGACGTGCACTCCTTCACAAAATGCCCTGGTTGGAGACAATTCATGCAAAGGTGGTGTGACTTCAATGTAGAGACCATCTCATCATGAGGTAGTGACTTGAATTGCAGACATGCATATAGAGGGTGTTTGTAAGACTTACAAGTGACACAGTTGTGTCTTGTAGAATTCACAGTACTGGCTGTAAACGAGGTTATTGACTTTCCAGCATTAGAACCATTCTTCACTGAGTGATAAAGGAACGAGATGGCTCATAGTCCATTGCCTTGAGAGCTCAGAGATGTTGTTGAACGACATCATAGAGTCAGCAGAGGTCTTTGCCAGTTCCATCTCTGAGAGGAGTGGCCTCAAGGATCATACGAACATGCGTCTGGTGGATGAGCCGTGGGCAATCATAGCATGCCTTCAGGCTTTCAATGGCTTCAGAATAGCAATCACCAGTTCAAGACAGACCTTCAATGACCCCCTTTGCTGTACCATCCTTAAGTGAATGTCGGAGATACACCACTTTCTCAGCATCAGGCAAACCAGATCAGCTATGAATTGAAATAGAGAATTGCTCCCAAAAGGTCCTCCAGTTTATGATGTTCCCATCAAACTTAGGTACGTCCAATTTGGGCAGCTTAACTCTCTTGCTATCGAGTGAGGGTAGAGTTGAGTAAAAGGGTTGACCAGACAGGAATAGCAACCTCTTGATTTTAAGAGAGCAATCAAACAACTCTTTATCAAGTTGTGTTTGTGAGGTATAGAACTGAACGGATTCCTCTATACCAATGGACAAAAGATAGCTACAGATGTCTCCCAAATCAACCTTGAGATCACCAAGTTGCTCTTCATATTGACGAAGAAGATAAACATCATCAGGCCCTCCAGACAAGGAGCCAATTCTTTCGTTTACAGTAAATAAATTTCTTCCAAGACGAACTAACCTTCAGGAAGCTATCTTACGAGGACCAAATTCGGAGGAGGAGTCACAGACTACAATCAGCCGCTTAATACGAGTAGACAATGTGGCCATCTCGTCATCATGTCCATCTAGAATGTCCTGCTCTTTGAGCATACTTTCAGTGTCCTCAATGAGATTGATGAGTGCATAGTGATGAAGCTTGAAGTCGGAGTCTAGACTCTCCAGTTTCTGCGACATCTCTTGCTCGAGATCAAGGGTGGCGGGCTGATCAGCTTTGCTCTCCAAATCCTTCAGACGAGTAAAAAGTCGAGTTATTGACGCATGAACGACACATCATCTGTTCCTAAGTGTAGTAGGATCTTGAGCCATTATTTTTTTTAATGAAAAAGGTGAAAATGGGAATCAAAAATGGAGGTGCTAAGAGAGCATGTGGTCGAGTATGAAAGGGTGAATTCGACAGAGATAGCTGAGTTTTGAGAGAGAACCATCAAACTATCAACATTCTTGCTAGAATCTGTTTCGGTTGACCAAATATGTTGAGTTCTCTCCCGGATTGAACGAGACACAAAAATTGACATTCAACAAAAACTTTCTTTTCAAAAAGTGTGTGCTTCCAATTATACGAGATCAACTAATCAAGAAAATGATAATTAGTTTAAATGATGGTCAAACAGGAAATGAATGATAATACATAAACAAACTATAATGAACATTAACACATAGTCATGAGGCAGAATTAGTACAGTTTGGCTAGCAAGACTTACACATATATAAACTAAAGTTATTACTATTTCACACAATGAATTTATAAAAATTCTAATGTTATTATCACTCAATCTAGTTAGTTATTGGTTATTTTAACTCTCCATATTCGCTATTCTTCTTATGAGATAGAAGAAGCAAAACAGCTGCAAAGCCAATGAATCCAATAAGTAAGAGACACTCCACCCACGCACAAGCCTATAATAATAAGAAAGATAAAAAATTAGCCAGGTTAATTACTGTATTATGTTTAATAAAATTATATTTTTAAAATCATTAAAAACCTTCTTCTAAGAAAAGCTAGGATTGTTACCATACAGCAAGAGTGGTAATTTATTTTATTTCTGCTATATATAAGGCATAGTGCAAATCAAACAATTCATTGCTTTAAGTGAATAAAGAATTGTTACAGATTGTTGCTTATGTTATAAAATCACTAACCATTGAGGACTGAATACTATGAAAGAAGTGGACTGCTTCTGGCATCTTGTCTATGTCAGAGCACCTGCATGTTGACAGAGTATAAATAAGATCACAACATGTTACTACACATTATTGACATAGAGGTATAGTAAAATTACAATATGTTGTTAACTCAACTTTTTAAATAAACCAGCTTCAATTACTGTTTTACATGTTTTACTCAGCCCTGATGATATAACTATAGCAACAACCAGAGACATCAAAACAGCCAATGTGATAACAAAGATGGCCACAATATTAAAAATAGTAACACTGAATTGCAAAAAGAATAGCATATTATTAATTTATGATTATATATATATATATATATATCAGGCCTGGGGTAATAGTAAAATGTAATAATGACAGTAATAGTAATAGTAACGATAACATTTTTTCATGTAATAGTAATAGTAATAGTAATATATGTTTGATAATAGTGGTGTAATAGTAATAGTAATAATAATAGAAGGGAAAGTAATATGTAATTTCATATGAATTGCATTACTGTTTAGTCCTGTATTGTGTTAGTTAGCAATTTAGCATGTGTCTCTGTCACTCTCTGATCAGTTAGCAAGGTATAGCAACATACATATGATGCTTAGTAGGCAATGATGGCACAAGAAACAAATTATACCAACTTCAAAGTTCAAACCATAGCACATAGTGACAAAGGCAGTATTTAAGGCACATAGAATAGGCTGGGCTTCATTACAGCTGCATTTTTACTAACTTTTCAAGCTAAGTGTGCTTATACTGATGGCTACTGAATCCAGAGTGCTATATAGCGAGCGGGTAAGATTTTCCGACCTGACAGGTGCTCCCTGAGTGACTCTGTATTTCAAAAACTAATTGACATAAAATGCAATGGAATGTTAGTGATGTTACAACTGCTTGATTTCATTTCTTAAATACAAATTACAATCTTAACCTTGTCATGAAGTAATAGTAATAGTAATAGACTTCAAAGTAATAGTAATAGGAAAATTTTGAAGTAATAGTAATAGTAATAGATTACATTGCAATGTAATTGACCCCAGTCCTGATATATATATATATATATATATATGTATATGTATATGTATATGTATATGTTGTACAATACCTTCTCTTAATTATCACTGAAAGAACAATAGTCACTAGTGCAGTAAGTATCAGAAAAGATACTGTAGCTTGTCCTCCAATAACAAACTTACAGATACTGTTAGAACTAAATCCTTGATTATCATTGAGAAAGAGAATGCAATAGCGATCAGAAAATGGACTATTTTCAGTGATTTTTTTGATATCATTATTCTTCTTTGCAAATACTCCAAGAGACGCCAGAGCAAAAGTCAGAGCAACAAGAAGTATAAGACATTTCACTATCAAGAGGATAATAGTGGTAGTCTTTCCAATTGGTACTGGAATCTCCACAGTCTTCATTTAGATGGCAGTTCTAGCAGCGCAAAGGATACAAGCTGACATTGACTATAACGGGAGATATTTGCTCCGCCTACACATAATTAGGGGATTGTATCTTAAATTCAATTTCACTGAAATAAATAATTTTTATATTCAAAATCAAATCAACTTTTATAAAAGAAAACCTCGCAAGTATTATACTACATTTTAATTTATTTTAACTTATTAATACTTTATAAGCATTCTAAAAAAATAAAATTCTACATCTACATTTCATCAGCATAGTTATTATCCAAAGTCCTCTGGTGTAAAGTCAAAAATTAGACTTTCTCTTCTCATTAGAGTAACTGCTGCTGAGCCTGGACGATTGCACTCAGAAGATGATGAAACATCATTATTAGGCAATGTCTTTTCACACTCATTGACAATTTTTGACATACATTCTTTTTTCTCTATATAACTTGATTAGACTCTCAAACAGTGGAGTTAGTGTTAGTATTATAAGAACAGATTAAGCTACACCAGTAGATATGCCACTAGCAATAACTTGACTGTATTGTCCATTTGTCACTATACTACTGAGAGTTACAAAACCAATGTTGAGATATGACAAGATTTCAATTGTATTCAGTTCTCACATACCCCCAACTATCCAAGCTAAACTTGCTAATAATAAAACAAATCCAAGAATGATGATGTTGTTGACTTGATAGTTCATACTAGATGTATAAGAGAAGAGACCTGTTATTACAATATGTACTATTAGTAAGAGTCCTGTCCAGAACCGGCAACTATCCTTAACTATCCGTAACTTTAATGTTGAAGCCACTGAGAGGAAAATACCAGTAATGTATAGACAATCCCAATAAAGAGAAGAATGCTAGAGAATATTAGTAAAGGAAGACGTGGATTACTTGAGTAGTCTAATGTTGCATCCACACTCCAAATGAACCACCTATTGTTAATACAAGAGAGTGTTGTAAACATAAAGATATTGGTTATGTTACGTAATAATTTGGTATAAGACATGAGGAATAATGTTGCTAGTACTGATACAGCATTTCTACCACAATGGAAATGCAAACTGCAGCCATGTTTTCCAATAACCATCTAATCCATTGTAGAAACATATCTGTTATATCATGTGTAGCTAGAGCAATTCTTTTATTGTATATAATAAATATCTACGTGGCCCAATGGCCAACTGCACTGTAAAATTGATTGGTTGATTAACCATTATTCGGTTATACAGGTTGCATTTACAAACTTATTTTTGTTGGAAAAGTAAGCATAATATTGTTTTCATTACTAATGTACTACTGCTTATGTAGCTACATAGCCATTAATGTTATAACACATTAGTAATCAAAATAGTATTAAGTTTACTTTTGCATATGCAACCCATATAACCATGTATTGGTTAAACCAGCTATTCAATTTTTACAGTGTGAGCATGCGCAAATACATAAACATAAGATACCACAACAGGTATCTCAATTAATTTTATATTTATTCCATTATATGGTATAGCTATTGTAGTTTTATCAGACTGTAAGACCTGGTATGAAGCAGGTTATACTACCAGTGGTGTATATCTTATCAATCCTGCTCCATTTGAGGTCAGCTGTAGTACATTTATTTCCATATCATACTACATGTATCTATAGGCCTATTGTAACATGGAGACTGATGGTGGTGGATGGACTGCGTTTTAAAGAAGAATGGATGGTTCTGTTGACTTCTATCTCAACTGGGTTGATTATGTTCATGGTTTTGGTAACACTTCAGGAGAATATTGGTTAGGACATGACAACATCCATTGTTTAGTTAATGGGAGTGTATCTACAAAACTACAAGTTGATATGATAGATAAAAATGGTAACAGTACATATGCCAGTTACTCTACCTTTTAGATTTTTGGTTCTACCACTAATTATAGACTCCATGTATCTGGATATAGGGGTGTGGCTGCAGACTCACTGGATATCATAACCTCATGGAATTTAGTACTAAAGACAATGACAATGATCAATGGAGTGGTGGTAGTCATTTGCTGCATGGTGGTATAATGGTTGCCATATCTCTATTAAATGGTCTATATGGTGTCGATGGTGCCAGAGGCATTCATTGGGATTCTTGGCAAGACTATTCTCTACCATTTGCAGAAATGAAACTACGTCATATCTAATAACAAACATGTCCTCAGTAATACTTGTTAAGTAAAGACATTATTTAATTATTTTGTCCCTTACTTCATAAAATATATAGTTTGTAATAATTGAATTTTCTTTAAAAATAAAATCAGTCACATTTCTGCATCTGTAACATCTGTTATCATTCCATTCCAATTTAAAGAAATTAATCAAATGGTTTACTTTATTATTGTTCTCAAGAGTCATATAAAACAATTGATATACTAGTTGTGATTCATTAGATTGTTTAGTTCAGTAATAACAAACTAATTATCAAGCAGCCTATACTTGGTTGAGGTGGAGGCTCCATGTGTTGCCTTATTAATACATCTGTTATGGACTATGTTATTAAACATACAATAATACATTGGATAGTAGTAATTAATAGCTAGTAGGTACACACGTAAGTAGAAATTTTCTTAATTACTAAAACATTTGTTAATGAAGCTTGAGTTGTAATGGCTGCTAATGCCACTGTTTAACTACAGTTACTATCCTACCATATTATAACTATGGTTATCATATTGTTAGTAGTAGTGTTACTAACTCTTAATATTACTAGTATAGCACAGAGATCATCTCATTGTATGACTCCCTACAACATGGATCTGATGTCCTATTAATTAGGTTTATAAACCTTGTGTAAAGTGATCCATTAATTTACATGTACATGTATTATAAAAACAAGGGGATTATTATGCAGAAACAAACAGAAGGACTAGACACAAACTAGGTGGTAATTGAATTATGTCTTCACATATAACCTAAGGACAGAATGGCAATTGGTGAGGTATGCTATAATCACACCCAGTAAGACCACACCCACAAATCTGTGTCTAATTGCAAGCACCACACCCACAAATCAAGCTTTAATAACCACACCTACTAACAATTTTGGGTGTGATTTATATTGACCACACCTCATATTTAATTAATGTTATTAGGTAGTCTCATTTTTCACCCAAACAAACCTTATTATATATGGGGTTGGCAGGAAGATCATTAATTAGTTGCTGGTGACGTCCTTAGCTTTCTCTCTGAATGATATACTCACCTTTGTCCTTTGCTTTAGAGGGTTTACTTGATAATTACTTTAAATTATCCTCAATACTTACCTCTACCAATGGTTTGATATTATATAAATTATGTATGATATATAGGGAAGTGTAGATACACAACATTTTGTCATAACTATGTAATGCTACCAAATATAACACTGCCAAATGTAATACTGCCAAATGTAATACTGCTGGTCATTACATTACATCTCAAAATACAGTGTATGCAATTAACTTACACCCCAGACTCCTTAAGTTATATCAATGTCTTGAGCCGATGTCCAGCGATGCTATATAAATAAAACAAATATTAAAAGTAATGATGTGTTATCAGTTATTATGCATTAGTGGTATATGCTATTAACTTACTCCCCCAGACAATTGAGATAGGTTCATGTCTTGAGCGATGATTCCGATATCCAGCGACGCTATAGAAATAAAACACAAATTAAAAGTAATGATATGTTACGAGTTAATATAAATTAGTAGTTTATGCTATTAACTTACTCCTCAGACTCTTGAGATAAGTTGATGTCTTGAGTCTTGATTCCGATGTCCAGCGACGCTATAGAAACAAAAGGGAATTTAAGAGTAATGATGTATTATGAGTTAATGTAAACTAGTAGTTTATGCTATTAACTTACTCCCCAGACTCTTGAGATAGGTTGATGTCTTCAGCCTTGATGCCGATGTCTAACGACGCTATAGAAATATTGCAGATATTAAGAATGATGTGTTATGAGTTAATGTAAATTAGTATTGTGTGCTATTAACTTGCTCCCCAGACTCTTGAGATAGGTTGACGTCTTCAGCCTTGATGCTAACGTCCAGTGACGCTATAGAAATAAAGCAGAAATTTAGAGTAATGATGTGTTATGAGTTAATATAAATTAGTAGTGTATGCTATTAACTTACTCCCCAGACTCTTGAGATAGGCTGATGTCTTCAGCCTTGATGCTGATGTCCAGTGACACTATAGAAATAAAGCAGTGATGATGTGTTATGAGTTAATATAAATTAGTAGTGTATCCTATTAACTTACTCCCCAGACTCTTGAGATAGGTGGTTGTCTTTAGCCTTGATGCTGATGTCCAGCGATGCTATAAAAATAAAGCAGTAATGATGTGTTATAAGTTAATATAAATTAGTAGTGTAGCCTATTAACTTACTCCCCAGACTCTTGAGATAGGTTGACGTCTTCAGCCTTGATGCTAACGTCCAGCGACGCTACAGAAATAAAGCAGATATTAAGAGTAATGATGTTTTATGAGTTAATATAAATTAGTAGTGTATGCTATTAACTTACTCCCCAGACTCTTGAGATAGGTTGACGTCTTCAGCCTTGATGCTAACGTCCAGCGACGCTATAGAAATATAGCAGATATTAAGAGTAATGATGTTTTATGAGTTAATATAAATTAGTAGTGTATGCTATTAACTTACTCCCCAGACTCTTGAGATAGGTTGATGTCTTCAGGCTTGATGCCGATGTCCAGCGATGCTATAGAAATAAAGCAGATATTTAGAGTAATGATGTGTTATGAGTTAATATAAATTAGTAGTGTATCCTATTAACTTACTCCCCAGACTCTTGAGATAGGCTGATGTCTTCAGCCTTGATGCTGATGTTCAGTGACACTATAGAAATAAAGCAGTAATGATGTGTTATAAGTTAATATAAATTAGTAGTGTATCCTATTAACTTACTCCCCAGACTCTTGAGATAGGTTGACGTCTTCAGCCGTGATGCTAACGTCCAGTGACGCTATAGAAAAAAAGCAGATATTTAGAGTAATGATGTGTTATGAGTTAATATAAATTAGTAGTGTATCCTATTAACTTACTCCCCAGACTCTTGAGATAGGCTGATGTCTTCAGCCTTGATGCTGATGTTCAGTGACACTATAGAAATAAAGCAGTAATGATGTGTTGTAAGTTAATATAAATTAGTAGTGTATCCTATTAACTTACTCCCCAGACTCTTGAGATAGGTTGACGTCTTCAGCCGTGATGCTAACCTCCAGCGACGCTATAGAAAAAAAGCAGATATTTAGAGTAATGATGTGTTATAAGTTAATATAAATTAGTAGTGTATCCTATTAACTTACTCCTCAGACTCTTGAGATAAGTTGATGTCTTCAGCCTTAATGCTGATGTCCAGCGACGCTATAGAAATAAAGCAGATATTAGGAGTAATGATGTTTTATGAGTTAATAGAAATTAGTAGTGTATGCTATTAACTTACTCCCCAGACTCTTGAGATTGGTTGTTGTCTTTAGCCTTGCTGCTGATGTCCAGCGATGCTACAGAAATAATGCAGATATTAAGAGTAATGATCTGTTATGAGTTAATATAAATTAGTAGTGTATGCTATTAACTTACTCCCCAGACTCTTGAGATAAGTTGATGTCTTCAGACTTGATGCCAATGTCCAACGATGCTATTAAGCCTTGATGCCGATGTCCAGCAATGCTATGAAAATAAACCAAAGTTAGAAGCAATAATATATTATATGCTAACATTACAATATATATTGACAATATTACATTTGACAATATTACATTTGGCAGTGTTACATTTGGTAGTGTTACATTTGGCAGCATTACATTTGGTAGTATTACATTTGGTAGTGTTACATTTGGTAGTGTTACATTTTGTAGTATTTGATGAAAATGTCAAAGTATTAGTTAACGTTCACACATTTTAATTATTGATATACTTACCAATTATTGAGTGCTTCATCTGCATGAATGTGAGTATGTGTATGTGTGACAAGATAACATAATACTGTTAAGTTATACAATATGATATTAAATATATGTACCATTATCTAGATATCCAAGCTGTATATCTAGAAGACAAGAAATCATATTATCAAATGATTATAATTAAGTTTATTTTTATGTAATAGATTACGTTATCATGTGATGTTGATATCCCACAACATAAAAACTTGGAAGAAACAGGACATTCTTAAGTAGGTTGCAAAAACCTGATTAAAAACAATAATATATATTTACATTTAACCTGAATTTTATTCAATAGATCAGTAGATAGGACTAGCTCTATAAAGAAAGAGAACACAGCAATATTATGTGAGAAAATGTTTACTTTCTTATTTGACTGCCTACAGTGACAGTGATACCTAATGATATAATGTATAAGTTAATCCACAATCTATGTATGTAGCATTTAATACCTGTAGATATAGTAATATGAGATATCATTGAATAGAATAACGTGTTCGTGAATAGGATGATAAACAGATAAAAAAAATGAAGCAGTAAGATTAAAGTTGACTGACCAATTATCAGTAGTCTACAGAAAATACAACCTGTAACAATTGATAGAACATTTTACAACATTTTATGGACTAGCCTCTTACAAATATTCCATGGACTAGTGCCATTATATTAACTCCAGTCCACTTCTAGTATCATAGAAGGAGTAAGATTTTAGTTAACCAATTGTACAAATTCAGTATAGATCAGTGACACATAGAAAGAAAACACAACATTAATTATAATACAGTCTTACACATTCTTCATTATCCAAGAGTTAGCTCATGAACCTGACAATATATTCTATGCCATTGACAGCTGTTAACTAGAAACAAATCAACTTCTTAAGGTATAATGAAATTATGAGAGACCTTCAATCCTTCTTTGATTCTTGCAGTAGCAATGTCAATATTTAACATTAAGGCGGTAAACTGTACTTGTTCACGTGAGTTGTAGTATACTGACTCAGTATACTATAAACTGTACTTGTTCACGTGAGTTGTAGTATACTGACTCAGTATACTACAGGGTCAGAGTTGTAGTATACGGAGTCAGTACACAAAGGTAAATCTATTATTCATAAGTTAAGAATTTTTGTTATTTACTTGATTAAAATATTGTTAATTTCTTAATTGTAATTCTATACAGAGTATCTGTATAGTTATAAAGCTATAGATGAGGAAGGACAAGATCTCTTTTGTACTTGTATTGAACTGAAGGAGAAAGGAAAATACAACTGTACTTGTTTTGTTAATGATCTACCTACTACTGCTGAAGTACATTAAAAGTGGTATATATTCCCTCTAACCTGTTGATATTAGTTATGTAAAAGAGTGGTTGTCTATAGTCAAACTTACTCTGTGCAAACAACAATTTTAGAAAAAAAATCACTGTAAATTTCCATGCAAATAACACCAAACAATTTTAGAAACCTTCCTTTTCCTGTTATCACTTAAACATAGCAACCAATTGTGTTGAGTTATAAATTCCATTATTATAAACATTCTGATTCTTACCCTAAAGCTTGACTTACTGACCTACTGACCTTTGACTTAATCTATCGATAATAATTCATGCCTTTTCATTTTTGAATTAATTTGAGGAGAATTATTTTAAACACAAATTATGTTTGCATTATTATGACACATAATAATTAAGCTTACTCATTTACTAAAGCAACATCTGTTATTCCAGTCTTGTTTTAAATAAGGTTTAATTGTTATAATTGCTACTACTATAATATGAGCAACATAGCATACCATACATAACTGTAGAGTATACTAGTGATATATAATACATACAGTTAAATTTATTATATATATAGTAGTTAATAACTAAATTAGATAAAAGCAGCTTACAATAAGTGTAGCCATAGTTTAACTATATTGACAATCCTAACATACTATGACAATGGATATCATATTGTTAGTACTAGTGTTACTAGCTCATGATATTACTACTGTAGGACAGGGATCCTCCCACAGTATGACAGCTGGCATTATGTGGGACAACGTCACTGCACTTAGACTGTAAACTACCCTTATTCTGTTTGATTTATTAGCTACTATATATGTAACAAATTTAACTGTATGTATTATATATCACTAGTCTATACTCTAGAGTTATGTATGGTATGCTTTGTTAATCATATGATATGATAGTAGTAGCAGTCATTGTGAAACCATTGTCGAAGGGAGGCACAAATACAGTCACACTTGACGATGCTATTGTTTCTAAGGCAATGTTTAGATCATTGAGCAATTTTCATTTAGAGAGTTGAACATTGAATATTTAATATTGACTGACAATTTTATAAATTCAAAATTAAATATTGAATATTGACTTAAATATTTGGAAATTGAAATTTGAATGTTGACTATTAAGTCAATATTTAATGTTAATGTTTTCCTTTTGAAAAATTCCTGCAATTTCAATGATTAAATATGAATACAATGAAAAGTCTAGATATTAATAAATTTTAATATTTAATTATGTAATAAATAAAAAAGGTGAATAATCGATTAAAGCTATGTGATGATAGCAGCATGCATAGTTTACAGATAGTGCTTCATAACACATAACCAAAATCAGGAACCTATGAAAGCCAAAGGTGAATATTCCAATTCCAATTAATCACTCAATGAAGGGAAGTGACCTCTCTCTTAGAATGGAGCGAAGCGACATGTTTCCGGTTAGTGTGGGGATATAGGATTTTAGTTGTTAAAAAGTCCATCGAAGGATAGAAAATAGAATTGGAATAAATTTGGAAAACATCAAAGTAGAATATGAAATTATGAAGTAGAATTTGATGTTCGCCTTCAGCTTCTGACAACTGCAAACATTTTTCTCAATCTAAAAGAGACGGCTCGTGGCACTTGCGCTTAGCGTTTTATTCACTGCGCATGCGTCATAGTATATGACTACTTTACAGTTGGCACTTCGTACTCTTCCTAGCCTGAGTTACAACAAACAGATTTAAGTGTCAAACTCAAAATAGAGTATACATGAAAGAGACACAAGATACTTATACATGGAAGAATTGAACTGATAGATTTTAACAATTGCTTTACTAAACATTACTGCCTCATACTTTTGAAGTAAAAGATAGTACAATTGTTCATAATGAAAACCATAAAGTCAGTCATCTTGTTAAGAATGTGTATCCTTATTCCATCATTGATAAACATGAGCAGAATTAGTACCTTACAATTCTGGAAGCCTTCTACAGCATGGTTTACATCCCAATTAGACAGACATTCCCTTATGACAGTTTGGCTAACAATACTTACACATACATAGACTAAAATTTTGGCTATTCACATAATGATACTCTAATGTTACTATCAGTCATTAATCTAGGTAGTTATTTTAACTCTCCATATTCGCTATTCTTCTTATGAGATAGAACAAGCAAAACAGCTGAAAAGCCAATGAACCCAACAAGTAAGAGACACTCCACCCATGCACAAGCCTGTAATAATAAGAAAAAGATGTTCAATTAGCTAGGTTAATTACTACATTATGTTTAATAAAATTATATTTAAAAAACCATTAAGAATCTTCTCCTAAAAAAGCTAGGATTGTTACCATACAGCAAGGGTGGTGATTTATTTTATTTCCGCTAAATATAAAGTATATACAGAATAGTGCAAATCAAACAATTCATATATTGCTTTGCTTATGATATAAAATCACTAACCATTGAGGACTGAATAGTATGAAAGAAGTGGACTCCTCCTGGCATATTGTCTATATCAGAGCACCTGCACATTATTGACATAGAAGTATAAAAAAATTACAATATGTTGCTAACTCAACTTCTTAAATAAACAAGTTTCAATTAGTGTTTTGCATGTTTTACTCAGCCCTGATGATATAACTATAGCAACAATCAGAGACATCAAGACAGCCAATGTGATAACAAAGATGACCACAATATTAAAAACAGTAGCATTGAATTGCAAAATATGGCATGTTATTATGACAATATAATATGTGTGTGTGTATGTTGTACAATACCTTCTCTTAATTATCACTGCAAGAACAATAGTCACTAGTGCAGCAAGTATCAGAAAAGATACTGTAGCTTGTCCTACAATAACAAACTGATAGATACTGTTGGAACTAAATCCTTGGTCATCATCAATAAGGAGAATGCAATAGTGATCAGAAAATGGGCTGTTTTCAGTGATTTTTTTGATATCATTGTTCTTATCTGCCAACACACCAAGTGATACCAGAGCAAAGGTCAGAGCAACAAAAAGTAGAAAAAATTTCACTATTAAGAGGATAATAGTGAATAAGTTCCCAACTGGTACTGGATTATTGTTTACAGTCCTCATTTCGCTAATACTGGATGGAGAATGTTGAGATTGCTAAAACTGTTTTTATTAACATTGACTTTGTTCCTGCAAATGTACAGTTACACTGTCTCAAAACAAATGTTTATTCAAGCCCAAAATGACTAATACAAAATCAGGACTGAACTGGAACATTACACACAGCTTGTTGTGAAAAAATCCAGAAATAACAATTAATGATCATCGCTTTGGCCATCCCCTCCTCACATAATCAACAATCTTGCTAAGAATGGAGTCATGCCTGGTTCCAGCGTGAACTTGGTTACAGGTGACTGGTAAGGCTTGAATTTGAGAGAGATTTAAGATGGTAACAGTCTTCATTTCACCCACTGCTTCTTGGTCATGTAATAGAAATCTTGACAGTCCATCAGCATTGCTATGTGTTTCTGTAGGTTTAAAACAAATATTGTAATCATAACCTGACAAAAGAAGTGCCCAGCACTATAAACGAGCAGCAGCTAAAGAAGGAATTCCTTTCTTTGAACCAAAATTGCAGTGAGAGGTTTGTGGTCGGTTATGAGGGTAAATTTTCTTCCTTAAAGATATTGGCGAAATTTACAAACTCCAAAAATCAAAGAGAGAGTTTCTTTTTAAAGATGTGAATAGTTTTTCTCTGCAGTAGTTAGTGTGCATTAGGCAAAGGAAATTGGTTTAAAATACTTGAGAGATTTCGAATAAATTTTCCGTAGTAATTGAGTAAGCCAGGAAATTAGAAATTACAGAAGTTCTTGGACATTAGTAGGTGGGGAGCATTGGTGATGGCTTCCACTTTGCTGGGTACTGCACAAATTCTATCTTGATCAATTTGATGTCCGAGATACTCGACAGAAGGTATAAGGAAGTGACATTTGTCCTTCTTAAGTCTGAAATTGTGCTCTTCTAATCTGTTTAGCACAGCCGCTAAATGTCAAAGATGTTCTTCGTCATCTTTTCCTGTGACTAATATGTCATCAATATAACAAATGACTCCTGGCAGTCCATGTAGGATCTTATCCATGTGCCTCTGAAAAATAGCTGATGCAATTCCAAATGGCAATCTGGTGAATTGGTATAGACTTTGGTGTCTGTTTATTGTGACATACTTCATAGAATCTTCCTCCAGTGCTAGTTGTAGGTAGGCTTGAGAAATATCTAACTTTGTAAAATGTTTTCCATTTGCTAATGTAGCAAACAAATCTTCAGGCTTGGGAAGTGGGTACTGGTCTACAGTGAGAGCTTGGTTTATCGTGACCTTGTAGTCTCCACAGATTCGAAATCGACCATCCTTCTTAGGAACAGGGACAATTGGAGCAGCCCAATCACTGCTATCCACCTTTTTTAAGATCCCTTGTTCTTCCAATCTGTCTAATTCCTTCCCTATAGCTTCTTTGACTGAAAAAAGTACAGGCCTAGGTTTGAAAAATCGTGGAGTTGCATCAGGCTTAACATTTAATATCGCCTTCTTTGGGTGTACTGTTCTCAGTTCATCCTTGAATAATGCTTTGTGCTTGTCAAGTAAGTCATTGAGGCCAATAGGCTTGTTATGAATTGTGGCAATTCGATGCCAATCAAGCCAAATATATTTCAGCCAGTTTCGTCCCATTAGAGTTGGACCATTACCAGGAACTACATAGAGTATGAACTGAGCAGATTGTCCTTGATAACACACGCCAACATGCAACTGTCCTAGAACAGGCATAGGTTCGTTAGTGTACGTTTTTAGCACTAACTTGCATGTTTGTAACTTTATCTCAGGGAAGTATTTCTTTTTTGTGGCTTCCGAGATTATAGATACTGTAGCTCCGGTGTCTACTTCTATGTTTAGAGGTTTTTGGGCAACCTGTAGTGTGACTTGAATTGGCGGACAGGGAGACACTGTCTCACTTAGTGTGTAAGCCCTGACTTCTTCTGAATCAGCATTACCTTGAGACTGTTGATGTACCTAATGAGTACCGTTATACTTTTTCTTTGATTTCTGTGAATTTTCAGGAGAGTTGTACTTCCTCCATGGATTATAACGATAAGCTAGAGCTATGTGTCCCTTCTTTCCACAAGAATTGCAACTTGAATCCTTGAATCTGCATTCTGCAGGGATGTCATTTGATTTTCCACATCTGCAGCATAACTGTGGGCTGTTTTGGGGTTTGTCTGGACTCCCTATAATCTTCTTGATGTGCTGTTCCTGTCCTTTCAGTCTTCTAGAACTGTGGTCAGCAGCTTCCATCCCTTGGGCGAGTTCCATGACCTTCGCCAGGGTAATTTTAGGCTTGGATAACAACCTACGTTGAATGGCTTCACTACGAAGTCCACATACGAATCTGTCTTCCTCCAGGTATGCTTCGAATTCGCACGTAACTGCTAATTTTGTTAGAGCGGCATCATATTCACCAATAGTTTCACCTGGCCTCTGATTCCGCCTGTGGAATGTAAACCTTTCTGAAATAATTAGCCTTTTTGGGTCAAAGTGGTCTTTTAATAATTGAGCAATTGCAGGCAGAGTTAATGTTTTTGGATTCTCTGGAGCTGCTAAGACACATATCAGTGAGTAATGGGTCCAATTGAACTGATGAGAATAGGCACCCTTTTGACATCTGCCACTTCATTTGCTTTGAAGTATAGTAGCACACAATCAAGGTATTTTGTGATTGTCTCTACGTAGGAGTTAAATTTCTTAAGAGGTCCAAATTATGTTATACCAGTAGCCATTGTTTGGTTGGAATCCACAACCCTCGTCGCCAATTGTAGTATTTGGTTAAGTTAAAATAACTTTAATGGATAGAATGAAACTCTAGTATAAGTAAAAACTAAATCCTATTTATACAAAATCAAAAACCAATAAAGAAAAGGTCTAAGTGACAAAACTATTAACACAATTAGTACCAATTTACAGTAAACATACCAACTAACATAATTACAAACAAAACTTAAGTGTTAAAGACTACAAAAGAGTTGAAAGGATATCACAATATGTATATGATAGCAGCCCCTACAATTATGAGATAAATCAAGTTAGGACTGGAAAGTTTGAAAACTCTATTAGAGGGAGGGAAAATCAAGGTAAGACATACAACATCCAGTTACTGACTTTTTATTTCTAAAGACAATATTAAACACAAAACATACTGCTACAAAGATGAAACTACCAAATGCTGCAATATCATAAATTATAATCAATGCTAGATGATTCTGGTGTATAGTATCCACTTCATAGCCATCATAAGGAGGAGTACCATCTAGTGACATAATAATAGTAATATAATGTAGGTTATACAGTAATATAACATTAAAATGACATTGAAATTGTCTTTAAAAAGCGTTAAAATTACATTAAAACTGTGTTAAAATTGCGTTAAAACTGTGATAAGATTACGTTAACATTGTGTTAAAGTTACATTAAGAATGGATTAAAATTTTGTTAAAATTGCATTAAAATTGTGATAAATTGCATTAAAATTGTGTTAAAACTGCGTTAACATTGTGTTAAAATTGCCTTAACTTTTTATTAAAATTGTGTTAAAATTGTGTTAAAAATGCCTTAAAATTGCATTAAAAATATGTTAAGATTGCGTTAACATTGTGTTAAAGTTGTATAAAGAATGCATTAAATTGTGTTAAAATTGCATTAAAAATGTGTTAAAACAGTTAAGATTGCGTTAACATTGTGTTAAAGTTGTATAAATAATGAATTAAAATTGCCTTAATTTTTTATCAAAATTGTGTTAAAATTGTTTTAAAATTGCATTACAATTACATTAAAAATGTGTTAAGATTGCATTAATATTGTGTTAAAGTTGTATAAAGAATGCATTAATATTGTGTTAAAATTACATTAAAATTGTATTAAAATTGTGTTAAAACTGCGTTAATATTATGTTAAAATTGCGCTAAAATTGCATTAATTTTTAGATAAAATCGTCTATAAATTGTGTTAAAAATGTCTTAAAATTGTGTTAAATTGCATTATAACTGTCTTAATATTACATTAACATTGTGTTAATGTTGTATAAAGAACGCATTAAACTTACATTAAAATTGTGTTAAAACTGCGTTAATATTAAGTTAAAATTGTGCTAAAAATGCCTTAATTATTTTTTAAAATTGTCTTAAATTTGAGTTAAAATTCTATTAAAACTGTGTTAACATTGCGTTACAAAGAATGCATTAAAATTATGCTAAAATTGCATTAAAATTGTATTAAAATTGTAATGAAACTGCGTTAACATTATGTTAAAATTATGCAAAAATTGTATTAACTTTTAGTTAAAATTATCTTAAATTGTGTTAAAATTGTGTTAAATTGTATTAAAACTGTGATAACATTGTGTTAACAATGTCTTAACATTGTATAAAGAATTAAAATTGTGTTAAAACTGTGTTAACATTGTGTTAAAATTGATTTAATTTTTTATTCAAACTTGTATAAAAATTGTCTTAAAATTACATTAAAATTGCATTAAAACTGTGTTAAGATTGCAGTAACATGGTGTTTAAGTTGTATAAAGAATGCATTAAAATTGTGTTAAAATTACATTAAAACTGTGTTAAAATTGCATTAATATTATGTTAACATTGTACTAAAATTGCATTAATTTTTAGTTAAATTGTGTGAAAATTGCCTTAAATTGTTAAAATTGTCTTTAAAATGCATTAAAATTAAAACTGTGTTAAGATTACGTTAACATTATGTTAAAGTTGCATTAAGAATGGATAAAAATTGTGTTAAAATTGTGTTAAATTGTATGAAAATTTTGTTGAAATTGTGTTAACATTGTGTAAAAGTTGCCCTAATTTTTTAAAAAATTACGTTAAAGTTGCTTTAAAAATGGGTTAAAATTGCATTAAAGCTATTTTAAGATAGCATTAACATTGTATTAATGTTGCATAAAGAATGCATTAAAATTGTGTTAAAACTGTGTTAAGGTTGCGTTAACATTATTTTAAAATTGTATAAAGAATGCGTTAAAATTGCCTTAATTTTCTATTAATTTTTAGTCATGAAAATTTTGTTAAAATTGTGTTAAAATTGTCTTAAAATTGCGTTTAATCGCATTAAAACTATGTTAAGATAGCATTAACAATCTTTTAAAGTTGTATAAAAAATGCATTAAAATTGTGTTAAAATTGCATTAAAATTATATTAAATTTGTGTTAAAACTGTGTTAACATTATGTTAAAATTGTGCTAAAATTGCATTTTTTAGTAAAATTGTGTTAAAATTGCATTAATTGTTTATTAAAACTATGTTAGAGTTGCTTTAAATATGTGTTAAAATTGCATTAAAACTATGTTAAGATTGCGTTAACGTTGTATTAAAGTTGTATAAAAAATACATTAAAATTGTCTTAAAGTTGCATTAAAATTGTGTTAAATTGCATGAAATTTTTTAAAAACTGTGTTAACATTGTCTTAAAAATGTCTTAATTGTTTATTAAAATTACGTTAAAGTTGCTTTAAAAAATGCGTTAAAATTGCAATAAAACTATGTTAAGATTGCGTTAACATTGTATTAAAGTTACATAAAGAATGCATTAAAATTGCATTAAAATTGTGTTAAATCTGAGTTAAGATTGCGTTAACATTGTGTTAAAGTTGTATAAAAAATGCATTAAAATCACCTTAATTTTTTATCAAAATAGTGTTAAAATTTTATCATATAGCATTACAATTGCATTAAAAATGTGTTAAGATTTTGTTAACATTGTGTTAAAATTGTATAAATAATGCATCAAAATTGTGTTAAAATTACTTTGAAATTGTATTAAAGTTATGTTAAAATTGCATTAACAATATGTTAAAATTGTGCTAAAATACAATGAATTTTTAGTTAAAATTTTGTTAAAATTGTGTTCAAATTGTCTTAAAATTGCGTTAAATTGCATTAAAACTATCTTAAGATTCCATTAACAATCTTTTAACATTGTATAAAGAATGCATTAAAATTGTGATAAATTTGCGTTAAAATTATATTAAAATTGTGTTAAAACTGTGTTAACATTATGTTGAAATTGTGCTAAAATTTCAGTTTTTGTTAAAATTGTGTTAAAATTGTGTTAACATTGCATTAAATCTGTTTTAAGATTGCGTTAGCATTGTGTTAATGTTGTATAAAAAATGCATTAAAATTTGCCTTAATTTTTTTGTAAAAATGTGTTAAAATTGTGTTAAAATTACATTAAAATTGTGTTAAAACAGTTAAGATTGCGTTAACATTGTGTTAAAGTTGTATAAAGAATGCGTTAATATTGCCTTAATTTTTTATCAAAATTGTGTTAAAATTGTTTCAAAATTGCATTACAATAGCATTCAAACTGTGTTAAGATTGCATTAACATTATGTTAAAGTTGTATAAAGAATGCATTAAAATTGTGTTAAAATAGTGTTAAAACTGCGTTAACAATACTTTAAAATTGTGCTAAAATTGCATCAATTTTTGTTAAACTTGTGGTAAAATTGTTTTAAAATTGCATAAAAACATTGTTTTAAAGTTGTATAAGGAATGCATTAAAATTACGTTAAAATTGCATTAAAATTTCATTAAAATTATGCTAAACTTGCGTTAACTTTGTTAAAATTTTGCTATAATTGCATTATTTTTTACTGAAAATTTTCTTAAAGTTGTGTTAAAATTCTCTTAAAATTGCGTTAAATTGCATTAAAACTATGTTATGATTGCATTAACAATCATTTAACGTTGTATAAAGGATGCATTAAAATTGTGTTAAAATTGCATTAAAATTATATTAAAATTGTGTTAAAACTGTGTTAACATTATGTTAAAATTGTGCTAAAATTGCATTTTTTGTTAAAATTGTGTTAAAATTGTGTTAAAAATGTATTAACATTGCATTAAATCTGTTTCAAGATTGCATTGACATTGTGTTAATTTTGTATAAAGAATGCATTAAAATTGCCTTAATTTTTTAGTAAAATTGTGTTAAAATTGCATTAAAATTGTTAAAACTGTTAAGATTGCATTAACATTGTTTTAAAGTTGTATAAAGAATGCATTAAAATTGTGTAAAAATTGCATTAAAATTGTATTCAAATTTTTCTAAAATACGTTAACATTATGTTAAAATTGTACTAAAGTTGCATTAAATTTTTAATTAAAATTGTTTTAAAATTGTCTTAAGATTGTTTTAAAATTGCGTTAAATTCCATTAAATCTGTGTTAAGATTGCATTAACACTGTTTTAATGTTGTATAATGAATGTATTAAAATTACATTAAATTTGTGTTACAACTGCATGAACATTATATTAAAATTGTGCTTAAATTGCATTAACTTTTTAAAAATTGTCAAAAACTTGCGTTAATATTGCGTTAAAACTGTGTTAACATTACTTTATAAGAATGCATTAAAATTGTGTTAAATTGCATTAAAATTGCATGAAAATTGTCTTAAGCTTGCATTAAAATTGCATCAAATCTTTGTTAACATTGCATTATAAAGAATGCATTAAAATTGTGTGAAATTGCATTAAAATTGTTTTAAGATTGGGTTAACATTGTGTTAACGTTGTATAAAGAATGCATTTAAATTTCATTAAAATTGGGTTAAAATTGCATTAAGATTTTGTTAAAACTGCGTTAAGATTGCGTTAACATTGTGTTAACGTTGTATAAAAAATGCGTTAAAATTGCCTTAATTTTTTATCAAAATTCTGTTAAAATTGTTTCAAATTGCATTACAATTGCATTAAAACTGTGTTAAGATTGTGTTAACATTGTTAAAGTTGTATTAAGAGTGCATTAATATTGTGTTAAAATTGCATTAAAATTGTATTAAAACTGTGTTAAAACTGCGTTAACATTATGATAAAATTGTGCTAAAATTGCATTAATTTTTAGTTAAAATTATTTTAAAATTGTCTTAAAATAGACTTAAAATTGTTAAATTGCATTAAAACTGTGTTAAGATTGTGTTAACATTGTGTTATCGTTGTATAAAGAATGCATTAAAATTACATTAAAATTGTGTTAAAATTGCATTAAAATTTTGTTAAAACTGCGTTAAGATTGCGTTAACATTGTGTTAACGTTGTATAAAGAATGCGTTAAAATTGCCTTAAATTTTTATTAAAATTCTGTTAAAATTGTTTCAAATTTCATTACAATTGTATTAAAACTGTGTTAAGATTGTGTTAACATAGTTAAAGTTGTATAAAGTGTGCATTAATATTGTGTTAAAATTGCATTAAAATTGTATTAAAACTGTGTTAAAACTGCGTTAACATTATGTTAAAATTGTGCTAAAATTGCATTAATTTTTAGTTAAAATTATTTTAAAATTGTCTTAAAATAGACTTAAAATTGTTAAATTGCATTAAAACTGTGTTAAGATTGTGTTAACATTGTGTTATCGTTGTATAAAGAATGCATTAAAATTACATTAAAATTGCATTAAAATTGTGTTAAAACTGTGTTAAGATTGCGTTAACAATGTCTTAATGTTGTATAAAGAATGCGCTAAAATTGCCTTAATTTTTATCGAAATTGTGTTGAAATTGTTTCAAATTTCATTACAATTGCATTAAAACTTTGTTAAGATTGCGTTAACATTGTGTTAAAGTTGTATAAAGAATGCATTAAAATTATGTTAAAATTGCATCAAAATTGTGTTAAAACTGCTTTAACATTACGTTCAAATTGTGCTAAAATTGCATTAATTTTTAGTTAAATTATGTTAAAATTGTGTTAAAATGGACTTAAAATTGCGTTAAAATGCATTAAAACTGTGTTAAGGTGGTGTTAACATTGTGTTAACATTGTATAAAGAATGCATTAAAATTAAATTTAAATTGTGCTAAAATTGCATTAAAATTGTTAAAACTGCGTTAACATTATGTTAACTGTGCTAAATTTGCATTAATTTTAAGTTAATTGTGTTAAGATTGTCTTAAAATTGTGTTAAATTGCATTAAAACTGTGAAGATTGCGTTAACATTTTGTTAACGTTGTATAAAAATGCATTAAAATTACAATTAAATTGTGTTAAAACTGCGTTAACATTATGTTAAAATTTACAACTTCAGGATGTTACAGTTAAAGAGGTTATGTCACTCAATGGATACGGAGGAAACATTTTCATTGCTATCTTTAGCAGTTACATTAACTCAGTTCATTTAACATGAGTTATTACATTAAAAGGAAAATCTCTTCATGCATCATCACAGCACTCCACTGGTGGGGGGCTGTTCCTAGCACTCAGTCAACTTACATGTCTTCCTACTACACAACTGAGCATTACTGATAGCATTATTGATAGCAACTTTGCAGGAATGGGTGGAGGAGCAATCGATTCAAGCAATATGATGATAGCAGCATGCATAGTTTACAGATAGTGCTTCATAATACATAACCAAAATCAAGAACCTACGGAAGCCGAAGGCGAACATTCCAATTCTAATTCATCACTCAATGAAGGGAAGCAACCTCTCTCTTAGAATGGAGCGAAGCGACATGTTTCCGGTTAGTGTGGGGATATAGGATTTTAGTTGTTAAAAAGTCCATTGAAGGATAGAAAATAGAATTGGAATAAATTTGGAAAACATCAAAGTAGAATATGAAATTATGAAGTAGAATTTGATGTCTGCCTTCAGTTTCCGGCCTAACCCTATCTCTAGATCTAAAAGAGACGGCTCGTAGTACTCGTGCTCCGTGTTTTACTCACTGTGCATACGTCGTAGTATATGACTGATGGCACTTTGTACTCTTCCTAGCCTGAGCTACAACAAAGAGATTTAAGTGTCAAACTCAACTTAGAGTATAGATGAAGGAGACACAAGATACTTATACATGGAAGAATTGAACTGATAGATTTTAACAATTGCTTTACTAAACATTACTGCCTCAAACTTTTGAAGTAAAAGATAGTACAATTGTTCATAATGAGAATCATAAAGTCAGTCATCTTGTTAAGAATGTGTATCCTTATTCTATCATTGATAAACATGAGCAGAATTAGTACCTTACAATTCTGGAAGCCTTCTACAGCATGGTTTACATCCCAATTAGACAGACATTCCCTTATGACAGTTTGGCTAACAATACTTACACATACATAGACTAAAATTTTGGCTATTCACATAATAATACTCTAATGTTACTATCAGTCATTAATCTAGGTAGTTATTTTAACTCTCCATATTCGCTATTCTTCTTATGAGATAGAACAAGCAAAACAGCTGAAAAGCCAATGAACCCAATAAGTAAGAAACACTCCACCCATGTACAAGCCTGTAATAATAAGAAAAAGTTGTTCAATTAGCTAGGTTAATTACTACATTATGTTTAATTAAATTATATTTAAGAAATCATTAAGAACTTTCTCCTAAAAAAAGCTAGGATTGTTACCATACAGCAAGGGTGGTGATTTATTTAATTTCCGCTAAATATAAAGTATATACAGAATAGTGCAAATCAAACAATTCATATATTGCTTTGCTTATGATATAAAATCACTAACCATTGAGGACTGAATAGTATGAAAGAAGTGGACTCCTCCTGGCATATTGTCTATATCAGAGCACCTGCACATTATTGACATAGAAGTATAAAAAAAATTACAATATGTTGCTAACTCAACTTCTTAAATAAACAAGTTTCAATTAGTGTTTTGCATGTTTTACTCAGCCCTGATGATATAACTATAGCAACAATCAGAGACATCAAGACAGCCAATGTGATAACAAAGATGACCACAATATTAAAAACAGTAGCATTGAATTGCAAAATATGGCATGTTATTATGACAATATAATATGTGTGTGTGTGTGTGTTGTACAATACCTTCTCTTAATTATCACTGCAAGAACAATAGTCACTAGTGCAGTAAGTATCAGAAAAGATACTGTAGCTTGTCCTCCAATAACAAACTGACAGATACTGTTGGAACTAAATCCTTGATCATCATCAATAAGGAGAATGCAATAGTGATCAGAAAATGGGCTGTTTTCAGTGATTTTTTTGATATCATTGTTCTTATCTGCAAACACACCAAGTGATACCAGAGCAAAGGTCAGAGCAACAAGAAGTAGGAGATATTTCACTATTAAGAGGATAATAGTGACCAACTGGTACTGGATTGTTTACAGTCCTCATTTCGCTAATAGTGGAGAATGTTGAGATCGCTAAAACTGTTTTTATTAACATTGACTTTGATCCTGCAAATGTACAATTACATTGTCTCAAAACAATTCTTTATTCAAGCCCAAAATGACTAATACAAAATCAGGACTGAAGTGGAACATTACACATAGTTTGTTCTGCTCAGTAATAATATACTAAATATAGAATATACATGACTAAATATAGAACACAAACTAAATATAGATCATACACAATTAAGGAGTGTATAGACTGGACTAGACTTGACGACCTTGCATGTAGGCATGACTAATACAACTACAACCAACTGATGGAATGAGCCTGATTGAGCTATTATTATCGCGTAATAAAACAAGACTTACTAACTATATCAACAACAACAATAATAATAATAAATGAATCAAACAGAATAAGTTAAAATGGAAATGTCCCAGAATGTCTAATCCCAAAATGTCTAATCCCAGAATGTCTAATCCTAGAATGTCTAATCCCATAATGTCTAATCCCAGAATGTCTAATCCTAGAATGTCTAATCCCATAATGTCTAAAGGTGATAACTGAGGTGTTAATGAATTGATTGTCTAATCTGAAAAGCTATATTTAAAAATCAAACGAAACAACACAGTGTCTAATTGCAGAAATGTATGATTCAATGCTTCTATTCCCATTAGTAAGTTCATCTTTCAGCAATTTTATCCTCTCTTCTTTTTGAATTACCTTTCGTCTTTTAGCTTTGTGCAATCCTCCTGCTTGTAGCTGTAAAATAGTGACTTCAGTAGCTGCTTGTTCTTTTTGAAAGAGTTCAAGCACTTCATAAAAGTTAGGGTGTGCCTTTCTCGCTATTCTTTTTAACCTATTGTGCCATCCTTCTAAATGATTATTGGTTCTTGGGCCACTGTGAGCAAAGTAGTTCCACATATGTGGTTTAAACTGACCATTCATCCAGTTTTGGTCAAAATAATCTGAGTAGTTCTTCATCTTGTCATCATCTGGTATTTCAGTTTTTAATCCATCCCAAGCAACTCGAACAAAATTGGATGGCACAAAAGCAATGGCTGCACTCTTTTGTATAAATTGCCTAATAGAGCCATCTTCTTTGTACTCTTCCACTAGTCCAAGACTCTGTACTTTTCTCCACAGACACTGCGTAAAATGAAAGTAGCAGCCATGAATACAAGCACTGGGAAATTGAAGTTCAAGTGATTGCACTAAAGGAAGCTCAAAATCAGTCATGATCTCAGCAGGGGAGATGCGAAGATCACATTTCAAAGCTTCTTCTTTTATACACATAAAAAACTGATTATATACGTCTCTTGACTTCCCAGGTAGTAAACCATACACAAGAGAAAACTGTTGGCCTTGAATAAAAGCATTAATTGTGAATACTTGGAAGAAAAGCCTTGGACAAACCTCAAAAGCACCATCCACATAAATAGATTTTGCTTCTGCTAAGAGATGAAGGTTCTTATTTGTCGCAAAAATAAGGATCTTGTCAGCATCACCTTCTTGTTGCAAAAAGAACTGTTCTCCTGACAATGATTTCTGCCATCTGCCTTCAATGACAATGTCTTCTTGTTGCTGTGGGAGAGGTGGTAGCCGGCTTTGTCGAGCTTGATACAAGGAAGACTTAAGGCTTGGAAATGTTGGAAGCTTTGAAGTGACATCCTCATCTTCTACCAAATTGGTAGCTAAGTCTACTAATACATCGTTGTAGATGCTAGGAATTGGTGTGATCTCCTCTTGGGCTCGTTTACGTAGTGCATGCTTAACTCTTTCTACTTTAGCTTGCACACCATCTTCAGGATGATTATGACCATTTGTTTGTTGCAAGATTTCATCTCCCTCTGTTGTAATTCTAGCTGGGCAGCTCCTCTTTCCACATCTCCAATATCTCTTACCATTAGCCATCTTGCGATTGAGAGTAAATTTACATCCCTGCCAGATAAGGGCTTCTCCACCTTTTTGTGTAGTAATGAACTCCATAACTGCATTTAGTGATTAACTTGGCATGCTGCATTTATATATGTACTTAGGTAACTGATGTAACACTTTTTAGCTATCTAAACTATTATAGTACAAAAGTCTATTGCTCTTGAAATACTCTGTTATATTAACACCTCAGTTATCACCTTTAGACATTATGGGATTAGACATTTTGGGATTAGACATTCTGGGAATGACTCGTTAAAATAATGAAAAATCAATTTTACCTAATATATACACTGTAAAAATTGATTAGTTAATTTAACCAATACATGGTTATGTGGGTTGCATATGTAAAAAGTAACCTTAATACTACTTTGATTACTAATGTACTATGAAATTATTGGTTATGTAACTACATAAACAGTAGAACATTAGTATTGAAAACAATATTATGCTTACTTTTCTAGCAAAAATAAGTTTGTAATTGCAACCTGTATAACCAAAGAATGGTTAAATCAACCAATCATTTTTTACAGTGTACTTTATTTTACAGAAGTTATAAAAGAAACTATGATGAGAATGACCCACATTGCCTACTAAGTTAGAACATGTGCCATTTTCCTATCATATGATATCCCTGTAGCTTCAATCTTCCCTTATTAGTTCAAGTGCTGGTATAAACAAAAGCACGTGTTACATTCCAAGTGTGGAGCTCGCTCTGGCTCGGCCCACTATAGGCATGATTGACTACAGAAATTTCTTTTTAAGATTATGTAGGTGTTGCGTACTTAACTGAGATCAAAAGGATAACAACAACAAACACTCAGAACAGGACAGAAATAATATGTGCTTGGCTGTGTCTTTATTGCCCCTATACGATAATGATAATTAATAACATGATAAGAACATATAAAATACATGTACCACAGTAGGCTGTTGCTAGTAGCTTTAGTTCAACCTGTAACTTTAGTTGAAACTTATATTCTTACTGCCAGAAGCCTTTTGTCTCTCTATAACATTCTTATCAAATGTGCACATGAACTTTGATTTTTTGCATAAAATCTTTATTAGCATAATATTATATAAAGTTATCTCTGACTACTATATCTGTAACATTCACTGTAAACTCAACTTTGGCAACAAAAACCATTGCTGCAAAGACTAATAGCAATTTTCCTTTGTATGCAAATGGTTTATGAAGGTATATTTCCATTGTATTGGTAGAAAGTCTTGTATTCTTTCTGAAGATTACATTTGTTAGTTGAACCTGTATTGGGCATTTATCAGAGTCTGATTTTGGATAAAAAAAGTCCTTCTCCAACAAAATCAGAGTTTTCATTAAAAGTAGTATTGAGTATGTTTAAACTCTCTCTGCATGCAAACACATTGAATAGCTCACCTCCATCGACTGCTTGATTATGGGAAAAGACACATTGACAAAAATAAATTTGTTTTCCTGAATACTTTTAAAGTTGTTTATCATCATCCCACCACCATCAGTACACATTAGTGAACTATTACCAGTACCATAAGTATATCCATTATTAGATAATATAACATTTTCAAATAAGATAGTACAGTCATTAACTTGATTATAAAAGATGTAATAGACTCACCATGTTTTGGACAAAATGACAGCAAAACAGACAGAGTATCCAAAAAAGAACATTCAGAATTGGATCTATGTGAAAATTAAGAATAGATCATTAATTTGAAGGTAAAATAATACAATAATTTATTATAGAAAAAATCTAGAAGTAACAATTAATAATCATTAGGTGGTAAACTTACATTAAAGAAAAAAGTTTGTAGATTCATTACTGTTGAGTAGAATATATAGAAGTAGACACATATGTGTATGAGAGCAGCCCTAACAATTATGAGAAAAATCAAGTTAAGACTGGAAATTTTGACAACTCTATAGAGGGAGGGAGTAAGAGAGGGAGAATCAAGGTAAGACATACATCATCCAGTTACTGACTTTTTATTTCTAAAGACAATATTAAACACAAAACATACTGTTACAAAGATGAGACTAACAAATGCTGCAATATTATAAATTATAATCAATGCTAAATGATTCTGGTGTATAGTGTGCACTTCATAGCCATCACAAGGAGGAGTACCATATAGTGACATAATAATAGTAACAATATGTACGTTATATAGTAATATAACATTAAAATTGTCTTAAAATAGCGATAAAATTACATTAAAGATATATAAAAATAGCATTAAAATTCTATTAAAATTGTGTTAAAACTGCGTTAACATTGTGTTAAAATTGCATTAATTTTTTATCAAAACTGTCTTAAAATTACGTTAAAATTGCATTAAAACTGTGTTAAGAATTACATTAACATTGTGTTAAGGTTGTATAAAGAATGCATTAAAATTGCATTAAAATTGCATTACAATTGGATTAAAATTTTTTAAAATTGTGTTAAAACTGTGTTAACATTGTGTTAAAATTGTATTAAGAATAGATAAAAATGTGTTAAAATTGTATTAAAGGTGTGTTAAAATTGCACTAAAATTGTGTTAAAACTGTGTTAACATTGAGATAAAATTGCCTTATTTTTTTATAAAAATTGTGTTAACATTGTCTTATAATTGCATTAAAATTGTCTTGAAATTGCATTAAACTGTGTTAAAATTTCATTACAAATTGCAATAAAATTGTGTTAAAACAGTGTTAACAATGTCTTAAAATTGTGCTAAAATTGTATTAATTTTTATTGGAACTGTGTTAAGATTGTTTTAATATTACGTTAAAATTACATTAAAACTGTGTAAAAATTGCATTAAAATTGTATTAAAATTGTGTTAAAACTGCGTTAACATTGTGTTAAAATTGCATTAATTTTCTTTATAAATTGTCTCAAAAATATGTTAAAATTGCATTAAAAATGTGTTAAGATTGGATTAACATTGTGTTAAAGTTGTATAAAGAATGCATTAAAATTGCGTTAAAATTGCATTAAAACTGTGTTAAAATTGCATTACAATTGCATTAAAATTGTATTAAAATTGTGTTAAAACTGCATTAACATTGTGTTAAAATTATGCTAAAATTGCCTTAATTTTTTATTAAAATTGTGTTAAAATTGTCTTAAAATTGCATTAAAATTGCATTAAAACTGTGTTAAGATTGCGTTAACATTGTGTTAAGGTTGTATTAAGAATGGATTAAAATTGTGTTAAGAATTGTCTTAAAATTGTGTTAAAATTGCATTAAAACTGTGTTAAGATTGCGTTAACATTGTGTTAAGGTTGTATTAAGAATGGGTTAAAATTGTGTTAAGAATTGTCTTAAAATTGTGTTAAAATTGATTTAAAACTGTGTTAAGATTGCATTAACATTGTGTTAAAGTTGTATAAAGAATGCATTAAAATTGTGTTAAATTTGCATTAAAATTGTATTAAAATTGTGTTAAAACTGCGTTAACATTATGTTAAAATTGTGCTAAAATTGCATTAATACTGTATTAAGATTACGTTAACATTGTGTCAAAGTTTTATAAAGAATACATTAAGATTGCATTCAAATTGTTCTAAAATTGCATTAAAATTGCGTTAAAACTGCGTTAGCATTATGTAAAAGTTGTGCTAAGATGCATTAATTTTTTGTTAAAATTGTCTTAAAATTGCGTTAAAATTGCATTAAAACTGTTAAGATTGCGTAAACATTGTGTTAAAGTTCTATAAAGAACGGATTAAAATTGCGTTAAAATTGCATTAAAAGTGTTAAAATTGCATTAAAATTGTGTTAAAACTGCGTTAACATTGTGTTAAAAAAGTCCTAAAATTGCATTAATTTTTGCATGTGGGTGTGACTAATACTGGACTGGACTTGGCAACCTAATTATTCTTGCACGTGGGCATGACTAATACAACTGCAACCAACTGGTAGGGTGAGCCTGATCGAGCTATTATTATCGCATAATAAAACAAGAGTTACTATATCAACAACAACAACAACAATAAATAAATCAAACAGTATAAGTTAAAATAATGAAAAATCAATTTTACCTAATATATACTTTATTTTACAGAAGTTATAAAAGAAACTATGATGAGAATGACCCACATTGCCTACTAAGTTAGAACATATGCCATTTTCCTATCATATGATATCCCTGTAGCTTCAATATTCCCTTATTAGCTCAAGTGCTGGTATAAACAAAAGCACGTGTTACGTTCCAAATGTGGAGCTCGCTCTGGCTCACCCCACTATAGGCATGATCGACTACAGAAATTTCTTTTTAAGATTGTGTAGGTGTTGTGTACTTAACTGAGATCAAAAGGATAACAACAACAAACACTCACGACAGGACAGGACAGAAATAATATGTGCTTGGCTGTGTCTTTATTGATCCTATAAAATAATGATAATTAAAAACATGATAAGAACGTATTACATCCATATACCACAGTAGGCTGTTGCTAGTAGCTTTGGTTCAACCTGTAACTTTGGTTGAAACTTATATTCTTACTGCCAAAAACCTTTTGTCTCTCTATAAATTTCTTATCAAATTTGCACATGAACTTTGATTTTTTGCGTAAGATCTTTATTAGCATAATATTATTTAACTCAATCTTGTATTGTCAATTCACAGCAACCTTCACCCACATAAATCATTAAAGATTAGTACATGGTCAGTCCAGCAGAATAGACTTGAACTTCATTTTTCATGACTAGACAGGCAGTATATATATATATATTTAAGCAAAGGAAACAATCATGTTCCATTTTGCTGTTCCTGCATGTGCTATTATAATGAAACTGAGCAGGAACATGCAATCCATACTAGTACTGATTAATAATGTTTAGACATTATACATTTCTTTTTGCGTTTATGACTACTGTGACATTTGTATTGACAGAAGATCTGATCAGCAAATATTTAAATTGTTTGGATTGAGTTGATCTTTTTTGATCTTTTGCACTACCAAATAGTATCATAACAATAGCTCCAAGACTAACTCCTTGACAAGTACTAACAGTCACAAGTACTAGTAACACTGTAAACTGCTGCCCAGGATAGAGTTCTCTGTACAAGGTTCGTACAGAATAGTCTATATTGTTATAAAATACATGCAAGGACACAAAGCAAATGGTGAAGATGAAATCGATCTTTTTGTTTGCTATTCACAGAAAATGAACATGTTGTTATCTATTATCAATCAATCTAGTTAGTTAGATAACATGTTATATTGATTATTTTTCTTTAAAAAGCAGAAGTTCAACATTTAGTCAAGTGAAAAATAAAAAAAATAATTGTGTTAATTTTTTTGAACCTACCATGACGATTTTTATAATGTGATTGATTAAGTGAAATTGTGATCATTTATGAAGTAAAAGTTAGTACAATTGTTAATAATGAGAACCATAAAGTCAGTCATCTTGTTAACAATGTGTATCCACATTCCATCATTCCTAGTCATGAGGCAGAATGAATATCTTACAACTCTGGAAGCCTACATCAAACACGCTTGACTAGTTTTATGATCTGTACCAATATAGCAGTTATACATCCCAATTGGACAGATATTTCCTATGACAGTTTGTATAGCAAGACTTACACACATACATAAACTAAAGTTATTGCTATTTACACAATACATGTTATATAAACTGTAATATCATTATATCTGTCAATCTAGTTAGTTATAATAACGCTCCATATACATTGACTGCTAACGAACATCAAACATAAAAATATAACTTACCAAAAATGACTAAACACTATCAAAGAAAGGTAAAAATAGTACAGGATAGTCAACAATTAGCTTATAATCAGAACACCTGTGTGTTGATATAGTACAGTAAGATTACAATGCACTATTTCTGATATCACTAAACTTGTTATGTAAACTTGTGTCTCTCAATGCTTTACATGTTTACTCAGCCCTGCTGATATAACTACAGCAACAGCCAGAGACATCAACACAGCCAATGTGATAATAGAGAGAACCACAATAATGTAAGTAGTAGGACTGAAAATGAAAAAAAAAACAATAAGATAATGAATTTCTTATACAACACCTTCTTTTAATTATCACTGCCAGTATAACAACCACCATTGCAGCAAGTATCAGAAAAGATACAACAGCTTGCCCTACTATAACAAATTGACAAATACTATTGGAACTAAATATATGATTGTTGTTGCCAGCTGTTGTGCTTAAAAAAGAATACAATAGTTATCCCCGTGAATTGCATTGTTTTCAATGTCACTGTTCTTATCTGCAAACACACCAAGTGATACCAGAGCAAAGGTCAGAGCAACAAGAAGTATAAGACATTTCACTATTAAGAGGATAATAGTGGAAGTGTTCAATGATGGTACAGGAATCTTCAGAGTCTTCATTTAGATGCCACTTAATGAGCTCTAGCAGACTAGCAGCGCAAAGGATAAAAGCTGACTTGACTGTAGCGGGTGATATTGGACTCTCATCTCACCTACACATAATTAGGGGATTGTATCTTAAACTTTTACTAAATTTTAATAAAATAAATCAAAATCAATTTGTATATTATTAAAGAAACCGCACAAATATGGTATTTTAATTTATTTTAATTTATTCGTACTTTATAAGCTGTCTAAAAAATTTTCTACATTACATTAGCATAGCTATTATCTAAAATCCTCTTGTGTAAAGTCAAAAATTAGACTTTCTCTTCTCATTAGAGTAACTGCTGGTGAGCCCTAGATGACTGCATTCAGAAAATGATGAAGCGTCGTTATTAGGCAAGGGCATTTCACACTCATTGAGATACATTCTCTTTTCTCTATATAACATGATTAGACTCTCAAACAGTGGAGTTAGTGTTAGTACTATAAGAACAAATAAAGCTACACTAGTAGATGTGCCAATAATAATAACTTGACTGTATTGTCCATTTGTCATTATACTACTGAGAGATACAAAACCAATGTTGAGATATGACAAGATTTCAATTGTATTCAGTTCTCTTGTTTTATACATACCCCCAACTATCCAAGCTAAACTTGCTAATAATAAAACAATTCCAAGAATGATGATGTTGTTGACTTGATAGTTCATACTAGATGTATAAGAGAAGAAACCTGTTAATACAAGAAGTACTTTTAGTAAGAGTCCTGTCCAGAACTGACAATTGTCCTTATAAGGACCACAATACGCATCAATCAAAGGTTTCAGTATAAACATTGGATCTCTACTAGCTTTACGACAACATATATAACTGTAATGTTGAAGCCACTGAGAGGAAAATACCAGTAATGTATAGACAATCCCAATAAAGAGAAGAATGCTAGAAAACATTAGTAAAGGAAGACGTGGATTACTTGAATAGTATAATGTTGCATCCACACTCCAAATGAACCACTTATTGTTATTACAAGAGAATGTTGTAAACATAAAGACATTGGTTATGTTACATAATAACTTATAAGACATGAGGAACAATGTTGCCAGTACTGGTACAGCATTTCTACTACACACACGAGATAGCCTTAGAGAATAGCGGCAGCTAATAATAACAACCAGTGCCAATAACCACAAATATATTGGATACGCAAACTGCAGCCATGTTTTCCAATAACCATCTAATCCATTGTAGAAACATGTCTCCATACCAAGGTCTAAGTTGAGCCAAGAAATAAACTGTCTCAGCACTGGAACACCTCCATTTGGAAAGAAGGCTGTCTCATTGAGTTTGACAATGTTGACATAGAAGAGGAGACCATTGATTCTTCCTGATGACACTGTAAGATTAACTGTAATTAGTAAAGCAATTAGAACAATACCAGCTACTGCAAATGGAAGAAAAAGTGCCAAATATGTGTTCGTACAATCAGTACATTTGTTAGAACCCAACATGAGACTAAGTCCTGACTTACACTGTCCACAAAGTGTACCTGCTCTGTTGAATGCACATTGAGGATTAGGTGATGTGATGTTAAAGGAGACAAGGGATTGATTACAGTAATCAAATGGACAGTTAGTGTGAGCAACAGTACAATTGTAATCTTTAAAGTAAGCTATCCAATTGTTGCCAAATCTTGTGAAATCACTCTTAAAATCAGTTATGTTACATTTGATGACATTGTGAGGAATAATTTGTTTAATGAAATCATTACATACACACTGTCCAGTGTTAGAAGATAGTTGAAAACCTGTAGGGCAAAGTAAGAAAGTGATAATAACGATCATTTCAGCATTAGGCAATCTGATATTTCTAGCTGCATTTGTCACTACTGTAGCATTTGTATTGATGGAAGAGTTCTGACTAGCAAAATATTTAAATTGTTTGCATTGAGTTGATGATTTTTGATTTTTAGTAGTAGTATTAAGGTTGCTACCAAATGCTGTCACAACAATAGCTCCAGGACTAACTCCTTGACAAGTACCAACAGTCACAAGTGACACTGTAAATGGCTGTCATGGATAGATTTCTCTGTACAAGGTATGTACAGAACAGTTGATACTGCCTTTAATGCAAGAACATACAGCAAATGGTGAAGACAAAATTGACCTTTCTGTTGACAATGACCAGTACCTTGTATAAGGACAAGTTAATTCATCTTCTATTGTTGACTTGACAGTTTGGAACCTTATGGGTATTGTACTACAGTGTCGATAAATTCCTCCATAAATGTCATATCCTGCCATTGTTTTGTTCTGCTCAAAACTCACTAGTGGATACCTTGTTTGGTTCAGTTTAAAGTTGAAGTTTTCATTAGTAATGAATGTACATTTGCGATAGTCACTGAACAGTCCATTTAATAAATGATAAGTCAAAGACACCAAGGTGTATTTCTTTAGCATAAATGTCTCCTCTGTATAAGCTACCAGTATTGTTAATAAATGAAACATGGCTGCCTTCATTGATTTGAACATAGTTTTTCGTCAATGTAACTAGTCCTCCTTCAATATATGGTAAACTGTTATTAATGAAGGCATTGTTTTTTTCATTAAATATAACATTACAACCACGAATGACCATGCCACTAAGGTTGAAGTTATCTCTGACTACTATATCTGTAACATTCACTGTAAACTCAACTTTGGCAACAAAAACCATTGCCGCAAAGACTAATAGCAATTTTCCTTTGTATGCAAATGGTTTATGAAGGTATATTTCCATTGTATTGGTAGAAAGTCTTATATTCTTTCTGAAAATTACATTTGTTAGTTGAACCAGTGGTGGGCATTTATCAGAGTCTGATTTTGGATAAAATAAAAGTCCTGCTCCAACAAAATCAGAGTTTTCATCAAAAGTAGTATTGAGTATGTTTAAACTCTCTCTGCATGCAAACACATTGAATAGCTCACCTCCATCGACTGCTTGATTATGGGAAAAAGACACATTGACAAAAATAAATTTGTTTTCCTGAATACTTTTAAAGTTGTTTATCATCATCCCACCACCATCAGTACACATTAGTGAACTATTACCAGTATCATAAATATATCCATTATTAGATAATATAACATTTTCAAATAAGATAGTACAGTCATTAACTTGATTAAGACAGAGTATCCAAAAAAGAACATTTAGAATTGGATCTATGTAAAAATTAAGAATGGATCATTAATTTGAAAGGCAAAACAATACAATAATTTATTATAGAAAAATCTAGAAGTAACAATTAATAATCATTAGGTGGTAAACTTACATTAAAGAAAAAAGTTTGTAGATTCATTACTGTTGAGTAGTATATATAGAAGTAGACACATATGTGTATGAGAGCAGCCCTAACAATTATGAGAAAAATCAAGTTAAGACTGGAAATTTTGACAACTCTATAGAGGGAGGGAGTAAGAGAGGGAGAATCAAGGTAAGACATACATCATCTAGTTACTGACTTTTTATTTCTAAAGACAATATTAAACACAAAACATACTGTTACAAAGATGAGACTAACAAATGCTGCAATATTATAAATTATAATCAGTGCTAGATGATTCTGGTGTATAATGTGCACTTCATAGCCGTCATAAGGAGGAGTACCATCTAGCGACATAATAATAGTAACATTATGTACGTTATATAGTAAAATAACATTAAAATTGTCTTAAAATAGCGTTAAAATTACATTAAAGATGCATAAAAATAGCATTAAAATTGTATTAAAATTGTGTTAAAACTGCGTTAACATTGTGTTAAAATTGCATTAATTTTTTATTAAAACTGTCTTTAAATCATGTTAAAATTGCATTAAAACTGTGTTAAGAATTACATTAACATTGTGTTAAGGTTGTATAAAGAATGCATTAAAATTGCATTAAAACTGTGTTTAAATTGCATTACAATTGCATTAAAATTGTATTAAAATTGTGTTAAAATTGCGTTAACATTGTGTTAAAGTTGTATTAAGAATTGATTAAAATTGCATTAAAATTGTGTTAAAACCGTGTTAACATTGAGTTAAAATTGCCTTAATTTTTTATAAAAATTGTGTTAACATTGTCTTATAATTGCATTAAAATTGTTTTAAAATTGCATTAAAACTGTGTTAAAATTTCATTACAGTTGCAATAAAATTGTGTTAAAACTGTGTTAACAATGTCTTAAAATTGTGCTAAAATTGCATTAATTTTTATTGGAACTGTGTTAAAATTGTTTTAATATTACGTTAAAATTACATTAAAACTGTGTAAAAATTGCATTAAAATTGTATTAAAATTGTGTCAAAACTGTGTTAACATTGTGTTAAAATTGCATTAATTTTGTATCAAAATTGTCCTAAAATTATGTTAAAATTGTATTAAAAATGTTTTAAGATTGCATTAACATTGTATTAAAGTTGTATAAAGAACGCATTAAAATTGCATTAAAATTGCATTAAAACTGTGTTAAAATTGTATTAAAACTGTGTTAAAATTGCATTAAAATTGTAGTAAAATTGTGTTAATATTGTGTTAAAACTGCATTAACATTGTGTTAAAATTATGCAAAAATTGTATTTTTTTATTAAAATTGAGTTAAAATCGTTTTAGAATTGCATTAAAACTATGTTAAGATTGAGTTAACATTGTGTTAAAATTGCATTAAAAATGTGTTGAAATTGCATTAATTTTTTTATTAAAATAGTGTTAACAATTGTCTTAAAATTGTGTTAAAATTGCATTAAAAGAGTCTTAACATTGCATTAAAATTGTGTTAAAGTTGTATAAAAAATGCATAAAAATTGTGTTAAAATTGCATTTAAATTTTATTAAAATTGTGTTAAAACTGTGTTAGCATTATGTTAAAATTGTGCTAAAATTGCATTAACTTTTTTGTTAAAATTGTGTTCAAATTGTCTGAAAATCATGTTAAAATTGCGATAAAATTGCATTAAAACTGTTTTAAGGTTGCATTAACATTGTGTTAAAGTTGTATAAAGAATGTATTAAAATTGTGTTAAAATTGCATTAAAATTGTATTAAAATTGTGTTAAAACTGTGTTAACATTATGTTAAAATTGTGCTAAAATTCCATTAATTTTTAATTAAAATTGTGTTAAAATTGTGTTAAAATAATCTCAAAATTGCTTTAACTTGCATTAAAAATGTGTTAAGGTTGAGTTAACATTGTGTTAACGTTGTATAAGAATGAATTAAGATTACATTAAAATTGTGTTATAATTTTGTTAAAACTATGTTAAGATTGTTTAACATTGTGCTAAAGTTGTATGAATGCATTAAAATTTTTTTAGCGTTGTATAAAGAATGCATTAAAATTGTGTTAAAATTGCATTAACATTATCTTAAAATTGTGCTAAAATTGAATTTTTTGTTAGTTAAAATTGTGTTTAAATTGTCTTAAAATTGTGGTAAAATTGAATTAAAATTGTTTTAAGATTGCGTTAACATTGTGTCATAGTTTTATAAAGAATGCATTAAAATTACATTAAAATTGTGTTAAAATTGCATTAAAATTGTGTATCAACATTATGTTGAAATTGTGCTAAAATTGCATTTTTTTTAAAAATTACCTTATATTAAAACTGTGTTAATATTGCATTAACATTGTGTTAAAGTTGTGCAAAGAATGCATATAAATTGAGTTGAAATTGCATTAAAATTGTATTAAAATTGTGTTAAAACTGCGTTAACATTATGTTTAAATTGTGCTAAAATTGCATTAATCTTTAGTTAAAATTGAGTTAAAACTGTGTTAAAATTGTCTTAAAATTGCGTTAAATTGCATTAAAACTATGTTAAGATTGCGTTAACATTCTGTTAACGTTGTATAAAGGATGCATTAAAATTGTGTTAAAATTGCATTAAAATTGTATTAAATTGTGTTAAAACTTCATTAACATTACGTTAAAATTAGAATGTGTTTGTTGTAACTAAGGCTACGAATAAGCTTTGGAGTACGAAGTTCCATCTGTAAAGTAGTTATATATTATGACGCATGTGCAGTGAGAAAAAACGCGGAGCTCGAGTACCACAAGTCGTGTCTATGTTATAGATCGAGCTTCAGCGAGACGTTTCCAGTTGCTTTCCTACGAAAGCCGAAGGTGGACATCCAAATGTACTTCGTAATTTCATATTCTGCTTTGAAGTTTTCCAAATTTATTCCAATTCCAATTCTATTTTCTATCCTTCAATGGACTTTTTAACAACTAAAATCCTATATCCCTAGAAACATGTCGCTTCGCTCCATTCTAAGAGAAAGTTCACGGTGCTCGCCTCCCTTCATTAAGTTATGAATTGGAATTGAAATGTCGGCCTTCCGCTTCCGTAGATTACTGATTTAGGTTGTATATTATGAAGCGCCTTCTGTAAACTAGCATACTGCTATAATCATATACGGTAGCTTATAGATGGTGTTACTCACCGTGATGCGTCATAATATATGATATTACAGCAGCATGCATAGTTTACTGATAGCACTTCATAGGAAAGAATTGTTTTGTGACTCCACAAATTCAAACTTTATATAAAAATAGAGTGCTATTCAGGAAAGTAGTAAACTAGAAACCCCATATATATAAAGTAAATGACATTCCACCATGACATCACATCATACAACTATAGTAACTGTGTTCTGTTTATATTACTAATATCTACCAACACATTTAATCATTGAAATTGCAGCAATTTTTCTAAAGGAAAACATTGAAAAATAAATATTGACTTAATAGTTAACGTTCAAATTTCAATTTCCAAACATTTAAGTCAATATTCAATGTTTAATTTTGAATTTATAAAATTGTCAGTCAATATTAAATATTCAATGTTCCAACTCTCTAAATGAAAATTGCTCAATGATCTTAACATTGCCATAGAAACAATGGCATTGTCAAGTGTGACTATATTTGTGCCTCTATTAGACAAAGTTGTAGTACTCATTAAGAAAGCTTTGAGCCAGTTGAAAATGCTGTTGAAGACGTGACACCTCTAACAGTACGATGATAGAGGTTTTTCAGTGAGTTGTTCACAATAACAGCCATTAGTGTGCTTTATAATTACTGAATTATTTTTATTATAACATATATATATATATAGGTATATATATATATATATACGTAATATATATAAATGAGCAGTAAAAGTCCAGGTACAAGTATAAAATACAGCATTTAAACCATGCGTCATTGCAATCCAGTTCTTCAAGTATATATATATATATATATATATATATATAATAGGTATTCATAAATCTATGAGGAATTATTGTGTTAAAACAAAATTGAGTGTGAAAATTCAGTTTTGTACCTCTCAGTAGTATAATGACAAATGGACAATACAGTCAAATTATTACTAGTGGCATATCTACTAGTGTAGCTTTATTTGTTCTTATAGTACTAACACTAACTCCACTGTTTGAGAGTCTAATCAAGTTATATAGAGAAAAGAGAATGTATGTCAATGAGTGTGAAATGCCATTGCCTAATAATGATGCTTCATCATCTTCTGAATGCAGTCATCCTGGCTCACCAGCAGTTACTCTAATGAGAAGAGAATTTTAGATAATAATTATGCTAATGTAAAGTAGAATTATATATATATATATATATATATATATATATTTAGAATGTTTATAAAGTATTATATAAATTAAAATAAATGTATAATACTTGCGAGGTTTTCTTTTAAATATTGATTTGATTTTGAATATTATTTGGTTATGGTTATTGAATAGTATTTGGTTAAGTTGAAATAACTTTAATGGATACAATGAAACTCTAGTATAAGTAAAAACTAAATCCTATTTATACAAAATAAAAAACAATAAAGAAAAGAGCTAAGTGACAAAACTATTAACATAAGTAGCACCAATTTACAGTAAAGATACTAACTAACATAATTACAAACAAAAATTAAGTGTTAAAGAGTTCAAAAGACTTGAAAGGATATCACAATATGTATATGAGGGCAGTCCCTACAATTATGTGATATATCAAGTTAGGACTGGAAAGTTTGAAAACTCTATTAGAGGGAGGGAGTAAAGGAGGGAGAATCAAGGTAAGACATACAACATCCAGTTACTGACTTTTTATTTCTAAAGATAATATTAAACACAACATACTGTTACAAAGATAAGACTAACAAATGCTGCAATATCATAAATTATAATCAATGCTAGATGATTCTGGTGAATAGTATCCATTTCATAGCCATCACAAGAAGTACAGTCTAGTGACATAATAATAGTAATATTATGTAGGTTATATAGCAATATAACATTAAAATTACATTAAAATTGTCTTAAAATTGTCTTAAAATTACATTAAAACTGTGTTAAAATTGCATTAATTTTTAATTGAAATTGTGTTAAAGTTGTATAAAGAATGCATTAAAATTGTGTTAAAATTGCATTAAAATTGTGTTAAAACTGTGTTAAGATTGCATTAACATTGGCTTAAAGTTGCATAAAAAATGCGTTAAAATTGTCTTAATTTTATTTCAAATTTGTGTTAAAGTTGTCTTAAAATTGCATCGAAATTGAATTAAAACTATGTTAAAATTGTGTTAACATTGTGTTAAAGTTGTATAAAGAATGCATTAAAATTGTGTTAAAATTGCTTACAATAGCATTAAAACTTTGTTAAGATTGCGTTAACATTGTGTTAACGTTGTATAAAGAATGCATTAAAATTACATTTGAATTATCTTAAAATTGTATTATAATTGTTAAAACTGTGTTAACATTGTTAAAATTGTAATAAAAATTGAATTAATGTTTTTTAAAAATTGTCTTAAACTTGCGTTAAAATAGCATTAAAACAGCGTTAACATTCCGTTAACATTGTGTTAACGTTGTACAAAGAATGCATTAAAATTAAATAAAAATTGTTATATTTGTGTTTAAACAGTGTTAAGATTGCGTTAACATTGTGTTAAAGTTATAAAGAATGCATTAAAATTGCACTAAAATTGTATTAAAATTGTGTTAAAAATGCTTTAACATTATGTTAAAATTGCTCTAAAAATGTGTTAACGTTCTTTAAAAATTGTCTTAAACTTACGTTAAAATTGCATTAAAACTGTGTTAACATTGCGTTAATATTGTGTTAACATTGTATAAAGATTGCATTAAAATTACATTAAAATTGTGTTATAATTGTGTTAAAACACAGTTAAGATTGCGTTAACATTGTGTTAAAGTTATAAAAAGATTGCGTTAAAATTACCTTAATTTTTTATCAAAATTGTGTTAAAGTTGTCTAAAATTGCGTTGAAATAGCATTAAAACTATGTCAAAATTGCGTTAACATTGTGTTAAAGTTGTATAAAGAATGCATTACAATTGTGTTAAAATTGCGTTACAATTGTATTAAAACAGTGTTAAGATTGCGTTAACATTGTGTTAACGTTGTATAAAGAATGTATTAAAATTAGATTTAAATTATATTAAAAATGTATTACAATTGTGTTATAACTGTGTTAACATTGCTAAAAATGTGCTAAAAACTCAATTAATGGTTTTTAAAAATTGTCTTAAACTTGTGTTAAAATGCATTAAAACTGCATTAACAGTCTGTTAACATTGTGTTAACATAGTATAAAGAATGCAATAAAATTACATGAAAATTTTGTTTTATTTGTGTTAAAACAGTGTTAAGATTGCGTTAACATTGTGTTAAAGTTATATAGAAAGCATTAAAATTGCATTAAAATTGTATTAAAATTGTGTTAATCTGCGTTAACTTTATGTTAAAATTGTGCTAAAACTGCGTTAATGTTTTTAAAAAATTGTCTTAAACTTGCATTAAAATTGCATTAAAATTGTTTAAGCATTGTATTAACATTGTGTTAACTTTGTATAAAAAATGCATTAAAATTACATAAAAATTTTTAAAATTGTGTTTAAACATTGTTAAGATTGCGTTAACATTGTGTTAAAGTTATATAAAGAATGCGTTAAAATTGCCTTAATTTTTTATAAAAATTGTGTTAAAGTTGTATTAAAATTGCGTTGAAATATCATTTAAACTATGTGAAAATTGCGTTAACATTGTGTTAAAGTTGTACAAAGAATGCATTAAAATTGTGTTAAAATTGCATTACAATTGCATTAAAACTGTGTTAAGATTGCGTTAACATTGTGTTAACATTGCATAAAGAATGTATAAAATTTACTTTCAAATTATCTTAAAATTGTATTAAAATTGTGTTGAAACTGCATTAACATTGATAAAATTGTGGTAAAAATTGAATTAATTTTTTTAAAAATTGCCTTCAACTTGCATTAAAATTGCATTATAACTGTGCAACATTGCGTTAACATTGTGTTAATGTTGTATAAAGATTGCATTAAAATTGTGTTAAAATTACATTAAAATTGTGTAAAAACTGTGTTAAGATTGCGTTAATATTGTGTTAAAGTTGTATAAATGCATTAAAATTGCCTTTATTGTTTATCAAAATTGTGTTAACGTTGTTTTAAAATTGCATTAAAATTGCATTAAAACTATGTTAGAATTGCGTTAACATTGCTTTAAAGTTGTACAAAGAATGTATTAAAATTGTGTTAAAATTGCATTACAATTGCATTAAAAGTGTTAAGATTGCGTTGACATTGGGTTAATGTTGTATAAATAATGCATTAAAGTGACTTTCAAATTATCTTAAAAATTATATTAAAATTGTGTTAAAACTGCGTTAACATTGTTAAAATTGTGCTAAAAATTGACTTAATTTTTAAAAAATTGTCTTCATCTTGTGTTAAAATTGTATTAAAACTGTGCAACATTACGTTAACATTTTGTTAAAGTTGTATAAAAAAAATGCATTAAAATTGCCTTAAATTTTTAGTAAACTTGTGTTAAAATTTTTTTATAGTTGTGTTAAAATTGCATTAAAACTGTGGTAAGATTGCGTTAACATTTTGTTAATGTTGTAAAGAGAATGCATTTAAATTGTGTTAAAATTGCATTAAGATTGTATTAAAATTCTTAAAACTGTGTTTACATTAAAATTGTGGTAAAATTGCATTTTTTGTTAATATCATGTTACATGTGTGTTAAAATTGTGTTAAAATTGCATTAAAACTGTGTTAATATTGCGTTAACAATGTGTTAATGTTGTAAAGAGATTGCATTTAAATTGTGTTAAAATTGCATTAAGATTGTATTAAAATTGTTAAAACTGTGTTTATGTTAAAATTGTGGTAAAATTGCATTTTTTGCTAAAATTGTGTTAAATGTGTGTTAAAATTGTGTTAAAATTGCATTAAAAGTGTGTTAAAATTGCATTAAAGTTGTGTTAAAACTGTGTTAACATTGTGTTAAAAATGCGCTAATTTTTATTAAATTGTGTTAAATTTTTTTAAATTGCAAAAGCTGTGTGAAAGTTGTACAAAGAATGGATTAAAATTGCGTTAAAATTGCATTTAAATTGTATTATAACTGTGTTAAAACTGTGTTGACATTGCGTTAAAATTGTGCTAAAATTGCACTAATTTTTTGCATATTGGCGTGAAATTTCTTTTTAAGATTGTGTGGGTGTTGTGTACATAGCTGAGATCAAAAGGATAACAACAACAAACACTCACAGAAATAATATGTGCTTGAGTGTGTCTTTATTGATCCTATACAATAATGATAACTAACAACATGATAAGAACATATTACATCCATATACCACTGTTGCTAGTAGCTTTGGTTCAACCTGTAACTTTAGTTGAAACTTATATTCTTACTGCCAAAAACCTTTTGTCTCTCTATAAATTTCTTATCAAATTTGCACATGAACTTTGATTTTTTGCGTAAGATCTTTATTAGCATAATATTAATTAACTCAAACTTGTATTGTCAATTCACAGCAACCTTCACCCTCATAAATAATTTGAGATTAGTCCATGGTCAGTTCAGCAGTTGAACTTGATTTTTGATGACTAGACAGGCTTTATATATATTTAAGTAAAGGAAACAATCATGTTCCATTTTGCTGTTCCTGCATGTGCTATTATAATGAAACTGAGTACGAACATGCAATCCCTTCTAGTACTGATTAATAACATTTAGGCATTAGACATTTCTAGTTGCGTTTATCACTACTGTGACATTTGTATTGACAGAAGATCTGATCAGCAAATATTTAAATTGTTTGGATTGAGTTGATCTTTTTGATCTTTTGTACTACCAAATAGTATCATAACAATAGCTCCAAGACTAACTCCTTGACAAAGTAATAACAGTCACAAGTACTAGTGACACTGTAAACGACTGCCCAGGATAGAGTTCTCTGTACAAGGTTCATACAAGACAGTCTATATTGTTATAAATACATGCAAGGACACAAAGCAAATGGTGAAGATGAAATCGATCTTTTTGTTTGCAGTCGCACAGAAAATGAACATGTTATTCACAGAAAATGAACATGTTATTATCTATTATCAATCAATCTAGTTAGTTAGATAACATTTCATATTAATTATTTTTCTTAAAAAGCAGAAGTTCAACAAGTGAAAAATAAAAACATAATTGTGTTAATTTTTCTGAACCTACCATGATTTTTATAATGTGATTGATTAAGTGAAATTGTGATCATTTGAAGTTAGTAAAACTGTTAATAATGAGAATCATAAAGTCAGGCATCTTGTTAACAATATCTATCCACATTCCATTATTTATAGTCATGAGGCAGAATGAATATCTTACAACTCTGGAAGCCTACATCAAACACGCTTGACTAGATTGTGTTAACGTTGTGTTAAAGTTGTATAAAGAATCAATTAAAATTGTGTTAAAATTGCATTACAATTGCATTAAAACTGTGTTAAGATTGCGTTAACATTGTGTCAAAGTTGTATAAAGAATGCATTAAAATTGAGTTAAAATTGCATTAAAATTGTATTGAAATTGTGTTAAAACTGCGTTAACATTATGTTAAAATTGTGGTAAAATTGCATTAATTTTTTTTTAAAATTGTCTTAAACTTGAGTTAAAATTGTATTAAAACTGTGTTGAGATTGTGTTAATGTGTTAACATTGTATAAAGAATGCATTGAAATTACATTAAAATTGTTTTGAAATTGCATTAAAATTGTGTTAACACTGCGTCAACATTATGTTAAAATTGTGCTGAAATTGCATTTTAAAAAATTGTCTTAAACTTGTGTTAAAATTGTATTTAAACTGTATTAACATTGCGTTAACATTGTGTTATAGTTGTACAAAGAATGCATTAAAATTGTGTTAAAATTGCATTAAAATTGTTTTAAAATTGTGTTAAACTGCGTTAACATTATGTTTAAATTGTGCTAAAATTGTATTAATTTTTAGTTAAAATTGTGTTAAAACTGTGTTAAAATTGTCTTAAAACTGCGTTAAATTGCATTAAAACTATGTTAAGATTGTGTTAACATTCTGTTAACATTGTATAAAGAATGCATTAAAATTGTGTTAAAATTGCATTAAAATTTGTGTTAAAACTGTGTTAACATTACATTAAAATTAGAATGTGTTTGTTGTAACTCAGGCTAGGAATAAGCTATAGAGTACGAACTTCCATCTGTAAAGTAGTCATATATTATCACGCATGCGCAGTGAGTAAAATGTGGAGCTCATGTACCACGAGCCGTCTCTATGTTATTGATTGAGCGTCAGCGAGATGTTTCCAGTTGCTTTCCTACGGAAGCCGAAGGTGGACATCCAATTGTACTTCGTAATTTCATATTCTGCTTTGATGTTTTCCAAATTTATTCCAATTCCAATTCTATTTCTATCCTTCGATGGACTATTTAACAACTAAAATTCTATATCCCCAGAAACACGTTGCTTTGCTCCATTCAAACAGAAAGCTCGCAATGCTCGCTTCCCTTCATTAAGTTATGAATTGGAATTGAAATGTCAGCCTTCTGCTTCTGTAGGTTCCTAATTTTGGTTGTATATTATGAAGTGCCATTTGTAAATTAACATGCTGCTATAATCCTATACGGTAGCTTATAGATGGTCTTAGTCACTGCGGATGCATCATAATATATGATAGTACAGCAGCATAGTTTATAGATAGTGCTTCATAGGAGAGAATTGTTTTGTGACTCCACAAATTCAAACTTTATATAAAAATAGAGTGCTATTCAGGAAAGTAGCAAACTAGAAACCCCATACATATAAAGTAAATGACATTCCACCATGACATCACATCATACAACTATAGTAACTGTGTTCTGTTTATATTACTAATATCTACCAACACATTTAATCATTGAAATTGCAGCAATTTTTCTAAAGGAAAACATTGAAAATTAAATATTGACTTAATAGTCAACATTCAAATTTCAATTTCCAAACATTTAAGTCAATATTCAATGTTTAATTTTGAATTTATAAAATTGTCAGTCAATATTAAATATTCAATGTCCAACTGTCTAAATGAAAATTGCTCAATGATCTTAACATTGCCATAGAAACAATGGCATTGTCAAGTGTGACTATATTTGTGCCTCTATTAGACAAAGTTGTAGTACTCATTAAGAAAGCTTTGAGCCAGTTGAAAATGCTGTTGAAGACGTGACACCTCTAACTGTATGATGATAGAGGTTTTTCAATGAGTTGTATATAAATAATATATATAAATGAGCAGTAAAAGTCCAGGTACAAGTATAAAATACATGATTTAAACCATGCATTATTGCAATCCAGTTCTTCAAGTATATATATATATATATATATATATATTAGGTATGCATAAATGTATGAGGAATTATTGTGTTAAAACAAAATTGAGTGGGAAAATTCAGTTTTGTAACTCTTGTAGTTACTTTGTTCTTGTAGTACTAACATAACACTATTGTTTGAGAGTCTAATCAAGTTATATAGAGAAAGAGAATGTATGTCAATGAGTGTGAAATGCCATTGACTAATAATGATGCTTCATCATCTTCTGAATGCAGTCATCCAGGCTCACCAGCAGTTACTCTAGTGAGAAGAGAAAGTCTAATTTTTGACTTTACACTAGAGGATTTTAGATAATAACTATGCTAATGTAATGTAGAATTATATATATATATATATATATATATATTTAGAATGCTTATAAAGTATTAATAATTAAAATAAATGTATAATACTTGCGACGTTTTCTTTTATAAAAATTGATTTGATTTTGAATATTAAAATTATTTATCTCAATGAAATTGAATTTTAAGATACAATCTCCTAATTATGTGTGGGTGGAGCAAATATCACCCGTTAACAGTCAAAGTTATGCTGCTAGAGCTCATTAAGTGCCATCTAAATGAAGACTGTGGAGATTCCAGTACCAACTGGAAAGACTACCACTATTATCCTCTTAATAGTGAAATGTCTTATACTTCTAGTTGCTCTGACTTTTGCTCTGGCGTCTCTTGGAGTATTTGCATAGAAGAAGAATGATATCAAAAAATTCACTGAAAATAGTCCATTTTCTGATCACTGTTGCATTCTCTTTGTCAATGATGATCAAGGATTTAGTTCTAACAGTATCTGTAAGTTTGTTATTGGAGGACAAGCTGTAGTATCTTTTCTGATACTTGCTGCACTAATGACTATTGTTCTTGCAGTGATAATTAAGAGAAGGTATTGTACAACATGTATATATAATCATAAATTAATAATGTGCTATTATTTTTGCAATTCAGTGTTACTGTTTTTAATATTGTGGTCATCTTTGTTATCATCTTGGCTGTCTTGATGTCCCTGGCTGTTGCTATAGTTATATCATCAGGGCTGAGTAAAACATGCAAATCAGTAATTGAAACTGGTTTATTTAAAAAGTTGAGTTAACAACACATTGTAATCTAGCTTACTATACTTCTATGTCAATAATGTGTAGTAACACGTTGTAATCTTACTATACTCTGTCAACATGCAGGTGCTCTGACATAGACAAGATGCCAGAAGCAGTCCATTTCTTTCATAGTATTCAGTCCTCAATGGTTAGTGATTTTATATCATAGGCAACAGTCTGTAACAATTCTTTATTCACTTAAAGCAGTGAATTGTTTGATTTGCACTGTGCCATATATATAGCAGAAATAAAATAAATTACCACTCTTGCTGTATGGTAACAATCCTAGCTTTTCTTAGAAGAAGGTTCTTAATGATTTTTTAAGTATAATTTTATTTAACATAACACAGTAGCTATTTTTAAACATATTTCTTATTATTACAGGCTCGTGCGTGGGTGGAGTGTCTCTTACTTATTGGATTCATTGGCTTTGCAGCTGTTTTGCTTGTTCTATCTCATAAGAAAAAAGCGAATATGGAGAGTTGCAATAACTAATAACCAACTAGATTGAGTGATAATAACATTAGAATTTTCATAGCATTGAATAGTAATAACTTTAGTTTATATATGTGTAAGTCTTGTTAGCCAAACTGTCATAGGGGAATGTCTGTCTAGTTGGGATGTACAGGATGCTGTATATGCACACATCATCATAAAACTAATGTGTGTTTGATATAGGCTTCCAGAATTGTAAGGTACTAATTCTGCCTCATGACTATGAATGATGGGAGTAAGGTTACATTCTTAACTAGGTGACTTTATTGCTGTTATTATGAACAATTGTACTTTAAAAATCACAATTTCACTTAATCAAATTATAAAATCATCACACTAGGTTCAGAAAAATTAACACAAATATGTTTTTATCTTTCAATCACTTGACTAAATGTTGAATCTCAATAATTCAAAATCATCTTGCTTGCTTCATCAGTCATCAGAACTATGTCTTGTGTCTCCTTCACCTTTACTCTAGGTTGAGTTTCACACTTAAATCTGTCATAACTCAGGCTAGGAATAAGCTGGAGAGTATGAAGCTCCATCTCTAAAGTATCATATACTATGATGCATGCGCAGTCAGTATAGCATGGAGCTCTGAGAATTGAGCATCAGCAAAATGTTTCCTGGATTGGTTGTGTATTATGAAGCGCCATCTGTAAACTATATATGCTGATGTAATTATAGTATCATAATATACTGCAGTTTACAGATGGCGATACTCACTGCGTATGTGTCATAATATATGATACTAGCAGCATGTAGTTTACAGATGGCAGAGAATTGTTTTGTGATTCCACACCTAAATACACATTAATGTCCAAACCACAACTACATGTTTCCAAGGGCACCTCCTTATGTTATGTACAAACACAGTGGGTGAGACACACTACAAGTTATCTTTATAATAAATAAAAGTATATTTGATAAGACAATGTACTACAAACAAAAATACAGAAACACTTATTGTAACTGTTACAACAGAAGATAGAGTAAATAATATACACTGTGATAGTGATAACCATGCAACTTATGTAATAATGTATAGGGAGTGTACATAACTACAATTCTTACTTGGAAAGTTTGTGCATGTATTGTGCTTGTACTTGGTTACAGTTGATCATTTTTTATATAAAATTTGAATTTGTGGACCACAAATTCAAATTTTATATAAAAAATAGAGTGCTATAGCTTCAGAAAAGTAGTAAACTAGAAACCCCATACATATAAAGTAAATGACATTCCATCATGACATCACATCATACAACTATAGTAACTGTGTTCTGCTTTTATTACTAATAACTACCAACACATTCTGTCCTCCTATATACCGCTTCTGATACTGATGCTGCCTTGGAACTGGCTAGAAATATACTGGGAACACTGACTAAATTGCAAAAGTCAGGCCACATAAAGACATCTTTATGATTACTGGAAATAGAGCACTTAAGCTTTGCCCTTGTGCTCTATAACCTTCAACCCAATGTCTAGCCTATAATTATAGTATCATATATAATTATATAAATATAGTTTGCCACTTATTAGCTTGATAAAGAATCTTGTCTAAAGATAGTAATATAGACCTTATTATCACAAGTAGAAGTACATAGCCTTTGATCTGTTTACATTTATGTGAAATAAAAGAAATTATTTACAGTTATATACTACAGCATTTTTGCTATGCAATTTGTATTTGCAATGCTTGATTTCCATTAATTACTTAATGTTTATAATGCATTCATTGTTTATTTTTGGTTAATTCTCATTTGTCAATTGTTATGGATCAATTAATCTAAATTTCAATTTAGTTTATCGAAGTGGAAATGGAGTCAGTGCACATTAATTTTGCAATCAAGTTCATAGTGGAAATGTTTTGATTCATTGTAAAGTTTGGTGAAAATATGTATTCTTTACAAAATGCTTTCTAAACTGAATTTCAAGTATCTTGACTGAATAACTGCTAATATATGCAAATACCAAATTGTTTAGCAGCTCTCTTGATGCAATAATGTTCAATTCAATAAGATAAGATATAGATTTTACAGTACCATGTACCTCAAGCTGACTATTACTTGCATCCTCTAGATTTTAAAGCAATTGAGATTAGTAACTTAGCATGTATTAATTTTACTGAGTTCCAACTATTTTATTCAATTATAATTGTGAAATTAATTTTAGCATGTAAAATTTTAGCTTATGTTACAGTATAGTCACTAAATTTCACTAAACGTATTTTACTTTTTGTAGGTGTGTAATATAATACAGCCATTAAATGCACACAATACACCTAACAAAATATAGGATTCATTAATATTAATGGCTCCACTTTCATCTCCATGCATCTCCTCTAAAGACTGCAAACAAGTATAGAAGAATAATAAATGAATAAAGGAAATGTGCAAAGCATAGGAGAATGGCTTTATCTCTGTTTGTTTCAGATAAACTGAGATCCAACCATCTCTACATCTAATTGCTACTTAAGAAGTTTTTTGTTTATGTAGGCCTGCATATGGATGGACTGTTTTCTACTCATCAATACATTTAACTTTTTTAATTTTTAGAATGAATAAGATACTCCACCATTGTAACAAATTGCTGTAATTATAAATGTTAGTTTCTTAGTCATTAGGATGGTTTTCTTTGAATGCAAAGTACATCTATCAAGAAGCCCAGGAAGGCTTTTGTCTCCACTAGAGTTACATACACTTTTACATGACATATTAATTTTATATTAAAACATGTATCTGTTCTGTCCAATACAAAACAGTTCACTAATGCAAAATAATCATTTCCACTATTACTAATTGAACAACAGAAAAATAATTCCATTACATGACCAGAAAGTTTGATTAACCCAACAGAGAACAATTAAAATTTTATAATTTATATTCTGCTACATTATCTGCTTCAATACTATATACCATCACTTTCTCTTCCATACAGTAGCTTCAGAAAAAACTAGCATATATGCCTCATTCGACTAATTGTTGAATGTCAGATATTTCCAATAATTCAAAGTTGTCTTGTAGCACTTGCTTTAATCCATCCAATCCACGTATTTGGTCTCCATTCTCCTTTGTATAACCTGATATCCAACGATCCTATAATAAATACAATATAATATATACATGTATTGTATAATTATGAAGATACTATTATCAAGTCATCCCAAGATTGTTCGAGGTAACATAGTAAAGCTCTGATCTGAGACTTAGTAGAGTGTATAATTTCATCTGCAGATGACCACTTGCTTAATGAAAGAAAGTGCATTTGGTGACTTTAGTCTAATTCCTAGGACTTGACTATGATGATGCAGTGAAAGATGTTATTACAAGGAACAAAAACATAGCTAGTCATGATTACAAGTTATGCACTAAGGAACTGCAGTCTTAGTTTCAAAAAATATTAGAATATAATCTTTTAGCATCAAAACAAAACAAAACATAATGAAGATGTCTCTACCTTCTAAAAACTCATAAACACCTTTCTCTTGACTAGCAGTTGCTTTGCTAATTCCAAATGTTAAAACTTGATTACTTTTCAAAGGAAATATAGCTTCAAATATAGCTATCCATACTTTGTTCTTCATTTTGATGGTGACATTTCCAACATCATACCTTAGGAGTGTTCGAGCCAAAAAAATGGCTCAAATCCAAGGAATTGAACTGAAGTCATCAGACATCCTTTCTTGCATTAAGCAAGTAGGAGTCTAATGCATGGCAATAAAGTATTTCCTTTTTTGAAAACATAGTCATTTGGCTACATAATGTCATGGTATGTACAATGTTAGTTGATTTACTATGTGTAGGTATAACCTATATTAATAATTCATTAGGAAAATCCTTTGATGTGATGAGCATGGTTGTGACAAATAAGTTGATTAGGTTCTAAGTAAGTTATAGTCTTCCTCCTCAGGTTGTCATCTGCTTACATAATAACATAAGTGTTGTATTCCCAGTCACAAGTTACCATAAAAGAACTCAGAGTTATCATTAAAATACAACTCACAACTCAACTCAGTTACACAACTCCAGTTAATGACAAAAATGACAGTTTATATACCTACCCTAACAATATTCATAGACACAGTTATTACATTATTCATAGTCATAGTTACCACAATAAGCTTCACCTTAGTCAATATATAATATAAACACATAACATGAGTACAAACATAACCACATACTATAGGTACATATATAATCAAACTACTAATACAAGATTATAATGTCATATAACTGTTTTGGAAATGTTATAATCTTATAGTAAAAACTTTCAATTAAAGTATATGGTTTATTTTATTGTCTGGTTTCAATTATTACATACAACAGAATTTACTGATATTTATAATAGATGCCACAAGGCTTAAACAATTATTCATTGCTTTCAACAGCCATATATAACAAGTGGAATAGAGTAATAAAATGTAACCAAATCAAGTGTAAATGTGTGTACATGTGTGTATATAGACTTTGTTGTGAGCAAACCTTGGGTAGATCAAGCATATCATGCCAATAATACAAGTAAATTATAACCATTATGCCATCAAGGACTACAAGATCCTTTGTATTTGATAGGAAGAGCAATGGGTCAGGAAAATGATGAAGACTATTGACTAAAACAATCAATCCAAATTGCCCAAGATCACTTGGTAGCGCACATGCATTTCCTACTTAAAATAAACACAATTTCTGTCCTAAAATTAAAAATTATGAGATAGAATAACTCATATTAAGTATTAAAAAATATATATATAATAAAACATTTTGTACATTCTTGTTATTAAACAAATTACTGCTTTGTCTAATTGCAGTGCTCAATTTTAATCTCTTTTGAAAAAGTGCTTCAGTAATAACTATAAGTCAATCAATATTAGTAACATACACAACAGTTTCTAATAAGTTTTAACATACTACTATAACCTTGTTTGCGACTCAAAAGTAAAGTATTCTTAATTATAATATATTTTAAATTACATGCTATACAATCTGGTACCATTCCTATAATTGTTTTGGACCGCATATGTAACTGGTTAAGTTTGTTTTCATCATTTTAATATATTGTTGTATAGAATCCTCAAAGGATAAATAAAATTAAACCACATCCTTTTACTACAGCCAATATAGCAATCACTGAATTATATTAACACTTACCACAAGCATTATGGTAATGGGTGTGACTAACAATGTTCTAAGCTCTTTGTATTAGATGATTATTGGAAAACATGGCTGCAGTTTACATTTCTATTGTATTTGTGGCTATTGGCACTGGTTGTTATTATTAGCTGTCGCTATTCTCTAAGGCTATCTTATGTGTGTGGTAGAAATGCTGTACCAGTACTGGCAACATTGTTCCTCATGTCTTATACCAAATTATTACGTAACATAACCAATGTCTTTATGTTTACAACACTCTCTTGTAATAACAATAAGTGGTTCATTTGGAGTGTGGATACAACATTAGACTACTCAAGTAATCCACATCTTCCTTTACTAATATTCTCTAGCATTCTTCTCTTTATTATTGGGATTGTCTATACATTACTGGTATTTTCCTCTCAGTGGCTTCAACGTTACAGTTACATATGTTGTCATAAAGCTAGTAGAGTTCCTGTCTTTAGACTGAAACCTTTGATTTGTGCATATTGTGGTCCTTATAAGGATAGTTGTCGGTTCTGGACAGGACTCTTACTGAAATGATGTCATATCTCAAGATTGGTTTTGTAACTCTCAGTAGTATAATGAAAAATGGACAATACAGTCAAGTTATTACTAGTGGCATATCTACTGGTGTAGCTTTATTTTTCTTATAGTACTAACACTAACTCCACTGTTTGAGAGTCAAATCAAGTTATATAGAGAAAAGAAAAAGCATGTAGATGAGTGTGAAATGCCACTGCTTGGTACAATGCTTCATCATATTCTGTACAGATGATGAAGCATTGTACAGATGATGAAGCATTGTACTGTACAGGGACTAAGAATTCATTGTTAAATTTTATAAATTTTTATTACCTGTCTGTGATAATGGTATCAATTCAAAATGTTACTGGTCTTGGTATGTCAATTGACACAAGCAGCATATTACTAATAGACACTTGTAGCTTTTCAAGGAATGGACAGGATCCAACAGAGTCTTATAATGGTAATTTGAAGATAGTAGCATTTCAAAATGATGTACATTACATGATCAAAAGTACCAATATTACAACTGGTATTGGGAGTAAGGGTACCCTCTCTATAAGTCTTCGTTTGTGCATTTACAACTTCAGGATGTTACAGTTGAAGAGGGTATGTCACTCAATGGATACGGAGGAAACATTTTCATTGCTATCTTTAGCAGTTACATTAACTCAGTTCATTTAACACGAGTTATTACCTTAAAAAGAAAATCTCTTCATGCATCATCACACTGGTGGGGGGCTGTTCCTAGCACTCAGTCAACTTATATGTCTTCCTACTACACAACTGAGCATTACTGATAGCATTATAGATAGCAACTTTGCAGGAATGGGTGGAGGAGCAATCAATTCAAGCTATATGATGATAGCAGCATGCATAGTTTACAGATGGCACTTCATAATACATAACCAAAATCAGGAACCTACAGAAGCCAAAGGTGAACATTCCAATTCCAATTCATCACTCTATGAAAAGAAGCGACCTCTCTCTTAGAATGGAGTGAAGTGACATGTTTCTGGTTAGTGTGGGGATATAGGATTTTAGTTGTTAAAAAGTCCATCGAAGGATAGAAAATAGAATTGGAATAAATTTGGAAAATTTGTAAAGGCTTCCAGAATTAGTACCTTACAATTCTGGAAGCCATCAAACAATTCATATATTGCTTTGCTTATGATATAAAATCACTAACCATTGAGGACTAAATAGTATGAAAGAAGTGGACTTCTCCTGGCATATTGTCTATATCAGAGCACCTGCACATTATTGACATAGAAGTATAAAAAATTACAATATGTTGCTAACTCAACTTCTTAAATAAACCAGTTTCAATTAGTATTTTGCATGTTTTACTCAGCCCTGATGATATAACTATAGCAACAACCAGAGACATCAAAACAGCCAATGTGATAACAAAGATGACCACAATATTAAAAACAGCAGCACTGAATTGAAAAGATATAGCATGTTATTATGATAATATAATATATGTGTGTGCGTTGTACAATACCTTCTCTTAATTATCACTGCAAGAACAATAGTCACTAGTGCAGTAAGTATCAGAAAAGATACTGTAGCTTGTCCTCCAATAACAAACTGACAGATACTGTTGGAACTAAATCCTTGATCATCATTGATAAAAAGAATGCAATAGTGATCAGAAAATGGGCTGTTTTCAGTGATATTTTTGATATCATTGTTCTTATCTGCAAACACACCAAGTGATACCAGAGCAAAGGTCAGAGCAACAAGAAGTAGAAGATATTTCACTATTAAGAGGATAATAGTGACCAACTGGTAATGGATTGTTTACAGTCCTCATTTCGCTAATAGTGGAGAATGTTGAGATCGCTAAAACTGTTTTTATTAACATTGACTTTGATCCTGCAAATGTATAAATATACTGTCTCAAAACGATTATTTATTCAAGCCCAAAATGACTAATACAAAATCAGGACTGAACTGGGACATTACATATAGCTTGTTCTGCTCAGTAATAATATACTAAATATAGAATATACATGACTAAATATAGAACACAAACTAAATATAGATCATACACAATTAAGGAGTGTATAGACTGGACTAGACTTGACGACCTTGCATGTAGGCGTCACTATTACAACTACAACCAACTGGTGGAGTGATCCTGATTGAGCTATTATTATCGCGTAGAAAACAAGACTAACTAACTATATCATCAACAACAATAATAATAATAAATGAATCAAACAGTATAAGTTAAAATAATGAAAAATCAATTTTACCTAATATATACTTTATTTTACATAAGTTATAAAAGAAACTATAATGAGAATGACCCACATTGCCTACTAAGTTAGAATGTGCCATTTTCCTATCATATGATATTCCTGTAGTTTCAATCTTCCCTTATTAGCTCAAGTGCTGGTATAAACAAAAGCACGTGTTATGTTCCAAGTGTGGAGCTCGCTCTGGCTCACCCCACAATAGGCATGATCGACTACAGAAATTTCTTTTTAAGATTGTGTAGGTGTTGTGTACTTAGCTGAGATCAAAAGGATAACAACAACAAACACTCAGGACAGGACAGAAATAATATGTGCTTGGCTGTGTCTTTATTGTCCCTATATGATAATGATAATTAACAACATGATAAGAACATATTACATCCATATACCACAGTAGGCTGTTGCTAGTAGCTTTGGTTCAACCTGTAACTTTAGTTGAAACTTATATTCTTATTGCCAGAAACTTTTTGTCTCTCTATAAATTTCTTATCAAATTTGCACATGAACTTTGATTTTTTGCGTAAGATCTTTATTAGCATAATATTATTTAACTCAATCTTGTATTGTCAATTCACAGCAACCTTCACCCACATAAATGATTAAAGATTAGTACATGGTCAGTCCAGCAGAATAGACTTGAACTTCATTTTTCATGACTAGACAGGCAGTATATACATATATTTAAGTAAAGGAAACAATCATGTTCCATTTTGCTGTTCCATCATGTGCTATTATAATGAAACTGAGCATGAACATGCAATCCCTACTAGTACTAATTAATAACATTTAGGCGTTAGACAATTAATTTATTTCTAGTTGTGTTTATCACTACTGTGACATTTGTATTGACAGAAGATCTGAGTAGCAAATATTTAAATTCAACAGATCTTCTTTGATCTTTTGCACTACCAAATAGTGTCATAACAAATAGCTCCAGGATTAACTTCTTGACAAGTACTAACAGTCACAAGTGACACTGTAAATGGCTGCCCAGGATAGAGTTCTCTGTACAAGGTTCATACAAAATAGTCAATATTGTTATAAAATACAAGCAAGTAAATGGTGAAAATGAAACCGATCTTTTTGTTTGCTTTTCACAGAAAATGAACATGTTAAAAGTTGTTCACGAGAACCATAAAGTCAGTCAAGAATGTGTATCTACATTCCATTATTCATAGTCATAAGGCAGAGTTAGTACCTTACAACTCTGGAATCCTACATCAAACACACTTGACTAGTTTTATTATCTGTACCTATATAGCATGCTACACATCCCAATTGGGCAGGCATTTCCTATGACAGTTTGGCTAGCAAGACTTACTATTCACACAATAAATGTTATATAAACTGTAATATCATTATGTCTATCAATCTAGTTAGTTATAATAGCACTCCATATTGATTGTTTTTCTTATGAGATAGAACAACCAAAACAGCTGAAAAGACAATGAACCCAACAAGTAAGAGACACTCCACCCACACACAAGCCTGTAATAATAACAAAAGATGTTCAATTAGCTAGGTTAATTACGACATTATGTTTAATAACACTATCTATAAGATAATATTATGTCCTATTATAATATTATACATTGACTGTTAACGAACATCAAATATAAAAATATAACTAACCAATGATGACTGAACACTATCAAAGAAAGGTAATAATAGTACAGGATAGTCAGCAAATAGCTTATAATCAGAACACCTGTGTGTTGATATAGTATAGTAAGATTACAATGCACTATTTCTGATATCACTAAACTTGTTATCTAAACCTGTGTCTCTCAATGCTTTACATGTTTTACTCAGCCCTGCTGATATAACTATAGCAACAGCCAGAGACATCAACACAGCCAATGTGATAATAGAAAGAACCACAATAATGAAAGTAGTAGGTCTGGAAATGAAAAAAAATTACAATAAGATAATGAGTTTCTTATACAACACCTTCTTTTAATTATCACTGCCAGTATAACAACCACCATTGCAGCAAGTATCAGAAAAGATACAGCAGCTTGCCCTACTATAACAAATTGACAAATACTATTGGAACTAAATATATGATTGTTGTTGCCGGCTGCTGTGCTTAAAAAAAGAATACAATAGTTATCTCTGTGAATTGCATTGTTTTCAATGTCACTGTTCTTATCTGCAAACACACCAAGAGATACCAGAGCAAAGGTCAGAGCAACAAGAAGTATAAGACATTTCAGTATTAAGAGGATAATAGTGGTAGTGTTCAATGATGGTACAGGAATCTTCACAGTCTTCATTTAGATGCCACTTAATGAGAGCAAAGGATAAAATGACTAACGGGTGATATTGGACTCCACCCCACCTACGCATAATAAGGGGATTGCAATTTCATTGAAATAAATAATTTTAATATTCCAAATCAATTCAACTTTTATATTATTAAAGAAACCACGCAAGTATGATATTTTAATTTATCTTAATTTATTCGTACTTTATAAGCTGTCTAAAAAATAATTCTACATTACATTAGCATAGTTATTATCTAAAATCCTCTGGTGTAAAGTCAAAAATTAGACTTTCTCTTCTCATTAGAGTAACTGCTGGTGAGCCTGGACGACTGTATTCAGAAGATGATGAAGCATCATTATTAGGCAATGGCATTTCACTCTCATTTTAATGCTTTCTCTTTTCTCTATATAACTTGATTAGACTCTCAAACAGTGGAGTTAGTGTTAGTACTATAAGAACAAATAAAGCTACACTAGTAAATATGCCACTAGTAATAACTTGACTGTATTGTCCATTTGTCATTATACTACTGAGAGTTACAAAACCAATGTTGAGATATGACAAGATTTCAATTGTATTCAGTTCTCTTGTTTTATACATACCCCCAACTATCCAAGCTAAACTTGTTAATAATAAAACAATTCCAAGAATGATGATGTTGTCGACTTGATAGTTCATACTAGATGTATAAGAGAAGAGACCTGTTAATACAAGACGTACTATCAGTAAGAATCCTGTCCAGAACCGACAACTATCCTTATAAGGACCACAATACGCATCAATCAAAGGTTTCAGTCTAAACACTGGATCTCTACTAGCTTTATGACAACATATGTAACTGTAACATTTAAGCCACTGAGAGGAAAATACCAATAATGTATAAACAATCCCAATAAAGAGAAGAATGCTAGAGAATATTAGTAAAGGAAGACGTGGATTACTTGAGTAGTCTAATGTTGCATCCACACTCCAGATGAACCACCTATTGTTATTACAAGAGAGTGTTGTAAACATAAAGACATTGGTTATGTTACGTAATAACTTGGTATAAGACATGAGGAACAATGTTGCCAGTACTGGTACAGCATTTCTACCACACACACGAGATAGCCTTAGAGAATAGTGACAGCTAATAATAACAACCAGTGCCAATAACCACAAATACAATGGAAATGCAAACTGCAGCCATGTTTTCCAATAACCATCTAATCCATTGTAGAAACATGTCTCAATACCAAGGTCTAAGTTGAGCCAAGAAATAAATTGTCTCAGCACTGGAACACCTCCATTTGGAAAGAAGGCTGTCTCATTGAGTTTGACAATGTTGACATAGAAGAGGAGACCATTGATTCTTCCTGAAGACACTGTAAGATTAACTGTAATTAGTAAAGCAATTAGAACAATACCAGCTACTGCAAATGGGAGTAAAAGTGCCAAATAGGTGTTAGTACAGTTAGCACATTTGTTAGAACCCAACACGAGACTAAGTCCTGACTTACACTGTCCACAAAGGGTACCTTGCTCTGTTGAATGCACATTGAGGATTAGGTGATGTGACGTTAAAAGAGACAAGGGATGGATTACAGTAATCAAATGGACAGTTAGTATGAGCAACAGTACAATTGTAATCTTTAAAGTAAGCTATCCAATTATTGCCAGATCTGGTGAATGGACTCTTAAAATCAGTTATGTTACATTTGATGTCATTGTCGGGTATAATTTGCTTAATGATATCATTACATACACACTGTCCAGTGTTAGAAGATAGTTGAAAACCTGTAGGGCAAGGTAAGAAACTTATAATTACTATCATTTCAGCATTAGACAATCTGATATTTCTAGCTGCATTTATCACTACTGTGGCATTTGTATTGATGGAAGAGTTCTGACTAGCAAAATATTTAAATTGTTTGCATTGAGTTGATGTTTTTTGATTTTTAGTAGTAGTATTAAGATTACTACCAAATGCTGTCACAACAATAGCTCCAGGACTAACTCCTTGACAAGTACCAACAGTCACAAGTGACACTCTAAATGGCTGCCCGGGATAGATTTCTCTGTCTCTGTACAAGGTTCGTACAGAGCAGTTGATACTGCCTTTAATGTAAGGACATACAGCAAATGGTGAAGACGAAATTGACCTTTCTGTTGACAATGACCAGTACCTTGTAAGAGGACAACTTAATTCATCTTCTATTGTTGATTTGACAGTTTGGAACCTTATTGGTATTGTACTACAGTGTCGATAAATTTCTCCATAAATGTCCTATCCTGCCATTGCTTTGTTCTGCTCAAAACTCACTAGTGGATACCTTGTTTGGTTCAGTTTAAAGTTGAAGTTTTCTTTAGTAATGAATGTACATTTGCGATAGTCACTGAACAGTCCATTAATGAATGATAGGTCAAACACATCCAGGTTCATTTCTTTAGCATAAATGGCTCCTCCGTATAAGCTAGCACTATTGTTAATAAATGAAACATGGCTGCCTTCATTGATTTGAAAATAGTTTTTTGTCAATATAACTAGTCCTCCTCCAATATATGGTGAACTATTATTAATGAAGGGATTGTTCTTTCCATTAAATATAACATTACAACCACGAATGACCATGCCACTAAGGTTGAGTTATCTCTGACTATTATATCTGTATACTATTCACTGTAAACTCAACTTTGGCAACAAAAACCATTGCCGCAAAGACTAATAGCAATTTTCTTTGTATGAAAATGGTTCATGAAGGTATATTTCCATTGTATTGGTAGAAAGTCTTGTATTCTTTCTAAAGATTACATTTGTTAGTTGAACTTGTGGTGGGCATTTATCAGAGTCTGATTTTGGATAAAATAAAAGTCCTTCTCCAACAAAATCAGAGTTTTCATCAAAGTAGTATTGATTATGTTTAAACTCTCTCTACATGCAACCACAATGAATAGCTCACCTCCATTGAGTGCTTGATTATGGGAAAAAGACACATTGACAAAAAAATTGTTTTCTTGAATACTTTTAAATGTGTTTATCATCATCCCACCACCATCAGTACACATTAGTGAACTATTACCAGTACCATAAGTATATCCATTATTAGATAGTATAACATTCTCAAATAAGATAGTACAGTCATTAACTTGATTGTAAAAGATATAATAGACTCTCCATGTTTTGGAAAAAATGACAGTAAAACAGACAGAGTATCCCAAAAAGAACAATCAGAATTGGATCTATATGAAAATTAAGAATGGATCATTAATTTGAAGGTAAAATAATACAATAATTTATTATAGAAAAAATCTAGAATTAACAATTAATGATCATTAGGTGGTAAACTTACATTACAGTTGAGTAGTATATATAGAAGTAGACACATATGTATATGAGAGCAGCCCCTACAATTATGAGATAAATCAAGTTAAGACTGGAAAGATTGACAACTCTATAGAGGGAGGGAGTAAGGGAGGGAGAATCAAACTAAGACATACAAAATCCAGTTACTGACTTTTTATTTCTAAAGACAATATTAAACACAAAACAAACTGTTACAAAGATGAGACTAACAAATACTGCAATATCATAAATTATAATAAATGCTAGATGATTCTGGTGTATAGTGTGCACTTCATAGCCATCGTAAGGAGGAGTACCATCTAGTGACATAATAATAGTAAAATTATGTACATTATATAGTAATATAACATTAAAATTGGCTTAAAATAGTGTTAAAATTACATTAAAACTGTAAAAATTGCATTAAAATTGTATTAAAATTGTGTTAAAACTGCGTTAACATTGTGTTAAAATTGCATTAATTTTTTTATTAAAACTCTTAAAATCACGTTAAAATTGCATTAAAACTGTGTTAAGATTGCATTAACATTGTGTTAAGGTTGTATAAAGAATGCATTAAAATTGTGTTAAAATTGCATTACAATTACATTAAAATTGTATTAAAATTGTGTTAAAACTGCGTTAACATTGTGTTAAAGTTGTATTAAGAATAGATTAAAATTGTGTTAAAATTGTATTAAAGGTGTGTTAAAATTGCATTAAAATTGTGTTAAAACTGTGTTAACATTGTGTTAAAATTGCCTTAATTTCTTATAAAAATTGTGTTAACATTGTCTTATAGTTGCATTAAAATTGTCTTGAAATTGCATTAAAGCTGTGTTAAAATTTCATTATAATTGCAATAAAATTGTGTTAAAACTTTGTTAACATTGTCTTAAAATTGTGCAAAAATTGCATTAATTTTTATTGAAATTGTGTTAAAATTGTTTTATTACGTTAAAATTACATTAAAACTGTGTAAAAATTGCATTAAAATTGTATTAAAATTGTGTTAAAACTGAATTAACATTGTGTTAAAATTGAATTAAAATTGTATTAAAATCGTGTTAAAACTGCATTAACATTATGTTAAAATTGCATTAAAGTTGTATTAAAATTGTGTTAAAAATGTGTTAACATTATGTTAAAATTGTGCTAAAATTGCATTCATTTTTTGTTAAAATTGTCTGAAAATTGTGTTAAAATTGCATTAAGATTGTATTAATACTGTATTAAGATTGCGTTAACATTGTGTCAAAGTTTTATAAAAAATACATTAAAATTGCATTTAAATTGTTTTAAAATTGCATTAAAATTGTATTAAAATTGCGTTAAAAAAACGTTAACATTATGTTGAAATTGTGCTAAAATTGTATTAATTTTTTGTGAAAATTGTTTTAAAATTGTCTTAAAATTGCGTTAAAATTGCATTAAAACTGTTAAGATTGCGTTAACATTGTGTTAAAGTTGTATAAAGGATCGATTAAAATTTCATTAAAACTGTGTTAAAGTTGTAAAAAGAACGAATTAAAGTTGTGTTAAAATTTCGTTAAAATTGTGTTAAAATTGCATTAAAATTGTACTAAAATTGTGCTAAAACTGCGTTAACATTGTGTTAAAGTTGTATTAAGAATGGATTAAAATTTCATTAAAACTGTGTTAAAGTTGTAAAAAGAACGGATTAAAGTTGTGTTAAAATTTCATTAAAATTGTATTAAAATTGTGTTAAAACTGCGTTAACATTGTGTTAAAATTGTCCTAAAATTGTTTTTGCATGTGGGCGTGACTAATACTGGACTGGACTTGACAACCTAATTATTCTTGCACGTGGGCATGACTAATACAACTACAACCAACTGGAAGGGTGAGCCTGATTTAGCTATTATTATGGCATAATAAAACAAGAGTTACTATATCAACAACAACAACAATGACAATAAATAAATCAAACAGTATAAGTTAAAATAATGAAAAATCAATTTTACCTAATATATACTTTATTTTACAGAAGTTATAAAATAAACTATGATGAGAATGACCCACATTGCCTACTAAGTTAGAACATATGCCATTTTCCTATCATATGATATCCCTGTAGTTTCAATCTTCCCTTATTAGCTCAAGTGCTGGTATAAACAAAAGCATGTGTTACGTTCCAAATGTGGAGCTCGCTCTGGCTCACCCCACAATAGGCATGATTGACTACAGAAATTTCTTTTTAAGATTGTGTAGGTGTTGTATACTTAGCTGAGATCAAAAGGATAACAATAACAAACACTCAGGACAGGACAGAAATAATATGTGCTTGGGTGTGTCTTTAATGCCCCTATACGATAATGATAATTAACAACATGATAAGAACATATTACATCCATATACCACAGTAGGCTGTTGCTAGTAGCTTTGGTTCAACCTGTAACTTTCGCTGTAATTTATATTCTTACTGCCAGAAACCTTTTGTCTCTCTATAACATTCTTATCAAATTTGCACATGAACTTTGATTTTTTGCGTAAGATCTTTATTAGCATAATATTTAACTCAACCTTGTATTGTCAATTCTCAGCAACCTCACCCACATAAATGATTAAAGATTAGTCCATGGTCAATCCCTAGACTTGAACTTTATTTTTCATGACTAGACAGGCAGTATATACATATATTTAAGCAAAGGAAACAATCATGTTCCATTTTGCTGTTCCTGCATGTGCTATTATAATGAAACTGAGCATGAACATGCAATCCATACTAGTACTGATTAATAATATTAAGATATTATACATTTCTAGTTGCGTTTATCACTACTGTGACATTTGTATTGACAGAAGATCTGACCAGCAAATATTTAAATTGTTTGGATTGAGTTGATCTTTTTTGATCTTTTGCAGAAAAATAGTATCATAACAATAGCTCCAGGACTAACTCCTTGACAAGTACTAACAGTCACAAGTACTAGTGATACTGTAAACGGCTGCCCAGGATAGAGTTCTCTGCACAAGGTTCATACAAAATAGTCTATATTGTTATAAAATACATCAAGGACACAAAGCAAATGGTCAAGATGAAATCGATCTTTTTGTTTGCTATTCACAGAAAATGAACATGTTATTATCTATTATCAATCAATCTAGTTAGTTAGATAACATGTTATATTGATTATTTTTCTTTAAAAAGCAGAAGTTCAACATTTAGTCAAGTGAAAAATAAAAAACATAATTGTGTTAATTTTTCTGAACCTACCATAATGATTTTTATAACGTGGCTGATTAAGTGAAATAGTGATCATTTATGAAGTAAAAGTTATTACAATTGTTAATGATGAAAACCATAAAGTCAGTAATCTTGTTAACAATGTGTATCCACATTCCATCATTCATAGTCATGAGGCAGAATTAATATCTTACAACTCTGGAAGCCTACATCAAACATACTTGACTAGTTTTATGATCTGTACCTATATAGCAGTTACACATCCCAATTGGACAGACATTTCCTATGACAGTTTGTATAGCAAGACTTACACACATACATAAACTAAAGTTATTGCTATTTACACAATACATGTTATATAAACTGTAATATCATTATATCTGTCAATCTAGTTAGTTATAATAACAGTCCATATTGATTATTTTTCTTATGAGATAGAACAGCTGAAAAGACAACAAACCCGATAAGTAAGAGAATCTCCACCCACGCACAAGCCTGTAATAATAAGAAAAGATGTCCAAATAGCTAGGTTATTTACTGTGTTTAATAACACTATCTATAAGATAATATTATGTCCTATTATAATATTATACATTGACTGTTAACGAACATCAGATATAAAAATATAACTTACCAAAGATGACTGAAAACTATCAAAGAAAGGTAAAAATAGTACAGGATAGTCAGCAAGTAGCTTATAATCAGAACACCTGTGTGTTGATAAAAGCTGACTTGACTGTAACGGGTGATATTGGACTCTCACCTTACCTACACATAATTAGGGGATTGTATCTTAAAATTTTACTAAATTTTAATGAAATAAATCAAAATCAATTTATTATATTATTAAAGAAACCGCGCAAATATGGTATTTTAATTTATTTTAATTTATTCGTACTTTATAAGCTGTCTAAAAATAATTCTACATTACATTAGCATAGCTATTATCTAAAATCCTCTGGTGTAAAGTCAAAAATTAGACTTTCTCTTCTCATTAGAGTAACTGCTGGTGAGCCTGGATGACTGCATTCAGAAGATGATGAAGCATCGTTACTAGACAATGTCATTTCACACTCATTGAGATACATTCTCTTTTCTCTGTATAACTTGATTAGACTCTCAAACAGTGGAGTTAGTGTTAGTACTATAAGAACAAATAAAGCTACACTAGTAGATATGCCACTAATAATAACTTGACTGTATTGTCCACTTATCATTATACTACTGAGAGTTACAAAACCAATGTTGAGATATGACAAGATTTCAATTGTATTCAGTTCTCTTGTTTTATACATACCCCCAACTATCCAAGCTAAACTTGTTAATAATAAAACAATTCCAAGAATGATGATGTTGTTGACTTGATAGTTCATACTAGATGTATAAGAGAAAAGACCTGTTAATACAAGACGTACTATCAGTAAGAGTCCTGTCCAGAACCGACAACTATCCTTATAAGGACCACAATATGCATCAATCAAAGGTTTCAGTCTAAACACTGGATCTCTACTAGCTTTATGACAACATATATAACTGTAACGTTGAAGCCACTGAGAGGAAAATACCAGTAATGTAAAGACAGTCCCAATAAAGAGAAGGATGCTAGAGAATAATAGTAAAGGAAGACGTGGATTACTTGAGTAGTCTAATGTTGCATCCACACTCCAAATGAACCACTTATTGTTATTACAAGAGAGTGTTGTAAACATAAAGACATTGGTTATGTTACGTAATAACTTGGTATAAGACATGAGGAACAATGTTGCCAGTACTGGTACAGCATTTCTACCACACACACGAGATAGCCTTAGAGAATAGTGACAGCTAATAATAACAACCAGTGCCAATAACCACAAATACAATGGAAATGCAAACTGCAGCCATGTTTTCCAATAACCATCTAATCCATTGTAGAAACATGTCTCAATACCAAGGTCTAAGTTGAGCCAAGAAATAAACTGTCTCAACACTGGAACACCTCCATTTGGAAAGAAGGCTGTCTCATTGAGTTTGACAATGTTGACATAGAAGAGGAGACCATTGATTCTTCCTGATGACACTGTAAGATTAACTGTAATTAGTAAAGCAATTAGAACAATACCAGCTACTGCAAATGAGAGTAAAAGTGCCAAATAGCTGTTAGTACAGTCAGTACATTTGTTAGAACCCAACATGAGACTAAGTCCTGACTTACACTGTCCACAAAGTGTACCTGCTCTGTTGAATGCACATTGAAGATTAGGTGATGTGATGTTAAAGGAGACAAGGGATGGATTACAGTAATCAAATGGACAGTTAGTATGAGCAACAGTACAATTGTAATCTTTAAAGTAAGCTATCCAATTATTGCCAGATCTAGTGAATGGACTCTTAAAATCAGTTATGTTACATTTGATGTCATTGTGAGGCATAATTTGTTTAATGATATCATTACATACACACTGTCCAGTGTTAGAAGATAGTTGAAAACCTGTAGGGCAAGGTAAGAAACTTATAATTACTATCATTTCAGCATTAGACAATCTGATATTTCTAGCTGCATTTATCACTACTGTGGCATTTGTATTGATGGAAGAGTTCTGACTAGCAAAATATTTAAATTGTTTGCATTGAGTTGATGTTTTCTGATTTTTAGTAGTAGTATTAAGATTACTACCAAATGCTGTCACAACAATAGCTCCAGGACTAACTCCTTGACAAGTACCAAACAGTCACAAGTGACACTGTAAATGGCTGCCCTGGATAGATTCCTCTGTACAAGGTATGTACAGAGCAGTTGATACTGCCTTTAATGCAAGAACATACAGCAAATGGTGAAGACGAAATTGACCTTTCCGATGACAATGACCAGTATCTTGTAAGAGGACAACTTAATTCATCTTCTATTGTTGATTTGACAGTTTGGAACCTTATTGGTATTGTACTACAGTGTCGATAAATTCCTCCATAAATGTCATATCCTGCCATTGCTTTGTTCTGCTCAAAACTCACAAGTGGATACCTTGTTTGGTTCCGTTTAAAGTTGAAGTTTTCATTAGTAATGAATGTACATTTGCGATAGTCACTGAACAATCCATTACTAAATGATATGTCAAAGACATCCAGGTCCATTTCTTTAGAATAAATGGCTCCTCCATATAAGCCAGCACTATTGTTAATAAATGAAACATGGCTACCTTCATTGACTTGAAAATAGTTTTTTGTCAATATAACTAGTCCTCCTCCAATATATGGTGAACTATTATTACTGAAGGCATTGTTTTTTCCATTAAATATAACATTACAACCACGAATGACCATGCCACTAAGGTTGAAGTTATCTCTGACTATTATATCTGTAATATTCACTGTAAACTCAACTTTGGCAACAAAAACCATTGCTGCAAAGACTAATAGCAATTTTCCTTTGTATGAAAATGGTTTATGAAGGTATATTTCCATTGTTTTGGTAGAAAGTCTTTCGTTCTATCTGAAGATTACATTTGTTAATTGAGCCTGTGGTGGGCATTTATCAGAGTCTGATTTTGGATAAAATAGAAGTCCTGCTCCAACAAAACCAGACTTTTCATAAAAGTAGTATTGATTATGTTTAAACTCTCTCTACATGCAACCACATTCAATAGTCCACCTCCATTGAGTGCTTGATTATGGGAAAAAGACACATTAACAAAAATAATTTTGTTTTCTTGAATGCTTTTAAAGTTGTTTATCATCATCCCACCATCATCAGTACACATTAGTGAACTATTACTAGTACTATAAGTATATCCATTATTAGATAATATAACATTTTCAAATAAGATAGTACAGTCATTAACTTGATATAGGAAAAGATATGCTCCTCCACCCATTCCTGCAAAGTTGCTGTCCATAATGCTATCAGTAATGCTCAGTTGTGTAGTAGGAAGACATGTGAGTTGACTGAGCATTAGGGACAGCCCCCCACCACTGGAATGCTGTGATGATATATGAAGAGATTTTCCTTTTAAGGTAATAACTCGTGTTAAACGAATTGTGTTAATGTAACTGCTAAAGATAGCAATGAAAATGTTTCCTCCATATCCATTGAGTGACATACCCTCTTCAACTGTAACATCCTGAAGTTGTAAATGCACAAACAAAGACTTGATATGGAGATAGACAGGCTACCCTTATTCCCAATACCAGTTGTAATATTGGTACTTTTGATCATGTATTGTACATCATTTTGAAATGCTACTATCTTCAAATTACCATTATAAGACTCTCTTGGATCCTGTCCATTCCTTAAAAAACTACAGGTGTCCATTAGTAATATGTTGCTTGTGTCAATTGACATACCAAGACCAGTATTATTTTGAACTGATACCATTATCACAGACAGGTAATAAACTTTTAAAAAATGTAACATTGAATTCTTAGTCCCTGTACAGTTTGTAAACGTGATACCAACTATTGCAGTTTGTATTGACATTGCAAAATTAAACCCTCCAACTTTACCATTGCAGGTAATGATAACAGTAGATTGCATTACATTCTTTGTGTTCCCTTCAACCCATTGTCCTTGACCTTTCAATGTTAAGTTATTTGCATACACAATACTGACCTTTCTGTCCAAAAGATGACTGCCTTCCATGAAAATAAATGTAGCATTAGAGACAAAGTAAGTATCAGTTTGTGAAGTATAGTAAGATAGAGTGTGACAAGTATTATCAGCCAAGGCACCAGCAGGACAATAGGTGTTAGTAGATCCATGAGGTTTCACATAGTAGATACGATGAGACTCTAATAATACTGGTAATAATAGAAAGACTGTTAACACAGCTACTGGTGAAGGAGACACTACAGCATTCATAATAATTGTTGCAGAGCTAGACTAATACCAATATGATTGACACAACAGTTATAGAAAATTTGTATGCAGTACTTGAAGGTCATCTTTCCTGAAGTTTAGCTATACTAGTGATAATGCATGCATAACTACAAGATCAATGAAATAACGGTGATATGTACTTTTAATGGCTCGTATATATCACTGTGAAAACTAACTGGTTGATTTAACCAATAAATGATTATACAGGTTGCATAATGCAAACTGAAAGTAAACACATTGCTGTTTGATTACTAATTACCTGAGAGATTGACTGTTTATGTAGCTAATGGTTAGAACTAGTGATGATTTTATCATAGACAAAATAAGATGCTGGGCCAGGATTGTCACTATAGATTCATGTGTACACTTCAATGTATTTTGTAGGGATGCATGCAACCAATAATATCCATGAATGAGTTAAAGCAACCTGTAAAATTGATTACTTGACTTAACCAATATATGGTATATGTGATAAGGGGAGTATTAACATTTTATACACTAGTGAATACACATGATGTCATTAGTTTCCCCAGTTATAAAATTGCTAATGCAGTTATATTATTATATACAAACCAACAAAACTGATAAAGTCAAAGCCATATATAAAAACATTAACTATATTTATTAATTTTAATTAATGGATTTAAAATCTTCTGGTATAAAATCAAAAATTAGACTTTCTCGTCTCATTAGAATAACTGCTGGTGAGCCTAAATGACTGCAGTCAGAAGATGATGAAGCATCATTACCAAGCAGTGGCATTTCACAGTCATTTTATGCTTTCTCTTTTCTCTATATAACTTGATTTTACTTTCAAACAGTGGACTTAGTGTTAGTACTATAAGAACAAATAAAGCTACACTAGTAGATATGCCACTAATAATAACTTGACTGTATTGTCCATTTGTCATTATACTACTGAGAGTTACAAAACCAATGTTGAGATATGACAAGATTTCAATTGTATTCAGTTCTCTTGTTTTATACATACCCCCAACTATCCAAGCTAAACTTGCTAATAATAAAACAATTCCAAGAACGATGATGTTGTTGACTTGATAGTTCATACTAGATGTATAAGAGAAAAGACCTGTTAATACAAGACGTACTATTAGTAAGAGTCCTGTCCAGAACCGACAACTATCCTTATAAGGACCACAATTTGCATCAATCAAAGGTTTCAGTCTAAACACTGGATCTCTACTAGCTTTATGACAACATATGTAACTGTAACATTTAAGCCACTGAGAGGAAAATACCAATAATGTATAGACAATCCCAATAAAGAGAAGAATGCTAGAGAATATTAGTAAAGGAAGACGTGGATTACTTGAGTAGTCTAATGTTGCATCCATACTCTATTGTTATTACAAGAGAGTGTTGTAAACATAAAGACATTGGTTATGTTATGTAATAATTTGGTATAAGACATGAGGAACAATGTTGCCAGTACTGGTACAGCATTTCTACCACACACATGAGATAGCCTAAGAGAATAGTGACAGCTAATAATAACAACCAGTGCCAATAACCACAAATACAATGGAAATGCAAACTGCAGCCATGTTTTCCAATAACCATCTAATCCATTGTAGAAACATGTCTCAATACCAAGGTCTAGGTTGAGCCAATAAATAAACTGTCTCAGCACTGGAACACCTCCATTTGGAAAGAAGGCTGTCTCATTGAGTTTGACAATGTTGACATAGAAGAGGAGACCATTGATTCTTCCTGATGACACTGTAAGATTAACCTTAATTAGTAAAGCAATTAGAACAATACCAGCTACTGCAAATGGAAGTAAAAGTGCCAAATAGGTGTTAGTACAGTCAGTACATTTGTTAGAACCCAACATGAGACTAAGTCCTGACTTACACTGTCCACAAAGTGTACCTGCTCTGTTGAATGCACATTGAGGATTAGGTGATGTGATGTTAAAGGAGACAAGGGATGGATTACAGTAATCAAATGGACAGTTAGTATGAGCAACAGTACAATTGTAAACTTTAAAGTGAGCTATCCAATTATTGCCAGATCTGGTGAATGGACTCTTAAAATCAGTTATGTTACATTTGATGTCATTGTCGGGTATAATTTGTTTAATGAAATCATTACATACACACTGTCCAGTGTTAGAAGATAGTTGAAAACCTGTAGGGCAAGGTAAGAAACTTATAATTACTATCATTTCAGCATTAGACAATCTGATATTTCTAGCTGCATTTATCACTACTGTAGCATTTGTATTGATGGAAGAGTTCTGACTAGCAAAATATTTAAATTGTTTGCATTGAGTTGATGTTTTTTGATTTTTAGTAGTAGTATTAAGATTACTACCAAATGCTGTCACAACAATAGCTCCAGGACTAACTCCTTGACAAGTACCAACAGTCACAAGTGACACTGTAAATGGCTGCCCTGGATAGATTTCTCTGTACAAGGTTCGTACAGAGCAGTTGATACTGCCTTTAATGCAAGGACATACAGCAAATGGTGAAGACGAAATTGACCTTTCTGTTGACAATGACCAGTACCTTGTAAGAGGACAACTTAATTCATCTTCTATTGTTGATTTGACAGTTTGGAACCTTATTGGTATTGTACTGCAGTGTCGATAAATTTCTCCATAAATGTCATATCCTGCCATTGCTTTGTTCTGCTCAAAACTCACTAGTGGATACCTTGTTTGGTTCAGTTTAAAGTTGAAGTTTTCATTAGTAATGAATGTACATTTACGATAGTCACTGAACAGTCCATTAATGAATGATAGGTCAAAGACATCCAGGTTCATTTCTTTAGCATAAATGGCTCCTCCGTATAAGCTAGCACTATTGTTAATAAATGAAACATAGCTACCTTCATTGTTTTGAAAATAGTTTTTTGTCAATACAACTAGTCCTCCTCCAATATATGGTGAACTATTATTAATGAAGGCATTGTTCTTGTATGAAAATGGTTTATGAAGGTATACTTCCATTGTATTAGTAGAAAGTCTTGTATTCTTTCTGAAGATTACATTTGTTAGTTGAACTTGTGGTGGGCATTTATCAGAGTCTGATTTTGGATAAAATAAAAGTCCTGCTCCAACAAAACCAGAATTTTCATCAAAAGTAGTATTAATTATGTTTAAACTCTCTCTGCATACAAACACATTGAATAGCCCACCTCCATCAACTGCTTGATTATGGGAAAAAGACACATTGACAAAAATAAATTTGTTTTCCTGAATACTTTTAAATGTGTTTATCATCATCCCACCACCACCAGTACACATTAGCGAACTATTACCAGTACCATAAGTATATCCATTGTTAGAAAATATAACATTTTCAAATAAGATGGTACAGTTGTTAACTTGATTTAGGAAAAGATATGCTCCTCCACCCATTCCTGCAAAGTTGCTATCAATAATGCTATCAGTAATGCTCAGTTGTGTAGTAGGAATACATGTAAGTTGACTGAGTGCTAAGAACAGCCCCCCACCAGTGAAGTGCTGTGATGATGCATAAAGAGATTTTCCTTTTAAGGTAATAACTCGTGTTAAATGAACTGTATTAATGTAACTGCTAAAGATAGCAATGAAAATGTTTCCTCCGTATCCATTGAGTGACATACCCTCTTCAACTGTAATATCCTAAAGTTGTAAATGCACAAACAAAGACTTTAATATAGAGATAGACAGGCTACCCTTACTCCCAATACCATTTGTAATATTGGTATTTTTGATCATGTAATGTACATCATTTTGAAATGCTACTATCTTCAAATTACCATTATAAGACTCTGTTGGATCCTGTCCATTCCTTGAAAAGCTACAAGTGTCTATTAGTAGTATGTTGCTTGTGTCAATTGACATACCAAGACCAGTATTATTTTGAACTGATACCATTATCACAGACAGGTAATAAAAATTTACAAAATGTAACAATGAATTCTTAGTTCCTGTACAGTTTGTAAAAGTGATGCCAACTATTGCAGTTTGTGTTGATATGCTAAATTTAAACCCTCCAACTTTACCATTGCAGGTAATGATAACAGTAGATTGGATTACATTCTTTGTGTTCCCTTCAACCCATTGTCCTTGACCTTTCAATGTTAAGTTATTTGCATACACAATACTGACCTTTCTGTCCAAAAGATGACTGCCTTCCATGAAAATAAATGTAGCATTAGAGACAAAGTAAGTATCAGTTTGTGAAGTATAGTAAGATAGAGTGTGGCAAGTATTATCAGCCAAGGCATCAGGAGGACAAGAGGTGTTAGTAGATAAATGAGGTTTCACATAGTAGATACGATGAGACTCCAATAATACTGGTAATAATAGAAAGACTGTTAACACAGCTACTGGTGAAGAAGACGCTACAGCATCCATAGTAGTTCTGGTAGAGCTGGACTAATACCAATCTGATTGATACAACAGTTACAGGAAATTTGTATGCAATACTTGAATCTCATCTTTCCTGAAGTTTAGCTATACTAGTGATAATGCATGCATAACTACAAGATCAATGAAACAACGGTGATTCGTACTTTTAATGGCTCATATATATCACTGTAAAAACTAACTGGTTGATTTAACCAATAAATGATTATACAGGTTGCATAATGCAAACTGAAAGTAAACACATTGCTGTTTGATTACTAATTACCTGAGGGATTGACTGTTTATGTAGCTAATGGTTAGAACTAGTGATGATTTTATCATAGACAAGTGATGCTGGCCCAGGATTGTTACTACAGATTCATGTGTACACTTCTTTGTATGGATGGATGCATCCAACAAATGATATCCATGAATGAGTTAAGGCAACCTATAAAATTGATTACTTGACTTAACCAATATATGGTATATGTGATAAGGGAAGTATTAGCATTCTATACATGAGTGATTACATATGATGTCATTAGTTTCCCCAGTTATAAAATTGTAACTACAGTTATATTATGATATACAAACCAACAAAACTGATAAAGTCAAAGCCATATATAAAAACATTAACTATATTTATTAATTTTAATTAATGGATTTAAAATCTTCTGGTATAAAATCAAAAATTAGACTTTCTCGTCTCATTAGAATAACTGCTGGTGAGCCTAAATGACTGCAGTCAGAAGATGATGAAGCATCATTACCAAACAGTGGCATTTCACAGTCATTTTATGCTTTCTCTTTTCTCTATATAACTTGATTTTACTTTCAAACAGTGGACTTAGTATTAGTAATATAAGAACAAATAAAGCTACACCAGTAGATATGCCACTAATAATAACTTGACTGTATTGTCCATTTGTCATTATACTACTGAGAGTTATAAAACCAATGTTGAGATATGACAAGATTTCAATTGTATTCAGTTCTCTTGTTTTATACCTACCCCCAACTATCCAAGCTAAACTTGCTAATAATAAAACAATTCCAAGAACGATGATGTTGTTGACTTGACAGTTCATACTAGATGTATAAGAGAAGAGACCTGTTAATACAAGACGTACTATCAGTAAGAGTCCTGTCCAGAACCGACAACTATCCTTATAAGGACCACAATATGCATCAATCAAAGGTTTCAGTCTAAACACTGGATCTCTACTAGCTTTATGACAACATATGTAACTGTAACGTTGAAGCCACTGAGAGGAAAATACCAATAATGTATAGACAATCCCAATAAAGAGAAGAATGCTAGAGAATATTAGTAAAGGAAGACGTGGATTACTTGAGTAGTCTAATGTTGCATCCACACTCCAAATGAAGCACCTATTGTTATTACAAGAGAGTGTTGTAAACATAAAGACATTGGTTATGTTACGTAATAATGTGGTATAAGACATGAGGAACAATGTTGCCAGTACTGGTACAGCATTTCTACCACACACACGTGATAGCCTTAGAGAATAGTGACAGCTAATAATAACAACCAGTGCCAATAGCCACAAATACAATGGAAATGCAAACTGCAGCCATGTTTTCCAATAACCATCTAATCCATTGTAGAAACAAGTCTCGATACCAAGGTCTAAGTTGAGCCAAGAAATAAACTGTCTCAACACTGGAACACCTCCATTTGGAAAGAAGGTTGTCTCATTGAGTTTGACAATGTTAGCGTAGAAGAGGAGACCATTGATTCTTCCTGATGACACTGTAAGATTAACTGTAATTAGTAAAGCAATTAGAACAATACCAGCTACTGCAAATGGGAGTAAAAGTGCCAAATAGCTGTTAGTACAGTCAGTACATTTGTTAGAACCCAACATGAGACTAAGTCCTGACTTACACTGTCCACAAAGTGTACCTCCTCTGTTGAATGCACATTGAGGATTAGGTGATGTGATGTTAAAAGAGACAAGGGATGGATTACAGTAATCAAATGGACAGTTAGTATGAGCAACAGTACAATTGTAATCTTTAAAGTGAGCTATCCAATTATTGCCAGATCTGGTGAATGGACACTTAAAATCAGTTATGTTACATTTGATGTCATTGTCGGGTATAATTTGTTTAATGAAATCATTACATACACACTGTCCAGTGTTAGAAGATAGTTGAAAACCTGTAGGGCAAGGTAAGAAACTTATAATTACTATCATTTCAGCATTAGACAATCTGATATTTCTAGCTGCATTTATCACTACTGTAGCATTTGTATTGATGGAAGAGTTCTGACTAGCAAAATATTTAAATTGTTTGCATTGAGTTGATGTTCTTTGATTTTTAGTAGTAGTATTAAGATTACTACCAAATGCTGTCACAACAATAGCTCCAGGACTAACTCCTTGACAAGTACCAACAGTCACAAGTGACACTGTAAATGGCTGCCCAGGATAGATTTCTCTGTACAAAGTTCGTACAAAGCAGTTGATACTGCCTTTAATGCAAGGACATACAGCAAATGGTGAAGACGAAATTGACCTTTCTGTTGACAATGACCAGTACCTTGTAAGAGGACAACTTAATTCATCTTCTATTGTTGATTTGACAGTTTAGAACCTTATTGGTATTGTACTGCAGTGTCGATAAATTCCTCCATAAATGTCATATCCTGCCATTGCTTTGTTCTGCTCAAAACTCACTAGTGGATACCTTGTTTGGTTCAGTTTAAAGTTGAAGTTTTCATTAGTAAGGAATGTACATTTGCGATAGTCACTGAACAGTCCATTAATGAATGATAGGTCAAAGACATCCAAGTCTATTTTTTTAACATAAATGGCTCCTCCATATAAGCCAGCACTATTGTTAATAAATGAAACATGACTGCCTTCATTGACTTGAAAATAGTTTTTTGTCAGTATAACTAGTCCTCCTCCAATATATGGTGAACTATTATTAATGAAGGCATTATTCTTTCCATTAAATATAACATTACAACCACGAATGACCATGCCACTAAGGTTGAAGTTATCTCTGACTACTATATCTGTAATATTCACTGTAAACTCAACTTTGGCAACAAAAACCATTGCCGCAAAGACTAATAGCAATTTTCCTTTGTATGAAAATGGTTTCTGTAGGTATATTTCCATTGTATTGGTAGAAAGTCTTGTATTCTTTCTGAAGATTACATTTGTTAGTTGAACCTGTGGTGGGCATTTATCAGAGTCTGATTTTGGATAAAATAAAAGTCCTGCTCCAACAAAACCAGAGTTTTCATCAAAAGTAGTATTAATTATGTTTAAACTCTCTCTGCATGCAAACACATTGAATAGCCCACCTCCATCAACTGCTTGATTATGGGAAAAAAACACATTGACAAAAATAAATTTGTTTTCCTGAATACTTTTAAATGTGTTTATCATCATCCCACCACCACCAGTACACATTAGTGAACTATTACCAGTACCATAAGTATATCCATTGTTAGAAAATATAACATTTTCAAATAAGATGGTACAGTTGTTAACTTGATTTAGGAAAAGATATGCTCCTCCACCCATTCCTGCAAAGTTGCTATCAATAATGCTATCAGTAATGCTCAGTTGTGTAGTAGGAATACATGTAAGTTGACTGAGTGCTAAGAACAGCCCCCCACCAGTGAAGTGCTGTGATGATGCATAAAGAGATTTTCCTTTTAAGGTAATAACTCGTGTTAAATGAACTGTATTAATGTAACTGCTAAAGATAGCAATGAAAATGTTTCCTCCGTATCCATTGAGTGACATACCCTCTTCAACTGTAATATCCTGAAGTTGTAAATGCACAAACGAAGACTTGTATATAGAGATAGACAGGCTACCCTTGCTCCCAATACGAGTTGTAATATTGGTATTTTTGATCATGTATTGTACATCATTTTGAAATGCTACTATCTTCAAATTACCATTATAAGACTCTGTTGGATCTTGTCCATTCCTTGAAAAGCTACAAGTGTCTATTAGTAGTATGTTGCTTGTGTCAATTGACATACCAAGACCAGTATTATTTTGAACTGATACCATTATCACAGACAGGTAATAAACTTTTAAAAAATGTAACAATTAATTCTTAGTTCCTGTACAGTTTGTAAAAGTGATGCCAACTATTGCAGTTTGTGTTAACATGCTAAAATTAAACCCTCCAACTTTACCATTGCAGGTAATGATAACAGTAGATTGCATTACGTTCTTTGTTTTCCCTTCAACCCATTGTCCTTGACCTTTCAATGTTAAGTTATTTGCATACACAATACTGACCTTTCTGTCCAAAAGATGATTGCCTTCCATGAAAATAAATGTAGCATTAGAGACAAAGTAAGTATCAGTTTGTGAAGTATAATAAGATAGAGTGTGGCAAGTATTATCACCCAAAGCATCTGCAGGACAAGAGGTGTTGGTAGATCCATGAGGTTTCACATAGTAGATACAATGAGACTCCAATAATACTGGTAATAATAGAAAGACTGTTAAAAAATTTAAGATAGCAGATGCCATAATTCAGGCAGAACTGGATTTTGCAAACTGCTAATTTCATTGACTTTATGGAATAAGCACATAGCATTAGACAGTCATCTTTCCTAGTGTTTTACACAATACTGGTGATGCGATTAAATTGTTACGCATATACAGTTAATACACTGATGCATGCATAGCCGATAACCAATGGTTCAATTGACATAACAACGACTGTTATCACCTGTTTACAAAGAAATCCCTTTACCATATATATTAATAGACAGGTCAGAGGTCACATTATTAGAATAAGAGTAACACTAAAACTCCATACATATCACCAACTATCCAAATTAACTAATAATATTACTAGACAGAGTAGGCTCCATGGAGTTGTATTCATTTATGAACACCAAGTATGTAAAGGTTTGAGACTAGAACCAGTACATCAAGGGTTAAAGTTATACTACTATTGCTATGGTAAGCCAAACAATAAATTACATTACATATCTCAATAGCCTTATCACTTTTCCTCATTGCCACTGGACTCTCCCTGACAGATTACTATGATCTCTTTCCTTGTTGTGATTAACAATTGATAAGATTATACCTTACGTTAATACTAACATTGTTATAGTATCTGTGTATTCTGTAGTCATGAAAGTGATTACCAACAAAATTAATTAGATCAAGTACCAATTTCTCAGTAAAGTATAATAATGCAAAAACCAGATATTATATCAGCCAAAGTCAAATAAATGTTCAATAGCAAAACTGTTTAAAATTTGCATTAAAAGAAACTTGAGAAAAAAATACCACCATCCTACAAAACTCATAAGTAAATAATAAAAATGACTGCTTAATGATTGAATATGATCAATGATCACCACATACTATATATATATATATATACCTCATATTGAGTTACTGAGTTTTGTCTTTGAGTTCACTCTCAGATTCTGCAGCATAAACTTGATTGTCTTCATCATTTACAAGGACCTCCATCCTTTCTCTCTGTAATTTGGTTCGTCTATATAAACACAAACTAACAGCTGTAATGTAAGAAACTGTAATACCAGCCAACACAAGAAACTAAGCCAGCAGAATACCTAGAGACAAAATAATGCATCAATGAAGGAAACATTAAAGAGCTTGGTTGTGTAGTTGTGGTTCAATATGATGCTTGTTTGATATTATGTATAACAATGAGACATGTTTATAGTAGTGTTCTGATTGCCTAGCAGCTCCATGGCATGATTTACTGACATGTTATTTACCATATTGGTCTAATTAAAAAAAACTATAGCAAACGTATAGTCCACTTGGACTTGATTAACAGTTAATGGATTTGATATGCTGACAAATTAATACGTCATTAACCTAAATTAGAAGTTTACTTTTGCTTCAAGACATTTATCACTTTCTATAAGTGTTTGAAATAACATGTTTGAGAATGTTGTTCACTTATTTATAGTAAACTATTTTCCTCAGAAACTAGTGCTTAGTTTTAAGCAAAGTGTAAGACCTATTGACTAGTACAAACCATTACTCAGTAGCTTGTTTTACATTGAGCCAGGTATTAAACTCAAATTGGTAGCCAATCCCTAGAGCTTCTGTAATATATGTTTACAATTGTAGGCTGCATTTCATCATACCTTTATATAAAAAATACTGTGTATAGTCTGCATACTAAGCAGACTATACACAGAATCCTAATAAGAATAACCACAGCAATGCTAATTACTTAGTACAACAACAACAATGACTGCTTATGACATCATATGACATCAATACAGAGGACTTACTAGAGAAGTAACAAAATGTCCATAGAATGGTATACTACCACTAGTATCATTAGCAACAGGTGGAAGTAAAGAATTACTGCATCTTTAGAATGGAATGAAGAAATCATCAAATAGACAACAAGAAAGAACATGATATTATAGTGGGAGCATATTTCATTTATTTGCTCATATTAAGAGTTCTATTGTAATAGAATGAACATGTCTATAATGACACCTTAATATAATATGAATAGACTTGCTAACATACACATTTTGGAGTTCTGATATTACCAATTACTTCAATTTAGTGCCAGTATGAACTACTAGTTAATAATGGATAATATTAATATATATCGATTTACTAATAGTCCACAAATAACAGATGATATCTACTCAATATACATGTCATAAATAATGTAACCAACCTAAATCCAACCTCCATAAATGCTTTGCATGTATCAGACAATCCCGAGGAGAATACAAGACTCATTAGAAACTGGAATATGGCCACAGTTGTATTGATAATCAGTTCAATAACAAGATCACAACGCATGCTACCATAAAGAAAATATTAACAATTGTACAATAGCTATCATTTAAATAAAACAGAGTTATTACAATGTACAATCATAGATAGTATAGACTACGCAACCGGGATTGGAAACGGATCACGTGATCCCATAGAACTGAATGAACATTTAAAAACGCACTCCGTGTCCAAAAAAATCAATTAATTTTTATTACCTTACATTGTAAACTAGACACACTCTTACCTGTATTGTATTACTCTACAAAGACATTAGTGTTATTTTTATTTATCAACACATTGACTATATATTCTTCTTTATATTCTATTATTAAAATAGTCAATAATACTGACATTCACTTTTAAATTAGTTATTTTCCGATGAAAATGGCACTAAAAATACTTTTGTCGCTCTTTCTTCTTACAGCAATGTTACCACTAAAAGCCTTAGGACAAATTATTTAGAACAAATAAGAATACATTGGTTTAGACTGTTTTTAGGTTAGTAAAGTCGCGCTATTCTTATGGAAAACACTAAAACAACATAAGATATAGATACACTTTTGGGACTATAGCCATTGTTTTAAGTTATGTAGACATAAATTACAACTTTTCATCTAAAGACGAAAGATTTCTGTGTTGGTTTAGCTTGTTATTATTTACTTTGGCAATCTCCTGTCATATTTATGTAAGATACAAAATACGCGTACATATTCAGTACTAAATAATTATCAATAATTAATTTCCTTCAGATGGGTAAGAGACTGTACTATAGAAAGCACAGATCAATTCCCGGGTCTTTAATTGTAACTCAAAGTTAATTTATTATATTCATGCTCCTTTCTATTCCTTGTCTGCGCTAAAAGAGAGATTCCATTCCTTGGGATTATTGCCTAAATAATCAGATCAAAGGTCATTTATTAGATTGGTTGCAAAAGTTGATACAATCTCCCTGGTTCAGGCCTAGAGCATCACTTAAACAGGAGGTCTGCACTATCTAACACTTGTGTAGCAACTGGTGTACCAATTTTAAAACCTTCATCTGAAAGAGCTCCTTGTATATAGTATAATGTATATTATACTAGCAAAAAGACTTCTGTGTTTCTGTGACTGTGACCTAACATTATCAGTAAATTAATTGTCATATAAATAATAATTACTTCAAATAAGTATTTATTATAAAGTAACACTTAATTAAAGTACAAATTCCAAAATACTACATGCTTGTTTCAGAAGAAACAGGACCACTGCAAGCTATAGTTGTCATGGACAAGGAGTGTACCGGAAGTGCGTGGGCGTTTCCAATCCTAGTTACGTAGTCTATACTATCTATGGTACAATATTGTTAGGCAAACGCCCCCCCCCCTAATTAGGGACACACCCTTTTCTACATTATACATAATGTAAAAAGGATATGTGTAAATAATAATACAGCATTATTACAATATTACAAGTAAGTGTGTATTCCTTATCAAAACAAGGCTTGACATGTGGTAATGTGACAATTCCAAAAGCTATTCATTGGAAGCTGTACTACTATCCCCTTCTCAGTACCATCCAAATAATAGAGGTTCTCACAATAGAAGATTCAATCCACAGACAGCAGCCAGACTACAAAAATTGTATCGCTGCAATAAAAAGAAGTGCATCCGTAGCATCTTGGAGGACAATTCTCCAAAATGTGAAATTCCTCTCAAAGATCTAGAAGAATACTTCTCAGCAAAGCCCCCTCAGTCTCCCTCTGAGAACGCACCTCTTCAACAACAACAAACTCTCTTACACGCTGATGACCTCACATACCCCATTGAAATGGACGAAATTGAGCAGCAACTAAGGAGACTCCCCTCAAACTCAAGTCCTGGCTCAGATGGGGTCCCATATGAAACATGGAAAACAGTAGAAGGGAGCAAGATCACCCTGGAGCGGATTTTCACAACTTGTCTATTCAACAAAAAAATCCCTCAAAGCTGGAAAAGGAGCTCAACCATTCTTATATACAAAAAAGGTGACAGGAAGGAGCCCAGCAATTGGAGACCTATCTCCCTACAGTCCACAATTTATAAAATCTATACTGCTATCTTAGCAAGAAGATTGGCAGAGTGGGCAATCTGTGAAAAAAAGATATCACCAGCTCAGAAGGGTTTTCTACCTTATGAGGGCTGCTTTGAGCACTCCTTCATGTTAAGGAGTGTCCTCGAAGACTCCAAAAGGCTCCGTAAGAATGCAAGAATTGTCTTTTTAGACCTTGAAAACGCCTTTGGCTCTGTTCCACATAAAAAAAATGTGGGAGGTGATGCACCAATTTGGAGTACCTCTTAACTTCCGTGATATCTGCAGAGAGATGTATACAAACTCATCTCATAATATAAGAAACAAGGAAGGCCTCTTGGACGACATTTCTGTCTACAGAGGAATAAAGCAAGGCTGCCCCTTGAGTCCCCTGTTATTCAACCTAGTACTAGAAAGTATTATTCCTCAGGTTGAAAATAGCGAAGGGGGTTATCAATTCAATAATGGCAGTCGCGTAAAAATTCTAGTCTATGCCAACGACATCTGCCTGACTGGCCAGGAGAAGGATGACATTCAAAGATCTTTGGATATGCTGATGAAATTTACGATCTGGGCTGGGCTAACCTTCAATGTTTTGAAGTGTGGGTCTCTGTCACTCATAAATAAAAAGGGCAGGAAGTATGTAGAACCTTACCAACCTCGTTTAGGCCAAGCCCTAATCCCTGCACTGAAATGGAGCGACAGTTATAAATATCTAGGAATAAGAATCAGTAGGGAGAGACTCCCTACACAAAAAGACTTAGAAGACAAGATTGTGAGAAATGTCGAAAAAATTATGGATTCGGCTCTTACGGACTGGCAAAAAATCGAAGCTGTTAACGTATTTGTCCTCTCAGGACTAGAATATTACCTAAACGCCTCCATTCCAAATCGCTCGTGGCTGATAAGACTCGATGTAACTATAAGGAGGATTGTTAAGAAGGCACTAAAACTCCCAAAAAGAACTTCAACAGCTTTTTTTCACATATCAAGAAAAGATGGGGGTTTAGGTCTTATTTCACAAGAGGACAGACTAAACATTATTCTAGTAAAGAGGGCCCTGATCATCCTATCAAGTCAGGATAGGCGGATACAAGATATCACTTGGGCCCAGTTGACCTCCACCCTGACTTGTAGAGAAAAAGTAAAGAGAACCTGACCTCAATGGACATAGAAAGTTTCTTAAACACCCCAGCCAGACCTGAGGCAACAAGAGATGTAAGAGAAGTCTATGGAGCTTGGTTAGGAAGTCCCTATGGCGCCTAAAGTGTTCTGTACAACTACATGAGGCAGAGGTATATTTGACCAAGGATGGAAAACAAATCCATAGCAAACAACGAGGTCTATTGACAAATGTCTTGGTAGAGACAACCCATCTATCCAGACTCTCCTAGTTGCTACAAGCTAAAGACCAAGGCCATGCTTACCATCATATTAGCAAATCTCCAGTCAGTAGCAACTGGATTCAGGATGGGAAGTATTTGTCTTTCGCGGAATACAGGTTCACCATCAGAGCCCGTTTCAACATCTTACCAACCAAGACAGTGGCAAGAAGGGCGGGGAAGTCTCAATTGGACACCAAATATCGAAGGTGTAAACTCAACCAGAAACTCTGGGACATATACTAAATGCCTGCACACCAAATACTGGCCTAATGAGGGAAAGACACAACAAGATCTTGGAGAGACTGGTAAAAGCCATCCCCGCTGATCTAGGGGACAAGTTCAAGGAACAAAAGCCGCTGCGATTTCCGGGTGACCTCAGACCGGATCTAGTAGTCCATAATAGGAACTCTGGTGAAGTCACTATAATAGATGTGACGATCCCTTTTGAGAGTGATAAGGACGCCTTTGATAAAGCTAGGAATGAGAAGGCTCAAAAATATTCTCCCCTAGTGACCTGGTACCAAGATCAGGAGCACATTAAAAAGGTCTATTATGAGACTTTTGTAGACTTTTCATTGACTCAATCAAAGGATCATATAGAATTTGGATCTCTAGCCAATAATGAACTTAATATCCTGGAAAATTAAAAACTTACCTTACACATTAATCTATCATATTTTTTTATTATTTTGTTTCCTATAACTTTCTTGTTTTTCTTCCCGATTCTATCGAGGAGCTTGACTGGCAACAGCCACACTATACTTTGTTTTTTCACCTTGTTTGTGTATAACCCTGTCTTTATTATATTTATGAAGAATTGTTTAAACTTTAAACTGTTCTTTTGAGTTTAATAGCTCGAACGAGGATCATATATCCTCAAGCTATTAACCCAATTTTTTTCTACTAGGAGGGGTGTGTGAAGCTTGCTTCCCTCACTCCACGGGTTGCCCTGGTATTGCAGTACCTCCAAGTGTGGCCCATTTTCCCTTTTATATAAGGGATAATTTTTATACAAATTTAAGTGCAAATAAAAATTAAAAACCATTTTAACCTTGCCAACTATCATGGGCAAATAATGTCTGGGTCAAACAGACTATTCAATATATTCCTCATGGACATACTAAGTCAATAGGAGAGAAGTTTAACAGAGAATGCCAAACCTGATTGCATGTCAAAAGCACAGGTAGATTTGCCATCACAACATAAGACCCCATCTAGTCCAGACCTACAACAGGAAACTCAGTCAATCCTAGACTTACAATTGTCATCACAAATGGAGGCTCTGGAAACTCAGTTCAACCTACACCTACAAGCAAGATCTGACAGTACAAACACAGCTTCAACAATCCTACCCACAGAGGAGGAGGAAAACCATGATTCCCTAGTCCTAGAAGCAAGAACAAGAATGACAGATCCAACTCCTACAAACCCTCCTTCAGAGGAGATCGTAAGTAAACTCACCCTCAGTTAGGGGAGGATTTAAGTTTCAACTGCCAAGAGAGTAGTTTGGGTGTTACTAACTAAGTATGTAGAGTCCTTTCAACCGAAACTGACTCAATCTCATACCAGCTCTTAAATGGGAAGACCACTATAAATATCTAGGCATCAAGTCAGGACGAGAAAGATTAGGCTGCATTAAAAAACTTGAGGAAAAGCTGTTAGAGAAAACAACCAAAATAATGAACTCACTCCTAACAGATTGGCAAAAAATAGAAGCCATCAACACATTTTTATACTGACAGGTATAGAATACCACATGAACGCATCATTACTAAACAGATAAAATGGATTCTCAAATCAGACAGATAATACAAAATGGTCTAAAGATCCTAAGAACAATAAGAGTCTTTCTCCACACACCAAAACCTCTTTAGAAGATCGATTTGACATGATATAAATAAAAAGATCCTTTCACTTCCTCACATGTCCAGACAAGACTCTCCAAATTGGTTGTCAAAAGCACGAGGCGATGTACCGCTGTTACAAGAGTCTGAAGCGAATGATCCCCCTCATTGTGAATTACAAGAGCCTGAAGCGATTGATCCTCCATTACCAGTCCAACAAGATAGGTCAGCTGTTTCAATTCCCTCGGGAAATCTGGACTCAGCTCCCACAATTCTCTCGGCAGATCAGGTAACGAGTACCACTTTAATTCTTTATCCAGAGGGATCCCTAAATTTTATTCTAAAAAATAATAACAATTATGTTAGCATTGATAGGTTGTCAAGCTCAGAAGCATCACCCCCTGACACAATCATGGGGGACTCCCTTTCTTACAACCAAAACTCCTCCTCTAAAGATGACGTCAATCGGGTCAACCAAGTTTTAACCCACTTTTCAAACTTGCTCGACAGTTATGTGGGAAGGAATCTAAACGACGAGGAATGGATATTGGTTGCTAAATTCACGGATGATTGGATAAAGGAGTTGGGGGCATTAAAAGGATCAGGTCAAAGGTCGCCTACTCACAAGACAACTCACTGGAAAAAGATCAGATCCTTTTTGAAGCAAGCCATGAAGTTACCAAGAAGAACGGTCACTCACCTATTTTACATAAGTAAAAACCAGGGTGGTTTTGGCCTGATAAGTTTAGACTGACCATAGCAAAAGTGACAAATCTGTTTAAGTTTCTACCCAGATGCCTTTGTAAGAGAATGCGCATTGAACCAACAAAAAGAGACTGTCTCCAGGTGAAATGGAGTTGCTGAACCATCTGAGAAAGTATTCATTGACCAAACTATTCCATACTCTCCAGGTCAATTACGCCCAGATATAGTTATCAAAAGTGGTTCTTCTTAGAATCCGGTCCAGATGCCTTTATTAAGGCCAAAAGCGAGAAATCTCAAAAATATGCTGACCTGGTGGAATGGGCTAAGTCTCAGTATGATAAAGTAGACTTAGGTGTGATCATAGTCGGGAGTCTAGGCAGTTGGGACACTAACAATGATGATTCTCTCAATTTACTCGGCATGACCAAGAAATATGCCTCTCTCTTCAGAAGACTCTGTTGTATAGATCGCTCAGTATATGGAGAGCTCGCTCTTCATAATTACATACCGCCATTTTGAAACTCATTATTACTCATAGATATTTTAATTATTATTGTTGCATCTTTTGTTTGTTTGTTTATCTTTCTCCGGGTAAATGGTCTAAAGATCCTAAGAACAATAAGTGTCTTTCTCCACACACCAAAAGGTACGAAGGTCTTGGCATAATCTCTTTAGAAGATCGATTTGACATGATATAAATAAAAAGACCCTTTCACTTCCTCACATGTCCAGACAAGACTCTCCAAAACGTCGCGTGGTCACAACTGACAGCTACAGTCAAGCACAGGAGGTCACTAGGACAAAAGGAGGACCTAAATGAGAAAGAAGTAGAGAGTTTCCTTAACTCACCCCCAGAACAGCAGGAGAAGCACAGGAGAGATATACGCAGTATATGGAACTTGGTCCGAAAATCTCTTAAAAGGCTAAATAATGCAAAAGTGTAGAAGATTCTGAGATCTCTCTCGAAGTGGGAGATCTTACCATAGAAGCAGTACACAGGAAAGAAGTCCTAAAAATTCTCTTTGAGGAAATTCATCTGTTCATTTAACCAGCGAATTCCATCCAGTTGGAAGGTGAACAACACCATAATAATCTACAAGAAGGGAGACCCCAATGATCTCACCAACTGGTGACCTATTGCCCTGCAAAATGCAATATACAAAATCTATGCAGCAGTATTGTCAAGAAGGTTGGCAGGCTGGTGCATTGAAAACAAAGAAATATCTCCTCGACAGAAGGGTTTCTTACCCTACGAAGGATGCTGTGAGCACTCTTTTCTGATGACGTCACTGCTTGATGACAGTAAAACACAGTGTAAAGACTTGAGAATCGTTTGGTTTGACCTATGAAATGCCTTTGGAACAATATCTCACCTCCTTCTATTTGACATGCTAAACAGGCTGGGTGTACCATCTAATTTCATCAACATATGCAAAAATATATACTAAGACTCAAAATTCAGAGTTAAAACAAGTAACGGTTTCTCCGACCTCATCTCCCAGAGCATTGGAGTAAAAAAGGGCTGCCCTCTAAGCCTACTGCTGTTCAACCTTGTCATTCAAGGTCTACTAATTGGACTGGATAATAATGAAGGAGGTTACACCTTCAATAACCAATTACATCTCAACTATGCTCTAGTAACAGCTGATGGAGAGGCATTTCCTGCTAATGACGTCATACTCTCCACAACTTCCTCCGCTGTTCCCTGGCAAACCAGCACCTATCTGAGTTAGTGGCAGCAAAAGATCAGGGGAGGGCTTTTGAGCTTGTCAGTCTCTCGCCTGCAAGCAATTTCTGGATCGGCTCAGGACAGTACCTCTCCTTTGCAGAATACCGTTTTGCACTGAAGGCCAGGTGCAATCTCCTCCCTGTCAAGACAGAAGTAGCTCGTATGGGTCGTGGAAGTGGAAATAAAACTTGCCCCAAATGTCACAGGCAACCAGAAACCCTCGCTCATGTCCTAAACGCTTGTCCAGTGTCGCAAGGCCTGATGAGGTCACGACATAACGGGATCATGGAGAGGATAAAGAGAGCCATTGCTGGTCAGGGAGGTCAGCTGTTGTTAGACCAAAAAATCCCAGACTCCCTTGCACAGTTGTTGCGTACTGATATTGTGCACATTAAAGAAAATTCTATTACAATAGTGAATGTAACTGTGCCTATCAAGTCTGGGGTAAAAGGTTTCGAAGCATCCAGAGGAGAGAAAGAGAGTAAATATTCAGACCTGGTCCAGTGGGCCAAAACCAAGTATACCTCGGTCAACTTCGGAAGCTTGATTGTTGGCAGTCTAGGATCCTGGGACCCAGCAAACGAAGAGACCCTCCGATTACTGGGGATTAGTAAAAACTATGCCACCCTCTTTTTGGAAGCTCTGCTGTGTGGATGCGATAAAAGGATCATTGAGTATTTGGAGGGCTCGCAACAGCCAGAGCACGCCATAATGACTCTTATTACTCAAAGTACTCTCTAATAACATAACTCAATCATTTAATTATCTTTTATTTTTTGTTTTCACGTATTTTATTACCAGGTTATACCTGAGGGGCCGGCTGGAAACAGCCACTATTTTATTTAATTTAGTTGTGTCCTACATAGATTTTATTCTATGAATAAAGATTTTTAACTGTTGAGCACTCTTTTATACTAAGGAGCGTTATTGAAGATTCCAAAAGACACCAAAGGAACATCAGAATTGTCTGGCTAGACCTAGAAAATGCATTCGGTTCAGTACCTCACGAAAAAATCTGGGAGATAATTTATCAATTAGGGTGCCTGCATGGATGGTCCCTAGGAGCAAACCCAAATCAGAACTGAATACCTTAGCAGACACCTTCATGAAAACAATTATCATGAACAGCCCTCTGATGGACTGGCAAAAGGTTGATGCCATCAAGCTAAACTGAAACTAGACCACTCTCTCAGAACCCTCTTGCCAGAACAATCATAGGCAAACAAACTGGATCGCCAACTAAGAGCACTCACAAAAAAAGCACTGAAACTCCCTCTACGAACAGCAACCTCCTCATTGTTTCTGATAATCGCACATGTTTAAAACCTCAAATAGTTGACTACCTAGTTTTTTTGTCTAAAGATTTATAATAATTACTTTTCTATTTGAAAGAAATTCACATATTGGCAATACTTTAAGGCAACAGTTGGTTGATCAATCAAATTTCATCAACAAGTGCAAAAATATATATTCAGACTCAAAGTTTAGAATCAAAACGTCTGACGGTTTTTCTGACCTTATTCCTCAGAGCATTGGAGTCAAACAAGGCTGTCCTCTAAGCCCATGTTGTCCATGTTACTTTTGTTTCAGTTATAAAAATATGTTCTTAGCAGGACCAATCCTACCTGAGGAAGTGAAAGCAAAGTTACAAAGACTACATATGGCATCCTGAAGAAACTGAACCCACAAGGAAACATCTTAGCAATCCTCTATGAAATCTGTACAAGAAACAGGAAAATTCCAAGCCAGTGGAAAACCAGCCACACGATACTAATACACAAGAAGGGCAGAACAAATGACCTTAGTAACTGGAGACCAATCAACCTGCAGAAGACAACATACAAGATCTATGCAAGCCATTATTGCCAGACAATTAGCAACATGGACAACAGAGACCAATTCATTCTCCCCACGCCAGAAAGGCTTCTTACCAATTGACAGTTGCCTTGAACACACCTTCAACATACAATTGTCCCTTCAACACGCCTGTCGAAGAAAAAAAAGCAACATCACCATTATCTGGCTGGACCTAAAAGATGCATTCGAATCAGCAAACACCCTGACAGCAACCAATGGATCAGAAATGGTGACTACACCTCCTTCTCTGCCTACAGGTTCGCCATAAAGGCTAGACTGAACCTCCTACTGACTAAAACAACCCAGAAAAGAATAGTGTCATCAATGCCACAATCAACCAGAGACCCTGGCTCACATCCTCAACCACTGTCCCCCATTTGTAGGTATGATAAGACCTAGACACAACAATATCGTCAAACGACTCACAAGAGCCTTCTAGATGATGCTGGATATGCCTACAATGAGCAAGTCATACCCGGAGACACTATTAAGTCTTAAACTGGACCTAGTCGTATTAAACCCCACAGCCAAAACAGCCACAGTTGTCTATGTAACCATTTCTTTTGACACAGAACAGACAATTGCAGATGCAAGGAAAGAAAAGTAACCAAATATACACAACTCAAACCACTACTCAAAAAGAAAGGCTATACCAAGGTCAGTATAGGAGCATTTGTCATAGGAAGCCTCGGTTCCTGGGACCCTGAAAATGAAGAAATCATCAAAACCCTCAGAATCAACCAAGGCTACATCAAATACAATTGAGGACAGTCAGGCTATCCAAGCTTAGGAATATGTTAAGAAGTGTAGTGGGTGCTCTAGGATCATGGGACCCATTGAATAAGAACACTTTGTCAAAACTAAAAATAGGACCCAAATATGCCAAGCTGTTTTAAAAGTTGTGTGTTGCTGATGCACACAGAATCTGGAAGGCAAGCCTTTAGGAACTCATCTAATTGTAACTTCATTTAACAAATAAACTTAACATTTTATGATATGTACTAAATATTGTATCTATTTCATTTCCTCTGATTTTTTTGAGAGGTTTAGGCTGGCGACAGCCATATAATACTTGTATTTTTGTATAGCCCTGTCTTTTACTATATATTTTATGAAAAGAACGTTTCAACTGTTCTTTCAAGTTTAATAGGCCTACAGAGGTACCTTTTCATGATATTGTCACAAATTAGGACACATTTTTACCCAACTCCTTCTGTGACGGTACAAGGATACTTGTTTTACTCTAGGAGCCGAAGATCAGATGAATCAGTTTTGATGTATGTAGCTAAGCTTAAAAAAATAGCTGAGTTCTGTAACTTTGGAGATACACTTGAACCAATGCTCTGCGATTGTATCGTTTGCAGTATAGGTAACGAATGCTGGCAGCATTGCCTACTCAGTGAAGAAGATCTCATTATAAGAGTGCTATGAAGATTGTTCTAGCACTAGAATCAGCAGACAGCCAGATAAAAGAGCTGCAAGGTGTTACAAGGATACACCAAATCCGCAAGCCATAGCAATTGCAGAGACCCAGGAGACAAGACACACTTCCACAGAGTTTACCGTGTTATTGTTGTAGCAGAAAACACGAGCTCAAGGAGTGTTGGGTTAAGGACTCAGAATGTCATTTTTGTCATAAGAAAGGACACGTCAAAAATTTGCAGAAAGAAGACAAGGAGCCAACAAGGTAAACATACGGCAACCCCACATGATACAAACAGTGTTGCTGAACCAGTGGAAGTGGAGTATCCTTTGGATGCTCTCACTACAGGCAAAAATCACCCACTCACAGTAACATAAATAATGCCGACTTACAAATGGAAGTTGACACAGTAGCCACGCTGCATATGAGAGGCTATGGCCCATAAAAGGCTGGCTCCATTGTTCAAGTTCACTAACACAATGTTAAAGACGTATACAGGACAACAAATTAAAGTTTCAGGATCTATAAATGTCAATGTGATCTACCAGAATCAAAAGAGACAGTTACCGTTGCTAGTAGTTTCAGGAGATGGTCCATCACTGTTAGGCTGAGGCTGGCTACAACAGATAAAACTGGACTGGTCTCAGTACTACAGATTGTCTACACCCATGGATATGGCCAGAACGTCCATAGTCACAGTTACATGCACATTATGCAGTTCCATTTCTGGGTACAATGTTTCTTATCGTTGTGGATGCCTGTTCGAAATGGCTAGAAGTTATACCTGTAAGTTCTGCTATACCTCTGTCAACAATTGAACAGTTCAGATCTATATTCTGAATACATGGTTTACCTGAAGTGCTAGTGACTGATAACGGCACTGTATTTACAAGTAGTGAATTGGTGGAATGTATGAAGAGAAATGGAATATGGCATGTTAAGTCTACTCCATATCACCCAGCATCTAATGGTCTGGCGAGAGAGAGCTGTTCAAACATTCAAGAAAAGCATGAAAAAACAATCAAAAGACTCTCTCAACACTCATATAGGTTCTTTTCTCTTCAGCTATTGTATTACTCCTCATACAACAACCAGCACTAGCCCAGCTGAACTCTTATTCGGTAGACTTCCACGCTCACATTTGGATTTATTGAAGCCAACCTTAGGCGGGAAGAGTGCATAAGAAGATAGAAAAGAAGAAAAAAAGATATTCGTTCTATAGAGAGAACATTTTAGATTGGTGACTCAGTATTTACTTCGATTTTCAAGATCGTTCCAGATCGTAAACATTGGCTCTCTGGAAAAATTACATCTGTCAAATGTCAATGTTCCTATTTAGTAGAACTTGAGGATGGACGAATTGCAGATTCCATCTAGTTGAAAGGAGAATAATACCATCTTAATCTATAAAAAAGTAGACCTTAGTGATCCTACCATCTGGCGACCTATTGCTCTAAAAAACTTGATTTATAAAATTTACACAGCAGTACTGTCAAAAAAGTTGCCGTGTTAGTGCACTGACAATAAGCATAGGCAGAAGAATTTGTCACACTATGAGCAATGTTTTGAACACTCTTTTTTGATGAACTCACTATTTGAAGACAGCAAAAGGAGGTGTTGAGACTTCAGAATTGTCTGGTTTGCCTTAAGAAATGGTTTTGGAACAATATCCCACCATCTTTTATTTGATATGCTAAATAGATTGGATGTGTCATCTGACTTTATTAATGTGTGTAAATATATATATTCAGACTCAAAATTTAGAGTCAAAATGTCAAACAGTTTCTCCAACTTTATTCCTAAAAACATCGGAGTAAAACAAGGCTGTTCATTAAGCCTATGGTTGTTCAATCTTATTATCAAAGTTCTACTAATTGGTCTCGATAATATGGATGTGGGCTACACTTTCAACAACTGTCTGCATTTAAATTATTTGGCATATGCAAATGACCTATGTATAATAGATAAAACTGAGGACGAAATCCAACATATGATTGGTAAAATTGAGAAGATTTGTGATTAGGCTCTATTGAAATTCAATATTGATAAAAGTGCAGTGTTATCCATCATCAAAACTAAATCAAAGAAGTATGTTAAAACTTTCACTCCATCTTTACAGGGTCAGCTCATTAAATCTCTAAAATGGTCTGATTGCTATCAGTATTTGGGTATTTCATTGGGACACGTTGGATCAGCTTCTTTGAAAGATTTAGCAAATAAAGTAGTTAAAGGGTTCAACTGGTCATTAATGAGCAACTCATACATTGTAAACAAAGAAGATAGCTGACAAATGTTTTATCAGAAATGTCATACCAGTCAAGATCTCATAATTATTACAAGCCAAAGACTGACCAGGGGTGAACATACAACTTACTTAGTAAATGTCCTGTCATTAATGATTGGATATACACTGGAAAATACATGATCTTTGCAGAATATAGGTTCGCTATTAAACCTTGGCTCAATATTTTACCAACTAAGACTTTTGCTAGAAGACAAATCCATCCTAAACTTAAACTTAACCACAGTCCAGTGTTAAAATGGCAAGACCATTACAAGTACTTAAAGATTTAAAAGAAAAAATGGTTAGACAAAATGACAAAAATAATACTCAACCCTAACTGACTGGGAAAAATAGAAGCTATTAACACATTGTACTGATGGATATTAACTATCGCATTAATGCAGCTTAGAACATGGCTTATGAAGATGGATTCCTGAATCAGACAAATAGTGAAAAAGGCTTTAAAGTTACAAAAAAGAACATTAAGTGTCTTTCTTTGAAAATTAATATTAAAAATTCTATCCAATGAACTCCAAAAACAGTTAAACGATGCACTACAAGATAGATTTGTATGTGGACTAAGGAGCAAAAGTATTCAAAAAGGTTTGCTAACAGAGGACAGCCTAATGTTTGCTAAAGCTTATGATCTTGTCCAGGTAATGGAAGCTCCAGACAAGAGCTCAAAGTCCCTACAAGGATCAGAAGGGATAGTACAAAAGATAACACAGCTCTCCCAGAAGCCCAATGACAAAGGGGAAGAGAGACCTGCTATCAATGTGGAGACCCATTTCAAGGAAAGATGTTTTTAATAGTGGTTAATGCAGACTTTAAACAGCCTGAAATATTTGAAATGTCAAACTCAACAGTATTAGCAACAATAGCTACTTTATGAAGATTGTTTTCATCTTATGGATTACCTCATCAACTGGTCTCAGATAATGGACTGCAATTCACCTCTGGAGAATTTAGTATCTTCCTTAAGGAAACGATGTGAAGCATATCTGCTGCTCACCCTCACCCTTAGCAGAACTCTTACTTCAGACTTTCAAGCAAGCCATGAAAGCCAGTGCAAATAATAACAAGAGTTTACAGCATCATCTGACTAACTTTCTTTTTACCTATCATATAACACCACATGTAACTACTAATAGAACACCATGTATGATGTTTCTTAACTGAAGTTGAGAATGGAACAGTAGTTGTCAACATAACAATGTTATAGACGATGCATTTATGAAGTTGCCATCACAGAACAGAAAAGAAGAACCACATTTTGTTCAAGAAAGAATTAGTCACAGAATCTCGGTATCCCACTCGTAATTGCCGACGACTTACTCAACCCCAACAGCAACAACTACTTAACTTAATTGGGAGGAATGTAATATGTTTACTACAATCCATATATGGTCTTGTAGACTTGTTAATTAGTATAAACTATTGTTATTGACACTTATCTATTTGTGGTTCAGTAGGTCAACTCTTTTAACACAATTATTTGTTATTCAATTTTAGTCTTTTGTTATTCCACTTATATTTAAGTGGATCTCTTTTTGTTACATGCTGCTAGTATCATATATTATGACGCACAGGCAGTGAGTATCGCCATCTGTAAACTGCAGTATATTATGATACTATAATTATAGCAGCATATATAGTTTACAGATGGCACTTCATAATACACAACCAACCCAGGAAACATTTCAGTGACGCTCGATTCTAACAGCTCCGCATTATACTGACTGCACAGGCGTCATTGTATATGATACTTTACAGATGGAGCTTCATACTCTCCAGCTTATTCCTAGCCTGAGTTATGACAGATTTAAGTATGAAACTCAACCTAGAGTAAAGGTGAAGGAGACACAACACATAGTTCTGATGACTGATGAAGCAAGCAAGATGACTTTGAATTATTGAGATTCAACATTTAGTCAAATGATTGAAAGATAAAAACAAAATTTTGTTAATTTTTCTGAACCTAGTGTGATGATTTTATGATTTGATTAAGTGAAATTGTGATTTTTTGAAGTAACATTAGTACAATTGTTCATAATAACAGCAATAAAGTTGCCTAGTCAAGAATGTAACCTCGCTCCCATCATTCATAGTTGTGATAACTTCAGTTATAACTTTATTATTCTGAACAAAACAATAACTTGACTTACATAAATAGAGAAACTATCAAATCACATTACATTACTAAATAAACAATGCATGTATAGAGTTATTACATTCCTCCACCTTTAGCTTCTTCAGTATATGATAGGGTGATTAAAACGGTCAGGTGGATTACGTATTCGAGTTGATCGGCGCAACAGTCCTTCAGAATGACTTCCAGTTGAGCGTTCCCCATGGTGAGGTGTGGGTTCTGATGGTGTGGCAGGTAATCTACAATACTGAATGGTACAGAGTCATATACTTCAGGTTCCATATATTTGTCCTGGTATTGAACAACATTATTAGGTAAAGATGATAAGGATTTTGTCTTATGAATATGGTCAACATGATGGCGAGTTTCAACACCATTAGACAATTTTATGAGATAGGATAAAGGACCAGTTGATCGGATAATTTCCCCACTAAGCAACTTAGGATTAGATGATCTGAAATTTTTAGCTAAAATTTTATCTCCTGGTGCAAACATTCTCAATGTTTTACTGTTATCGTGGTTTTCCTTTTGTTTTCTCTGAGATCTTTCAACCCTCCCACTAACGTCAGGAAATAGGAAATCCAAACAACATCTAGGTCGTCGATTAATCAATGATTCTGCTGGTGAAACACCAGTGGTTGTATGTGGCATAATCCGGTCCTTAAAGAAAAATTTAGAGAGCTTATCTTGAATGGTTTTTCCTTCAGTACACTTTAGTCCTTGCTTAACAGTTTGTACCGCCCTCTCTACTAGCCCATTTGAAGAGGGATGACATGGAGCTGTAGTCACATGTTTGATGCCATTTGCTTCCATAAATTCCTGACTGATAAATGAAGGGCCGTTATCTGTCACAACTTTGTGAGGTAGTCCATGAGTTGAAAATATGATTCGAAGTTTCTCAATAGTTTTGGCTGATGTTATTGACTGCATAATATGGGCTTCTATCCATTTCGAGTGAGCATCGACTAATATCAAAAAACATGTGTCCCATAATAGGTCCTGCAAAATCTAAGTGCAGTCCACTCCAGGGCTGAGTAGGCCACTCTCAGGGATGCAAGGGTGCTACCGAGGGCAAAGGTTGTGAGCCTCAACAAACAGTACAGTCTTTCAAATGTATAATTAGTGGGTTTGATGAGCTACCTCTTTCTGTAAACATAGCATATGACTCGTCCTCTGAGGACTCTTGAGTAACTTTTTCCTCTGCAATACTTGATACGAAGTGATTTCTCTGAGAGTTCTTGTGTTTGGTGTCTTGTTTGCTCTTCACTCGACACATCCTAGCAATATGTCCCCTTCTTTTACAATTATGACAGTCGAAGTCTTTAAAGCGACAGATTGTGGGTGAGTGTTTACCTCCACATCTGTGACATGGTTTACGAGTATGAGGTGGAGTAAATTTCGATTGTTGGTTATGTTCCTGAGAAGTGTAATTAAGTCCTTGACCTCAATTTTGAGTAGTATCTTATATAGTAAGATCTTTGGTCCCCTTTTCAGCAGCTTCTAGGGCTTGAAGTATGTCTAGAGCCTTTGTGAATGTGAGATCCTTTTCTGCGAGTAATCTCTTTTGAATGCCTGCATGATTTACACCACAGACTAACCTATCTCTTAACATCTCTTGAAGAGTGTCTTTGTAGTCACAGTGCTCGGCTAATTGACGTAACGCTGCAATGTATGTCACGATCGATTCGTCCATTGCCCTGACTCGAGAATTGAACTTATACCGCTGAATGATAACAGACAGTTTTGGATCATGAAACTCTTTGACTAGTTTTACCAGTTCATTGTATGATTTGGAATCAAGAACATCGTCTACTAAGCTGCGTACAAGTTTGTAGGTTTTCGGACTACAAGCAGAGAGAAATATAGCACGTTTCTTGTTGGCATCTACCGCATCATTTGGTTGAGCCATTCGACATACAGTGACCAAGTCTCTATACTTGCATCGAATGGAGATACAGAACCATGAAGAGCCATTTTGAGTGATTTTTCACCTTGTAGCCAACTGTGATAACTTCGGTTATAACTTTATTATTCTGAACAAAACAATAACTCGACTTACATAAATAGAGAAACTATCAAAACACATTACATCACTAAATAAACAATGCATGTATAGAGAGGCAGAATTAGTACCTTACAAATCTGGAAGCCTATATCAAACACACATTACTTTTATGATGATGTGTGCATAAGAGATTTTCCTTTTAAGGTAATAACTCGTGTTAAATGAACTGTGTTAATGTAACTGCTAAAGATAGCAATGAAAACGTTTCCTCCGTATCCATTGAGTGACATACCCTCTTTAACTGTAACATCCTGAAGTTGTAAATGCACAAATGAAGACTTGTATATAGAGATAGAGAGGCTACCCTTACTCCCAATTCCAGTTGTAATATTGGTATTTTTGATCATATAATGTACATCATTTTGATATACTACTATCTTCAATTTACTATTATAAGACTCTGTTGGATCCTGTCCATTCCTTCCAAAGCTACAAGTGTCTATTAGTAATATTTGCTTGTGTCAATTGACATACCAAGACCAGTATTATTTTGAACTGATACCATTATCACAGAAACTTTTAGAAAATATAACAATGAATTCTTAGTTCCTGTACAGTTTGTAAAAGTGATACCAACTATTGCAGTTTGTGTTGACATGCTAAATTTAAACCCTCCATTGCAGATAATGATAACAGTAGATTGCATTACATTCTTTGTGTTCCCTTCAACCCATTGTCCTTGACCTTTCAACGTTAAGATATTTGCATACATAATACTGACCTTTCTGTCCAAAAGATGACTGCCTTCCATGAAAATAAATGTAGCATTAGAGACAAAATAAGTATCAATTTGTGAAATATAGTAAGATAGAGTGTGACAAGTATTATCAGACAAGGCATAAGGAGGACAAGAGGTGTTGGTAGATCCATGAGGTTTCACATAGTAGATACGATGAGACTCCAATTATACTGGTAATAATAGAAAGACTGTTAAAACAGCTACTGGTGAAGAAGACAATGCAGCATCCATAGTAGAGCTGGTAGAGCTGGACTAATATCAATCTGATTGATACAACAGTTATAGGAAATTTGTATGCAATACTTGAAGGTCATCTTTCCTGAAGTTTAGCTGTATACTAGTGATAATGCATGCATAACTACAAGATCAATGAAATAACGGTGATATGTACTTTTAATGGCTCGTATATATCACTGTAAAAACTAATTGGTTGATTTAACCAATAAATGGTTATACAGGTTGCATAATGCAAACTGAAAGTAAACACAGTGCTGTTTGATTACTAATTACCTGAGGGATTGACTGTTTATGTAGCTAATGGTTAACATTAACTATATTTATTAATTTTAATTAATGGATTTAAAATCTTCTGGTATAAACTCAAAAATTAGACTTTCTCTTCTCTTAAAATAACTACTGGTGAGCCTGGACGAATGCATTCAGAAGATGAAGCATTGTTACCAAGCAGTGGCTTTTCACACTCATCTACATGCTTTCTCTTTTCTCTATATAACTTGATTTGACTCTCAAACAGTGGAGTTAGTGTTAGTACTATAAGAACAAATAAAGCTACACCAGTAGATATGCCACTAATAATAACTTGACTGTATTGTCCATTTGTCGTTATACTACTGAGAGTTACAAAACCAATGTTGAGGTATGACAAGATTTCAATTGTATTCAGTTCTCTTGTTTTATACATACCCCCAACTTTCCAAGCAAAATTTGCTAATAATAAAAGAATTCCAAGAACAATGATGTTGTTGACTTGATAGTTTATACTAGATGTATAAGAGAAGACATCTGTTAATACAAGATGTACTATTAGTAAGAGTCCTGTCCAGAACTGACAACTATCCTTATAAGGACCACAATATGCACCAATCAAAGTTTTCAGTCTAAAGACAGGATCTCTACTAGCTTTACAACAACATATGTAACTGTAACATTGAAGCCACTGAGAGGAAAACACCAGTAATGTATAGACAATCCCACTAATAAAGAGAAGAATGCTAGAAAATATTAGTAAAGGAAGATGTGGATTACATGAGTAGTCTAATGTTGCATCCACACTCCAAATGAACCACTTATTGTTATTACAAGAGAGTGTTGTAAAAATAAAGACATTGGTTATGTTATGTAATAATTTGGTATAAGACATGAGGAACAATGTTGCCAGTACTGGTACAGCATTTCTACCACACACATGAGATAACCTTAGAGAATAGTGAGAGCTAATAATAACAACCAGTGCCAATAGCCACAAATACAATGGAAATGTAAACTGCAGCCATGTTTTCCAATAATCATCTAATACAAAGAACATTGTTAGTCACATCCATTATCATAATGCTTGTGGTAAATGTTAATATAATTCAGTGATTGCTATATTGGCTGTAGTAAAAGGATGTGGTTTAATTTTATTTATCCTTTGAGGATTCTATACAACAATATATTAAAATGATGAAAACAAACTTAACCAGTTAGATATGCAGTCCAAAACAATTATAGGACTGGTAGCAGATTTGTATAGCATGTAATTTAAAATATATTATAATTAAGAGTATTTTACTTTTGAGTTGCAAACAAGGTTATAATAGTATGTTAAAACTTAGTAGAAACTGTTGTGTGTGTTACTAATATTGATTGACTTATAGTTATTACTGAAGCACTATTTCAGAAGAGATTAAAATTGAGCACTGCAATTAGACAAAGCAGTAATTTGTTTAATAACAAGAATGTACAATATGTTTTATTATATATATATATTTTAATATTAAATTTGAGTTATTCTATCTTATACGTTTTAATTTTAGGACAGAAATTGTGTTCATTTCAAGTTGGAAATGCGTGTGCACTACCAAGTGATCTTGGGCAATTTGGATTGATTGTTTTAGTCAATAGTCTTCATCATTTTCCTGACCCATTGCTCTTCCTACGAAATGCAAAGGATCTTGTAGTCCCTGATGGCATAATGGTTATAATTGACTTGTATTTTTGGCACGATATGCTTGATCTACCCAAGGCTTGCTCACAACAAAGTCTATCTATATACACACACGTACACACATTTACACTTGATTTGGTTACATTTTATTATTCTATTCCACTTGTTATACATGGCTGTTGAAAGCAATGAATAATTGTTTAAGCCTTGTGGCATCTATTATAAATATCAGTAAATTTTGTTGTATGTAATAATTGAAACCAACCAATAAAATAAACCATATACTTTAATTGAAAGTTTTTACTATAAGATTATAACACTTCCAAAACATTTATATGACATTACAATCTTGTATTAGTAGTTTGATTATATATGTACCTATAGTATGTGGTTATGTTTGTACTCATGTTATGTGTTTATATTATATATTGACTAAGGTGAAGCTTATGTTATTATGTAAGCAGATGACAGCCTGAGGAGGAAGACTATCACTTACTTAGAACCTAATCAACTTATTTGTCACAACCATGTTCATCACATCAAAGGATTTTCCTAATGAATTATTAATATCGGTTGTACCTACACATAGTAAATCAACTAACATTGTACATACAATGACATTGTGTAGCCAAATGACTCATGACATTGTGTAGCCAGATGACTATGTTTCCAAATAAGGAAATGCTTTATTGCCATGCATTAGACTCCTACTTGCTTAATACAAGAAAGGATGTCTGATGACTTCAGTTCAATTCCTTGGATTTGAGCCATTTTTTTGGCTCGAACACTCCTAAGGTATGATGTTGGAAATGTCACCATCAAAATGGAGAACAAAGTATTGATAGCTAGACTTGAAGCTATAGTTCTTTTGAAAAGCAATCAATTTTTAACACTTCAAATTAGCAAAGCAACTGCTAGTCAAGAGAAAGGTGTTTGTGAGTTTTTAGAAGGTAGAGACATCATTATGTTTTGTTTTTTTTGATGCTAAAGGATTATATTTTAATATTTTTTGAAACTAAGACTGCAGTTCCTTAGTGCATAACTTGTAATCGTGACCAGCTATGTTTTTGTTCCTTGTAATAACATCTTTCACTGCATCATCATAGTCAAGTCCAAGGAATTAGACTAAAGTCACCAAATGCACCTACTTTCATTAAGCAAGTGGTCATCTGCAGATGAAATTATACACTCTACTAAGTCTCAGATCAGAGCTTTACTATATTACCTCAAACAATCTTGGGATGACTTGATAATATTATCTTCATAATTATACAATACATGTATATATTATATTGTATTTATTATAGGATCGTTGGATATCAGGTTATACAAAGGAGAATGGAGACCAAATACGTGGATTGGATGTATTAAAGCAAGTGCTACAAGAAAATTTTGAATTATTGGAAATATCTGACATTCGACAATTAGTCGAATGAGGCATATATGCTAGTTTTTTCTGAAGCTACTGTATGGAAGAGAAAGTGATAGTATATAGTATTGAAGCAGATAATGTAGTAGAATATAAATTATAAAATTTTAATTATTCTCTGTTGGGTTAATCAAATTTTCTGGTCATGTAATAGAATTATTTTTCTTTTGTTCAATTAGTAATAGTGGAAATGATTATTTTGCATTAGAGAACTGTTTTGTATTGGACAGAACAGATACACGTTTTAATATAAAATTATTATGTCATGTAAAAGTGTATGTAACTCTAGTGGAGACAAAAGCCTTCCTTGGTTACTTGATAGATGTATTTTGCATTCCAAGAAAACCATCCTAACGACTAAGAAACTAACATTTATAATTACAGCAACTTTGTTACAATGGTGGAATATCTTATTCACTCTAAAAATTAAAAAAGTTAAATGTACTTAAATATTTCAGTTGTTGACACTCAGTTATCTATTTTTGTCATACTTGTCATCTTTCTTACTGATGAAAAATAAACCAACGGAAATAGCAGTGGAACTAATGAGTAGAAAATGCTCCATCCATATGCAGGCCTACATAAACAAAAAACTTCTTAAGTAGCAATTAGATGTAGAGATTGTTGGATCTCAGTTTATCTGAAGCAAACAGAGATAAAGCCAATCTCCTATGCTTTGCACATTTCCTTTATTCATTTATTATTATTCTATACTTGTTTGCAGTCTTTAGAGGAGATGCATGGAGATGAAAGTGGAGCCATTGATATTAATGAATCCTATATTTTGTTAGGTGTATTGTGTACATTTAATGGCTGTATTATATTACACACCTACAAAAAGTAAAATACGTTTAGTGAAATTTAGTGACTATACTGTAACATAAGCTAAACTTTTACATGCTAAAATTAATTTCACAATTATAATTGAATAAAATAGTTGGAACTCAGTAAAATTAATACATGCTAAGTTACTAATCTCAATTGTTTTAAAATCTAGAGGATGCAAGTAATAGTCAGCTTGAGGTACATGGTACTCTAAAATCTATATGTTATCTTATTGAATTGAAACATTATTGCATCAAGAGAGCTATTAAACAATTTGGTATTTGCAAATTGCAGCTATTCAGTCAAGATACTTGAAATTCAGTTTAGAAAGCATTTTCTAAAAAATAAATATTTTCACCAAACTTTATAATGAATCAAAACATTTTCACTATGAACTTGATTACAAAATTAATGTGCATTGACTCCATTTCCACTTCGATAAACAAAATTGAAATTTAGATTAATTGACCCATAACAATTGACAAATGAGAATTAATGAGATGTCTTTACATGGCCTGACTTTTGCAATTTAGTCAGTGTTGCCAGTATATTTCTAGCCAGTTCCAAGGCAGCATCAGTATCAGAAGCGGTATATAGGAGGACAGAATGTGTTGGTAGATATTAGTAATAAAAGCAGAACACAGTTACTATAGTTGTATGATGTGTTGTCATGATGGAATGTCATTTACTTTATATGTATGGGGTTTCTAGTTTATCTTTTATATAAAATTTGAATTTGTGGTCCACAAATTCAAATTTTATATAAAAAATGATCAATTGTAACCAAGTACAAGCACAATACATGCACAAACTTTCCAAGTAAGAATTGTACATTATTACATAAGTTGGTTATCAATATCACAGTGTATATTATTTATATTATCACTCTATCTTCTGTTTTAACAGTTATGATAAGTGTTTTTGTATTTTTGTTTGTAGTACATTGTCTTATCAAATATACTTTTATTTATTATAAAGATAACTTGTAGTGTGTCTCACCCACTGTGTTTGTACATATGATAAGGAGGTGCCCTTTGAAACATGTAGTTGTGGTTTGGACTTTAATGTGTATTTAGTTGTGGAGTCACAAAAAAATTCTCTGCCATCTGTAAACTACATGCTGCTAGTATCATATATTATGACTCAAACGCAGTGAGTATCGCCATCTGTAAACTGCAGTATATTATGATACTATAATTATAGCAGCATATATAGTTTACAGATGACGCTTCATAATACACAACCAACCCAGGAAACATTTCGCTGACACTCGATTCTAAGAGCTCCGCGTTATACTGATTGCACATGCGTTATAGTATATGATACTTTACAGATGGAGCTTCATACTCTCCAGCTTATTCCTAGCCTGAGTTATGACAGATTTAAGTGTGAAACTCAACCTAGAGTATAGGTGAAGGAGACAAAACACATAGTTCTCATGACTTATGAAGCAAGCAAGATGACTTTGAATTATTGAAATTCAACATTTAGTCAAGTGATTGAAAGATAAAAACATAATTGTGTTAATTTTTCTGAACCTAGTGTGATGATTTTATAATTTGATTAAGTGAAATTGTGATTTTTTGAAGTAACGTTAGTAGAATTGCTCATAATAACAGCAATAAAGTCACCTATTTAAGAATGTAACCTCGCTCCCATCATACATAGTCATGAGGCAGAATTAGTAGTACTAATTTGATATAGGCTTCCAGAATTGTAAGGTACTAATTTAGTACCTTACAATTCTGGAAGCCTATATCAAACACACGTTAGTTTTATGATGATGTGTTCATATACAGCATCCTGTACATCCCAACTAGACAGATATTCCCCTATGACAGTTTGGCTAACAAGACTTACACATATATAAACTAAAGTTATTACTATTCAATGTTATAAAAATTCTAATGTTATTATCACTCAATCTAGTTAGTTATTAGTTATTGCAACTCTCCATATTCGCTTTTTTTCTTATGAGATAGAACAAGCAAAACAGCTGCAAAGCCAATGAATCCAATAAGTAAGAGACACTCCACCCACGCACAAGCCTGTAATAATAAGAAATATGTTTAAAAATAGCTACTGTGTTATGTTTAATAAAATTATACTTAAAAATCATTAAGAACCTTCTTCTAAGAAAAGCTAGGATTGTTACCATACAGCAAGAGTTGTAATTTATTTTATTTATGCTATATATAAGGCATAGTGCAAATCAAACAATTCACTGCTTTAAGTGAATGAAGAGTTGTCACAGATTGTTGCCTATGATATAAAATCACTAACCATTGAGGACTGAATACTATGAAAGAAGTGCACTACTCCTGGCACATTGTCTATGTCAGAGCACCTGCATGTTGACAGAGTATAGTAAGATTACAACGTGTTACTACACATTATTGACATAGAAGTAAAGTAAGATTACAATGTGTTGTTAACTCAACTTTTTAGATAAACCAGTTTCAATTACTGATTTGCATGTTTTACTCAGCCCTGATGATATAACTATAGCAACAGCCAGGGACATCAAGACAGCCAAGATGATAACAAAGATGACCACAATATTAAAAACAGTAACACTGAATTGCAAAAATAATAGCACATTATTAATTTATGATTATATATATGTGTTGTACAATACCTTCTCTTAATTATCACTGCAAGAACAATAGTCACTAGTGCAGCAAGTATCAGAAAAGATACTGTAGCTTGTCCTCCAATAACAAACTTACAGATACTGTTAGAACTAAATCCTTGATCATCATTGAGAAAGAGAATGCAATAGCGATCAGAAAATGGACTATTTTCAGTGAATTTTTTGATATCATTATTCTTCTCTGCAAATACTCCAAGAGACGCCAGAGCAAAAGTCAGAGCAACTAGAAGTATAAGACATTTCACTATTAAGAGGATAATAGTGGTAGTCTTTCCAGTTGGTACTGGAATCTCCACAGTCTTCATTTAGATGGCACTTAATGAGCTCTAACAGCGCAAAGGATAAAAGCTGACTTTGACTGTAACGGGTGATATCTGCTCCACCTACACATAATTAGGAGATTGTATCTTAAAATTCAATTTCATTGAGATAAATAATTTTAATATTCAAAATCAATCAACTTTTATAAAAAAAAACCTCGCAAGTTTTATACATTTATTTTAACTTATTAATACTTTATAAGCATTCTAAATATATATATGTATATAATTCTACATTACATTAGCATAGTTATTATCTAAAATCCTCTAGTGTAAAGTCAAAAATTAGACTTTCTCTTCTCATTAGAGTAACTGCTAGTGAGCCTGGATGACTGCATTCAGAAGATGATGAAGCATCATTATTAGGCAATGTCATTTCACACTCACTGATATGCATTCTCTTTTCTCTTTATAACTTGATTGGACTCTCAAACAGTGGAGTTAGTGTTAGTACTATAAGAACAAATAAAGCTACACCAGTAGATATGCCACTAGTAATAACTTGACTGTATTGTCCACTTGTCATTATACTACTGAGAGTTACAAAACTGAATTTTCACACTCAATTTTGTTTTAACACAATAATTCCTCATAGATTTATGCATACCTATTATGTATATATATATATATATATATATACTTGAAGAACTGGATTGCAATGACGCATGGCTTAAATGATGTATTCTATACTTGTACCTGGACTTTTACTGCTCATTATATATATATATATATATATATATATATATATATATATATATATGTTACAGTAAGATTGTCTAAATAGGGATTTTGTGAAATCCCTGAAACTTTCAGAGAATTTGTGAAATCACTATTTCACTTAGGGACTTCATAAATTCACTAAAATTTCTAGTGATTTCATGAAATCACTGAAATGAGGCTCTTGTTATTTCACAAAATCACTGAATGTGATATATTGTTAGAAATTCAGCATTGTTTAAGTGTTGTAAGGAAGTTTGTTCATAAATATACGATTAGTTTTAATATCTGTACACAATTCTTTATTGCAGATTTTCATGGACAATCACCACAATGAGACATCTTTGATGAATCAGTAATTCAGCTGGAATTAATACCATAGCTTTGATGACTACTCTGAGGATTTATTGTAGTACAGAGCAGTTTATACTTCCTTTAATGTAGTCTTACACAGGGAGAGGTGTCAATAGTTTTTGCAATCAAAGAAATCTATGTAATCACATCATAGCTTTGATGACTACTCTGAGGATTTATCATAGTTCAGAGCAGTTAACACTTCCTTTAATGTGTTGTAATTGCAATTTAGCTTAGCCTTCACAATATAAGAGGCAACTACACAATGCTCATCCACTTTATTCCTGCATTTGAAGCAAAATGGCGCAGCATAATTTTGAGACAAAATTCGAAGAGGCTTTGTTCAAGAAATATTCTCAATGTGCAAAATATCTCATTCCTAAAGAGGTGTACTACAAGACCATTGATGATCTGAAAACAGCAGCTGAAGCTTCCACTACCAAGTCACATCATCAGTACTACATCCTAAAAAAGTATGAGTTACTTCAGTGTGGTGATGTAGAGAAGCTTATCAAGAAGAGAAAGTCACCAGAAGATCGCCCTGTCTACTATGCCACCATAGAAGACACCTACGACATCATCAGTAAAGCTCACATTGCAACTGGCCATGGTGGTCGTGACAGGATGCTGAAACATCTTAGGCAAAAGTATGCCAACATCACAACAGATGCTGTTGAACTATTCAAGTCCTACTGTGTTGTATGTCAAGAGAAGAGGAAACGTCCCAAGACTACTGGTGTTTTTGTCAAGCCTATTCTTTTCAGGGAATTCAACTCTAGTGGTCAAGTTGATCTTGTTGACATGCAGTCATCCCCACAAGGACAATTCAAGTGGATTATGGCAGGTGAAGCTGGAGATAATGTTGCTGTCCCCATTCCCATGGTTGACAGAGGGAGAGGTGACCCAAGAAATATCCTAGGAGTTATTGTTGATCGGGATGAACACGACATGTATAGAATTGCAGTGAAAGCTGGGATTCTGAGCAAAAAGTATTCCAGGAATCAGTTTGATCTCTGTCCTCAGTGACTCTTGAATGATTCTGATGTCAACAAAGAATCTACAATCACACTCTGTCAAGCTCTCAAGTCTACAGCTTCTGGCGGACAAGGGTTCTTCCGGTGTGACTGCAGCAAAGGCAAGAAACAGTGTCAGACAAACAGGTGCAAGTGTTATAAAGCAAAGAGACTTTGTAACTGTAGGTGTCACAGCAGTCTCAGTTGTCATAATAAGAATTGAGAATTATGTACAGATATTAAAACTAATCATAGCATTTTCAGATTGTTATTTTACCATTGTAATCATTCATGAATAAACTTCCTTACAACACTTAAACAATGCTAAATTTCTACCAATATATCACATTCAGTGATTTTGTGAAATAACAAGAGCCTCATTTCAGTGATTTCATGAAATCACTAGAAATTTTAGTGAATTTATGAAGTCCCTAAGTGAAATAGTGATTTCACAAACTCCCTGAAAGTTTCAGGGATTTCACAAAATCCCTATTTAGACAATCTTACTGTAACATATATATATATATATATATATATATATATATATATATACCTATATACATATATATATATTATAATAACAATAATTCAGTAATTATAAAGCAAACTTATGGCTGTTATTGTGAACAACTCACTGAAAAACCTCTATCATCATACTGTTAGAGGTGTCACGTCTTCAACAGCATTTTCAACTGACTCAAAGCTTTCTTAATGAGTATTACAACATTGTCAAAAGGAGGCACAAATATAGTCACACTTGATGATGCCATTGTTTCTATGGCAATGTTAATATCATTGAGCAATTTTCATTTAGACTGTTGGACATTGACTATTTAATATTGACAGACAATTTTATAAATTCAAAATTAAACATTGAATATTGACTTAAATGTTTGGAAATTGAAATTTGAATGTTGACTATTAAGTCAATATTTAATTTTCAATGTTTTCTTTTTGAAAAATTACTGCAATTTCAATGATTAAATGTGTTTGTAGATATTAGTAATATAAACAGAACACAGTTACTATAGTTGTATGATGTGATGTCATGGTGGAATGTCATTTACTTTATATGTATGGGGTTTCTAGTTTACTACTTTCCTGAATAGAACTCTATTTTTATATAAAGTTTGAATTTGTGGAGTCACAAAACAACTCTCTCCTATGAAGTGCAATCTGTAAACTATACATGCTGCTGTACTCTCATATATTATGACGCATCCGCAGTGAGTAACCCGATCTATAAGCTACCGTATATGATGATAGCAGCATGCTAATTTACAGATAATATACAACCAAAATCTTCATAATATACAACTAAAATCAGGAACCTACAGAAGTCGAAGGCCGACATTCCAATTCCAATTCATAACTCAATGAAGGGAAGCGAGCACCGCGACCTCTCTCTCTTAGAATGGATCGAAGCGACGTGTTTCTGGGGATATAGAATTTTAGTTGTTAAATAGTCCATTGAAGGGTAGAAAATAGAATTGGAATTGGAATAAATTTGGAAAACGTCAAAGCAGTAGGAAAGCAACTGGAAACATCTTGCTCACGCTCAATCTATAAGACAGAGACGGCTTGTGGTACTCGAGCTCCACGTTTTACTCACTGCGCATGCGTCATAATATATGACTACTTTACTGGTGAAACTTCATACTCTCCAGCTTATTTCTAGCCTGAGTTACAACAAACAGATTTAAGTGTCAAACTCAACCTAGAGTATAGGTGAAGGAGACACAAGATAGTTCTGAGTGGAAAAATTGAACTGATAGATTTCACCAATTGCTTTACTAAACATTATTGCCTCAAGTGAAATTGTGATCATTTTTGAAGTAAAGATAGTACAATTGTTCATAATGAGAACCATAAAGTCAGTCATCTTGTTAAGAATGTGTATCCTTATTCCATCATTGATAGACATGAGCAGAATTAGTACCTTACAATTCTGATAGCCTTCTACACCCCAATTAGATAGATATTCCCCTATAACAGTTTGGGTAACAATACTTACACATACATAAACTAAAATTTTCTATTGACATAATGATACTCTAATGTTACTATCAGTCATTAATCTAGTTAGTTATTTTAACTCTCCATATTCACTATTCTTCTTATGAGATAGAACAAGCAAAACAGCTGAAAAGCCAATGAACCCAATAAGTAAGAGACACTCCACCCACGTACAAGCCTGTAATAATAAGAAAAAGTTGTTCAATTAGCTAGGTTAATTACTACATTATGTTTAATAATATTATATTTAAAAAATCATTAAAAACCTTCTCCTAAGAAAAGCTAGGATTGTTACCATATAGCAAGGGTAGTCATTTATTTTATTTCCGCTAAATATAGTATATACAGAATAGTGCAAATCAAACAATTCACTGATTTGCTTATGATATAAAATCACTAACCATTGAGGACTGAATAGTATGAAAGAAGTGGACTCCTCCTGGCATATTGTCTATATCAGAGCACCTGCACATTATTGACATTGAGTATAGTAAAATTACAATGTGTTGTTAACTTAACTTCTTAAATAAACCAGTTTCAATTAGTGTTTTGCATGTTTTACTCAGCCCTGATGATATAACTATAGCAACAACCAGAGACATCAAGACAGCCAAGATGATAACAAAGATGACCAGAATATTAAAAACAGTAGCACTGAATTGCAAAATATGGCATGTTATTATAATGATATATTGTGTGTGTGTGTGTGTTGTACAATACCTTCTCTTAATTATCACTGCAAGAACAATAGTCACTAGTGCAGCAAGTATCAGAAAAGATACTGTAGCTTGTCCTCCAATAACAAACTGACAGATACTGTTGGAACTAAATCCTTGATCATCATTGAGAAAGAGAATGCAATAGTGATCAGAAAATGGGCTGTTTTCAGTGATTTTTTTGATATCATTGTTCTTATTTGCAAACACACCAAGTGATACCAGAGCAAAGGTCAGAGCAGCAAGAAGTAGAAGAGATTTCACTATTAAGAGGATAATAGTGAATATGTTCCCACCTGGTAATGGATTGTTTACAGTCCTCATTTCGCTAGTACTGGAAGATTTTGATATCGCTAAAACTGTTTTTATTAACACTGACTTTGATCCTGCAAATGTACAATTATACTGTCTCAAAACAAATCTTTATTCAAGCCCAAAATGCCAAATACAAAATCAGGACTGAACTGGAATATTACACATACCTTATTCTGTTGAGCATGCTCAGTAATGATATACTAAATATAGAATATACATGACTAAATATAGAACACAAACTAAATATAGATCATACACAAGTTTTACAATTAAGGAGTGTATAGACTGGACTAGCCTCGCACCCAGGCTTTCGCAAAAGCCTGGGTACGAGGCTATGACTACTTGCTCAGCCATATTTTGCAGGCGTGGTTTTACACCATACGTGCCGTGTAACTTATGTATGAATCCGTACTCCGTGAGTTCAATTCCGTTTTTTTACGGATAGATCCGTATGGTTGGAGCTCGTGACCACTGATAGTTCCTCAAGTGACTCACTAACAGTGTTATTTGTTGGATGTGAAGAAGGTAAGGAATGACTAAGGACATTCTCTCCAGTTGGATTATGATATAAACTAACCATCTGTAGAAATAAAAATCAGATGTAAACGGATGACTTGTTTTACAGTCTCTAAAGATTAAGAAGAAGAGCTGAAATCGGTAATTAATAAAAATATTAAGAAAGAAATTCTTTAATTAAAATCTTGCTTTAAAATGACAACAAAATTAAAGTTAGAATGGAAATGAGTCATACGTTTGCAATGAACATAAGTCCTAGGAACACAGTGGTATCTACCAGTAGAGCTTCTCCAAACATGGCGGCATACGCATCATGATAATTTTCAAGAGCAAACATTATCATTGCTAGCAATGGAAGTATAATACTGTTGATGTAGATAATGACAGCTATTTCTTTAAGTCATTGAGAGCTTTAACTTTAACGCAACGAATATGAAATGCCATAAATATTGCTACTAGTTGTAACAATGCTTTGTATGAAAAGGAGACTGCTAGCCAAATTTGTGATACTCTTTTTATCAAAAATACCTTCATCCTAAATATAGATTAATATCAAAGTTTTCAAAATAAAATTCAGTAAATTACTATGACAGCTGTATGGATGCATATGTTCTATAAATAACAAAATTAAGAGTCATGATCAAATGCTTTGTACTATTACCTGTTATATTTCAGTATTTGTTTAACTTTATACAACTAAAAATTGAACAAATTAATCTACTAATTGACTGACTATCTAGTAATAATATAAGCAAATTTGTCAGCTTATCTAATAAACCTTCTTATTAGGTTTTGGATTGTAAAAGATATAATAGACTCTCCATGTTTTGGAAAAAATGACAGCAAAACAAATAGAGTATCCTAAAAAGAACAATCAGAATTGGATCTATGTGAAAATTAAGAATGGATCATTAATTTGAAGGTAAAACAATAGAATAATTCATTATAGAAAAAATCTAGAATTAACAATTAATGATCATTAGGTGATAATCTTACATTACAGAAAGCAGTTTGTACATTAATTACTGTTGAGGAGTATATATAGAAGAAGACACATATGTGTAGTATTTGGTTTAGTTGAAACTTTAATGGATATAATGAAACTCTAGTATAAGTAAAAACTAAATCCTATTTATACAAAATCAAAAACAATAAAGAAAAGAGATAAGTGACAAAACTATTAACACAATTAGCACCAATTTACAGTAAAGATACTAACTAACATAATTACAAACAAAACTTAAGTGTTAAAGAGTTCAAAAGAGTTGAAAGGATATCACATTTCCTCCCCTGTTAAGTGCTATAGTCCCGGTTCATATCGTAAAGGAAGGATGTCGACTTGACCTTAATGGGTAGTGACGTTCTTGAACTGGTTCATGTACAACAACTGGTGTAGGTTAAAAATAATCAGTTCTGGGTGTTGGAAACAGATGAAATTCCATAGTGTCAATGGTATAATGTTGTGAAGGAGAGTTGACAGAAATCACCGAACGAGACTTGATGTGATCAACATGATGGCGAAGTATCCTCCCATTTTCTATCTGAATTGAATAAGACAATGGTCCAGTAGTGTTCACATTTCTCCGGGTATCCATTTCTTGAGAATAAAGACCTTGACCATCACGAGTTGACCTTTTTGAAAAGTGTCGTTGCTTAACATGTTTATCATCATGAGTTTTCTGGTTGCTCTGTTTTGTGTTCACAACAGATTCCATGTTAGGTTTCAATAGATCAAAATGCATAAGAAGCTTCCGTTACAGAAATAATTGTCCAGGAGAAACGTTAGTAGTAGCATCAGGTGTTGATTGATATGCTAGCAAGAACTGTGACAATTGAGTACTGAGGTTTGGTTCATCTTGAGTACTAGTCTTCATGGCTCTCTTGAAAGTTTGGACAAACCTTTCTGCCAACCCGTTTGTAAAGGGGTGATATGGAGCACTACGAATATGCTTAATTCCATTAACTTTCCTAAACTCAGCAAATTCTTCAGAGGTGAACTGTGGTCCATTGTCTGATACTAGTTGTTCTGGAAGACCATACTTCGCAAAGAGATTCCTGAGTGCTTTAATAGTTTTGAAAGACGTTGTTGAAGGCATTTGAATTACTTCTGGCCATTTTGAGTGTGCATCCACCACTACCAGGAACATCTTATCCAGGAAAGGACCTCCAAAATTGATGTGAATTCTTTTCCATGGTGTGGTAGGCCAGAACCATGGGTGTAAAGGTGCAGCTGCTGGTTGCGATTTATTCTCAAGGCAAGGAAGACATGACTTTGCTAAATTATCAATATCCTTGTCAATTGCTAACCACCACATGTAGCTTCTAGCTATGGCTTTCTTTCTAGTGACTCCTGGGTGGTTCTGGTGAAGTGTCTATGGAATTTGATCTTGTAGTCTTTTTGGAATAATGACAAGAATACCTCATAGTTGGCACCCGCTTTCAATAGTAATTTCTTCTTGTTTTGATTGATATGGTTGAATGTTATCTGGCACTTGCTTTGGCCATCCCCTCCTGACATAATCAACAATCTTGCTAAGAATGGGGTCACGCCTGGTTGCAGTGTGAACTTGGTTACAGGCGACTGGTAAAGCTTGAATTTGAAAGAGATTTAAGATGGTAACTGTCTTCATTTCACCAATTGCTTCTTGGTCATGTAGTGGAAGTCTTGACAGTCCATCAGCATTGCTATGAGATTCTGTAGGCTTAAAACAAATATTGTAATCATAACCTGACAAAAGAAGTGCCCAGCGCTGTAAACGAGCAGCAGCTAAAGAAGGAATTCCTTTCTTTGAGGCAATAATTGCAGTGAGGGATGTGTTGTCGGTTATGAGGGTAAATTTTCTTTTGTAAAGATATTGGTGAAATTTACAAACTCCAAAAATCAAAGAGAGAGCTTCTTTTTCAAGCTGTGAATAGTTTTTCTCTGCAGTAGTTAGTGTGCGTGAGGCAAAGGAAATTGGTTTTTCTGTAGAGGCATCAGCTGCAAGATTGATGGGTAGAGTGGGGTTGTAACGGGTCAATACATTGGCAGAAACTAGTTGTCTTTTGGCTTCTTTAAATGCCTTTGTACATTCATCAGTTCAATTCCACTTTTGATTTGCACGAAGCAGACCATTGAGTGGGTGTAAAACACTTGAGAGATTTCGAATAAATTTTCCGTAGTAATTGGGTAAGCCAAGAAATTACCGAAGTTCTTGGACAATAGTAGGTGGTGAAGCATTGGTGATGGCTTCCACTTTGCTGGGTACTGCACAAATTCCTTCTTGATCGATTTGATGTCCAAGATACTCGACAGAGGGTAAAAGGAAGTGACATTTGTCCTTCTTAAGTTTGAAATTGTGCTCTTCTAATCTGTTTAGCACAGCCGCTAAATGTCGAAGATGTTCTTCGTCATCTTTTCCTGTGACTAATATGTCATCAATATAACAAATGACTCCTGGCAGTCTGTGTAGGTTCTTACCCATGAACCTCTGAAAAATAGCTGGTGCTGATGCAATTCCAAATGGCAATCTGGTAAATTGGTATAGACTTTGGTATGTGTTTATTGTGACATACTTCATAGAATCTTACTCCAGTGCTAGTTGTAAGTAGGCTTGAGAAAGATCTAACTTTGTAAAATATTTTCCATTTGCTAATGTAGCAAACAAATCTTCAGGCTTGGGAAGTGGGTACTGGTCTACTGTGAGAGCTAGGTTTATCGTGACCTTGTAGTCTCCACATATTCGAAATCGACCATCCTTCTTGGGAACAGGGACAATTGGAGCAGCCCAATCACCGCTATCCACCTTTTTCAAGATCCCTTGTTCTTCCAATCTGTCTATTTCCTTCCCTATAGCTTCTTTGACTGCAAAAGGTACAGGCCTAGGTTTGAAAAATCATGGAGTTGCATCAGGCTTCACATTTAATGTCGACTTCTCTGGGTGTACTGTTCCCAGTTCATCCTTGAATAATGCTTTATGCTTGTGAAGTAAGTTATTGAGGCCAATAGGCTTGTTACGAATTGTGGCAATTCAATGCCAATCAAGGCAAATGTGTTTCAGCCAGTTTCGTCCCATTGGAGTTGGACCATTACCAGGAACTACATAGAGTATGAACTGAGCAGGTTGTCCTTGATAACACACGTCAACATGCAACTGTCCTAGAACAGGCATAGGTTCGTTAGTGTACGTTTTCAACACTAACTTGCATGTCTGTAACTTTATCTCAGGGAAGTATTTCTTTTTTGTTGCTTCCGAGATTGTAGATACTGTAGCTCCGGTGTCTACTTCCATGTTAAGAGGTTTTCGGGCATCCTGTAGTGTGACTTGAATTGGGGGACAGGGAGACACTGTCTCACTTAGTGTGTAAGCCCTGACTTCTTCTGAATCAGCATTACCTTGAGACTGTTGATGTACCTGATGAGTACCGTTATACTTTTTCTTTGATTTCTTTGAATTTTCAGGAGAGTTGTACTTCCTCTGGGGATTAGAACGACAAGCTGGAGCTATGTGTCCCTTCTTTCCACAAGCATTGCAACTTGAATCCTTGAATCTGCTTTCTTCAGGGATGTGATTTGATTTTTCACATCTGTAGCATAACTGTGGGCTGTTTTTGGGCTTGCCTGGAGTCCCTATAACATTCTTGATATGCTGTTTTTGTCCTTTCAGTCTTCTAGAACTGTGGTCAGCAGCTTCCATCCCTTGGCCGAGTTCCATGGCCTTCGCCAGGGTAAGTTTAGGCTCGGATAACAACCTACATTGAATGGCTTCGCTACGAAGTCCACATATGAATCTGTCTTGAAGGGCTTCCTCCAGGTATGCTTCGAATTTGCAAGTAACTGCTAATTTTCTTAGAGCGGCATCATATTTAGCAATAGTTTCATCTGGCCTCTGATTCCATTTGTGGAATGTAAACCTTTCTGAAATAATTAGCTTTTTTGGTTCGAAGTGGTCTTTTAATAATTGAGCAATCGCACGCAGAGTTAATGTTTTTGGATTCTCTGGAACTGCTAAGTCACATATCAGTGAGTATGTAATGGGTCCAATGGAACTGAGGAGAATAGGCACCCGTTTGAGATCTGCCACTTCTTTTGCTTCGAAGTAGAGTAGCACACAATTGAGGTATTTTGTGATTTTCTCCAGTCAGAGTTGAATTCCTTGAGAGTTCCAAATTGTGTTGTACCAGTAGCCATTGTTTGGTTGGAATCTACAACCCTTGTCACCAATTGCAGTATTTGGTTAAGTTAAAATAACTTTAATGGATAGAATGAAACTCTAGTATAAGTAAAAAAATCTTATTTATACAAAAGCAAAAACAATAAAGAAAAGAGCTAAGTGACAAAACTATTAACACAATTAGCACCAATTTACAGTAAAGATACTAAATAACATAATTACAAACAAAACTTAAGTGTTAAAGAGTTGAAAAGAGTTGAAAGGATATCACAATATGTATATGAGAGCAGTCCCTACAATTATGAGATAAATCAAGTTAGGACTGGAAAGTTTGAAAACTCTATTAGAGGGAGGGAGTAAGGGAAGGTAGAATCAAGGTAAGACATACAACATCCATTTACTGACTTTTTATTTCTAAAGACAATATTAAATACAAAACATACTGTTACAAAAATAAGACTAACAAATGCTGCAATATCATAAATTATAATCAATGCTAGATGATTCTGGTGTATAGTATCCACTTCATAGCCATCATAAGGAGAACTACCATCTAGTGACATAATAATAGTAATATTATCTACGTTATATAGTAATATAACATTAAAATTACATTAAAATTGTCTTAAAACTGCGTTAAAATTACATTAAAACTATGTTAAAATTGCTTTAATTTTTTATTGAAATTGTGTGAAAATTGTGTTAAAATTACGTTAAAATTGCACAAAAACTGTGTTAAGATTTCAGTAACGTTGTGTTAAAGTTGTATAAAGAATGCATTAAAATTGTGTTAAAATTGCATTAAAACTTTGTGAAAATTGCATTAACATTATCTTAAAATTGTGCTAAAATTGCATTTTTAGTTAAAATTGTGTGAAAATTGTCTTAAAATTGTTTAAATTGTCTTTAAAATGCGTTCAAATTGCATTAAAACTGTGTTAAGATTACGTTAACATTGTGTTAAAGTTGTATTAAAAATGGATGAAAATTGAGTTAAAATTGCATTAAAATTGTGTTAAATTGCATTAAAATTCTGTTAAAACTGTGTTAACATTTTGTTAACTTGCTTTAATTTTTCATTAAAATTGTGTTAAAGTCATCTTAAAATTGCATTAAAATTGCATTAAAACTGTTAAGATTGCCTTAACATTGAGTTAACGTTGTATAAAGAATGCATTAAAATTACTTTAAAATTGTGTTAAAATTGCATTAAAATTGTGTTAAAACTGTGTTAACATTATGTTAAAATTGTGCTAAAATTGCATTAATTTTTAAAAAATTGTCTTAAACTTGCATTAAAATTGCATTAAAATTGCATTAAAACTGTGTTAACATTGTGTTATAAAGAATGCATTAAAATTGTGTGAAAATTGTATTAAAATTGTATTAAAATTGTGTTAAAACTGCATTAACATTATGTTAAAAATGTGCTAAAATTGCATTAATTTTTAGTTAAAATTGTGTTAAAATTGTCTTAAAATTGTGCTAAATTGCATTAAAACTGTGTTAAGATTGTGTTAACATTGTGTTAACATTGTATAAAGAATGCATTAAAATTACATTAAAATCTTGTTAAAATTGCATTAGTTTTTTAAAATTGTCTTAAACTTTCCGTTAAAATTGCATTAAAACTGTGTAACATTGCATTAACATTGTGTTAAATTTGTATAAAGAATGCATTAAAGTTGTGTTTAAACCATGTTAATATTATGTTAAAATTGTGCTAAAATTGTATTAATTTTTAGTTAAAATTGTGTTAAAATTGTCTTAAAATTGCAGTAAATTGCATTAAAGCTATGTTATTTTTGTGGTAACATTCTGTTAACGTTGTATAAAGAATGGATTAAAATTGTGTTAAAATTGCATTAAAATTGTATTGAAATTGTGTTAAAACTGCGTTAACATTATGTTAAAATTGTGCTAAAATTGCATTTTGTTAAAATTGTGCTATAATTGTGTTAAAATTGCATTAAAACTGTTTTAAGATTGCGTTAACATTGTGTTAAAGTTGTAAAAAGAATGCATTAATATTGCCTTAAATTTTTAGGTAAATTGTGTTAAAATTGTTTTAAAATTGCGTTAAAATTGCATTAAAACTGTGTTAAGATTGCGTTAACATTGTGTTAAAGTTGTATAAAGAATGCATTAAAATTGTGTTAAAATTGCATTAAAATTGTACTAAAATTGTTAAAACTGCGTTTATGTTAATTGCATTAAAATTGTGTTAAAACTGCGTTAAAATTGTGTTAGAAATGCCTTAATTTTTTATTAAAATTGTGCTAAAATTGTTTTAAAATTGCATTAAAACTGTGTGAAAGTTGTATAAAGAACGGATTAAAATTGCGTTAAAATTGCATTTAAATTATGTTAAAATTGTGTTAGAACTGTGTTGACATTGTGTTAAAATTGTGCTAAAATTTCATTAATTTTTTGCATGTTGGCGTGACTAATACAACAACCAACTGGTAGGGTGAGCATGATCAAGCTATTATTATTGCGTAATAAAACAAGAGTTACTATATCAACAACAAAAACAACAACTGTAAATAAATCAAGTAGTATAAGTTAAAATATTGAAAAATCAATTTTACCTAATATATACTTTATTTTACAGAAGTTATGAAAGAAACTATGATGAGAATGACTCACATTGTCTACTAAGTTAGAACATGTACCATTTTCCTATCATATGATATCCCTGTAGCTTCAATTTTCCCTTATTAGCTCAAGTGCTGGTATAAACCAAAGCACGTGTTACGCTCCAAGTGTGGAGATTGCTCTGGCTTGCCCCACAGTAGGCATGATCGACTACAGAAATTTTTTTTTAAAATTGTGTAGGTGTTGTGTACTTAGCTGAGATCAAAATGATAACAACAACAAACACTCACAGAATAATATGTGCTTGGGTGTGTCTTTATTGCTCCTATACAATAATGATAACTAACAACATGATGAGAACATATTACATCCATATACCACTGTTGCTAGTAGCTTTGGTTCAACCTGTAACTTTAGTTGAACTTATATTCTTACTGTTGGAAGCCTTTTGTTTCTCTATAACATTCTTATCAAATGTGCACATGAACTTTGATTTTTTGTGTAAGATCTTTATTAGTATAATATTATTTAACTCAACCTTGTATTGTCAATTCACAGCAACCTTCGCTCACATAAATGATTAAAGATTAGTCCATGGTCAGTCCAGCAGAATAGACTTGAACTTCATTTTTGATGACTAGACAGGCAGTATATATATATTTAAGCAAAGGAAACAATCATGTTTCATTTGGCTGTTCCATCATGTGCTATTATTAATGAAACTGAGCACGAACATGCAATCCATACTAGTACTGATTAATAATATTTAGACATTATACATTTCTTGTTGCGTTTATCACTACTGTTGTGACATTTGTATTGACAGAAGATGTGACCAGCAAATATTTAAATTGTTTGCATTGAGTTGATCTTTTTTGATCTTTTGCACTAGCATATAGTATCATAACAATAGCTCCAGGACTAACTCCTTGACATGTACTAACAGTCACAAGTACTAGTGACACTGTAAACGACTGCAAAATACATGCAAGGACACAAAGCAAATGGCGAAGATGAAACCGATCTTTTTGTTTGCTATTCACAGAAAATGAATATGTTATTATCTATTATCAATCAATCTAGTTAGTTAGATAACATTTCATATTGATTATTTTTCTTAAAAAAGCAGAAGTTCAACAAGTGAAAAATAAAAACATAATTGTGTTAATTTTTCTGAACCTACCATGATGATTTTTATAATGTGATTGATTAAGTGAAATTATGATCATTTAAAGTTAGTACAACTGTTAATAATGAGAATCATAAAGTCAGTCATCTTGTTAACAATGTGTATCCACATTCCATCATTCCTAGTCATGAGGCATAATTAGTATCTTACAACTCTGGAAGCCTACATCAAACACACTTGACTACTTTTATGATCTGTATATACCTACCTATATAGCAGCTACACATCCCAATTGGACAGACATTTCCTACCGTAAGGATATAAATTTTCGTGGGGGATTTAATTTTGCTGTATTTGTGGGTTATCATGAAATTTAACTTTTACTTCACCCACGCATAATCACGTTAAGGGATCCTGTCGGTTACTTCTTTCTCTTTTACAATGAAGTAATTCTCTGTCAACTGCCTCCCAGATTTTCGTGTATATATGGTACCCTCTCACCATTGATTAATAGGAACAGCTAGCCATACTTCGCAAAAATCACCCTTGTGTTACCAACACGTGTCTGATACCACACCCATTAATTAATACTTCACACTCACTAAACACGAAAGTTAATACCTACGAAATTTAAATAATAAAGCAAAATTTTAAAAATACGAAAATTTAAACCCTCGAAAATTTGTACCCTTATGGTAATTCTACATTACATTAGCATAATTATTATCTAAAATCCTCTGGTGTAAAGTCCAAAATTAGACTTTCTCTTCTCATTAGAGTAAGCCTGGATGACTGCACTCAGAAGATGATGAAGCATCATTATTAGGCAATGTCATTTCACACTCATTGACATACATTCTCTTTTCTCTATATAACTTGATTAGACTAGACTCTCAAATAGTGGAGTTAGTGTTAGTACTATAAGAACAAATAAAGCTACACCAGTAGATATGCCACTAGTAATAACTTGACTGTATTGTCCATTTGTCATTATACTACTGAGAGTTACAAAACTGAATTTTCACACTCAATTTTGTTTTAACACAATAATTCCTCATAGATTTATGCATACCTATTATATATATATATATATATATATATATATACTTGAAGAACTGGATTGCAATGATGCATGGTTTAAATGATGTATTCTATACTTGTACCTGGACTTTTACTGCTCATTTATATATATATATATAACAATAATTCAGTAATTATAAAGCAAACTAATGGCTGTTATTGTGAACAACTCACTGAAAAAAATCTATCATCGTACTGTTAGAGGTGTTACGTCTTCAACAGCATTTTCAACTGGCTCAAAGCTTTCTTAATGAGTATTACAGCATTGTCGAAAGGAGGCACAAATATAGACACATTTGATGATGCTGTTGTTTCTATGGCAATGTTAAGTCATTGAGCAATTTTCATTTAGACAGTTGGACATTGAATATTTAATATTGACTGACATTTTTATAAATTCAAAATTAAACATTGAATATTGACTTAAATGTTTGGAAATTGAAATTTGAATGTTGACTATTAAGTCAATATTTAATTTGCAATGTTTTCCTTGTGAAAAATTGCTGCAATTTCAATGATTAAATGTGTTAGTTGATATTAGTAATATAAACAGAACATGGTTGCTATAGTTGTATGATGTGATGTCATGGTGGAATGTCATTTACTTTATATGTATGGGGTTTCTAGTTTACTACTTTTGTGAATAGCTATAGCACTCTATTTTTTATATAAAGTTTGAATTTGTGGAGCCACAAAACAATTCTCTCCTATGAAATGCTATCTGTAAACTACGCATGCTGCTGTACTATCATATATTATGACGCATCAGCATTGAGTAACACCATCTATAAGCTACTGTATATGCTGCATGCTAATTTACAGATGGCGTTTCATAATATACAACCAAAATCAGGAACCTACGGAAGCCAAAGGCCGATATTCCAATTCCAATTCATCACTCAATGAAGGGAAGCGAGCACCGCGAGCTCTCTCTTAGAATGGAGCGAAGCGACATCTTTCTGGAGATATAGGATTTTAGTTGTTAAATAGTCCATCGAAGGATAGAAAATAGAATTGGAATAAATTTGGAAAACGTCAAAGCAGAATATGAAATTACGAAGTACAATTGGATGTCCACCTTCGGCTTCTGTAGGAAAGCAACTGGAAACATCTCGCTGATGCTCGATCTATAAGATAGAGACAGCTCATGGTACTCGAGCTCCTTGTTTTACTCATTGCGTATGCATCATAGTATATGACTACTTTACAGATGGAACTTCGTACTCTCCAGCTTATTTCTAGCCTGAGTTACAACAAACAGATTTAAGTGTCAAACTCAGCCTAGAGTATAGGTGAAGGAGACACAAGATAGTTCTGAGTGGAAAAATTGAAGTGATAGATTTCACCAATTGCTTTACTAAACATTACTGCCTCAAGTGAAATTGTGATCATTTTTGAAGTAAAGATAGTACAATTGTTCATAATGAGAACCATAAAGTCAGTCATCTTGTTAAGAATGTGTATCCTTATTCCATCATTGATAGACATGAGCAGAATTAGTACCTTACAATTCTGGAAGCCGTCTACAACATAATGTACATCCCAATTAGACAGATATTCCCCCATAACAGTTTGGCTAACAATACTTACACATACATAGAATAAAATTTTTACTATTCATATAATGATACTCTAATGTTACTATCAGTCATTAATCTAGTTAGTTATTTTAACTCGCCATATTCGCTATTCTTCTTATGAGATAGAACAAGCAAAACAGCTGAAAAGCCAATGAACCCAACAAAAACAGACACTCCACCCACGCACAAGCCTGTAATAATAAGAAAAAGTTGTTCAATTAGCTAGGTTAATGACTACATTATGTTTAATAAAATAATATTTAAAAAATCATTAAGAACCTCTTCCTAAGAAAAGCTAGGATTGTTAAGCATTAAGAAACAAATTCTTTAATTAAAATCTTGCTTTAAAATGACAACAAAATTAAAGTTAGAATGGAAATGAATCATACCTTTGCAATGAACATGAGTCCTAGGAACATAGTTACATTTACCAGTACAGCTAGTCGAAACATGGCAGCATACACATCATGATAATTTTCAAGAGCAAACTGTGTCACTGCTAGCAATGCAAGTATAATACTGTTGATGTAGATAATGACAGCTATTCCTTTGAGTCATTGAGAGCTTTAACTTTAACACGACGAATATGAAATGCTATAAATATTGCAACTAGTTGTAACAATGCTTTGTATGCAAAGGAGACTGCTAGCCAAACTTGTAATGCTCTTTGGGCACACATATAGATGTTTTTTTCAAAAATACCTTCATCCTAAATATAGATTAATATCAAAGTTTTCAAAATAAAATGCAGCAAATTACTATGACAGCTATATGCATGCATATGTTCTATAAATAACACAATTAAGACTCGTGATCAAATGCTTCATATTTCAGTATTTGTTTAACTTTATACAACTAAAAATTGAAGAAATTAATCTACTAATTGACTGACTATCTAGTAATAATGTAAGTAAATTTGTCAGCTTATCTAATAAACTTTCTTATTAGGTTTTGGATTGTAAAAGACTCTCCGTGTTTTGGAAAAAATGACAGCAAAACAGACAGAGTATCCAAAAAAGAACATTCAGAATTGGATCTATGTGAAAATTAAGAATAGATCATTAATTTGAAGGTAAAATAATACAATAATTTATTATAGAAAAAATCTAGAAGTAACAATTAATAATCATTAGGTGGTAAACTTACATTAAAGAAAAAAGTTTGTAGATTCATTACTGTTGAGTAGTATATATAGAAGTAGACACATATGTATATGAGAGCAGCCCCTACAATTATGAGATAAATCAAGTTAAGACTGGAAAGTTTGACAACTCTATAGAGGGAGGGAGACTCAAGCTAAAACATACAACATCCAGTTACTGACTTTTTATTTCTAAAGACAATATCAAACACAAAACATACTGTTACAAAGATGAGACTAACAAATGCTGCAATATCATAAATTATAATCAATGCTAGATGATTCTGGTGTATAGTGTGCACTTCATAGCCATCATAAGGAGGAGTACCATCTAGTGACATAATAATAATAATATTATGTATGTAACATTAAAATTGTCTTAAAATAGCGTTAAAATAACATTAAAACTGTGTAAAAATTGTCTTAAAATTGTATTAAAATTGTCTTAAAACTATGTTAACATTGTGTTAAAATTGCATTAATTTTTTATTAAAACCCTTAAAATTACGTTAAAATTGCATTAAAACTGTGTTAAAATTGCATTAATATTGTGTTAAGGGTGTATAAAGAATGCATTAAAATTGCATTAAAACTGTGTTAAAACTGTGTTAACATTGTGTTAAAGTTGTATTAAGAATAGATTAAAATTGTGTTAAAATTGTATTAAATGTGTGTTAAAATTGCATTAAAATTGTGTTAACATTGTGTTAAAATTGCCTTAATTTTTTATAAAAATTGTGTTAACATTGTCTTATAATTGGATTATAATTGTCTTGAAATTGCATTAAAAGTGTGTTAAAATTTCATTACAATTACAATGAAATTGTGGTAAAACTGTGTTAACATTGTGTTAAAATTGTGCTAAAATTGCATCAATTTCTATTGAAATTGTGTTAAAATTGTTTTAATATTACGTTAAAATTACATTAAAAGTGTGTAAAAATTGCATTAAAATTGTGTTAAAATTGCATTAATTTTTTATTAAAATTGTCCTAAAATTGTGTTAAAATTGCATTTAAAATAGTATTAAAATTGTGTTAAAATTGCATTAACATGAACTGAAAAAGACACATTGACAAAAATAAATTTGTTTTCCTGAATACTTTTAAAGTTGTTTATCATCATCCCACCACCATCAGTACACATTAGTGAACTATTACTAGTACTATAAGTATATCCATTATTAGATAATATAACATTTTCAAATAAGATAGTACAGTCATTAACTTGATATAGGAAAAGATATGCTCCTCCACCCATTCCTGCAAAGTTGCTGTCCATAATGCTATCAGTAATGCTCAGTTGTGTAGTAGGAAGACATGTGAGTTGACTGAGCATTAGGGACAGCCCCCCACCACTGGAATGGTGTGATAATATATGAAGAGATTTTCCTTTTAATGTAATAACTCGTTTTAAATGAATTGTGTTAATGTAACTGCTAAAGATAGCAATGAAAATGTTTCCTTCGTATCCATTGAGTGACATACCCTCTTCAACTGTAATATCCTGAAGTTGTAAATGCACAAACGAAGAATTTAATATAGAGATAGACAGGCTACCCTTACTCCCAATACTAGTTGTAATATTGGTATTTTTGATCATGTATTGTACATCATTTTGAAATGCTACTATCTTCAAATTACCATTATAAGTTTCTGTTGGATCATGTCCATTCCTTGAAAAGCTACAAGTGTGTATTAGTAGTATGTTGCTTGTGTCAATTGACATACCAAGACCAGTATTATTTTGAACTGATACCATTATCACAGACAGGTAATAAACATTTAAAAAATGTAACAACGAATTCTTAGTTCCTGTACAGTTTGTAAAAGTGATACCAACTATTGCAGTTTGTATTGACATTGCAAAATTAAATCCTCCAACTTTACCATTGCAGGTAATGATAACAGTAGATTGCATTACATTCTTTGTGTTCCCTTCAACCCATTGTCCTTGACCTTTCAATGTTAAGTTATTTGCATACACAATACTGACCTTTCTGTCCAAAAGATGACTGCCTTCCATGAAAATAAATGTAGCATTAGAGACAAAGTAAGTATCAGTTTGTGAAGTATAGTAAGATAGAGTGTGACAAGTATTATCAGCCAAGGCATCAGGAGGACAAGAGGTGTTGGTAGATCCATGAGGTTTCACATAGTAGATACGATGAGACTCCAATAATACTGGTAATAATAGAAAGACTGTTAACACAGCTACCGGTGAAGAAGACGCTACAGCATCCATAGTAGTTCTGGTAGAGCTGGACTAATACCAATCTGATTGATACAACAGTTACAGGAAATTTGTATGCAATACTTGAATCTCATCTTTCCTGAAGTTTAGCTATACTAGTGATAATGCATGCATAACTACAAGATCAATGAAACAACGGTGATTCGTACTTTTAATGGCTCATATATATCACTGTAAAAACTAACTGGTTGATTTAACCAATAAATGATTATACAGGTTGCATAATGCAAACTGAAAGTAAACACAGTGCTGTTTGATTACTAATTACCTGAGGGATTGACTGTTTATGTAGCTAATGGTTAGAACTAGTGATGATTTTATCATAGACAAGTGATGCTGGCCCAGGATTGTTACTACAGATTCATGTGTACACTTCTTTGTATGGATGGATGCATCCAACAAATGATATCCATGAATGAGTTAAGGCAACCTATAAAATTGATTACTTGACTTAACCAATATATGGTATATGTGATAAGGGAAGTATTAGCATTCTATACATGAGTGATTACATATGATGTCATTAGTTTCCCCAGTTATAAAATTGTAACTACAGTTATATTATGATATACAAACCAACAAAACTGATAAAGTCAAAGCCATATATAAAAACATTAACAATATTTATTAATTTTAATTAATGGATTTAAAATCTTCTGGTATAAAATCAAAAATTAGACTTTCTCGTCTCATTAGAATAACTGCTGGTGAGCCTGGATGACTGCATTCAGAAGATGATGAAGCATCATTACCAAGCAGTGGCATTTCACATTCATCAACATGCTTTCTCTTTTCTCTATATAACTTGATTTTACTTTCAAACAGTGGACTTAGTGTTAGTAATATAAGAACAAATAAAGCTACACCAGTAGATATGCCACTAATAATAACTTGACTGTATTGTCCATTTGTCATTATACTACTGAGAGTTATAAAACCAATGTTGAGATATGACAAGATTTCAATTGTATTCAGTTCTCTTGTTTTATACATACCCCCAACTATCCAAGCTAAACTTGCTAATAATAAAACAATTCCAAGAACGATGATGTTGTTGACTTGACAGTTCATACTAGATGTATAAGAGAAGAGACCTGTTAATACAAGACGTACTATCAGTAAGAGTCCTGTCTAGAACCGACAACTATCCTTATAAGGACCACAATATGCATCAATCAAAGGTTTCAGTCTAAACACTGGATCTCTACTAGCTTTATGACAGCATATATAACTGTAACGTTGAAGCCACTGAGAGGAAAATACCAGTAATGTATAGACAATCCCAATAAAGAGAAGAATGCTAGAGAATATTAGTAAAGGAAGACGTGGATTACTTGAGTAGTCTAATGTTGCATCCACACTCCAAATGAACCACCTATTGTTATTACAAGAGAGTGTTGTAAACATAAAGACATTGGTTATGTTACGTAATAATTTGGTATAAGACATGAGGAACAATGTTGCCAGTACTGGTACAGCATTTCTACCACACACACGTGATAGCCTTAGAGAATAGTGACAGCTAATAATAACAACCAGTGCCAATAGCCACAAATACAATGGAAATGCAAACTGCAGCCATGTTTTCCAATAACCATCTAATCCATTGTAGAAACAAGTCTCGATACCAAGGTCTAAGTTGAGCCAAGAAATAAACTGTCTCAGCACTGGAACACCTCCATTTGGAAAGAAGGCTGTCTCATTGAGTTTGACAATGTTAGCGTAGAAGAGGAGACCATTGATTCTTCCTGAAGACACTGTAAGATTAACTGTAATTAGTAAAGCAATTAGAACAATACCAGCTACTGTAAATGGAAGTAAAAGTGCCAAATAGCTGTTAGTACAGTCAGTACATTTGTTAGAGCCCAACATGAGACTAAGTCCTGACTTACACTGTCCACAAAGTGTACCTCCTCTGTTGAATGCACATTGAGGATTAGGTGATGTGATGTTAAAAGAGACAAGGGATGGATTACAGTAATCAAATGGACAGTTAGTATGAGCAACAGTACAATTGTAATCTTTAAAGTGAGCTATCCAATTATTGCCAGATCTGGTGAATGGACTCTTAAAATCAGTTATGTTACATTTGATGTCATTGTCGGGTATAATTTGTTTAATGAAATCATTACATACACACTGTCCAGTGTTAGAAGATAGTTGAAAACCTGTAGGGCAAGGTAAGAAACTTATAATTACTATCATTTCAGCATTAGACAATCTGATATTTCTAGCTGCATTTATCACTACTGTGGCATTTGTATTGATGGAAGAGTTCCGACTAGCAAAATATTTAAATTGTTTGCATTGAGTTGATGTTCTTTGATTTTTAGTAGTAGTATTAAGATTACTACCAAATGCTGTCACAACAATAGCTCCAGGACTAACTCCTTGACAAGTACCAACAGTCACAAGTGACACTGTAAATGGCTGCCCAGGATAGATTTCTCTGTACAAAGTTCGTACAAAGCAGTTGATACTGCCTTTAATGCAAGGACATACAGCAAATGGTGAAGACGAAATTGACCTTTCTGTTGACAATGACCAGTACCTTGTAAGAGGACAACTTAATTCATCTTCTATTGTTGATTTGACAGTTTGGAACCTTATTGGTATTGTACTGCAGTGTCGATAAATTCCTCCATAAATGTCATATCCTGCCATTGCTTTGTTCAGCTCAAAACTCACTAGTGGATACCTTGTTTGGTTCAGTTTAAAGTTGAAGTTTTCATTAGTAATGAATGTACATTTGCGATAGTCACTGAACAGTCCATTAATGAATGATAGGTCAAAGACATCCAAGTCTATTTTTTTAACATAAATGGCTCCTCCATATAAGCCAGCACTATTGTTAATAAATGAAACATGGCTGCCTTCATTGACTTGAAAATAGTTTTTTGTCAATATAACTAGTCCTCCTCTAATATATGGTGAACTATTATTAATGAAGGCATTATTCTTTCCATTAAATATAACATTACAACCACGAATGACCATGCCACTAAGGTTGAAGTTATCTCTGACTACTATATCTGTAATATTCACTGTAAACTCAACTTTGGCAACAAAAACCATTGCCGCAAAGACTAATAGCAATTTTCCTTTGTATGAAAATGGTTCATGAAGGTATATTTCTATTGTATTGGTAGAAAGTCTTGTATTCTTTCTGAAGATTACATTTGTTAGTTGAACCTGTGGTGGGCATTTATCAGAGTCTGATTTTGGATAAAATAAAAGTCCTGCTCCAACAAAACCAGAGTTTTCATCAAAAGTAGTATTAATTATGTTTAAACTCTCTCTGCATACAAACACATTGAATAGCCCACCTCCATCGACTGCTTGATTATGGGAAAAAGACACATTGACAAAAATAAATTTGTTTTCCTGAATACTTTTAAATGTGTTTATCATCATACCACCACCACCAGTACACATTAGCGAACTATTACCAGTACCATAAGTATATCCATTGTTAGAAAATATAACATTTTCAAATAAGATGGTACAGTTGTTAACTTGATTTAGGAAAAGATATGCTCCTCCACCCATTCCTGCAAAGTTGCTATCAATAATGCTATCAGTAATGCTCAGTTGTGTAGTAGGAATACATGTAAGTTGACTGAGTGCTAAGAACAGCCCCCCACCAGTGGAGTGCTGTGATGATGCATAAAGAGATTTTCCTTTTAAGGTAATAACTCGTGTTAAATGAACTGTATTAATGTAACTGCTAAAGATAGCAATGAAAATGTTTCCTCCGTATCCATTGAGTGACATACCCTCTTCAACTGTAATATCCTGAAGTTGTAAATGCACAAACGAAGAATTTAATATAGAGATAGACAGGCTACCCTTACTCCCAATACCAGTTGTAATATTGGTATTTTTGATCATGTAATGTACATCATTTTGAAATGCTACTATCTTCAAATTACCATTATAAGACTCTGTTGGATCTTGTCCATTCCTTGAATAGCTACAAGTGTCTATTAGTAGTATGTTGCTTGTGTCAATTGACATACCAAGACCAGTATTATTTTGAACTGATACCATTATCACAGACAGGTAATAAACATTTAAAAAATGTAACAACGAATTCTTAGTTCCTGTACAGTTTGTAAAAGTGATACCAACTATTGCAGTTTGTGTTGACATGCTAAAATTAAACCCTCCAACTTTACCATTGCAGGTAATGATAACAGTAGATTGCATTACATTCTTTGTGTTCCCTTCAACCCATTGTCCTTGACCTTTCAATGTTAAGTTATTTGCATACACAATACTGACCTTTCTGTCCAAAAGATGATTGCCTTCCATGAAAATAAATGTAGCATTAGAGACAAAGTAAGTATCAGTTTGTGAAGTATAGTAAGATAGAGTGTGGCAAGTATTATCACCCAAAGCATCAACAGGACAAGAGGTGTTGGTAGATCCATGAGGTTTCACATAGTAGATACGATGAGACTCCAATAATACTGGTAATAATAGAAAGACTGTTAAAAAATTTAAGATAGCAGATGCCATAATTCAGGCAGAACTGGATTTTGCAAACTGCTAATTTCATTGACTTTATGGAATAAGCACATAGCATTAGACAGTCATCTTTCCTAGATGTTTTACACAATAATGGTGATGCGATTAAATTGTTACGCATATACAATTAATACACTGATGCATGCATAGCCGATAACCAATGGTTCAATTGACATAAGAACGACTGTTATCACCTGTTTACAAAGAAATCCCTTTACCATATATATTAATAGACAGGTCAGAGGTCACATTATTAGAATAAGAGTAACACTAAAACTCCATACATATCACCAACTATCCAAATTAACTAATAATATTACTAGACAGAGTAGACTCCATGGAGTTGTATTCATTTATGAATACCAAGTATGTAAAGGTTTGAGACTAGAACCAGTACATCAAGGGTTAAAGTTATACTACTATTACTATGGTAAGCCAAACAATAAATTACATTACATATCTCAATAGCCTTATCACTTTTCCTCAATGCCACTGGACTCTCCCTGACAGATTACTATGATCTCTTTCTTTGTTGTGATTAACAATTGATAAGATTATACCTTACGTTAATACTAACATTGTTATAGTATCTGTGTATTCTGTAGTCATGAAAGTGATTACCAACAAAATTAATTAGATCAAGTACCAATTTCTCAGTGAAGTATAATAATGCAAAAACCAGATATTATATCAGCCAAAGTCAAATAAATGTTCAATAGCAAAACTGTTTAAAATTTGCATTAAAAGAAACTTGAGAAAAAAATACCACCATCCTACAAAACTCATAAGTAAATAATAAAAATGACTGCTTAATGATTGAATATGATCAATGATCACCACATACTATATATATATATATACCTCATATTGAGTTACTGAGTTGTGTCTTTGAGTTCACTCTCAGATTCTGCAGCATAAACTTGATTGTCTTCATCATTTACAAGGACCTCCATCCTTTCTCTCTGTAATTTGGTTCGTCTATATAAACACAAACTAACAGCTGTAATGTAAGAAACTGTAATACCAGCCAACACAAGAAAACTAAGCCAGCAAAATACCTAGAGACAAAATAATACGTCAATGAAGGAAACTTTAAAGAGCTTGGTTGTGTAGTTGTGGTTCAATATGATGCTTGTTTGATATTATGTATAACAATCAGACATGTTTATAGTAGTGTTCTGATTGCCTAGCAACTCCATGGCATGATTTACTAACATGTTATTTACCATATTGGTCTAATTAAAAAAAACTATAGCAAACTTATAGTCCATTTGGACTTGATTAACAGTTAATGGATTTGATATGCTGACAAATTAATACGTCATTAACCTAAATTAGAAGTTTACTTTTGCTTCAAGACATTTATCACTTTCTATAAGTGTTTGAAATAACATGTTTGAGAATGTTGTTCACTTCTTTATAATAAACTATTTTCCTTAGAAACTAGTGCTTAGTTTTAAGCAAAGTGTAAGACCTATTGACTAGTACAAACCATTACTCAGTAGCTTGTTTTACATTGAGCCAGGTATTAAACTCAAATTGGTAGCCAATCCCTAGAGCTTCTGTAATATATGTTTACAATTGTAGGCTGCATTTCATCATACCTTTATATAAAAAAATACTGTGTATAGTCTGCGTACTAAGCAGACTATACACAGAATCCTAATAAGAATAACCACAGCAATGCTAATTACTTAGTACAACAACAACAATGACTGCTTATGACATCATATGACATCAGTACAGAGGACTTACTAGAGAAGTAACAAAATGTCCATAGAATGGTATACTACCACTAGTATCATTAGCAACAGGTGGAAGTAAAGAATTACTGCATCTTTAGAATGGAATAAAGAAATCATCAAATAGACAACAAGAAAGAACATGATATTATAGTGGGAGCATATTTCATTTATTTGCTCATATTAAGAGTTCTATTGTAATAGAATGAACATGTCTATAATGACACCTTAATATAATATGAATAGACTTGCTAACATACACATTTTGGAGTTCTGATATTACCAATTGCTTCAATTTAGTGCCAGTATGAACTACTAGTTAATAATGGATAATATTAATATATATTGATGTACTAATAGTCCACAAATAACAGATGATATGTATTCAATATACATGTCATAAATAATGTAACCAACCTAAATCCAACCTCCATAAATGCTTTGCATGTATCAGACAATCCTGAGGAGAATACAAGACTCATTAGAAACTGGAATATGGCCACAGTTGTATTGATAATCAGTTCAACAACAAGATCACAACGCATGCTACCATAAATAAAATATTAACAATTGTACAATAGCTATCATTTAAATAAAACAGAGTTATTACAATGTACAAACAACCCCCCTCCCCTAATTAGGGACACACCCTTTTCTACATTATACATAATGTAAAAAGGATATGTGTAAATAATAATACAGCATTATTACAATATTACAAGTAAGTGTGTATTCCTTATCAAAACAAGGCTTGAAATGTGGTAATGTGACAATTCCAAAAGCTATTCATTGGAAGCTGTACTACTATCCCCTTCTCAGTACCATCCAAATAATAGAGGTTCTCACAATAGGAGATTCAATCCACAGACAGCAGCCAGACTACAAAAATTGTATCGCTGCAATAAAAAGAAGTGCATCCGTAGCATCTTGGAGGACAATTCTCCAAAATGTGAAATTCCTCTCAAAGATCTAGAAGAATACTTCTCAGCAAAGCCCCCTCAGTCTCCCTCTGAGAACGCACCTCTTCAACAACAACAAACTCTCTTACACGCTGATGACCTCACATACCCCATTGAAATGGACGAAATTGAGCAGCAACTAAGGAGACTCCCCTCAAACTCAAGTCCTGGCTCAGATGGGGTCCCATATGAAACATGGAAAAAAGTAGAAGGGAGCAAGATCACCCTGGAGCAGATTTTCACAACTTGTCTATTCAACAAAAGAATCCCTCAAAGCTGGGAAAAGAGCTCAACCATTCTTATATACAAAAAAAGGTGACAGGAACGAGCCCAGCAATTGGAGACCTATCTCCCTACAGTCCAAACTCAAACTCATCTCATAATATAAGAAACAAGGAAGGCCTCTTGGACGACATTCCTGTCTACAGAGAAATAAAGCAAGGCTGCCCCTTGAGTCCCCTGTTATTCAACCTAGTACTAGAAAGTATTATTCCTCAGGTTGAAAATAGCGAAGGGGGTTATCAATTCAATAATGGCAGTCGCGTAAAAATTCTAGTCTATGCCAACGGCATCTGCCTGACTGGCCAGGAGAAGGATGACATTCAAAGATCTTTGGATATGTTGATGAAATTTACGATCTGGGCTGGGCTAACTGTTTTGAAGTGTGGGTCTCTGTCACTCATAAATAAAAAGGGCAGGAAGTATGTAGAACCTTACCAACCCCGTTTAGGCCAAGCCCTAATCCCTCCACTGAAATGGAGCGACAGTTATAAATATCTAGGAATAAGAATCAGTAGGGAGAGACTCCGTACACAAAAAGACTTAGAAGACAAGATTGTGAGAAATGTCGAAAAAATTATGGATTTGGCTCTTACGGACTGGCAAAAAATCGAAGCTGTTAACGTATTTGTCTTCTCAGGACTAGAATATTACCTAAACACCTCCATTCCAAATCGCTTGTGGCTGATAAGACTCGACGCAACTATAAGGAGGATTGTTAAGAAGGCACTAAAACTCCTAAAAAGAACTTCAACAGCTTTTTTTCACATATCAAGAAAAGATGGGGGTTTAGGTCTTATTTCACAAGAGGACAGACTAAACATTATTCTACTAAAGAGGGCCCTGATCATCCTATCAAGTCAAGATAGGTGGATACAAGATATTGCTTGGGCCCAGTTGACCTCCACCCTGACTTGTAGAGAAAAAGTAAAGAGAACCTGACCTCAATGGACATAGAAAGTTTCTTAAACACCCCAGCCAGACCTGAGGAAGCCTACACAAGAAGAGATGTAAGAAGTCTATGGAGCTTGGTTAGGAAGTCCCTATGGCGCCTAAAGTGTTCTGTACAACTACATGAGGCAGAGGTATATTTGACCAAGGATGAAAAACAAATCCATAGCAAACAACAAGGTCCATTGACAAATGTCTTGGTAGAGACAACCCATCAATCCAGACTCTCCCAGTTGCTACAAGCTAAAGACCAAGGCCGTGCTTACCATCATATTAGCAAATCTCCAGTCAGTAGCGACTGGATTCAGGATGGGAAGTATTTGTCTTTCGCGGAATACAGGTTCACCATCAGAGCCCGTCTCAACATCTTACCAACCAAGACAGTGGCAAGAAGGGCGGGGAAGTCTCAATTGGACACCAAATATCGAAGATGTAAACTCCAACAAGAAACTCTGGGACATATACTAAATGCCTGTACACCAAATACTAGCCTAATGAGGGAAAGACACAACAAGATCTTGGAGAGACTGGTAAAAGCCGTCCCCGCTGATCTAGGGGACAAGTTCAAGGAACAAAAGCCGCTGCAATTTCCGGGTGACCTCAGACCGGATCTAGTAGTCCGTAATAGAAACTCTGGTGAAGTCACTATAGTAGATGTGACAATCCCTTTTGAGAGTGATAAGGACGCCTTTGATAAAGCTAGGAATGAGAAAGCTCAAAAATATTCTCCCCTAAGTGACCTGGTACCAAGATCAGGAGCACATTAAAAACGTCTATTATGAGACTTTTGTAGAAGGTGCATTGGGATCTTGGGACCCTCTAAACAAACCACCCTATCAAGACTAAAGATTGGTAATAGTTATGTGAAGCTTTTCAAGAAATTATGCGTCATTGACTCAATCAAAGGATCATATAGAATTTGGATCTCTAGCCGATAATGAACTTAATATCCTGGAAAATTAAAAACTTACCTTACACATTAATCTATCATATTTTATTATTTTAGTTTGTTTCCTATAACTTTCTTGTTTTTCTTCCCGATTCTATCGAGGGGCTTGGCTGGCGACAGCCACACTATACTTTGTTTTTTCACTTTGTTTGTGTATAACCCTGTCTTTGTTATATTTATGAAGAATTGTTTAAACTTTAAACTGTTCTTTCGAGTTTAATAGCTCAAACGAGGATCATGTATCCTCAAGCTATTAACCCAATTTTTTTCTACTAGGAGTGGTGTGTGAAGCTTGCTTCCCTCACTCCACGGGTTGCCCTGGTATTGCAGTACCTCCAAGTGTGGCCCATTTTCCCTTTTATATAGGGGATAATTTTTATACAAATTTAAGTGCAAATAAAAATTAAAAACCATTCTAACCTTGCCAACTATCATGGGCAAATAATGTCTGGGTCAAACAGACTATTCAATATATTCCTCATGGACGTACTAAGTCAATAGGAGAGAAGTTTAACAGAGAATGCCAAACTTGATTGCATGTCAAAAGCACAGATAGATTTGCCATCACAACAAAAGACCTCATCTAGTCCAGACCTACAACAGGAAACTCAGTCAATCCTAGACTTACAATTGTCATCACAAATGGAGGCTCTGGAAACTCAGTTCAACCTACACCTACAAGCAAGATCTGACAGTACAAACACAGCTTCAACAATCCTACCCACAGAGGAGGAGGAAAACCATGATTCCCTAGTCCTAGAAGCAAGAACAAGAATGACAGATCCAACTCCTACAAACCCTCCTTCAGAGGAGACCGTAAGTAAACTCACCCTCAGTTACTGGAGGATTTAAGTTTCAACTGCCAAGAGAGTAGTTTGGGTGTTACTAACTAAATATGTAGAGTCTTTTCAACCGAAACTGACTCAATGTCATACCAGCTCTTAAATGGGAAGACCACTATAAATACCTAGGCATCAAGTCATGACGAGAAAGATTAGGCTGCATTAAAAAACTTGAGGAAAAGCTGTTAGAGAAAACAACAAAAATAATGAACTCACTCCTAACAGATTGGCAAAAAATAGAAGCCATCAACACTTTTATACTGACAGGTATAGAATACCACATGAACGCATCATTACTAAACAGATAAAATGGATTTTCAAATCAAAATGGTCTAAAGATCCTAAGAACAATAAGTGTCTTTCTCCACACACCAAAAGGTACAGAGGTCTTGGCATAACCTCTTTAGAAGATCGATTTGACATGATATAAATAAAAAGATCCCTTCACTTCCTCACATGTCCAGACAAGACTCTCCAAATTGGTTGTCAAAAGCATGAGGCGATGTACCGCTGTTACAAGAGTCTGAAGCAAATGATCCCCCTCATTGTGAATTACAAGAGTCTGAAGCGATTGATCCTCCATTACCAGTCCAACAAGATAGGTCAGCTCTTTCAATTCCCTCGGGAAATCTGGACTCAGCTCCCACAATTCTCTCGGCAGATCAGGTAACGAGTACCACCTTAATTCTTCATCCAGAGGGATCCCTAAATTTCATTCTAAATAATAATAACAATTATGTTAGCATTGATAGGTTGTCAAGCTCAAAAGCATCACCCCCTGACACAATCACGGGGGACTCCCTTTATCACAACCAAAATTCCTCCTCTAAAGATGACGTTAATCGGGTCAACCAAGTTCTAACCCACTTTTCAAACTTGCTCGACAGTTATGTGGGAAGGAATCTAACCAACGAGGAATGGATATTGGTTGCTAAGTTCACGGATGATTGGATAAAGGAGTTGGGGGCATTAAAAGGATCAGGTCAAAGGTCACCTACTCACAAGACAATTCACTGGAAAAAGAGAGCCAAACATCGCTCTTCTACCCAGAAGTCATCTGGTGATATTGATTGTGTGCCAACAGTGAAAGCAACCTTACATCCCTCCAAACCAAGAAGTCATCATCGACCCAACAAAAAACAACAAGCCTGTGACATACAGAAATTTAACAGATCAAACAGGAAGAAGTGTGTAAGATCTATTTTAGGTACTTCTTCTCAATATTGTAATATTGAGACAGCGAAACTGGAGGACCACTTCAACAGCTCTTGTCCCCTTCATAACCTTCTTAGTGTGCTGGAATGGATCCCCTCTAGAAGCCCTCAGGCTGATGAGCACCTAGATGAGTTAAGTTATCCTATCTCAAAACAGGAGTTGCTAGCGTGCTGGTGCATTGACAATGAGGTAATATCTCCTAAGCAGAAAGGTTTTCTACCTTACGAAGGGTGTTTTGAACACTCTTTTCTGATGCAAGCAGCTCTCAAGGACAGTAAAAGAAGATGTAAGGACCTAAGGATAGTATGGTTTGACCTAAAGGATGCATTTGGTTCTATTTCTCATTATTTGTTACTAGATATGTTAAGAAGGTTGAATATACCATCAGATTTTATTGATGTATGTGACGATATTTACACAGGGTCATCATATAGAGTCAAATCTTCAAAGGGGTTGACAAACCCAATTCTTCTAATCAGAGGCATTAAACAGGGTTGCCCTTTGAGCCCTCTGTTGCTCAACCTTGTCGTTCAGGGACTACTGGCAGGTCTTGATACTGTGGATGGGGGTTACATGTTCAATAGCCATCTACGCCTGAACTTTTTAGCTTATGCTGATGATCTCTGTATATTAGGGAATTCAGAGGAGGAAATTCAAAAGATGATCTGTGAAATCGAAAAGTTTTGTAAGTGGGCTCAGTTGGTGTTTAATGTTGACAAATGTGCTGCTTTATTCATCTTCAACAGCAGACCCAAGAAATTTGTCAAGACCTTCTCCCCTTTGGTACAATTACTAATCAATTAAAAAAAGATATCGAAATAATTAAACAAGCTTCATTCCATAAAGCCCCAGTGGGCATGATTTGGAATAAAAATCAGTAAGTAATAAATATGTTACTAACTGATTTTACTGCACATGTGCAAAAGTAATAACACATGCTTATGCAAGCTCATGCACAGCAGCAGATCCATCTAGCACCTGTGTAGGTGTTTGCTTTTGGAGATGCTACAGCATGCTCACAGGCTGCTGAACAATTGAAGGCTGAAGTGGCCTCTACAATCACAGCTGAGAACAGCTCTCAAAACCTAGAGATACCAACAGAGCAGACATCTGGACTGTGGTCAATGATAGATGAGTGTTGTGGCCATTAGTTCACACCCATCCTCCACCACCTCAATACATACATTGATGAGCCAAACCTTCCAAGAAAAGAGGATCCTTTGAGGTGGTGGAAGGAAAAACAGGCAAGCTTTTCTGCTTTTGCTCATCATGCCAGTACATATCTTGCCATTCCCGCTACCTCTGGACCAGCAGAACGACTCTTTTCTAAACTTGGGGAGCTCACTTTGTTAAGAAAGAACAGAATTAAGTCCAAATGTGGACATGATCCTCTTCTTAAATAAAGAATAATAAACTGTAAAGTGAACATGTCTCATTCATAATGTATACTGTACAGCCATGCTATATGTGGCCCATGGTGCCACTTATGGCCCTTAACAAATGATGGCACTTTTGTCAAGTTGTCAAAAGGTAGAACTGTATTTGGATTATTGCACAGAAACTACAACACTTCTGTATTCACTCAGCATTGTATAGTGCATAGGCAGGCATTGGCATTGTATAGTGCATAGGTATAGACAGGCATTTATATCGTTCAATGTTCCATTTCTCTCTTGGCTTTCTTGAATGCTTTCAACCTTGCTCTTGGGGTCTTTTAAACCAGGTTGCTACTATTGGTCTAGAATCAAACTCAGAAACTGGGGGCATGTCTAAATGTATGGTTAAGTAAGCATTGATTGTTTCCCTTTCTAGTGATGTTCAATGGTCAATTGTATGCTGATATTGCAAATTCAACATACATACTATGAGGTGACATGACAAGGATTCTAGCTAGCAATTCAAGCATTTTCAAAACTTCCAATAGGCCTTTCTTCTGAGCAGTTGTGATTAATTTAACAAGTTCTATGAAACTGAAACTGTCAAGTTGAGGAGTGCTTGACAATAAACTTTTACAGTCTGTCCACTCACTCATTATGCTACCCAAAGCCAACTCTGGCATTGCCACTTTCACAAGCTTCTCCACATTTTCATTTCCATAAGTCTCCAAAAATTCTTCCCTTTTAAGATACCTGGTCATATCCATAGAATTGAAAACTTGCTAGTACAGTAGTTTCATCTGTTTCAAGCTATTCTTCCAAAAAAATTGTGTGTAGCCAGTAGGACTTCTTGTTTAATGGACTCAAAATTGCGAGTAAATGCAACATATTGGTTAGTAGCTCTTCAAGCTCTTTCAGTTGACAAAGGAAACCCATGAAAAGCACCATTTTCAATTTTTTCTGAGAACTTTGCTTCAAAACCTCCAGACTTTGGTTTTCACAACATTTGCTTAATTTTAGCTAAAGTAGCATCTCTAAGTGGTTCAACATCAAGTATTGTCAACTGCTTGTTTCGAAATTGCATTTGTAAGCACTCTACAATCTCAACAACATCAAGAAAGGCATGAATCAGTTGTAGCTTATCTTTTAAAAGCCATGTCTTCATAAAGCCTTTAGATCTATTCTTTTCCTCAGTACGTGCTTCTTTGGAAAATGATAGCTCTTTCCAACAAAATAAACATACAGGAATATTACAAACAAATGATTTCAGGAGGTTAGGAGTAAACTCAAGAAATCTCTCCTCTTGAAATAATTGTGAAAAATGAAGTAGCTTAAGGTCAGGAAAATGATTCTTAGCAACTTTTTCAAGTTCACAAGAATGTACACCAGAATGATGAAAGAATGTTGGTACTCTTTGACCATCAACGAGCAAGATATTCACTTGATTTTTTACCCTTTTGAAGGTTAAGTTAGAGCAGTGTGCAGTGCACCAGCATTCAAATAATGGTTTTTCACATACCTCTTATCTGAGTCCATAGGCCAGTTCTTGTACCAGAGTTAGCATTTTCACCATCAGTGGTAATGCCAGTTAAATGCTTGGAAGCTTTTGCCTCAAATTAAATCTGATTTCATCAACACCATTTTTCACTGCTTCCAACATTCCCTTTGAACTACATGTTGTATGTGGCTGTATTGAAAGAAAATCAATGCTGAGCTCACCACTATTGTCTACTGTACGAACGGCTAAAAACTTATTATCTACTTGATATGCATCAACATTTCCATCTACTTTAACACAAAATTGCAATCGAACTTTCCAACTTTTTGCAAAGGTTTTTCCTACCAGCTTCAATGAGTAATAGCAATATATTCTTATGATAGGTAGGATTCACATATTACATATCTGCCACCTTAGGTTGATATGGTTCAAATTTATCCCCTTTAGGCTTTTCATTGACTTGATTAGCAAAACAAGTAGTATGGAACCTTGAAGGCCAAGACCAGGCAGATAATGTGCCCACCTCTGCATCATTATATACATCCAGCACTATTTCATTCATGTGTTGAAGGAGTTGTTTATCAATTTCAGTAATTGCACTCAGCCATGGGTAGCAAACTTCCATTATTGGCTTCAAAAAGGTCCTTATTGTGTTTTGCTTCAAGACATACTAAATGGGCAGGACTGATATGATGTAAAATTACAACTTTTGCTTGATAGTGGGTACCATCAGTGGTTGCAATTGGAGGGGAACGCTTATTACCAGAACTGCTAATGCATATGCTTTGCAATTCCAAACAAATTTTACAATAACATACGAAATTTGAACCTCTTTTAAAGTCTATGTGCCAATGTTTTGTAAGTGACTTGGCTTGAGAAAGCTGATATCTATGATATGATTCATATCAACCTTGCCCATCAGTACTAGTCACAGTACTACCGGTACTATCAGTAACCAATGCCATTAGGGTACTGCAGGCCTCCTCGCGATCACTGCTACTCTCAGACTCAAAATCAAATTCAATACTATTACTAGTATCGCCTTCATGACTTACATCATCATCATCTAGATTGTCACACAGGTGTACATGTGATAAATAGTCTCCAGAAACAGTATCTGTGGGCTCAGAATGATGCTCCTTTGTCCCTTCATTTTCCTTTAAAGGCAAGGGATGTGGCCTTTTGCCTCTTGTTTTCTTAGTAGAATTGAAAATTTTAGTCCATTGAGGATCCATTTTTAGTTTGACACATGGCAAATGACAGCTGCTACTCTTATACTTATGAATATGTTTAACATATTATAATTAATTGCATTAGTCATTGTACATGCATTGTGAAACTATAGGCAAGCATGGGCTAGTTGAGGTCCTCAGACTGATCATCCAACTAGCCCAAAATACAGACAACTTTCTTTTGGGCTAGTCCAAAGCCTACTTTTTAGGGGCTGGATACAACTCATATGTCCATCCTCCACCTGTCTTGCCAACTGGTCAGATTTTGTCAGACGTTTCAGATTTTGTTACCCTGTGTCAAATGGTCAGACAGTTCATACTAAAGTCAGATTTTTAAAAATTACTTTATTGATAATTAGAAAAATAATAGAAATATACATGGCAGAGCAAGAGGAGCAATTTTTTGATACCACTTATAGCAGTGAAGCTAGTGATGAGTCATGTGAAGAGACAACTTCAACTAATGATCCTGAAACTAAACTACAAATTACTCCTCCCACTAAAAGGAAGAGAATTAGATGTGCATATAACGATGCATGGAAGAAATCCTATCCATGGAGCAAACCATATCCAGCAGGACGTAAGCACTATGGTTGGTGTACGTATTGCTCTAAGTCTGTCAATATCAAAGCAGGTAGTAATGAATTTAAAAAGCATTCTTTGACAAAAGCACATAAAAGAAATGAAAAATCAATTCTTTCATCTACCTCACTCACTTCCTTAATAAATTAACGTGATGTTGTGTGAGGAGAGATTCTTATTGCAATATTTATTGCTGAGCATCATGTAGCTATAAGAGCTGTTGATCATTTGACAGAATTAATTAAAACCATATGTCATAATTCTAAAATAGTGAGTAAAATGAGATTTCATAGAACCAAAGCAACCGCATTGATCCAGGTTATTGCAAGTGACATACAATCCTTGTTGATAAATAAAGTTTGTAATAATTTCTTCAGCATTGCTTTTGATGAAACTACCGATGTGAGCACTACCAAGATTATGGTAAATATGCTGAGATATTTTGATGAAGTCTGTGGCTCTGTGAATACTTTTCTGTACAAGATTGACGAAGTACCAATTGCTGATGCAGAGACTTTTTTTAATGTTCTTGACAGTAACCTTACCAATGATTTGTTATCTTATGAGAAAATTGTGAGTGTAAGTACCGAAGGAGCTAATGTAATGATAGGACTAAGAAATTCAGTTACATCACGACTAATAGAGAAACAACCAGCTATATTTTCTTTACATTGCCCATGCCATGTCAGTGCTCTTATTTCATCTTATGCAGCAAAAAAGCTACCTAAGGATATTGAGGAACTTGTATGTGATATTTTTTATCATTTTAGTATGTCACCCAGACAAGAGTTCCTGTCTACTGAGTTTTAATTTCTTGAGATTAGAACATTGCTACATTGGTATTAACACTGAAGCTTACCTTCAAGAGTTAGTTGAAGGTGAGGGAAATGAAGAACAGAGAAGATATGTATCTGAGAGAGAAATCCAACAAGTTTGTGAGATCTGTGTGGAGTTTTGGATTGAAGCTGCCTGTCAAACAAGGAAATGACTTCCTTTTGATGATGCATTAATCAAAAATTTAGAGTGCCTACAACCACAGGCTGTCAAGATCAATTGCTATTACCAAGCAGGTAATAGAATGTGCTAAATGTTTGCTTAATGTGGTTCAAACAGCTGAGATAGCACCATTAAAAAGAGAATGTACAGAATACCTGTGCACTTCCATCAATAGTGACAGTGACATTATTCTTGACAAATACTGGACAAATGTATCTGTGATCAAGAATCCTGCCAATCTGTCTCGCTTCTCTTTGCTTAGTAAACTGACTAAGGCACTGCTCATGTTTTTCCATAGTAATGTAGATTCAGAGTGTCTCTTTCTCAGTATAACTTGAGTAAGACAAAGCACAGGAATAGACTTAGTACTAAAATGATGAATACACTACTTTGTATCAAGACAAACATCAAGTCTAATTGCTACAATTTTTCACCCACCAAATCACTTTTAAGAGCCTCCAGAAATCCTATTTTATCATTGAAAGACACATCAGAAAAATCAGACTCGGATACTAATGAGTAATGAATAAGCATTGTACTGAGTAACTTTTAGCATGGTCATATATATATTCAGATAATTGTATGTTAATGTCAGATAAAATAAGATTTTTTTTGCAAAATGTTCAGATTTGCATGTGAAAAAGTTGACAACACTGCCATTAACCACCACACCCACTCTTCCTCCTGTCTTACCTCCGTGTAGTCAATTGTTCTCTTATCCAGACTACAGTTTATCTCCTACTGCAGATACAACCAATCTTTTGATAAATGCCCTGGAATTTACTTCACCACGTCCTTGTGTCAACGATTACTTGGTATATCCACATACTAACTATGATATGACAATGAACCAAATAATGTAAAATTGAAATGTAGTATTTTTTGTTATTTAACTTTATTATTTAATTTACCTACTCAATATCTTTAAATTCAAAAAAAATTTTTACTTATTATTGTGCATTAATTAAATATTTACAATGTTAAAAGCACAACAAGTTAAGACAATGTATACAACACAATAGAGTGTTGGTATACTAACAAAGGTTAACTATCTATAGTACATTGATTGTAAATAAAAATAAAATACAGTGAGTACAAATAGAAGAGTGCTTTGATCATATGCTTCTTGTAAGTGGAATATGTTCCTCTTATATGAAAGTAAGTATTAGCTATTTGTATGGACCAACCATTGTTTCTTTATTGAGTTTAGTTAACTATTATAGTAAAATTATTTCAAATTCATCATCTGTACTCCCTAAATCAGCTCTTAAAGCATGACATTAATTGGAACTGTATTCCAGAATGTGATCAAAATGTAAGTACTGTTAAATAGAAATTAATGTCTTCAAGATTAGTACATCACATTAGTCAGTTACAAATTAGAAAGTCTAGTGATGATTCAGCAATGTGACTGGTCCTTTAATTTTCGGTTGTAATGGTGATCAAGAAATATCATGTAGCATTCATCTCAGTACAGTGCAGAAAGAATAATTCTCAAGTAAAAAAAGATGCTCTTTCATTAGTATTTGATATAAAACAGGTCCACTAATACTTGTACAGCAGAAGTTTTATATTAATAACAGATCATAAACCACCCTCCTAGACTTGCTGCTGCCAGATTGCAAAGGTAGGATATTTTTTATCTGCCTATACTTATGACATTGAATGTCAATACACTCTGTTATGTACTAATACCAACACCTTCTCAAGATTGCTATTGAGTTTAAGAAAAGGTTCAGCAGGTTCTTTTCACACTACACACAGAATTCTGTGAATTATGATGGAATATAATAGAATGTGTGGCAAAAGGAGGTAAAATACTGAGAGAGAAAGCAAATGAAAATAAAAAAATATTGATCGAGGTAAAAAAAAGTCTAGTAGAATGTTAGTAATGTGTCTTAAAAATTTGGAGAAAAAGAGATATAGGGCAGTAGTCAGAGAAGCACTACGCTTTCATTTCATGTACTTTGACACCTGCAGAAAAAAATTACTCGCATGTAGCAACTGGAGAAGGAAGGTCTGGCAGTGGTATTTGCTGTTAATAAGTTCCATCAGTACTTTTTAGGGTGGAAATTTATCATATATTCAGATCATCAACCTTTAAAGTATTTGTTCAGTGAGAACCACCCATGTCCCTCAGATGGCTGCTCCTAGGATCCAGCGATGGTCTCTATTCTTAAGCTCTTATCAGTATGTTATCCAATACTGACCTGGTCATAAGATTGCCAATGCTGATGCTTTTATCAGACTACCTATATCTGACAAAAAGTTAAATTTTAGTTTTGAGGGTGGAGAGGTTGTTAATTTCTTTCTTAATCATCTTTCAGAGGCAATAATTACAGCATCCCAGATCAGACACTGGACCAGTAAGGATCAAATTCTCTTTTGTGTACATCATTTCAATTTACATGGTTGGAATACCAGTAATTCTGGTGATTTACAACCTTCCTTTTATCATTGAAATGAATTAAGGGTCACGGACAGCTGCGTACTATGTGGGTCACATGTTGTGATTCCACCTCAGGGTCATGCCATTGTGTTAGAGCAACTTCATGACACTCATCCCAGCACCAATCGAAAGAAAAGTTTGGCTAGATCTTATGTCTGGTAGCCGCATCTTGATTCTGATATTGTTACTAAAGTAAGACACTGTCACATTTATCAAAACAATCGTTCATCACCCCAAAGGTCCCTTTACACCCTGGGAATGGTCTATTAGACCTTGGGCAAGATTACATATAGACCATGCAGGACCCTTTCATGGTAAACAGTTTCTAGTAGTTGTAGATGCACATTCCAAATGGATAGATGTTCAGATAGTGAAATCTACAGCTTCCAATTCAACAATTGCAGTCTTACGTTACCTTTTTGCCACACATGGCCTTCCAGAAGACATAGTATCAGACAATGGACCTGGTTTTAGAAGTTCTGTATCTAGCTTCAAACAAGTAGGCTGAACGTGCTGTCTAAACTTTTAAGCATGCTGTCTTAAAAATAGAAGGACACATGGAACTTAGGTTAGCTTGATTTTTGTTGAAATACTGTGTAACACCTCAGACTACCACGGGAGTTTCACCTTCTGAACTATTAATGGGAAGATGACTCCGCACATCATTAGATTTACTACATCCAGACACTTCATGCAAAATGTCATAGAAACAACACAAGTTGATTAGGAATAAAACTCCTCGTAAGTTTGAAATTGGTGACAAACACTTTGAAAAATACTTCCATGAAATGGAATGGATACCTGTTAAGGTTACAAAAGTCACTGGTCACTTTACCTCGACCTGTTGATCATTTTGCACCCCTACTTCAAACTTAAGAGGGGGAAATGTGATAATTATGAATATGGTAATAATGTATAATATTTATGTATCCCAGAATATTCTACAATAAGCCAGGCCTGGGGCAATAGTAATATGTAATAGTAATAGTAATAGTAATGATTACATTTTTTCATGTAATAATAATAGTAATAGTAATATATGTTTCAAAATGATGGTGTAATAGTAATAATAATAGAATAGAAAGTAATATGTAATTTCATATTACATCTCTATTACATTCCTGTTTAGTCCTATGTTGTGTTAGTTAGCAATTTAGCATATGTCTTTGACTCTCTGATCAGTTAGCAAGGTATAGCAAGATATTTTCTGACCTGACGGGCGCTCCCTGAGTGACTCTGTATTTCTAAAACTAATCACCATAAAATGCAATGGACATATTAGTGATGTTACAACTGCTTGATTTAATTTCTTAAATACAAATTACAAAATCTTAACCGTGTTGTGAAGTAATAGTAATAGTAATAATAATAGACTTCAAAGTAATAGTAATAGTAATATATTACTATGAATTCAGCCAGTAATAGTAATAGTAATAGTAATAGAAAAATTTTGAAGTAATAGTAATAGATTACATTGCAATGTAATTGACCCCAGGCCTGCAATAAGCACATGTCTCTATTGTGTGAGCACATTTTGGTGCAGTGAGCTCTGTTTTTGTCATGTTGACTCTCTCTCTTGATTCTTATATATTTGTTGTTATATGTTGAATCAATCTCGGTCAGGTTACAACATTGCCCATAGTCACGATTATGAAACCAGACAACCCAATACATATCAGTGGATATTACAAAACCACTATAAATACAGCATCTAAGCTTGATACCTCCTACCTGTTACCTAAAGTTGATTTTTTTCCTCACTAGTGAGAGGGATGTTTTTCATGACTGTGGATCTGTCAAGCACATATCAACAAGTAGAAATCAATCTATAGTCTCATCTATATACTAACATGAATACACACAAAGGGTTACACATAAACATGTAACTATTATTCAGATTCAACTCAGCACTGTCAATATTTCACCACCTGATGGAGAATCTCCTCTAAAAACTACCACATTTCAGTATATATATATGATACACTAATCAGAGGCCATACTGAATGAGAGCATGTAGCCAATGAAGAGAAAGTATTAAAAAGATTGTCTTTAGCTGGAATGAAACTTAGATAAGAAAAATGTACATTGTCCAATACCTAGACATAAATCACTAATAATGGAATTGAGCCTACATAAGAGAAAGTAGAAGCCATTGTACACAATGTACAGACACCCTATCCTACCAATATGTCAGAGCTTAAAAGATTTTTAAGCTCGATTAATTACTATGATAACAACTACTTTGAATCTGTTAAATTCACTTTTGCACAAAGATAGGCAATGGAACTGGAAGTCAGAATAAGAAATCAATAAAGCTAAGGGTTTGATCAAATCACCTACTGTACTCCCTCATTATGATGGTACATAGAAATTGGTCTTAACTTGTGATGCATCACCCATTGGAGTACAAACAGTTATAGCAAATTGAAAAAGATCCAGTACTATTGAGAGTAGCTACTTTACTTGGAGGCAGGCCAGAGAATTCATCAGATATTCCATTGGATTGCATACACTAATATTGATGACAAACTGACTTAAGTTTACTTGTGTATTGTGGAGCACATGAGTCATCATTCCAATCAAGTTAGGAACTCAGGTCTTAGAATAATTACACCATATTCACCCAGTAGTGAAAATGAAATGATCACCTTGTAGATACCTTTAGTGCTATGACATATATTTATAGTTGTCATTGATTCTTACACTAAATGGTTAGAGGTTTTTCCTGTACACATAACAATGTTGAGAAATTAAGAATGGTATTTTCATCATTTGGTTTACTAGACAACACAGTGAGTGACAATGGTTCTCTTTCACAACCCAAGAATTTCAGGATTTTATGAAGAGTAATGGAATTATTCATGTGAAGTATCAGCATACCACCCATTGTCTAAGGGACTTGCGGTGAGAGTGGTACAAATTTTCAAGAGAGTTCTAGAACCACAAACAGAAGGATGTTTGGAGGGTAAAATATCTATGGTTTTGTTCAATTACAGAGTCACTCCTCAATCTTCTACAACCAAGTTCCTGCAGAATTGCTTTTTGGTAGAAAACTAAAATCTTGTTTGGATTTATTACCCCCAGATCTTCAGGGGAAGGTAGAATCTAAAGTGGAGAAACAGTAAGAAGCTCATGTCTATTCAGAGAGTTCAGAGAAGATGATACTGTGTTTGGTAGGAATGATAGAACTGATCTAAATGATAGAAGGAACTGTTTATAACAGATTAGGTCCACTATCCTACATTGTGAAATTGAAGAATGTATTGAACATCTCTATTATCTGAAACAGATGAATCAGACATCTCTTTTGACGATTTTCCTGGAGTTACCTCAGTTACTGTAGACTCTAGTTTAGTATAACCATCAATTCCAGGACCAATAGGATCTACTAGAATTTGTAAACCTTCTAACCAATATTTTTAATCTTAAGGTGGGAGGAATATAATCTATTATTGTCTGATGTAGTTTTGTGTTTAATTAGAAATCTTTATGTTTACTTATGAATATTATTACCCTGTTTAAACTTTTTGTCCCTCAACTGATTTATGCAACTTACAGTTTAAAATGTCCATGTGATCATATCAGCTATTTTGTCTCATGTTAAATGTAGGTACGTTTATACTCAAATAAAGTTACTAACTATAACAGAGTGAATACACCACAGAGGTGAACAAAGAGAAGCTACTCAACATACAAGATGTCAACCATAAAACCAAAAAGGGGTGAACAACTTAAGAGGTCAAGTACAATCAATTGTACCAGATGTGGTGTAAATTACAGTGCCCAGCTTGTAACCTTTTTGTCACAAATGTAAGAAGATAGAACACTAGCAAATTTTTTGCTGTAATCCAACTAGCAAAATAGACTCTATTTAAAAAAGTGAGTTCCTAGGACAGTTGCAAGCTGTTACAGGAGATAAGAAGCCATGGATTACTCTCCATTTGAAAGGTCAGTCCTGTCAATTCAAGCTTGATGTAACAATAATTCCCAAAGATGGAGTGAAATTACAGTCCTCAGATCGAGGACCAAGAGGTAAACCAGTTAAAATAAAAGGAAAATTAACTGGGACAATATGCAATAAAGATCAAGAGAATAAGCAAGAAATTTATGTTATTTAAGATTTAGTAAGCCTATTACTAGCTAGGGCATTCAGTAATTGAAAGTTTCCAACATATTTGACTCTGTTATTGATAGTTGTAAAGAGCAAATCACAGAAGCTAATCCTCCTCATCTTTTAGAAGCATTGGTACGTTCAAAGGAGAATATCAAATTAAATTAATCAACAACCTGACTCTATTTTCATTGACAACACCTCAAAGTGTACCACTCCCATTGTTCTATATAGTCAAAGAAGAAATCGATCAAATTGAGAGAACAGGAGTAATCTGTAGAGTTGATGAACTGAACCAATGGTGTCAAGGAATGATTGTTATACCAAAATCTAATCATAAATACATATATTTGTTGATCTTACTAAATTGAATAGGCAAAAAATTTGAGAGAGGCATATCCTACCTTCAGTGGAACAGTTGTTGACAACGCCAAATTGTTTTCTGAATTGGACACTAATTAATAGCTGTAATTGATTCAACAGGATAATGTTCTTCACCAAGAAGCAACTGAATTGTCAGCATTGTCATTGATAGTCTTCCAGTGTTGGAGGGACGCCTCAAAGATTAAAGTTACCAAGAGAATCAGACAGTTTGCAAACAATAATCAAGTACTGTTTGGATGAATGGCCACTACAACATCTAATAAGTGAGTCACTTTAACCTTATTATCTCTTTGCATCAAAAGAAACAATAAATAATGGACTACTACTTAAAGTAGGATTAGTGGTACCACCTACAATAAAATCAGAGATAATGAAGAGTCTCCACCAGTGCACATAAAGGCATTATTAAAACCAGAGAAAGAACTAGAACTTCCATATGGTGGCCTAGTATAAGTCAGGAAATTACTAAATGGTCAATTTAAGCCATTAATACCATGTGAACATCCACTGTTGCCATGGCTACATGCTGCAAGTGATTTATTTGAGTGGAAAAATTCAGTGTATGTATAGTTGTCAACTATTTCTCACAATATATTAAAATACCAAAACTCTCAAGAATCATGTCAGAAGAGGTTATTCAAGAATGAAAATCAATTTTTGCTTGACATGGTGTACTTAGATCTGACAATGGCCACAATATTCATCTTATGTTTTCCAACAATTCTCAAACGAGTATGGATTTGATCATGTGACTAGTTATCCAAAATATCAACAGAGCAATGGAGAAGCCAAATGTCTGGCAGAAAGTCAAAAACTTACACAAGAAATCTGACAACCTTTAATTAGCTCTACTATTCTATAGATCAACTCCACTAAATAATGGACATGGCCCATTGGAACTATTATATTCATCAATTATATGATCAACTGAAACCATCTATATCAGAGTATGAACAAATCAATTTAAAAATTAAATTAAAAGAGAGGCAAAAAGAGAATTAATATCATCAGAGTTAAGGAAAAAGAACCTCTGAGATCTAGAGAAAATGTATGGATACCAGATCGTACACTAATGCGACAGTCATTGAAGAAATGCCATATCTATCTTATAATTGCATGATCTTTAATAAGGAGAAACTGAAGACATACTGTTAGTAACCCTCAAGAAAATTCTCCAATTATTGATAAAGGACCTTTAGAAGATCCAATTAGTGATGAGACCACTCAAACTCAAACTAATAATGTTCCTATTTCAGTTAATTGTAATACTAGACACATCGTCAGTAGTAGTGGAAAAATATCTTGTCTGCCAGTACAATAATGTAATATGTATTGACCTACAAGAAGGGGTGATGTAATAATATCACTTAGCTTCATACCTAGGTGTTCACAAAAGTAAAGAACACCTGGTAGCTACTGCTTGTGCATGTGTATAATTATTAAAATATAATGACTTCATAATTACAACATTTTAAAGAAACTGATGAATCAATATGCTGTGCTTTATATTGATGACATTCCATTTATGATAGATCACATTTATGTACATAGATCACAGGGGTTCATACAGGGGGGGGGGGGAAACCTGGGATATCCCCCCCCCCCCCAAGAATTTTCCATATATTTTTGATTTTTATAATTATTTAAGTTAAAGTTCAATGTGCCTATTTTTTTGTTTGAAAATATCCATTATTGCATTAAAGTCAACATCTTTTAATGGAGGTCCTTCTATTGCAACCTTCATTAAATGTTCAAGATTTGAATCAGATAGTCGACTACGTAGAAAATGCTAATATGCAACTGTTACATGTTACATTGTGTAATATAATAAGTGATGATTTTCTAAAGAAAGAACAATGAAATACTGTAAACTACTAATATTAGCGTGCAACCAATTTTGGCGATATTAGTGATTTAAAAAAATTGCTAAATTTAATATTCGCTAAAGTTAAGAGCGAGTCACGTGCGTTGAAAAAGAAGAAGCATGCAAACTGAACAGCAAAAGTCATGTCTCTTATAAGATGGCTTCATGGGTCATCATTGTCAGAACTAATGAGGATCATCAGGTATCATCATTATGATGATGAAACACGTGTTAAAATTGCCAAGTACTTGTGTGAATGTGGAAATAAGGCAGCTGCTGACAAATTCACTAAGGAGCTTGGATTTTTGGTTACCGAGAAAGATCCTGAGAGAATACGCAGTCTTCCTCATGGATCTAGAGGGAGACCATTGATGCTTGGGCAGAATCATTCCTTCGTAGAAATGGGTATGTGAAGAGCAAGGCCACCAAGGCTGCCCACAAGTTGCCTGATGATTTTCCAGAAGTAAAGCAGGCATTCCTTCAGAGAGTCAAGAGTGAAGTTGAAACATGGAACATTCAACGTGTCCTCATAATCAACTGGGACCAAACTGGATCCAAGTTAGTTCCAGTAAGTGAATGGACCATGGAAAGGGAAGGCACAAAACAAGTTGCTATCATAGGACAGGAAGATAAAAGGGAAGTTACTGTTCTTATGTCTGTAACTGCTTCTGGTATTCTACTTCCTTTTCAAGTCATCTATCTGGGAAAGACAATTGGGTGCTATGCTAAAGTCACATTTCATAACAATTGGAAAATTACTCAGAGTGACAGTCACTGGAGCACTGAGTCAACCATGTTGGAGTTTATCGACAAAGTAATTGTACCTTATGTTACACAGACAAGAGAAAAGCTCCAGCTTGTTTCAGATCAGCCAGCTCTTGCTTTATTTGACGTTTTCAAGGCACATCGCTGTGAGTCTGTCCTGGAAAAGCTACGTCAACATCATATCCATCAAGTGTTCATACCAGCAGGATGTACAGGGGAGCTACAACCCCTCGATCTTACCGTTAATTTGTTGTTCAAAGCATCTATGAAAGCTCACTTTTCCCGTTGGTATTCTACTGAAGTCAAAGAAGCTTTAGAGCAAGGACAAGAAATAGCTAATGTGAAGGTTGACCTTTGAGCTTCAATTGTGAAACCTCTGCATGGTAACTGGCTAATGATGTCATTCTCATTTGTCAAAGAAAAAAAGATATCATAGAAAAAGGATTTGAAAAAAGTGGAATTTTGAGTTCCATTGCAATTACCAGTACTTGATATACTCATAAAATGCAATTTTGATACTATTGATACTAGTACTAGTAATTGTTTTTAACAACGTTAAATTTAATAGCCGCTAATATGGTAATGAAGCAAAAATGCTAAAAAAAGTAGCCGCCAACATTAGTAGTTTTACAGTACAGCATGATGCATATATAGTACAATACTGCATATGCATTGACAGAGTCCCCCCCCCCCCCAAAGTTCAAATCTTGTATAAACCCCTGACATGCAATGTCTTGCTTTAACCAGTCAATTTGTTGTTTGTGCAGAAGTTTAGTGCAAGCTAAGAGCATTACACTTGTTCAGTACAATTGTGATTTAAAATCATTGGGTTTCAGAATAACTTTTTGATCCATCATTAGAGCTACTAAAGTACTTATTATCATGATCAACACAGAACAGTTCTTCTCAGTGCCAACAAGACAAAGCTTGTAATCCATCATGAATGAAAAGAATTGATGACTACACAAAGGTATTCCTTCTGTCAGTATATACTGCTTTAACAGACAAAAATCTCTTTTTAAGAGATAGATTTAGTCTCACTAGCTACTTTAGATTGTAAAGTAGAGCAGCAGAGAAGTTACCATCATAGATAGTGGAAGATTGTGGTAAAAGGAATTTTTACATCATAGTTGACAGAGGATTCCTATAGAGCATACTGTTTTCCAAGAAATAAGTGGAATTACGCGCATGTGCAAGCAGTAGTTACACCAGGCATTCATGAAATTGCAATCTCTCAGCTCTCAGACTCAACATCCAAAAGAAAAGGGATCTCCTCCTGCTCCCTGGACGACTTGGACAATTTCCTCAACACCAAACCACAAGCAGGTGACATTTAAAACCTCTGGAGTCTGTGTAGAACATCCCTCAAAAAAACTAACACTCAACTACATCCTCCCTCAGAACATGACCGAAATGGGAAATTTGTGAAAAGAAAATATCTTTGGCTCAAAAAGGTTTCTTACACTACGAGGGTTGTTTTGAGCACTCTTTTATACTAAGGAGTGTTATTGAAGATTCCAAAGATGCCAAAGGAACCTCAGAATTGTATGGCTAGACCTAGAAAATGCATTTGGTTCAGTACCTCACAAAGGTAGATGTACACAAACTCAACTCATAGACTCATAAAGTAAGAGCCAAGGAGGGTCTCTCTGATGATATCCCAGTTTACAGAGGCATAAAACAAGATTGCCCCTCGATCCCCCTGCTATTTAATCTAGTTCTGGAAGGCATCATACCCTAGATCAAAAACAGTGAAGGGGGCTATCAATTCAATGGCGGAGGCTATCAATTCAAAGTGGTAGTAGAGTGAAATATGCTGATGACATTTGTCTGATAAGATCTCTGGACATATTAACAAAATTCACAAACTGGGCAGGACTAACTTTCAAAATATCTAAGTGTGGGTCTCTTTCACTTATAAACAACAAGGGAAGAAAATATGTCTAACCATATCAACCCTGCATCGGGCATGTCCCAATCCCCCCACTGAAGTGGAGTGACAACTACAAATATTTGGGAGTAAGAACTAGCAGAGAGAGAGACTTCCTACAGAGAAAGATATAGAAGAAAAAATTGTTAGAAATGTAGAGAAAATCATGAACTCAGCGCTAATTGACTGGCAGATTGAAGCTGTCAATGTATTTCTTCTCTCAGGTCTTGAATACTACCTCAATGCTTCCATCCCTAATCACTCATGGCTGGTGAGACTAGATGCTATGCTACCATAAGAGGGAGCATTAAGAAAGCCTTAAAGTTGCCAAAGAGAACTCTAACTATGTTCTTCCACAGATCAAGGAAGGATGGGGGCTTGAGACTCACTTCTCAAGAAGATAGGGTAGACATCAGTCTGGTCAAAAGGGCTCTGGTTATCTGTCAAGACAGGATAGACGGGTACAAGACATTGCACAGTCTCAACTGACTTCCACTCTAAAGTGTAGAGGGATACAAAATTCAATCTATAAAATCTATGCAGCAGTATTGTCAAAGAGGTTGGTGGGTTGGTGCATTGACAACAAAGTAATATATGTCTAGACAAAAGTTTTTTTTACCCTATGAGGGATGTTGTGAACACTTCTTTCTAATGAATTCATTATTTGAAGATAGTAAAAGACAGTGTAGAGACCTGAGAATTGTTTGGTTTGATTTAAGAAATGTCTCACCTCCTCCTGTTTGATATGCTGGACAGGTTGGGTATAGGGCTGATCAATACATCAATATTATTGACATATTGAGCTTTTGTAAGCACTCAATACCCATTATCGATCAATAATTATTGCCTATTGAATAGTTATCGTTTTACCAGCGATATGTATTTGTGCCACAAGCGTTAGCTCAGAAAGAATCTTCAGCACAGGAGGACACATTGTTTCTGATAATCGCACATGTTTAAAACCTCAAATAGTTGACTACCTAGTTTTTTTGTCTAAAGATTTATAATAATTACTTTTCTATTTGAAAGAAATTCACATATTGGCAATACTTTAAAGCAATAGTTGGTTGATCAATTAAATTTCATCAACGTGTGCAAAAATATATATTCAGACTCAAAGTTTAGAATCAAAACGTCTGACGGTTTTTCTGACCTTATTCCTCAGAGCATTGGAGTCAAACAAGGCTGTCCTCTAATCTAAGCCCATGTTGTCCATGCTACTTTTGTTTCAGTTATAAAAATATGTTCTTAGCAGGACCAATCCTACCTGAGGAAGTGAAAGCAAAGTTGCAAAGAGTACATATGGCATCCTGAAGAAACTGAACCCACAAGGAAACATCTTAGCAATCCTCTATGAAATCTGTACAAGAAACAGGAAAATTCCAAGCCAGTGGAAAACCAGCCATACGATACTAATACACAAGAAGGGCAGAACAAATGACCTTAGTAACTGGAGACCAATCAACCTGCAGAAGACAACATACAAGATCTAGGCAGCCACAGTTGTCGATGTAACTATTCCTTTCGACACAGAACAGACAATTGCAGATGCAAGGAAAGAAAAGTAACCAAATATGCACAACTCAAACCACTACTCAAAAAGAGAGGCTACACCAAGGTCATTATAGGAGCATTTGTCATAGGAAGCCTCGATTCCTGGGACCCTGAAAACGAAGAAATCATCAAAACCCTCAGAATCAACCAAGGCTACATCAAATACAATTGAGGACAGTCAGGCTATCCAAGCTTAGGAATACATTAAGAAGTGTTCATAGTGGGTGCTCTAGGATCATGGGACCCGTTGAATAAGAACACTTTGTCAAAACTAAAAATAGGACCCAAATATGCCAAGCTGTTTTAAAAGTTGTGTGTTGCTGATGCAATCACACAGAATCTGGAAGGCAAGCCTTTAGGGACTCAACTAATTGGAGCTTCATTTAACAAATAAACTTAACATTTAATGATATGTACTAAATATCTATTTCATTTCCTCTGATTTTTTTGAGAGGTTTAGGCTGGCGACAGCCATATAATACTTGTATTTTTGTATAGCCCTGTCTTTTACTATATATTTTATGAAAAGAATGTTTTCAACTGTTCTTTTGAGTTTAATAGGCCTACAGACGTCCCTTTTCATGACATTGTCACAAATGAGGACACATTTTTACCCAACTTCTTCTGAGACAGTACAAGGATACTTGTTTTACTCTAGGAGCCGAAGATCAGATTAATCAGTTTTGATGTATGTAGCTGAGCTAAAAAAACTAGCTGAGTTCTGCAACTTGGAGATACACTTGAACTAATTGTCCACGATCGTATCATTTGCGGAATAGGTAATGAATGCTGGCAGCATTGTCTACTCAGTGAGGAAGATGTCACTATAAGAGTGCTATGAAGATTGTTCTAGCACTAGAATTAGCAGACAGCCAGATAAAAAGAGCTGCAAGGTGCTACAAGGATACACCAAGTCTGAAGCCCTAGCAATTGCAGAGACCCAGGAGACAAGACACACTTTCCGCAGATTTTACAGTGTTATTGTTGTAGCAGAAAACACGAGCTCAAGGAGTGTTGGTTTAAGTACTCAGAATGTCACTTTTGTCATAAGAAAGAACACGTGTCAAAAATTTGCCAAAAGAAGACAAGGAGCCAACAAGGTAAACGTACAGCAACCCCACATGGTACAAACAGTGTTGCTGAACCAGTGGAAGTGGAGTATCCTTTGCATGCTCTCACTACAGGCAAAAATCACCCACTCACAGTAACATAAATAATGCCGACTTACAAATGGGAGTTGACACAGTAGCCACGCTGCATATGAGAGGCTATGGCCCATAAAAGGCTGGCTCCATTGTTCAAGTTCACTAACACAATGTTAAAGACGTATACAGGACAACAAATTAAAGTTTTAGGATCTATAAATGTCAATGTGACCTACCAGAATCAAAAGAGACAGTTACCGTTGCTAGTAGTTTCAGGAGATGGTCCATCACTGTTAGGCCAAGGCTGGCTACAACAGATAAAACTGGACTGGTCTCAGTACTACAAATCATCTACACCCATGGGAATGGCCAGAACGTCCATGGTCACTGTTACACGCAGATTATGCAGTTCCATTTCTGGGTACAATGTTTCTTATCGTCGTGGATGCCTATTCGAAATGGCTAGAAGTTATACCTGTAAGTTCTGCTATAACTCTGTCAACAATTGAACAGTTCAGATCTATATTCTGAATACATGGTTTACCTGAAGTGCTAGTGACTGATAACGGCACTGTATTTACAAGTAGTGAATTGATGGAATGTATGAAGACAAAATGGAATATTCGGTAGACTTCCACGCTCACATTTGGATTTATTGAAGCCAACCTTAGGCGGGAAGAGTGCATAAGAAGTTAGAAAAGAAGAAAGAAAGCCATGATATTCGTTCTAAATAGAGAAAATTTCAGATTGGTGACTCAGTATTTACTTAGATTTTCAAGATTGCTCCAGATTGTCAACATTGACTCTCTGGAAAAATTACATCTGTCAAAGGTCAATGTTCCTATTTAGTAGAACTTGAGGATGGACGAATTGCAGATTCCATCTAGTTGAAAGGAGAATAATACCATCTTAATCTATAAAAAAGTAGACCTTAGTGATCCTACCATCTGGTGACCTATTGCTCTAAAAAACAAAAAGTGTCGCGACTTCAGAATTGTCTGGTTTGCCTTAAGAAATGGTTTTGGAACAATATCCCACCATCTATTATTTGATATGCTAAATAGATTGGATGTGCCATCTGACTTTATTAATGTGTGTAAATATATATATTCAGGCTCAAAATTTAGAGTCAAAACGTCAAACAGTTTCTCCAACTTTATTCCTCAAAACATCGGAGTAAAACAAGGCTGTCCATTAAGCCTATGGTTGTTCAATCTTATTATCAAAGTTCTACTAATTGGTCTTGATAATATGGATGTGGGCTACACTTTCAACAACTGTCTGCATTTAAATTATTTGGCATATGTAAATGACCTATGTATAATAGGTAAAACTGAGGAAGAAATCCAACATATGATTAGTAAAATTAAGAAGTTTTGTGATTAGGCTCTATTGAAATTCAATATTGATAAATGTGCAGTGTTATCCATCATCAAAACTAAATCAAAGAAGTATGTTAAAACTTTCACTCCATCTTTACAGGGTCAGCTCATTAAATCTCTAAAATGGTCTGATTGTTATCAGTATTTGGGTATTTCATTGGGACACGTTGGATCAGCTTCTTTGAAAGATTTAGCAAATAAAATAGTTAAAGGGTTCAACTGGTCATTAATGAGCAACTCATACACTGTAAACAAAGAAGATAGCTGACAAATGTTTTATCAGAAATGTCATACCAGTCAAGATCTCATAATTATTACAAGCCAAAGACTGACCAGGGGTGAACATACCACTTACTTAGTAAATGTCCTGTCATTAATGATTGGATATACAATGGAAAATACATGACCTTCACAGAATATAGGTTTGCTATTAAACCTCGGCTCAATATTTTACCTACTAAGACTATTGCAAGAAGAGCTGGGATAAAGCAAGTTGACACAAAGTGGCAAAAGTGCAAACTCAATCCTGAGACATTGGGGCATGACCTAAATGCCTGTACCCTCAAAACTGGTCTTATGAGAGGGAGGCACAATAACAGATTAATTAAGGACATCCCCCTCAGAGTTAGGGAACAAATTTAAGGAGAAGAAACCAGCCAGTTTCCCTGGGTGATCTTGACCTGACTTGACAGTTATTAAAAAGCTTCAAGTGAAGTCATCATAATTGACATAACTATCCCATTTGATGGTGATATCAAGACGTCTAAAAAATCGAGAACGGAAAAACAGGAAAAGTATTCCCCTTTAATCAGTTGGTTTTGAGATCAAGATGTAAGGAAAGTCTCATTTGATACCTTCATAATAGTTGCATTAGGATCATGGGATCCATTATATAAGAAAATTCTATCAAAACTAAATTGGCTCATAATTCCGTCATTATCAGATGTCAATATATTGGAACTTCCAAATTTTATGAGACCTTTAATTGAGTCAGAGACACATAATGTTTTAAAGAATTTGAGCAACAATACAAATTCTGATATATATATTATGATTTGTGCATACCTGGCCACACAAAAGAAGATATTCAATATAAAGTAGATAAATTATACAAATCCATCCTAAACTTAAACTTGATCACAGTCCAGTGTTAAAATGGCAAGACCATTACAAGTACTTAAAGAAGAAAAACTGTTAGACAAAATGAGAAAATAATACTCAACCCTAACTGACTGGGAAAAATAGAAGCTATTAACACATTGTACTGATGGATATAAAGTATCACATTAATGCAGCTTTGCTAAATAGAACATGGCTTATGAAGATGGATTCCTGAATCAGACAAATAGTGAAAAAGGCTTTAAAGTTACAAAAAAGAACATCAAGTGTCTTTCTTTGAAAATTAATATTAAAAATTCTATCCAATGAACTCCAAAAACAGTTAAATGATGCACTACAAGATAGATTTGCATGTGGACTAAGGAGCAAAAGTATTCAAAAAAGGGTTGCTAACAGAGGACAACCTAATGTTTGTAATGGAAGCTGCAGACAAGAACTCAAAGTCCCTACAAGGATCAGAAGGGATAGTACAAAAGATAACACAGCTCTCCCAGAAGCCCAAAGACAAAGGGGGAAGAGAGACCTGCTATCAATGTGGAGACCCATTTCAAGGAAAAATGTTTTTAATAGTGGTTAATGCATACTCTAAACAGCCTGAAATATTTGAAATGTCAAACTCTACAGTATTAGCAACAATAGCTACTTTATGAAGATTGTTTTCATCTTATGGATTACCTCATCAACTGGTCTCAGATAATGGACTGCAATTTACCTCTTGAGAATTTAGTATCTTCCTTAAGGAAAACGATATGAAGCATATCTGCTGCTCACCCTCACCCTTAGCAGAACGCTTTGTTCAGACTTTCAAGCAAGCCATGAAAGCCAGTGCAAATAATAACAAGAGTTACAGCATCATCTGACTAACTTTCTTTTTAGCTATCGTATAACACCACATGTAACTACTAATAGAACACCATGTATGATGTTTCTTAACTGAAGTTGAGAATGGAACAGTAGTTGTCAACGTAACAATGTTATAGATGATGCAATCATGAAGTTGCCGTCATAGAACAGAAAAGAAGAACCACATTTCGTTCAAGAAAGAATTAGTTACAAAATCTTGGTATCCCATTCATAATTGCCAGCAACTTACTCAACCCCAACAGCAACAACTACTTAACTTAATTGGGAGGAATGTAATATGTTTACTACAATCCAAATATGGTCTTGTAGACTTGTTAATTAGTATAAACTATTGTTTTGACACTTATCTATTTGTGGTTCAGTAGGTCAACTCTTTTAGCACAATTATTTGTTATTCAATTTTAGTCTTTTGTTATTCCACTTATATTTAAGTGGATCTCTTTTTTGTTGAAATATACACATTCAAGTTGATATCTATGTAAAATTAACAAGATATCACACAATCTCTCTCAAAGTAAGACACATTGCAACAGAAGCATAACAAAAAAATCAATATCAAAAAGTCTATATGAATATTCTACAGAGACTCTGCCCAAAATGCAAGACTCAGTCAGAAACTCTAAGTCAGGTTCTAAATGAAACAACCTGCTAATGGCATAATAAAAGGGCAGACCACAAGGGCTTGTCTTCTGATGGTGTTGTTTCTGATGATCAACTATGTCAAACTGTTTCAAATAAACAGAGAGTGAAGGATAAACTAGCTAATAAGAATTCTAAGCCTTCAAATCCATCCTCATCTGTTCATTGTGTCTGTTCCTCATCAGAAGACTCTCGTCACATGGTTGAGTGTGAGGCTTGTTCTCAATGGTCTCACAGCAAATGTGTTGGCATCACTCCTTCTCTGGCTCCAACTTATCCTTATGTCTGCCCATTTTGTATAAAATCTGTCTTCTCTCAGATTGAAGAAATTAGGACTGAAGTCTCTGATCTTCAGTGCCAACTTTCTTCCCTTGAGTTGTCCATTAACTGTGATGTCTCTCCTTCTGTTCAGTCTGAAATTCAGCGCATTAATGATTCTCTTTCTGAAATCTCAGTTAAACTCAGTTCTAATATTTCCAAGTCTACTCAGCCTCCCACTTTGCAAGTTCCACTGATCCCAACCAATCCTACCTCAGCCAACAAGTCGATTAAGCCTGTTGATGTAGACAGAAATCTCAACATTGTAATATATAGAGTAAAGGAATGCCCGAAAGGGACTTCCAAATTCAACAGGGCTGTGGTTGATCTTAAAAGTGTCACCTCCATCATTTCCAAACTAGACAGTTCCTTTAACGAATACTCAATTAGAGACTCTCTCCAGCTTCGAAGATATCAAGAGAAAGCCGAACGTCCACGTCCACTCCTGGTAAAATTCAACAGAGCTGCAGACATCTCCAAGGTCCTTTCTAAAAGAAACAGACTGGACAAATCTTTCATTATCAAGCCAGATCTGTCACCTAAAGGAACGCTGGTCATTAATCCAGTCAGGGCACAGCAAAAGCGAAGTAAAAATCCGAGGCTCTTGCATTTTCATCAATAAGAAGTTGCATGGTCAAGTTATCAATCTCATGTTTCAGCGGTATCCTCAGCTTGGAGATTATGCCCCTAACCAGAGGACCTCCTCAGACAGAGAAGAACATGCTCCAGCCTTAGAAGATCTAACGCTTTCCCCAACTTCAGTTCCTGATCAAAGTTTTCCCCCTCCTTCTAATCCAGTGGCTTTTTCCACCAGGGTTAGTACCTCTGAGGACTGACTAACTGACAATCTCAAAATTTGTCTCTGGAATTCACGTAGCCTAGTAAACAAACTTCTCCAATTCCAATCATTTGTCTACTCATCCCCTTTTGATATCTATGCCATCACTGAAACCTGGCTGTCAAGTTACATATATGACAATGAAATTCTGCCCAACAACTTTATTCTTTATAGTAAAGACAGGAATACCAGGGGTGGTGGGGTTCTTCTGGCTGTACATCACAATATTCAATGTATTCTTCTTTCCTCTCACTCAAACTTAGAAGTCATTACTGTTGAAATCAAAAATATCCTTCCTCTACCTTTTATCCTCTGTGTTGTTTACTCCTCACCCAACTCTAGTCAAGTCTACTTCTAGAACTTATTATCTTATCTGTCTACTCTCTCATCTGCAAATTATCACATTATCATTACAGGAGATTTCAATTGCCCAGACACAGACTGGGATACACTGTCTAGCTCCTCCTCCACATCTACCATGATTTGCGATTTTGCATTTGATCTCAATCTGGAGCAACTGGTGTCAGCCCCTACACATATCAAAGGGAATATTCTTAACATATTTTTGACTAATTGTGACAATTATATCAACAACCTCATTATTCATCCTCACCAAGGACTAAGTATTTAATCTGATCATTTTATACTATAATTTTCTATTGCCAAATCAAGACTTAGTCCTAACCTGATATCTCCCCGATATGTATATGACTATTCCAAAGCTGATTGGGATGGTCTTTCTTCTTATCTTCTTGATTATGATTTTGATTCCATTTTTCATCTCAATGATGTTGAAACCTGTTGGATGTCTCTCAAACAATCACTTTTAACTGCTATGAGTTTGTCTGTTCCTAAGGTCAAACTCCGGGCACACCAATGCCCCAAGTGGTTTACTGCAAGCATCCAAAATCATTTGAATAAAGTTCACTCACTTCGTAAGAAAGCTAGATCTACTCCTTCCCCTCAAAATTTATCTAATCTAGCCTCATCTGAATCTCTCCTTCAAGCTGATATAGCTGAGGCAAAATTAAACTATGAATCGCACCTTGTGTCTACATTTGCTGCAAACAAAAACTACAAAATTTTTAACTACATGCGTTGTCTAACCACACATAACTCCCTGCCAGCTACTATTGTTCAGACTCCTCACAAGCAAGTTCTGATGTGGAAAAGCCCAATTTATTTAATCAATACTTTCACTCTGTTTTTACCAGAAGCAACTACTCTTTACCCTCCCTGCAAGATTTTCCAGAAAATGGTGTCTCTATTAGTGAGATTATTTTCTCAGAGAGTGATGTATATGAAGTCTTTGCTGCCCTCAACCCTAACAAAGCTATGGGTATTGATGGTATTGGCCCTAGTGTTCTTAAGTACTGTGCTCTTTCACTATGTGGTCCTATTCATCGCCTCTTCTCTCTCTGTGTTCATCTTCACTCTATCCCTGCTGAATGGCGTCTACACTGCATCATCCCTATTTTTAAATCAGGGGACAAATCTCTAGTCCATAACTATAGACTTGTCTCTCTTTTGTGCTCCATCTCTAAAGTCCTGGAGAGACTAATCTATAGTAATATTATCGATCATGTCTCCTCCTCTATTTCCGATGTTCAGTTTGGTTTTCTCCAGCATCGTTCCACTATTCACCAGTTACTTCTATTCTTGAGTACGATTTTCAACTCCTTTGACCAGAGATGCCAAACGGACTGTATCTATTTTGACCTACGAAAGGCTTTTGATACAGTTCCTCATAATGAGCTTTTATTCAAACTCTGGTCCATCGGCATTACAGGTAGCCTCTGGGAACTTTTTCGATCATACCTGTTGTCTCGCTCTCAGTGTGTCTTAACAACAGCCTTTCTGACAAACTTCCTGTTATCTCTGGAGTTCCTCAGGGCAGCATCTTAGGCCCCATCCTATTCATCATTTACATCAATGACTTGCTGTCTACTGTCTCCTCTTCAATTATTCTTATGTTTGCTGATGACACAAAATGTTACAGACCTATCAGTTGCCCAAACGACTCCTTGATTCTTCAGCGAGACCTCAACTCCATCTCAGAGTGGTGTGTGGCATGGAATTTGTCCTTTAACTCCACTAAATGTGCAGCTCTACACTTCTCTCATTCTTCACCTTCTTCCTCTTCTACCTATTATTTGAATGGTGATTCAATTTCTGACATGGTATGTCACTGTGATCTAGGTGTTATAATATCCAGGGATCTGTCCTGGAGTAACCACTATGACTATATTTCTGCCAAAGCATATAAGACCCTTGGCCTCATCCGCCATTCATTCCATCATATCAGCTCTATCTCTACCAAAGGACTCTTTACATCTCTATTATTAGACCACAGATTCTCTATGGCTCTCAAATCTGGCATCCCCATCTGATAAAGGACATTACCAAAATTGAGAATATTCAAGGGCGTGCTTCTAAATTTATCTTAAATGACTTCCTCTCCGACTACAAGTCTTGCCTCACTTCTCTTCACATACTGCCTCTCATGCTCAGGCAGTATATATATTTAAGTAAAGGAAACAATCATGTTCCCTTTTGCTGTTCCTGCATATGCTATTATAATGAAACTGAGGATGAATATGCAACCCCTACTAGTACTAATTAATAACATTTAGGCGTTATACAATTAATTTATTTCTAGTTGTGTTTATCACTACTGTGACATTTGTATTGACAGAAGATCTGACTAGCAAATATTTAAATTGAATTGATCTTTTTTGATCTTTTGCACTACCAAATATTGTCATAACAAATAGCTCCTGGATTAACTCCTTGACAAGTACTAACAGTCACAAGTGACACTGTAAACAGCTGCCCAGGATAGAGTTCTCTGTACAAGGTTCATACAAAATAGTCAATATTGTTATAAAATTCAAGCAAAGACACACAGTAAATAGTGAAAATGAAACTGATCTTTTTGTTTGCTTTTCACAGAAAATGAACATGTTATTATCTATTATCAATCAATCTAGTTAGTTAGATAACATTTCATATTGATTTTTCTTTGAAAAAGCAGAGGTTTAACATTTAGTCAAGTGACAAATAAAAACATAATTGTGTTAATTTTTCTGAGCCTACTATGATGATTTTTATGATGTGATTGATTAAGTGAAATTGTGATCATTTTTGAAGTAAAAGTTGTTCACGAGAACCATAAAGTCAGTCAAGAATGTGTATCTACATTCCATTATTCATAGTCATAAGGCAGAGTTAGTACCTTACAACTCTGGAAGCCTACATCAAACACATTTGACTAGTATTATGATCTGTACCTATATAGCATGCTACACATTTCCTATGACAGTTTGGCTAGCAAGAATTACTATTCACACAATAAATGTTATATAAACTGTAATATCATTACGTCTATCAATCTAGTTAGTTATAATAACACTCCATATTGATTATTTTTCTTATGAGATAGAACAAGCAAAACAGCTGAAAAGACAATGAACCCAACAAGTAAGAGACACTCCACCCACGCACAAGCCTGTAATAATAACAAAAGATGTTCAATTAGCTAGGTTAATTACTACATTATGTTTAATAACACTATCTATAAGATAATATTATGTCCTATTATAATATTATACATTGACTGTTAACGAACATTAAATATAAAAATATAACTAACCAATGATGACTAACACTATCAAAGAAAGGTAATAATAGTACAGGATAGTCAGCAAATAGCTTATAATCAGAACACCTGTGTGTTGATATAGTACAGTAAGATTACAATGCACTATTTCTGATATCACTAAACTTGTTATGTAAACCTGTGTCTCTCAATGCTTTACATGTTTTACTCAGCCCTGCTGATATAACTACAGCAACAGCCAGAGACATCAACACAGCCAATGTGATAATAGAGAGAACCACAATAACGAAAGTAATAGGACTGGAAATGAAAAAATTACAATAAGATAATGAATTTCTTATACAACACCTTCTTTTAATTATCACTGGCAGTATAACAACCACCATTGCAGCAAGTACAGATACAGCAGCTTGCCCTACTATAACAAATTGACAAATACTTTTGGAACTAAATATATGATTGTTGTTGCCGGCTGTTGTGCTTTAAAAAAGAATACAATAGTTATCTCTGTGAATTGCATTGTTTTCAATGTCACTGTTCTTATCTGCAAACACACCAAGAGATACCAGAGCAAAGGTCAGAGCAACAAGAAGTAGAAGACATTTCAGTATTAAGAGGATAATAGTGGTAGTGTTCAATGATGGTACAGGAATCTTCACAGTCTTCATTTAGATGCCACTTAACGAGCGCAAAGGATAAAATGACTAACGGGTGATATTGGACTCCACCCCACCTACGCATAATAAGAGATTGCAATTTCATTGAAATAAATAATTTTAATATTCCAAATCAATTCAACTTTTATATTATTAAAGAAACCACGCAAGTATGATATTTTAATTTATCTTAATTTATTCGTACTTTATAAGCTGTCTAAAAAATAATTCTACATTACATTAGCATAGTTATTATCTAAAATCCTCTGGTGTAAAGTCAAAAATTAGACTTTCTCTTCTCATTAGAGTAACTGCTGGTGAGCCTGGATGACTGTATTCAGAAGATGATGAAGCATCATTACCAAGCAGTGGCATTTCACATTCATCAACATGCTTTCTCTTTTCTCTATATAACTTGATTTTACTTTCAAACAGTGGACTTAGTGTTAGTAATATAAGAACAAATAAAGCTACACCAGTAGATATGCCACTAATAATAACTTAACTGTATTGTCCACTTGTCATTATACTACTGAGAGTTATAAAACCAATGTTGAGATATGACAAGATTTCAATTGTATTCAGTTCTCTTGTTTTATACATACCCCCAACTATCCAAGCTAAACTTGCTAATAATAAAACAATTCCAAGAACGATGATGTTGTTGACTTGATAGTTCATACTAGATGTATAAGAGAAGAGACCTGTTAATACAAGACGTACTATCAGTAAGAGTCCTGTCCAGAACCGACAACTATCCTTATAAGGACCACAATACGCATCAATCAAAGGTTTCAGTCTAAACACTGGATCTCTACTAGCTTTATGACAACATATGTAACTGTAACGTTGAAGCCACTGAGAGGAAAATACCAGTAATGTATAGACAATCCCAATAAAGAGAAGAATGCTAGAGAATATTAGTAAAGGAAGACGTGGATTACTTGAGTAGTCTAATGTTGCATCCACACTCCAAATGAACCACCTATTGTTATTACAAGAGAGTGTTGTAAACATAAAGACATTGGTTATGTTACGTAATAATTTGGTATAAGACATGAGGAACAATGTTGCCAGTACTGGTACAGCATTTCTACCACACACACGTGATAGCCTTAGAGAATAGTGACAGCTAATAATAACAACCAGTGCCAATAGCCACAAATACAATGGAAATGCAAACTGCAGCCATGTTTTCCAATAACCATCTAATCCATTGTAGAAACAAGTCTCGATACCAAGGTCTAAGTTGAGCCAAGAAATAAACTGTCTCAGCACTGGAACACCTCCATTTGGAAAGAAGGCTGTCTCATTGAGTTTGACAATGTTAGCGTAGAAGAGGAGACCATTGATTCTTCCTGAAGACACTGTAAGATTAACTGTAATTAGTAAAGCAATTAGAACAATACCAGCTACTGCAAATGGAAGTAAAAGTGCCAAATAGCTGTTAGTACAGTCAGTACATTTGTTAGAACCCAACATGAGACTAAGTCCTGACTTACACTGTCCACAAAGTGTACCTGCTCTGTTGAATGCACATTGAGGATTAGGTGATGTGATGTTAAAAGAGACAAGAGATGGATTACAGTAATCAAATGGACAGTTAGTATGAGCAACAGTACAATTGTAATCTTTAAAGTAAGCTATCCAATTATTGCCAGATCTGGTGAATGGACTCTTAAAATCAGTTATGCTACATTTGATGTCATTGTCGGGTATAATTTGTTTAATGAAATCATTACATACACACTGTCCAGTGTTAGAAGATAGTTGAAAACCTGTAGGGCAAGGTAAGAAACTTATAATTACTATCATTTCAGCATTAGACAATCTGATATTTCTAGCTGCATTTATCACTACTGTGGCATTTGTATTGATGGAAGAGTTCTGACTAGCAAAATATTTAAATTGTTTGCATTGAGTTGATGTTTTCTGATTTTTAGTAGTAGTATTAAGATTACTACCAAATGGTGTCACAACAATAGCTCCAGGACTAACTCCTTGACAAGTACCAACAGTCACAAGTGACACTGTAAATGGCTCCCCTGGATAGATTTCTCTGTATAAGGTTCGTACAGAGCAGTTGATACTGCCTTTAATGCAAGGACATACAGCAAATGGTGAAGACGAAATTGACCTTTCTGTTGACAATGACCAGTACCTTGTAAGAGGACAACTTAATTCATCTTCTATTGTTGATTTGACAGTTTGGAACCTTATTGGTATTGTACTGCAGTGTCGATAAATTCCTCCATAAATGTCATATCCTGCCATTGCTTTGTTCTGCTCAAAACTCACTAGTGGATACCTTGTTTGGTTCAGTTTAAAGTTGAACTTTTCATTAGTAACGAATGTACATTTGCGATAGTCACTGAACAGTCCATTAATGAATGATACGTCAAAGACATCCAAGTTTATTTTTTTAACATAAATGGCTCCTCCGTATAAACGAGCACTATTGTTAATAAATGAAACATGGCTGCCTTCATTGATTTGAAAATAGTTTTTTGTCAATATAACTAGTCCTCCTCCAATATATGGTGAACTATTATTAATGAAGGCATTGTTCTTTCCATTAAATATAACATTACAACCACGAATGACCATGCCACTAAGGTTGAAGTTATCTCTGACTACTATATCTGTAATATTCACTGTATACTCAACTTTGGCAACAAAAACCATTGCCGCAAAGACTAATAGCAATTTTCCTTTGTATGAAAATGGTTTATGAAGGTATATTTCCATTGTATTGGTAGAAAGTCTTGTATTCTTTCTGAAGATTACATTTGTTAGTTGAACCTGTGGTGGGCATTTATCAGAGTCTGATTTTGGATAAAATAAAAGTCCTGCTCCAACAAAACCAGAGTTTTCATCAAATGTAGTATTAATTATGTTTAAATTCTCTCTGCATGCAACCACATTGAATAGCCCACCTCCATCGACTGCTTGATTATGGGAAAAAGACACATTGACAAAAATAAATTTGTTTTCCTGAATACTTTTAAATGTGTTTATCATCATCCCACCACCACCAGCACACATTAGTGAACTATTACCAGTACCATAAGTATATCCATTGTTAGAAAATATAACATTTTCAAATAAGATGGTACAGTTGTTAACTTGATTTAGGAAAAGATATGCTCCTCCACCCATTCCTGCAAAGTTGCTGTCCATAATGCTATCAGTAATGCTCAGTTGTGTAGTAGGAAGACATGTAAGTTGACTGAGTGCTAAGAACAGCCCCCCACCAGTGGAGTGCTGTGATGACGCATGAAGAGATTTTCCTTTTAAGGTAATAACTCGTGTTAAATGAACTGTGTTAATGTAACTGCTAAAGATAGCAATGAAAATGTTTCCTCCGTATCCATTGAGTGACATACCCTCTTCAACTGTAATATCCTGAAGTTGTAAATGCACAAACGAAGACTTGTATATAGAGATAGACAGGCTACCCTTACTCCCAATACCAGTTGTAATATTGGTATTTTTGATCATGTAATGTACATCATTTTGAAATGCTACTATCTTCAAATTACCATTATAAGTTTCTGTTGGATCTTGTCCATTCCTTGAAAAGCTACAAGTGTGTATTAGTAGTATGTTGCTTGTATCAATTGACATACCAAGACCAGTATTATTTTGAATTGATACCATTATCACAGACAGGTAATAAACACTTAAAAAATGTAACAATGAATTCTTAGTTCCTGTACAGTTTGTAAAAGTGATACCAACTATTGCAGTTTGTGTTGACATGCTAAATTTAAACCCTCCAACTTTATCATTACAGGTAATGATAACAGTAGATTGCATTACATTATTTGTGTTCCCTTCAACCCATTGTCCTTGACCTTTCAATGTTAAGTTATTTGCATACACAATACTGACCTTTCTGTCCAAAAGATGATTGCCTTCCATGAAAATAAATGTAGTATTAGAGACAAAGTAAGTATCAGTTTGTGAAGTATAGTAAGATAGAGTGTGGCAAGTATTATCAGACAAGGCATCAGGAGGACAAGAGGTGTTGGTAGATCCATGAGGTTTCACATAGTAGATACGATGAGACTCCAAAAATACTGGTAATAATAGAAACACTGTTAACACAGCTACCGCTGAAGAAGACACTACAGCATCCATAGTAGATCTGGTAGAGCTGGACTAATGCCAATCTGATTGATACAACAGTTACAGGAAATTTGTATGCAATACTTGAATCTCATCTTTCCTGAAGTTTAGCTATACTAGTGATAATGCATGCATAACTACAAGATAAATGAAATAACGGTGATACGTACTTTTAATGGCTCATATATATCACTGTAAAAACTAACTGGTTGATTTAACCAATAAATGATTATACAGGTTGCATAATGCAAACTGATAGTAAACACAGTGCTGTTTGATTACTAATTACCTGAGGGATTGACTGTTTATGTAGCTAATGGTTAGAACTAGTGATGATTTTATCATAGACAAGTGATGCTGGCCTAGGATTGTTACTACAGATTCATGTGTACACTTCTTTGTATGGATGGATGCATCCAACCAAATGATATCCATGAATGAGTTAAGGCAACCTATAAAATTGATTACTTGACTTAACCAATATATGGTATATGTGATAAGGGAAGTATTAGCATTCTATACATGAGTGATTACATATGATGTCATTAGTTTCCCCAGTTATAAAATTGTAACTACAGTTATATTGTGATATACAAACCAACAAAACTGATAAAGTCAAAGCCATATATAAAAACATTAACTATATTTATTAATTTTAATTAATGGATTTAAAATCTTCTGGTATAAACTCAAAAATTAGACTTTCTCTTCTCATTAGAATAACTGCTGGTGAGCCTGGATGACTGCATTCAGAAGATGATGAAGCATCATTACCAAGCAGTGGCATTTCACATTCATCAACATGCTTTCTCTTTTCTCTATATAACTTGATTTTACTTTCAAACAGTGGACTTAGTGTTAGTAATATAAGAACAAATAAAGCTACACCAGTAGATATGCCACTAATAATAACTTGACTGTATTGTCCATTTGTCATTATACTACTGAGAGTTATAAAACCAATGTTGAGATATGACAAGATTTCAATTGTATTCAGTTCTCTTGTTTTATACATACCCCCAACTATCCAAGCTAAACTTGCTAATAATAAAACAATTCCAAGAACGATGATGTTGTTGACTTGATAGTTCATACTAGATGTATAAGAGAAGAGACCTGTTAATACAAGACGTACTATCAGTAAGAGTCCTGTCCAGAACCGACAACTATCCTTATAAGGACCACAATACGCATCAATCAAAGGTTTCAGTCTAAACACTGGATCTCTACTAGCTTTATGACAGCATATATAACTGTAACGTTGAAGCCACTGAGAGGAAAATACCAGTAATGTATAGACAATCCCAATAAAGAGAAGAATGCTAGAGAATATTAGTAAAGGAAGACGTGGATTACTTGAGTAGTCTAATGTTGCATCCACACTCCAAATGAACCACCTATTGTTATTACAAGAGAGTGTTGTAAACATAAAGACATTGGTTATGTTACGTAATAATTTGGTATAAGACATGAGGAACAATGTTGCCAGTACTGGTACAGCATTTCTACCACACACACGTGATAGCCTTAGAGAATAGTGACAGCTAATAATAACAACCAGTGCCAATAGCCACAAATACAATGGAAATGCAAACTGCAGCCATGTTTTCCAATAACCATCTAATCCATTGTAGAAACAAGTCTCGATACCAAGGTCTAAGTTGAGCCAAGAAATAAACTGTCTCAGCACTGGAACACCTCCATTTGGAAAGAAGGCTGTCTCATTGAGTTTGACAATGTTAGCATAGAAGAGGAGACCATTGATTCTTCCTGAAGACACTGTAAGATTAACTGTAATTAGTAAAGCAATTAGAACAATACCAGCTACTGCAAATGGAAGTAAAAGTGCCAAATAGCTGTTAGTACAGTCAGTACATTTGTTAGAACCCAACACGAGACTAAGTCCTGACTTACACTGTCCACAAAGTGTACCTGCTCTGTTGAATGCACATTGAGGATTAGGTGATGTGATGTTAAAAGAGACAAGGGATGGATTACAGTAATCAAATGGACAGTTAGTATGAGCAACAGTACAATTGTAATCTTTAAAGTAAGCTATCCAATTATTGCCAGATCTGGTGAATGGACTCTTAAAATCAGTTATGTTACATTTGATGTCATTGTCGGGTATAATTTGTTTAATGAAATCATTACATACACACTGTCCAGTGTTAGAAGATAGTTGAAAACCTGTAGGGCAAGGTAAGAAACTTATAATTACTATCATTTCAGCATTAGACAATCTGATATTTCTAGCTGCATTTATCACTACTGTGGCATTTGTATTGATGGAAGAGTTCTGACTAGCAAAATATTTAAATTGTTTGCATTGAGTTGATGTTTTCTGATTTTTAGTAGTAGTATTAAGATTACTACCAAATGGTGTCACAACAATAGCTCCAGGACTAACTCCTTGACAAGTACCAACAGTCACAAGTGACACTGTAAATGGCTGCCCTGGATAGATTTCTCTGTATAAGGTTCGTACAGAGCAGTTGATACTGCCTTTAATGCAAGGACATACAGCAAATGGTGAAGACGAAATTGACCTTTCTGTTGACAATGACCAGTACTTTGTAAGAGGACAACTTAATTCATCTTCTATTGTTGATTTGACAGTTTGGAACCTTATGGGTATTGTACTACAGTGTCGATAAATTCCTCCATAAATGTCATATCCTGCCATTGCTTTGTTCTGCTCAAAACTCACTAGTGGATACCTTGTTTGGTTCAGTTTAAAGTTGAACTTTTCATTAGTAACGAATGTACATTTGCGATAGTCACTGAACAGTCCATTAATGAATGATACGTCAAAGACATCCAAGTTTATTTTTTTAACATAAATGGCTCCTCCGTATAAGCCAGCACTATTGTTAATAAATGAAACATGACTGCCTTCATTGACTTGAAAATAGTTTTTTGCCAATATAACTAGTCCTCCTCCAATATATGGTGAACTATTATTAATGAAGGCATTGTTCTTTCCATTAAATATAACATTACAACCACGAATGACCATGCCACTAAGGTTGAAGTTATCTCTGACTACTATATCTGTAATATTCACTGTATACTCAACTTTGGCAACAAAAACCATTGCCGCAAAGACTAATAGCAATTTTCCTTTGTATGAAAATGGTTTATGAAGGTATATTTCCATTGTATTGGTAGAAAGTCTTGTATTCTTTCTGAAGATTACATTTGTTAGTTGAACCTGTGGTGGGCATTTATCAGAGTCTGATTTTGGATAAAATAAAAGTCCTGCTCCAACAAAACCAGAGTTTTCATCAAAAGTAGTATTGATTATGTTTAAATTCTCTCTGCATGCAACCACATTGAATAGCCCACCTCCATCGACTGCTTGATTATGGGAAAAAGACACATTGACAAAAATAAATTTGTTTTCCTGAATACTTTTAAATGTGTTTATCATCATCCCACCACCACCAGTACACATTAGTGAACTATTACCAGTACCATAAGTATATCCATTGTTAGAAAATATAACATTTTCAAATAAGATGGTACAGTTGTTAACTTGATTTAGGAAAAGATATGCTCCTCCACCCATTCCTGCAAAGTTGCTGTCCATAATGCTATCAGTAATGCTCAGTTGTGTAGTAGGAAGACATGTAAGTTGACTGAGTGCTAAGAACAGCCCCCCACCAGTGGAGTGCTGTGATGACGCATGAAGAGATTTTCCTTTTAAGGTAATAACTCGTGTTAAATGAACTGTGTTAATGTAACTGCTAAAGATAGCAATGAAAATGTTTCCTCCGTATCCATTGAGTGACATACCCTCTTCAACTGTAATATCCTGAAGTTGTAAATGCACAAACGAAGACTTGTATATAGAGATAGACAGGCTACCCTTACTCCCAATACCAGTTGTAAAATTGGTATTTTTGATCATGTAATGCACATCATTTTGAAATGCTACTATCTTCAAATTACCATTATAAGTTTCTGTTGGATCTTGTCCATTCCTTGAAAAGCTACAAGTGTGTATTAGTAGTATGTTGCTTGTATCAATTGACATACCAAGACCAGTATTATTTTGAATTGATACCATTATCACAGACAGGTAATAAACATTTAAAAAATGTAACAATGAGTTCTTAGTTCCTGTACAGTTTGTAAAAGTGATACCAACTATTGCAGTTTGTGTTGATATGCTAAATTTAAACCCTCCAACTTTACCATTGCAGGTAATGATAACAGTAGATTGCATTACATTATTTGTGTTCCCTTCAACCCATTGTCCTTGACCTTTCAATGTTAAGTTATTTGCATACACAATACTGACCTTTCTGTCCAAAAAATGATTGCCTTCCATGAAAATAAATGTAGTATTAGAGACAAAGTAAGTATCAGTTTGTGAAGTATAGTAAGATAGAGTGTGACAAGTATTATAAGCCAAGGCATCAGCAGGACAAGAGGTGTTGGTAGATCCATGAGATTTCACATAGTAGATATGGTAAGACTCCAATAATACTGGTAATAATAGAAACACTGTTAACACAGCTACTGGTGAAGGAGACACTACAGCATTCATGATAATTGTGGTAGAGCTAGACTAATAACAATCTGATCGATATAGGAAATTTGTATGCAGTACTTGAAGGTCATCTCTTCTGAAGTTTAACTGTACCAGTGATAATGATGCATAACCACAAGATCAAGGAAATCATAATGATGTGTACTTCTAAAGACTCATATGTGATAAGGGGAGTATTAGCTTTTTATACATGAGTAATTGCATATGATGTCATTAGTTTCCCCAGTTTTAAATTGTTATTGTAAAACTAATTCAGTAATATTATTATATACAAACAAACAAAATTGAAAAAGTCAAAGCCATATATGGAAACATAAGCTATATTTACTATTTTAAGTATTTTTCATTAACAGACTTTAAATCTTCTGGTATAAAGTCAAAAATTAGACTTTCTCTTCTCATTAGAATAACTGCTGGTGAGCCTGGATGACTACATTCAGAAGATGATGAAGCATCATTACCAAGCAGTGGCATTTCACATTCATCAACATGCTTTCTCTTTTCTCTATATAACTTGATTTTACTTTCAAACAGTGGACTTAGTGCTAGTACTATAAGAACAAATAAAGCTACACCAGTAGATATGCCACTAATAATAACTTGACTATATTGTCCATTTGTCATTATACTACTGAGAGTTACAAAACCAATGTTGAGATATGACAAGATTTCAATTGTATTCAGTTCTCTTGTTTTATACATACCCCCAACTATCCAAGCTAAACTTGCTAATAATAAAACAATTCCAAGAACGATGATGTTGTTGACTTGATAGTTCATACTAGATGTATAAGAGAAGAGACCTGTTAATACAAGACGTACTATCAGTAAGAGTCCTGTCCAGAACCGACTACTATCCTTATAAGGACCACAATATGCATCAATCAAAGGTTTCAGTCTAAACACTGGATCTCTACTAGCTTTATGACAACATATGTAACTGTAACGTTGAAGCCACTGAGAGGAAAATACCAGTAATGTATAGACAATCCCAATAAAGAGAAGAATGCTAGAGAATATTAGTAAAGGAAGACGTGGATTACTTGAGTAGTCTAATGTTGCATCCACACTCCAAATGAACCACCTATTGTTATTACAAGAGAGTGTTGTAAACATAAAGACATTGGTTATGTTACGTAATAATTTGGTATAAGACATGAGGAACAATGTTGCCAGTACTGGTACAGCATTTCTACCACACACACGTGATAGCCTTAGAGAATAGTGACAGCTAATAATAACAACCAGTGCCAATAGCCACAAATACAATGGAAATGCAAACTGCAGCCATGTTTTCCAATAACCATCTAATCCATTGTAGAAACAAGTCTCGATACCAAGGTCTAAGTTGAGCCAAGAAATAAACTGTCTCAGCACTGGAACACCTCCATTTGGAAAGAAGGCTGTCTCATTGAGTTTGACAATGTTAGCATAGAAGAGGAGACCATTGATTCTTCCTGAAGACACTGTAAGATTAACTGTAATTAGTAAAGCAATTAGAACAATACCAGCTACTGCAAATGGAAGTAAAAGTGCCAAATAGCTGTTAGTACAGTCAGTACATTTGTTAGAACCCAACATGAGACTAAGTCCTGACTTACACTGTCCACAAAGTGTACCTGCTCTGTTGAATGCACATTGAGGATTAGGTGATGTGATGTTAAAGGAGACAAGGGATGGATTACAGTAATCAAATGGACAGTTAGTGTGAGCAACAGTACAATTGTAATCTTTAAAGTAAGCTATCCAATTATTGCCAGTTCTGTTGACTACATTTTGTGAGTTGTTAACATAGCAACTGATTTCATCATTTGGAATTGTTTTTTCAATTCTGTCATTACAGATGCATAGTCCAGAGGTATTAGATAGTTTAAGACCAATTGGGCATGGTAAGAATTGGACATCTACCGTCAAGTGATGGGCCAATGATATTTTGGTTCTAGCAGTATTAATAAACACTGTAGCATTACTCGCAGTAGTGGTTTGTTTGATTGAATATATAAAGTTTTTACATTTTGTGGATGTCAATTGGTCCTCAGTATTAGTAGTGAGATTACCTCCATTGGTATCAACAACAATCGTTCCAGGACTAATACCTTGACATGTACCAACTGTTACTAGTGATACTAAAAATGACTGCCCAGGATAAACCTCTCTATATAGAGTCCGAATTTCACATTTAACACGGCCATTAATACAAGGGCATACAGCAATGGGTGATGAAGAAATTGTCCTGTTCTTTTCCATAGACCAATATTTGGCTATCAAGCAACTTTGCAGCTCATTAGGAACAGGAACAATATAATCATTGTGTGCTATTTCACAAAGTTGATATGTGCCTCCATAAACATCCTTTCCTGCTCTATGAGCTTGATTATTCTTAAAAGTCATTAAGACTTTGTCATCTCCACGTAATTGATTAGTTCTAAAGGAACATGGAGCAAATCTTCCAAAAAGAATTATATTTAAATCACTATAATCAATGTCGTTTAGTCCCATTTCCTTTGCATATATAGCTCCTCCATATAAACCTGCTGTGTTATTTGTAAATAAAACATGACTACCTTCATTGACTTCAAAATAGTTTCTAGTAAACAATACCATACCTCCTCCAATAAGTGGTGAACTGTTGTTGATGAAAGCATTGTTGTTTCCTGAAAAGTTAATATTGCAGCCTTGTACAACCAGACCACTCACATTATAATTATCTCTAACAAGAATATCAGTTATTTGAATAGTAAATTGTTCTTGAGCACTAAATACTATAGCAGAGTTAGTGTAAAACATACTGCTGTTATATGAAAAGCCACTAAACCAGAAAGCAATAATTAAAGCATTAACTCTAGTGTTCCTTTTAACAAGTACATTAGTTATTTGCACTTGACATTGTACAGATACAAAGTCAGAACGAATGCTGAAAGCTGCTCCCAAGAATCCAGAATTACCTTCAAATGTTGTGTTCTCAATTGCAAGCTTATTTTGACAAGGCATTGCTAAAGCTCCACCTTCAAAGGCTGTGTTGTTTTGAAAAAAACAATTAGTAATAACAATCTCATTTTCTTGAGAATAATTTATGCTGTCTGTTCCAATGCCACCTCCACTGAGAGATATTGGGACTGCTTTTTGATTTCCATGATAAACATTGTATCCATTTGAAGAAAAAGTGCTGTTTGCAATTGTTACCTTACAATTGTGAACATTATTAAACAGTATACTCATTCCAGAGCGTGCATTAGCATAATTGCCTTGTATAATACTGTCAGTCACACAAATTTGAGTAAAAGAAGCACATTTAAGATTAACTAACGACACTTGTAGACCACCTCCAGTGCTAAAATGACTGTACTTCCTGCTAATAACATTTCCTTTGATGCTATAAATTCTGTTCGCGTTAATGTTAGCAATTGAGCTATTCTTAATTTCGATGTAAATATTGGCACCGCTAAAAAGTGCAATATTTTCTTCAACTATAATGTTTTCCATCTGCACACTCACATAAATAGACAGTGTTATCAATATATTCAAACCACTACCAAATTCACCAAATCCTAAGGTTGAGTTGATGTTTTTAATTGTCCATAAAATATTAGTTCCAAATGCCAAAATTGCCAAATTGCCACCACGTTTGTGTCCATTATTGGTAAAACTACAGGTATCTAGATTAAGTGTCCAAACATTTTCTATTATCATTCCAAAACCACTGCTATTCTGAATTGATGTCATTGTCATTGTGAGATTGTGACTATTAATATACAAAACAGAACCATCTTGTCCATTACAGTCTGTTACTGTAATGCCCAAGATCTTGATATCTTTAGACAATGAGAAACTAAACCCTCCAACTTTACCATTGCAGGTAATGATAACAGTAGATTGCATTACATTCTTTGTGTTCCCTTCAACCCATTGTCCTTGACCTTTCAATGTTAAGTTATTTGCATACACAATACTGACCTTTCTGTCCAAAAGATGATTGCCTTCCATGAAAATAAATGTAGCATTAGAGACAAAGTAAGTATCAGTTTGTGAAGTATAATAAGATAGAGTGTGGCAAGTATTATCAGACAAGGCATCAGGAGGACAAGAGGTGTTGGTAGATCCATGAGGTTTCACATAGTAGATACGATGAGATTCCAATAATAGTGGTAATAATAGAAACACTGTTAAAAAAGTTAAGATAGCAGATGCCATAATTCAGGCAGAACTGGATTTTGCAAACTGCTAATTTCATTGACTTTATGGAATAAGCACATAGCATTAGACAGTCATCTTTCCTAGATGTTTTACACAATAATGGTGATACGATTAAATTGTTAAGCATATACAATTAATACACTGATGCATGCATAGCCAATAACAAATGGTTCAATTGACATAACAACGACTGGGAAATCCCTTTACCATATGTGACCTGATTAGCAAAAAGGGACCACTTCTGTCAAAACATTTGTGACCTGATTTGTGAACAAACCACTGTTAAAACATCTCAAACATGTCAGTTTTGTAAACATACAGTTGCTATATATGCATAACTATTTTATATGAATGCAAAACTGTTTTTGATATGTTTTAACAGTGTTTCTTTCACAAAACAGGCCACAAATGTTTTGACAGAAGTGGTTCCTTTTTGTAAATCAGGTCACATATATATTAATACACAGGTCAGAGGTCACATTATTAGAATAAGTGTAACACTAAAACTCCATACATATCACCAACTATCCAAATTAACTAATAATATTACTAGACAGAGTAGACTCCATGGAGTTGTATTCATTTATGAACACCAAGTATGTAAAGGTTTGAGACTAGAACCAGTACATCAAGGGTTAAAGTTATACTACTATTGCTATGGTAAGCCAAACAATAAATTACATTACATATCTCAATAGCCTTATCACTTTTCCTCATTGCCACTGGACTCTCCCTGACAGATTACTATGATCTCTTTCCTTGTTGTGATTACCGATTGATAAGATTATACCTTACGTTAATACTAACATTGTTATAGTATCTGTGTATTCTGTAGTCATGAAAGTGATTACCAACAAAATTAATTAGATCAAGTACCAATTTCTCAGTGAAGTATAATAATGCAAAAACCAGATATTATATCAGCCAAAGTCAAATAAATGTTCAATAGCAAAACTGTTTAAAATTTGCATTAAAAGAAACTTGAGAAAAAAATACCACCATCCTACAAAACTCATAAGTAAATAATAAAAATGACTGCTTAATGATTGACTATGATCAATGATCACCACATACTATATATATATATATATACCTCATATTGAGTTACTGAGTTGTGTCTTTGAGTTCACTCTCAGATTCTGCAGCATAAACTTGATTGTCTTCATCATTTACAAGGACCTCCATCCTTTCTCTCTGTAATTTGGTTCGTCTATATAAACACAAACTAACAGCTGTAATGTAAGAAACTGTAATACCAGCCAACACAAGAAAACTAAGCCAGCAGAATACCTAGAGACAAAATAATGCATCAATGAAGGAAACTTTAAAGAGCTTGGTTGTGTAGTTGTGGTTCAATATGATGCTTGTTTGATATTATGTATAACAATGAGACATGTTTATAGTAGTGTTCTGATTGCCTAGCAACTCCATGGCATGATTTACTGACATGTTATTTACCATATTGGTCTAATTAAAAAAAACTAGCAAACTTATAGTCCACTTGGACTTGATTAACAGTTAATGGATTTGATATGATGACAAATTAATACGTCATTAACCTAAATTAGAAGTTTACTTTTGCTTCAAGACATTTATCACTTTCTATAAGTGTTTGAAATAACATGTTTGAGAATGTTGTTCACTTATTTATAGTAAACTATTTTCCTCAGAAACTAGTGCTTAGTTTTAAGCAAAGTGTAAGACCTATTCACTAGTACAAACCATTACTCAGTAGCTTGTTTTACATTGAGCCAGGTATTAAACTCAAATTGGTAGCCAATCCCTAGAGCTTCTGTAATATATGTTTACAATTGTAGGCTGCATTTCATCATACCTTTATATAAAAAATACTGTGTATAGTCTGCATACTAAGCAGACTATACACAGAATCCTAATAAGAATAACCACAGCAATGCTAATTACTTAGTACAACAACAACAATGACTGTTTATGACATCATACGACATCAGTACAGAGGACTTACTAGAGAAGTAACAAAATGTCCATAGAATGGTATACTACCACTAGTATCATTAGCAACAGGTGGAAGTAAAGAATTACTGCATCTTTAGAATGGAATAAAGAAATCATCAAATAGACAACAAGAAAGAACATGATATTATAGTGGGAGCATATTTCATTTATTTGCTCATATTAAGAGTTCTATTGTAATAGAATGAACATGTCTATAATGACACCTTAATATAATATGAATAGACTTGCTAACATACACATTTTGGAGTTCTGAGATTACCAATTACTTCAATTTAGTGCCAGTATGAACTACTAGTTAATAATGGATAATATTAATATATATTGATGTACTAATAGTCCACAAATAACAGATGATATCTACTCAATATACATGTCATAAATAATGCAACCAACCTAAATCCAACCTCCATAAATGCTTTGCATGTATCAGACAATCCCGAGGAGAATACAAGACTCATTAGAAACTGGAATATGGCCACAGTTGTATTGATAATCAGTTCAACAACAAGATCACAACGCATGCTACCATAAAGAAAATATTAACAATTGTACAATAGCTATCATTTAAATAAAACAGAGTTATTACAATGTACAATATTGTTAGGCAAACGCCCCCCCTAATTAGGGACACACCCTTTTCTACATTATACATAATATAAAGGATATGTGTAAATAATAATACAGCATTATTACAATATTACAAGTAAGTGTGTATTCCTTATCAAAACAAGGCTTGACATGTGGTAATGTGACAATTCCAAAAGCTATTCATTGGAAGCTGTACTATTATCCCCTAAGTGCACACTCTATGGTCTAACTACATAACTAGTTATGAAATTTGTTGAAAGCATCGCTTCTCGGCCTATCGGCTAAGATCAAGTAGAAATAACTGTTCTTTCGAGTTTAATAGCTCGAACGAGGATCATGTATCCTCAAGCTATTAACCCAATTTTTTCTACTAGGAGTGGTGTGTGAAGCTTGCTTCCCTCACTCCACGGGTTGCCCTGGTATTGCAGTACCTCCAGGTGTGGCCCATTTTCCCTTTTATAGGGGATAATTTTTATACAAATTTAAGTGCAAATAAAAATTAAAAACCATTCTATGCCAAGGGCAAGTAATGACAAATTTAAGTGCAAATTTTTAAAAACCATTCTATGCCAAGGGCAAATTCAATATGAATATTCTTCCAGTACTGAGGATCCAGTACTGAGGAATATGAAGAAGTTTAACAGAGAATGCCAAACCTGATTGCATGTCAAAAGCACAGATAGATTTGCCATCACAACAAAAGACCCCATCTAGTCCAGACCTACAACAGGAGACTCAGTCACTATTCAATACTTCTTCCAGTACTGAGGAATATGAAGAAGTTTAACAGAGAATGCCAAACCTGATTGCATGTCAAAAGCACAGGTAGATTTGCCATCACAACAAAAGACCCCATCTAGTCCAGACCTACAACAGGAAACTCAGTCAATCTCAATCCTAGACTTACAATTGTCATCACAAATGGAGGCTCTGGAAACTCAGTTCAACCTACACCACACCACCTACACCTACAAGCAAGATCTGACAGTACAAACACAGCTTCAACAATCCTACCCACAGAGGAGGAGGAAAATTAGAAGCAAGAACAAGAATGACAGATCCAACTCCTACAAACCCTCCTTCAGAGGAGACCATAAGTAAACTCGCCCTCAGTTAGGGGAGGATTTAAGTTTCAACTGCCAAGAGAGTAGTTTGGGTGTTGCTAACTAAGTATGTAGAGTCTTTTCAACCGAAACTGACTCAATCTCATACCAGCTCTTAAATGGGAAGACCACTATAAATACCTAAGCATCAAGTCAGGACGAGAAAGATTAGGCTGCATTAAAGAACTTGAAGAAAAGCTGTTAGAGAAAACAACCAAAATAATGAACTCAACTCCTAACAGATTGGCAAAAAATAGAAGCCATTAACACTTTCATACTGACAGGTATAGAATACCACATGAATGCATCATTACTAAACACTTTAGGCTGGGTTCGACAAATTGATAAGGAAGTCCGGTCAGCAGTCAAGAAAGGACTTCAGCTCCCAAGGCGTACCATTTCTCATGTTATCTACACAAAGAGGGGTGTCGGTGGACTAGGTCTGTTTTGTTTAGAAGACAATCTCCAGGAAGCAAGACTCACCCAGATGTGCCGCTGCCTCACCAGCCCAGATTCTGTCGTGAGGAGCACAGGAGGTCACTAGGACAAAAGGTGGACCTAAATGAGAAAGAAGTAGAGAGTTTCCTTAACTCACCCCCAGAACAGCAGGAGAAGCACAGGAGAGATGTACGCAGTATATGGAACTTGGTCTGAAAATCTCTTAAAAGGCTAAATAATGCAATAGTGATAGAAGATTCTGAGATTTCTCTCGAAGTGGGAGACCTTACCATAGAAGCAGTACACAGGAAAGAAGTCCTAAAAATCCTCTCTGAGGAAATTCATCTGTTCATTTAACCAGCGAATTCCATCCAGTTGGAAGGTGAACAACACCATATTAATGTACAAGAAGGGAGACCCCAATGATCTCACCAACTGGTGACCTATTACCCTCAGGGTAATAGGTCACCAGTTGGTGAGATCATTTTGCAGGGTAATACCCTGCAAAATGTAATATACAAAATCTATGCAGCAGCAGTATTGTCAAAAAGGTTGGCAGGTTGGTGCATTGAAAACGAAGAAATATCTCCTCTGACAGAAGGGTTTCTTACCCTACGAAGGATGCTATGAGCACTCTTTTCTGATGACTTCACTGCTTGAAGACAGTAAAACACAATGTAAAGACTTGAGATTCAGAGTTAAAACAACTAACGGTTTCTCCGACCTCATCTCCCAGAGCATTGGAGTAATAAAGGGCTGCCCTCTAAGCCCACTGCTGTTCAACCTTGTCATTCAAGGTCTACTAATTGGACTGGATAATAATGAAGGAGGTTACACCTTCAATAATCAATTACATCTCAACTATGCTCTAGTAACAGCTGATGGAGAGGCATTTCCTCCTAATGACGTCGTACTCTCCATAACTTCCTCCGCTGTTCCCTGGCAAACCAGCACCTATCTGAGTTAGTGGCAGCAAAAGATCAGGGGAGGGCTTTTGAGCTTGTCAGTCTCTCGCCTGCAAGCAATTTCTGGATCGGCTCAGGACAGTACCTCTCCTTTGCAGAATACTGTTTTGCACTGAAGGCCAGGTGCAATCTCCTCCCTGTCAAAACAGTAGTAGCTCGTATGGGTTGTGGAAGTGGAAATAAAACTTACACCAAATGTCACAGGCAACCAGAAACCCTTGCTCATGTCCCAAATGCTTGTCCAGTGTCGCAAGGCCTGATGAGGTCATGACATAACGGGATCATGGAGAGGATAAAGAGAGCCATTGCTGGTCAGGGAGGTCAGCTGTTGTTAGACCAAAAAATCCCAGACTCCCTTGGACAGTTGTTGCATACTGATATTGTGCACATTAAAGAAAATTCTATTACAATAGTGGACGTGACTGTGCCTTCGAGTCTGGGGTAAAAGGTTTCGAAGCATCCAGAGGAGAGAAAGAGAGTAAATATTCAGACCTGGTCCAGTGGGCCAAAACCAAGTATACCTCGGTCAACTTCGGAAGCTTGATTGTTGGCAGTCTAGGATCCTGGGACCCAGCAAACGAAGAGACCCTCCGATTACTGGGGATTAGTAAAAACTATGCCACCCTCTTTTTGGAAGCTCTGCTGTGTGGATGTGATAAAAGGATCATTGAGTATTTGGAGGGCTCGCAACAGCCAGAGCACGCCATAATGACTCTTATTACTCAAAGTACTCTCTAATAACATAACTCAATCATTCAATTATCTTTTGTTTTTTTTGTTTTCACGTATTTTATTACCAGGTTATACCTGAGGGGCCGGCTGGCAACAGCCACTATTTTATTTAATTTAGTTGTGTCCTACATAGATTTTATTCTATGAATAAAGATTTTTAACTGTTGAGCACTCTTTTATACTAAGGAACGTTATTGAAGATTCCAAAAGACACCAAGACACCAAAGGAACATCAGAATTGTCTGGCTAGACCTAGAAAATGCATTCGGTTCAGTACCTCACGAAAAAATCTGGGAGATAATTTATCAATTGGGGTGCCTGCATGGATGGTCCCTAGGAGCAAACCCAAAATCAGAACTGAATACCTTAGCAGACACCTTCATGAAAACAAGTATCATGAACAGCCCTCTGATGGACTGGCAAAAGATTGATGCCATTAAGAAATTTGCTAAACCGAAACTAGACCACTCTCTAAGAACGCTCTTGCCAGAACGATCATAGGCAAACAAACTGGATCGCCAACTAAGAGCACTCACAAAAAAAGCACTGAGCTCCCTCTACGAACAGCAACCTCCTTCCTATATATGAAGCCAGACAATGGAGGTCTAGGACTCCCCTGTATCCTCCATGAAATGAACATAGCCCGTGTTACATCCGCCGCCAAACTCCTAAGCTCAATAGATCAAAATGTATGTGAAATTGCAATCTCCCAGCTCTCAGATTCAACATCCAAAAGAAAAGGGATCTCCTCCTGCTCCCTGGACAACTTGGACAATTTCCTCAACACCAAACCACAAGTAGGTGACATTCGAAACCTCTGGTGTCTGTGTAGAACATCCCTCAAAAAAACTAACACTCAACTATATCCTCCCTCAGAACATGACCGAAATGGGCAATTTGTGAAAAGAAAATATCTTTGGCTCAAAAAGGTTCTCTTTTATACTAAGGAGTGCTACTGAAGATTCCAAAGACACCAAAGGAACATCAGAATTGTATGGCTAGACCTAGAAAATGCATTTGGTTCAGTACCTCACGAAGGTAGATGTACACAAACTCAACTCATAAACTCATAAAGTAAGAGCCAAGGAGGGTCTCTCTGATGATATCCCAGTTTACAGAGGCATAAAACAAGGTTGCCCCTTGATCCCCCTGCTATTTAATCTAGTTCTGGAAGGCATCATACCCTAGATCGAAAACAGTGAAGGGGGCTATCAATTCAAAGGCGGAGGCTATCAATTCAAAGCGGTAGTCGAGTGAAATATGCTGACGACATTTGTCTGATAAGATCTCTGGACATATTAACAAAATTCACAAACTGGGCAGGACTAACTTTCAAAATATCTAAGTGTGGGTCTCTTTCACTTATAAACAACAAGGGAAGAAAATATGTCTAACCATATCAACCCTGCATTGGGCATGTTCCAATCCCCCCACTGAAGTGGAGTGACAACTACAAATATTTGGGAGTAAGAACTAGCAGAGAGAGACTTCCTACAGAGAAAGATCTAGAAGAAAAATTGTTAGAAATGTAGAGAAAATCATGAACTCAGCGCTAATTGACTGGCAGATTGAAGCTGTCAATGTATTTCTTCTCTCAGGTCTGGAATATTACCTCGATGCTTCCATCCCTAATCACTCACGGCTGGTGAGACTAGATGCTATGCTACCATAAGAAGGAGCATTAAGAAAGCCTTAAAGTTGTCAAAGAGAACTCTAACTACGTTCTTCCACACATCAAGGAAGGATGGGGGCTTGAGGCTCACTTCTCAAGAAGATAGGGTAGACATCAGTCTGGTCAAAAGGGCTCTGGTTATCTGTCAAGACAGGATAGACGGGTACAAGACATTGCACAGTCTCAACTGACCTCCACTCTAAAATGTAGAGGGATACAAAATTCAATCAATAAAATCTATGCAGCAGTATTGTCAAAAAGGTTGGTGGGCTGGTGCATTGACAACAAAGTAATATCGTCTAGACAAAAGGTTCTTTTACCCTATGAGGGATGTTGTGAAACTTCTTTCTAATGAATTCATTATTTGAAGATAGTAAAAGACAGTGTAGAGACCTGAGAATTGTTTGGTTTGATTTAAGAAATGTCTTACCTCCTCCTGTTCGATATGCTGGACAAGTTCGGTATAGGGCTGGTCAATACATCAATATTATTGACATATTGACCTTTTGTAAGCACTCAATATCCATTATCGATCAATAATTATTGCCTATTGAATAGTTATTGTTTTACTGGTGATATGTATTTGTGCCACAAGTGTTAGCTCAGAAAGAATCTTCTGCACAGGAGGACACATTGTTTCTGATAATTGCACATGTTTAAAACCTCAAATGGTTGACTACCTAGTTTTTTTTGTCTAAAAATTTATAATAATTACTTTTCTATTTGAAGAAATTCACATATTGGCAATACTTTAAGGCAATAGTTATTGACATGCAATTTTCTAATATTGATCAACCTTAGTTGGATATACCATCAAATTTCATCAACATGTGCAAAATTATATATTCAGACTCAAAGTTTAGAATCAAAATGTCTGACGGTTTTTCTAACCTTATTCCTCAGAGCATTGGAGTCAAACAAGGCTGCCCTCTAAGCCCATGTTGTCCATGTTACTTTTGTTTCAGTTATAAAAATATGTTCTTAGCAGGACCAATCCTACCTGAGGAAGTGAAAGCAAAGTTACAAAGACTACATATGGCATCCTGAAGAAACTGAACCCACAAGGAAACATCTTAGCAATCCTCTATGAAATCTGTACAAGAAACAGGAAAATTCCAAGCCAGTGGAAAACCAGCCACATGATACTAATACACAAGAAGGGCAGAACAAATGACCTTAGTAACTGGAGACCAATCAACCTGCAGAAGACAACATACAAGATCTATGCAAGCCATTATTGCCAGACAATTAGCAATATGGACAACAGAGACTAATTCATTCTCCCCACGCCAGAAAGGCTTCTTACCAATTGACAGTTGCCTTGAACACACCATCATACAATTGTCCCTTCAACACGCCTGTAGAAGAAAAAAAAGCAACATCACCATTATCTGGCTGGACCTAAAAGATGCCTTCGAATCAGCAAACACCCTGACAGCAACCAATGGATCAGAAATGGTGACTACACCTCCTTCTCTGCCTACAGGTTCGCCATAAAGGCTATACTGAACCTCCTACTGACTAAAACAACCCAGAAAAGAATAGTGTCGTCAATGCCACAATCAACCAGAGACCCTGGCCCACATCCTCAACCACTGTCCCCCATTTGTAGATATGATAAGACCTAGACACAACAATATCGTCAAACGACTCACAAGAGCCTTCTAGATGATGCTGGATATGTCTACAATGAGCAAGTCATACCCGGAGACACTAATAAGTCTTAAACTGGACCTAGTCGTATTAAACCCCACAGCCAAAACAGCCACAGTTGTCGATGTAACCATTTCTTTTGACACAGAACAGACAATTGCAGATGCAAGGAAAGAAAAGTAACCAAATATACACAACTCAAACCACTACTCAAAAAGAAAGGCTACACCAAGGTCACTATAGGAGCATTTGTCATAGGAAGCCTCGGTTCCTGGGACCCTGAAAATGAAGAAATCATCAAAACCCTCAGAATCAACCAAGGCTACATCAAATACAATTGAGGACAGTCAGGCTATCCAAGCTTAGGAATACGTTAAGAAGTGTTCATAGTGGGTGCTCTAGGATCATGGGATCCGTTGAATAAGAACACTTTGTCAAAACTAAAAATAGGACCCAAGTATGCCAAGCTGTTTTAAAAGTTGTGTGTTGTTGATCACACAGAATCTGGAAGGCAAGCCTTTAGGGACTCATCTAATTGGAGCTTCATTTAACAAATAACTTAACATTTTATGATATGTACTAAATATTGTATCTATTTCATTTCCTCTGATTTTTTGAGAGGTTTAGGCTGGCGACAGCCATATAATACTTGTATTTTTGTATAGCCCTGTCTTTTACTATATATTTTATGAAAAGAACGTTTCAACTGTTCTTTCAAGTTTACAGAGGTACCTTTTCATGACATTGTCACAAATTAGGACACATTTTTACCCAACTCCTTCTGTGATGGTACAAGGATACTTGTTTTACTCTAGGAGCCGAAGATCAGATGAATCAGTTTTGATGTATGTAGCTGAGCTAAAAAAATAGCTGAGTTCTGTATCTTTGGAGATACACTTGAACCAATGCTCCGCGATCGTATCGTTTGCGGAATAGGTAACGAATGCTGGCAGCATTGCCTACTCAGTGAGGAAGATGTCACTATAAGAGTGCTATGAAGATTGTTCTAGCACTAGAATTAGCAGACAGCCAGATAAAAGAGCTGCAAGGTGCTACAAGGATACACCAAATTCGCAAGCCATAGCAATTGCAGAGACCCAGGTGACAAGACACACTTCCACAGAGTTTACCGTGTTATTGTTGTAGCAGAAAACACAAGCTCAAGGAGTGTTGGTTTAAGGACTCAGAATGTCACTTTTGTCATAAGAAAGTACACGTCAAAAATTTGCCGAAAGAAGACAAGGAGCCAACAAGGTAAACATATGGCAACCCCACATGGTACAAACAGTGTTGCTGAACCAGTGGAAGTGGAGTATCCTTTGCATGCTCTCACTACAGGCAAAAAATGACACGGTAGCCACGCTGCATATGAGAGGCTATGGCCCATAAAAGGCTGGCTCCATTGTTCAAGTTCACTAACACAATGTTAAAGACATATACAGGACAACAAATTAAAGTTTTAGGATCTATAAATGTCAATGTGACCTACCAGAATCAAAAGAGACAGTTACCGTTGCTAGTAGTTTCAGGAGATGGTCCATCACTGTTAGACCGAGGCTGGCTACAACAGATAAAACTGGACTGGTCTCAGTACTACAGATCGTCTACACCCATGGGAATGGCCAGAACATCCATGGTCACAGTTACATGCAGATTATGCAGTTCCATTTCTGGGTACAATGTTTCTTATCGTTGTGGATGCCTGTTCGAAATGACTAGAAGTTATACTAGAAGTTATGCCTGTAAGTTCTGCTATAGCTCTGTCAACAATTGAACAGTTCAGATCTATATTCTGAATACATGGTTTACCTGAAGTGCTAGTGACTGATAACGGCACTGTATTTACAAGTAGTGAATTGATGGAATGTATGAAGAGAAATGAAATATGGCATGTTAAATCTACTCCGTATCACCCGGCATCTACTGGTCTGGCAGAGAGAGAGAGCTGTTCAAACATTCAAGGAAAGCATGAAAAAACAATCAAAAGACTCTCTCAACACTCATATAGGTTCTTTTCTCTTCAGCTATTGTATTACTCCTCATACAACAACCAGCACTAGCCCAGCTGAACTCTTATTCGGTAGACTTCCACGCTCACATTTGGATTTATTGAAGCCAACCTTAGGCGAGAAGAGTGCATAAGAAGTTAGAAAAGAAGAAAGAAAGCCATGATATTCGTTCTAAAGAGAGAAAATTTCAGATTGGTGACTCAGTATTTACTTAGATTTTCAAGATCGCTCCAGATCGTAAACATTGGCTCTCTGGAAAAATTACATCTGTCAAAGGTCAATGTTCCTATTTAGTAGAACTTGAGGATGGACAAATTGCAGATTCCATCTAGTTGAAAGGAGAATAATACCATCTTAATCTATAAAAAAGTAGACCTTAGTGATCCTACCATCTGGTGACCTATTGCTCTAAAAAACAAAAGGTGTCGGTACCTCAGAATTGTCTGGTCTGCCTTAAGAAATGGTTTTGGAACAATATCCCACCATCTATTATTTGATATGCTAAATAGATTGGATGTGTCATCTGACTTTATTAATGTGTGTAAATATATATATTCAGGCTCAAAATTTAGAGTCAAAACGTCAAACAGTTTCTCCAACTTTATTCCTCAAAACTTCGGAGTAAAACAAGGCTGTCCATTAAGCCTATGGTTGTTCAATCTTATTATCAAAGTTCTACTAATTGGTCTTGATAATATGGATGTGGGCTACACTTTCAACAACTGTCTGCATTTAAATTATTCGGCATATGTAAATGACCTATGTATAATAGGTAAAACTGAGGACGAAATCCAACATATGATTAGTAAAATTAAGAAGTTTTGTGATTAGGCTCTATTGAAATTCAATATTGATAAATGTGCAGTGTTATCCATCATCAAAACTAAATCAAAGAAGTATGTTAAAACTTTCACTCCATCTTTACAGGGTCAGCTCATTAAATCTCTAAAATGGTCTGATTGTTATCAGTATTTGGGTATTTCATTGGGACATGTTGGATCAGCTTCTTTGAAAGATTTAGCAAATAAAATAGTTAAAGAATTCAACTGGTCATTAATGAGCAACTCATACACTGTAAACAAAGAAGATAGCTGACAAATGTTTTATCAGAAATGTCATACCAGTCAAGATCTCATAATTATTACAAGCCAAAGACTGACCAGGGGTGAACATACCACTTACTTAGTAAATGTCCTGTCATTAATGATTGGATATACAATGGAAAATACATGACCTTCGCAGAATATAGATTCGCTATTAAACCTTGGCTCAATATTTTACCTACTAAGACTATTGCAAGAAGAGCTGGGACAAAGCAAGTTGATGCAAAGTGGCAAAAGTGCAAACTGATACCTTCATAATAGTTGCATTAGGATCATGGGATCCATTATATAAGAAAAGTCTATCAAAACTAAATTGGCTCATAATTCGCTCATTATCAGATGTCAATATGTTGGAACTTCCAAATTTTATGAGACCTTTAATTGAGTCAGAGACACATAATGTTTTAAAGAATTTGAGCAACAATACAAATTCTGATATATATATTATGATTTGTGCATACCTGGCCACACAAAAGAAGATATTCAATATAAAGTAGATGAATTATATAAATCCATCCTAAACTTAAACTTGACCACAGTCCAGTGCTAAAATGGCAAGACCATTACAAGTACTTAAAGATCTAAAAGAAAAACTATTAGACAAAATGAGAAAATAATACTCAACCCTAACTGACTGGGAAAAATAGAAGCTATTAACACATTGTACTGATGGATATAAAGTATCACATTAATGCAGCTTTGCTAAATAGAACATGGTTTATGAAGATGGATTCCTGAATCAGACAAATAGTGAAAAAGGCTTTAAAGTTACAAAAAAGAACATCAAGTGTCTTTCTTTGAAAATTAATATTAAAAATTCTATCCAATGAACTTAAAAAAACAGTTAAATGATGCACTACAAGATAGATTTGCATGTGGACTAAGGAGCAAAAGTATTCAAAAAGGGTTGCTAACAGAGGACAACCTAATGTTTGTAATGGAAGCTGCAGACAAGAACTCAAAGTCCCTACAAGGATCAGAAGGGATAGTACAAAAGATAACACAGCTCTCCCAGAAGCCCAAAGACAAAGGGGGAAGAGAGACCTGCTATCAGTGTGGAGACCCATTTCAAGGAAAGATGTTTTCAATAGTGGTTAATGCATACTCTAAACAGCCTGAAATATTTGAAATGTCAAACTCAACAGTATTAGCAACAATAGCTACTTTATGAAGATTGTTTTCATCTTATGGATTACCTCATCAACTGGTCTCAGATAATGGACTGCAATTTACCTCTTGAGAATTTAGTATCTTCCTTAAGGAAAACGATGTGAAGCATATCTGCTGCTCACCCTCACCCTTAGCAGAACGCTTTGTTCAGACTTTCAAGCAAGCCATGAAAGCCAGTGCAAATAATAACAAGAGTTTATAGCATCATCTGACTAACTTTCTTTTTACCTATCACCACATGTAACTACTAATAGAACACCATGTATAATGTTTCTTAACTGAAGTTGAGAATGGAACAGTAGTTGTCAACATAACAATGCTATAGATGATGCATTCATGAAGTTGCCATCACAGAACAGAAAAGAAGAACCACATTTCATTCAAGAAAGAATTAGTCACAGAATCTTGGTATCCCACTTGTAATTCCTGACGACTTACTCAACCCCAACAGCAACAACTACTTAACTTAATTGGGAAGAATGTAATATGTTTACTACAATCCAAATATGGTCTTGTAGACTTGTTAATTAGTATAAACTATTGTTATTGACACTTATCTATTTGTGGTTCAGTAAGTCAACTCTTAGCACAATTATTTCTTATTCAATTTTAGTCTTTTGTTATTCCACTTATATTTAAGTGGATCTCTTTTGTTGAAATATACACATTTAAGTTGATATCTATGTAAAATTAACAAGATATCACATAACAATGAAAATCAATATCAAAAATTCTATCTGAATATTCCACAGAGACTCTGCCCAAAATGCAAGTCACAGTCAGAAACTCTAAAGTCATGTTCTAAATGCATGTACTCCAAATGCAGTATTAATGAAAAGAAAAGCATAACATCTTTGCCAGATTAACCAAAGCTACACCATCAGAACTAGGAAACAAATATAAAAAAATATCCCAAACTCCTTGGGAGATCTGAGACCAGACCTAACAGTAATCAACAAAGAAACAGATTAAATTACTATAATAGGCGTGACCATCCCCTTTGAATCAGATGGTGGCCTTTACCAAGGCTAGAAGTAACAAAAACAACAAAATACTCATCATTGATAGACTGACTTAAAACCCAACTCTATGATAAAAATGGTATTTATGAAACATTCATCGTCAGAGCTCTCAGCTCATGGGACACACAAAACAAAAAAATGCTAAAAGCTACAAGAAACAAGTGAAAATATTTGTATATGCTGACAGCATCTGTTTAATTGGTCAAATAAAGAATGATATCCAAAGTTCCCTAGATATGGACAAAACATACCAATGAAGTTATAGATTTCCCATGAGATGAACAATATAAATTCTGGTATATGCTGATGATTTGTGTGTACTTGGACACACAAAAGAAGACATTCAATATAAATTAAATGAATTGTACAAATTTACAAAATAGGCAGGAATATCATTCAACCCATCCAAATACGCCCCCTTGTCAATGATTAATAACAAAGGAAGAAGATATGTTGAGTTGTTCAAACCTGAAGTTAAACTTGACCACATCCCAGTGCTAAAATGACGAGACCATTACAAGTATTTAGGTATTGAGATAGAGAGAGAATGATTAGGGCATAATAAAGATCTAAAAGAAAAGTTATTAGACAAAACAACAAAACAAATAAACTCTACCCAAACAGAATGGGAAACAGAAGCTGTTAATACATTTGTACTGACGGGTACAGAATATCACATTAATGCAGCTTTACTAAATAAAACATGGCTTATGAAAATGGATTCCCAAGTCAGACAAGTAGTAAAAAAGCTTTAAATTACAAAAGAACATCAAGTATCTTTCTCCACACAGCAAAGAAGTATGAACGATTAGGTGTTATTTCAGTAGAGGACCACTGGCCTTTGATTTCACTGATTGGCAGAAAGTAGAAGCTATCAATATTTTGTACATCCAGATACTACTATATGAGGATGAGATGTCCACATTTTATGGTCAGCAGTAAGAAAATCACTCCAAAAATTAAATCTATATCCAATGAGAGTATGACCTTGACTCACTCTATTGGAATTGTGGTCACAATAGACTCCCACAGGAATCAATGAACTAATTAATGAAGATCATCAAGAGATACATTTAAATCAATCAAAGAAATCTCAGGATCAAAGTAGAGAACTTCATCTTGTAAGTCAAAACCCAATAGGAAAGTTTTGGCCAGATGTACCTTTTATCTGTGACACTGTATGTAAATGAATCAAGAAAGTACACAATACCATATATCCAAAATGTGGAATAGGACCTAACACTCTGGTCCATGCTTTGATTGAATGCACAATGAATGCTGGACGAGGACCTATCACAACACTATGGTAGAGAGATGTAGCAAAGCTATCTCAACAGGAATAGAGCTAATCTTTTATGGATCAAATGATCTTAAACTCTCTAGGACAACTATGACCAGACTTAGTACTCGGCATCACCTGTCATTAAGGCAAGCAAAACCTGAAGATTTCTCAACAAGAGGAAGGATTCAATGACATCACCTGTCATTAACACAAGCAAGAACCTGAAGATCTCCCAACAAGAGGAAGGATTCAATGACATCACCTGTTATTAACCCAAGCAAGAACCTGAAGATTTCTCAACAAGAGGAAGGATTCAATGACATCACCTGTCATTAACACAAGCAAGAACCTGAAGATCTCCCAACAAGAGGAAGGATTCAATGACATCACTTGTCATTAATGCAAGCAAGAACCTGAAGATCTCCTAACAAGAAGGATTCAGTGACATCACGTGTCCTTAATGCAAGCAAGAACCTTAAGGTCGTCCAACAAGAGGAAGGATTTACTGACGTGACCTGTCCCAAATGCAAGAAAGAGAAACAATTCAATGACATGAACTTGATTCGTAAAATTGTTGTAATTTTCAAGTAATGAAAAGGATGATCTGGTTAAAAGAGATGATGAGTAAACATCTATTTTACTGACAGATATGTTTGGAGGAGGTTAAAGGAGGAGGAGTGAGTTGCTAACCAATATATATGATCAAAGAAATAACTTCTATAAAGATAGTTAATAACCAATGTCTCCATTAATAACCACAAAACATTGGAAAATAATCTCCAGTCAAAGGTTCCTCCTAAAAGATATCATTGAAACAATTGATAATGGAGGAAGCTCCAGAAGGTTTACAGAGCTAACAGGAATAATGTTAATGATGATATCTTTTAACTACTTAGTACACATTGAATAATGAAAAGTTTAAAGAAGCTAGGTGAAGTGTTACTAAGAAGAGTTTTCTGAACCTCTATGCTTTGATCAGTCGTGCCCAAAATCATAGTGCTTGTGGGAATATAAATAGTTACTTTCCATGACCATGGGTAAATTTCATTGTCATTTTCAATAGTCATACACAACAATACAATAAAATAATGAATAGTTGACTAGTTGTGTATTTAGAACAAACAGAGTCATCATCTGATAATGACTCAGAGTTTAATGACACATCAAGTAAAGATGTTGAGGAAGAAGCTAGTGGGTCATCTTACAGGAGTAAAGAAATACCAAAGAAAAGTATGTGTTCATAAACAGTATAAATTAGAATGTTTACTTCATAAATGTAGAGTTTAAGAGACAAAATAATGAAGCCAGTGTTTCTGATCAGTCTGATAAAAGAGACCAGTTGTCAAGAGAACCTCTGGTTTATAATACATCACCTCATGATTATATGAAACAAGAAGTACATAAGGAACAAATTAGTAAGTATAAGTTAAAAATAGATTATAATTAGTATTGTCTGTTATAGGAGAAAAGAGACAAAGATCAGAAAGTAATGATTCAAATCAATGTGATGAAGATCATTTACCTCAAAAGCAAAAAGTGTCTAAGAAACATAAATCATATGACATATCTATTGGACATGGTAAGGAACCTGCAAGTGGAAAGACTTGCCAAAGAAAAATACTCTGTCTGAGTTGAGAAGAGCGCTTCATTAAAAAAAGGTGTTTTATGCATGGAATGTAAGGTGAGGTATTTCCTTTCTTATTAAATGCAATTAGCGCTGAAGTACACTTTAAGTTTATTCATTATTTTGTTCATGTGCATATCATGTGTACACACCACGTTTTCTCTCATGTTCATGAAGACGCCTAAGAGAAAGTGACTAAGGTCACATATAAAGGAGGTTGTTGCGAGTGACAATGACTATTTGAAGAACTCATCAGGTGTAAATGGCTCAAGATCTCTGAAACAATGCCTGTTAGTTGATGATTCTGATCATGAAGCCATCAGACGGAAAATCTACTACCTTTATCAGGCATTCTCAGTCTTCCTTCATTGTTAAAACTTTTTTATAGAATCTTGGTGGCTTTATAGCTGCCTTCAATTGCAAAAGACAATACCTGGTTATTATTTTAATAATAATTGTTATAATAGAACATCTGTTCCTATAATTAGAACTGTAATTTAGAATTTTCACATGACAGATGGTTGACTTCTCAAGGCAAAAATTGTTATGTATTAAATCCTCGAAGGTGTGCAATTTGAAGTATGTCAAAGGTATGCCATTGAAAACGTATGGAATTTTCTAGTTTGCTACTTTCTTGTGGCACTAGAGAGTCAAATTTTATACATAAAATGCGTGTTTGCAAGTCGAATTGATTGGTGCAAGTCCCATGTGGATACCACATAAAACGGCAAAGTTATTCACGTGTCTGGGTGGCTCTTCTCAACTTGGACATAGTATAGTTAGCACATGGTCCAAACAAGAATGTGAAACATGTCAGGTGATAAAAGAGTGCTATTTCAGAATATAACATTTGTTGTCTGTGTATTTGTTGCTAGAGAATGCATAGTTTCTGAGTTGTAGTTATTAAAAAATACTTAATCAGGGTAACAAACTTATTAACAGATAATGAACAAACAAACAAACAAACTACTTCACAGTTACCAAATCTCACAACAACAATAAATCTTTGTCATATTAAAATGATGAGCATGACTGAAAAAAAATTCTCTTGCTTTAGCCATAGAATAAAGGAGGAGAGAAGGATGAAAAAGTACTTAAAAGTTATATATACAATTAGTATGAAAAACACTCTTATAAGCAGATGGTATGCATTTCTAAATAGTTTGTTCTGAATAAACTATCAGTGAAAGCAAGTCTCCCATTGGAATTAGCTCAACTAACTCTGTCACAAAGAAAAATGACTTAATAAACGTGTTAAAAACTTGTGACATAATTACATTCCAGCCATAATGAGGTTCTGTTTTCTGTCCTTCTTTCCTCCTTTTTCTATGGTAAGGACACCTACACCATATATGTACATGTTCTAAGACCAGATATAACAATTAATGTACATGTTCCAAGACCAGACATAACAACAATACCGTCTAGTAAATACTAGCTGCTTTACAACTTTAACTAAATTAAAATGCTGAACAAACAAAACATGTAGTAGATACAGACAAGAATTGACTTACTAAGGACATCCAACGACGACTTTAAAAAACAGCACAAACGTCATCACCAGTGCATAGACTGCTACAAAGAGCTCAGCATAAATAATAGAGACACAGACACCGCTACGTCCCAGATGTATCCTAGGATAGACTGTATCGTTATCGCCTACAGGATCAGCGTAGAGAACACAATGACCGTATGTATCGTTAGCATCACTGCCGTAGATTGTATAATCAAAGATTTGTCGGTGTTTCTCTATAAATGTGCCAAAAGAGATTAAGGAGAATAAAAACACAATCAGAAATACGAGTCCCACGATAAAATTAGCAACACGAGCTCTCTTGTTCCTGTGTCTACGAGAGTGATTTTCACCGGATTGTTGTCGAACAACCATGTTGAACGTGTATATAGCGTCGAGGCAAAATCAGGGCACTGAGACATTAATTAGAACGTATTTGGTAATAATGACATAATCAATTTGGAAAATAAAATTAATCATTATATTCGTGGTCTTCCTTCAAGCTTTTTGCTTGGCTTTCTCTATAGTAGTATATGATAATACATACCACGTTGAAGATAGATACACCAAGTAAAATGCCAAACCCCAACCATGCAGCAGTCTATAAAGATGGATAGCATTAAAAAATATGACATAATAACAACATAACATTATAGCCTGATCCTTGTTATCAACATCTATTGAGTACTTAGACTGTTATGGCCCTGCCTTCACATAGAGAGGAAGGGGCTACTATACAATAGACTGGCTATACTTATATCAACTAACCTCAGCAGTTTGTATATCTTTGAAAAATGTGACAGTGCCTTTATCTTCACTTTCTCGTGCAATAGGAACAGTATATTTTTCACATCTGTGTAGATATAAGAAGATATCAAATGGTTCTTTTATTAATCATTTTAAATGTGCATAGTGATTTATTTCAGAACTAAAATTATTGTGGATATTTCAGGATATATGTCTACATGACTACATTGACGCACCCAATGTTTTGTTTGCTATAAAAGTCCTTCAGATCTTGACAAGTGAAGCTCAGTCCCACACTGATGACAATACTACTAGTGAAAGAGAGTAGCATCATCAATATCATTGCAATTAGCTCCAAATTGAGAGGGAAAATGTTAATTCTAGAGAGAGAGAGAGAGAGAGAGAGAGAGAGAGAGAGAGAGAGAGAGAGAGAGAAAGCAAAAATGAAGTTCTACTAAAAAATATGCAGTTGTTTCAGTTGAAGATTGAAATGCTACATAATGTCTGGAGATATACTTACACACTCCATCCTCCACACATCTTGATGGTCACGATAGGAATAGATACAAAAGCATAAACAGCTATTAGAACTTGTCCTGTTATAGCAAAGACACACAACCAATCATTTCCTAAATGAACTTTGGGTCCAGAGCGACTGGAATCATAGCTTGCAAAGAGAATACACGATCCATAATCATTAGTAGTACCATATATGGTATCAGTTTGAATTGTTCTGTAGTTATGACAGAATGTGCTAAAGGAGACCACAGATATCACCAACAGCATGAAGAAAACCACACCCAAGAAAATAAAATTGCAACGAGAGATGTAATTTTCATTAATTCTCTTTACTTCACTTTTTGTTGTTTTTGGTGACTTTAAATCATCAAACTTTGATTCAGTAAGTGTTGGTTGTATTAAATCTACATATTTGGGGGCCTCTACATTTTCAGACAATGGCAGTAACTTCAACATCTTTTCATCTTTAGATTTACTTTCTTCTATCAAGTCAGTCAATCTTTGTAGTTGTTGTATCATACTACTACAGTTTTCATAACAACTTCCTTACAGTGACAGACAGTGAACTATTGAACTATCATCACTTAAAAACAAAGTGTTATTTCAATGGAGCCACAGTTACCACAGCTTCATTTTATGATTAAGTAACGCCATTCTAAGAGAAGTTGAAAGAAATGAACATATCAAACCTAGTAAAGATTTGGTTATAAATAACATATAATATAGAATGTAACTCTAAAATAATCAATACCAAGTGATACAGTTCTATTTTTGGAATATACCTTGACATAATTAGACTATTGATATACTTTACAGATTACATTGAGGTATGCCACACAGTATGTTATAATAAACTTCATTATTGCACTCTTAGTATATCAAGAGTGCACTAGCAGTACAAAATGTGACAGTGAAATATGATCTAAATCATTAGTGGATAACACATAGTACACGCTAATGACACTATCTAATTTAAACTTAACCTCTGACTCACAGGATAGGAATATGTTAGAGGATTATGGTTTACAGTTTATCTTACAAATCTGCTTAGAATATAAGCTAAGTAAATTGCTAGCATATCAGGAAAGTAGTAACTAGTATTCTCATAAAAAGTAAATGACATTTTTCACAGTCCACATCACACATACTTGTATGTTATTAATAAATGCTTGCACAAGTATTTTCTAACTATAACAAAATATTAGAACAATAGAAAATGACCTTACGATAGTAAACCACTATGTGATAAGGCTTACAAAGAGTATTGAAGTTACAAGGCCATGCCCAATTTATATTAATGACATTTTCATAATGGAAATTTCACAAAAATACTGTCAAAATCAAATTGGAACAAATTTAATAGAACAAAATGTCTCCTTTCGTACTTAATTCTTGAATGGAAATCAGAACGTTTGATTTATAGTTGTATTACAGTAATATGATAAATCTCAGAATTATATTAGAAGTACTTTGAGATACAAAAAGAAAGAAAATGGTCTACTGCTAAATTATGACATGCTATTTGTGTCAAAATTAAATATTGCAATAATGGGAGTGACTCACTACTGGCTGTGCATCATAGACCTACAATATACAACTGAAATCAGGAATCCAATGAAACTAGAAACACTTTACTGACGCATGGCTAGTGGCACTCATGCTCTGCAATGTATTAAGTAAAAATAGAGAAAATAACATTGAATTGGAATATCTACCTTTGACTTTTATACTCACACATTTAAGGCTAGGTCTTGGGGTGGAGTGTAGTAACAATATAAACATCCAATTACCATGTGAAAACCACTGCTATTATTGCAATATTAATTTGGACACAAACCACATGCCATATAAAATTTATGGAGCAATGCTACTATGTCAAAATGTGCAAAAATTAGCTTCTGTTGCATTAAACAAACTCCATAGCATCAGACCCTCCTTGTTTCTACATGTATCATAAGGAAAAGTCAGAGAATCTCTTTAAGATACATAAGACATTTATTTTTATAAGATAATTCAACTACTATAATCTTCAAGCCAAACGTTTAGCAAGGGGAGGGAACAACCTATTAGTATGACATCAGAAACCACAGAAGTAATTCTTTAGTATAAAGCTTAATACGGTAAATTTAGGTTACACTTACATGAATGTCTTTATACCATAGATTTCTTGTAAGTCTTCCTACTTGGTAGTACATTGGAACTCTAGTATCGCCCATCACTGATGACTGCTCTTCCTTACCGCGCCTCTTTGCTAAACATGGGGGTTTGGCGCGAAATTCTGTGCGTGTCACTAATGGGTGTGTCATAGAGTGAACCGAAGGTGTGACTAACAATGGCAGACTCAGCATAGTCAGCAAACAGTCGATTACATGAAAGCCACTCCCATTACTGCAATATTCCCATATTGATGGCTGATATCCACAATTCCCTCAAAATTGGAAACTTGTTTCATATGAGACGATGTCGTCTGTTATCAGCATCAGAGCATACAAGAAATGAAGTCAATGGCCCCATATTGTATTGGATGTCAAGAGATCAGAGAGTACAAGGTTCAGAATACATGTAATATATACAATCTTTATTATCCCATCTACCAGATAATTGGAGTCTGGTGTATGCACAACAGTTAGCATTAAAGCACAATGTCCCATTGATAGCAGGTTTTTGTTTAGTACCAAAATTCCTGGATGCTACTTGGAGGCAGTATAGTTTTATGTTGAGGGGGTTACAGGAAGTTGAGAAGGTGAGAATAAAGTTATATACTTTACGAATGTGATCTACCAAATACCAACTTTTGGAATGCAATGTCCAAAACCTTTGGTTTAGAGATATGGCTACTATTTTTTAGGTTAAGGTATTAGCTTAGGGTCTTTAATTTTAAGAATCTTAGTGTTTTGATGTTAGAGTTAATTGACATTTTCATAAGTTAACAATATGAGTATTCGTATTATAAGAGTTGAAAATCTGAGATAAAATGATAGAGACTACAAGAATTTCTTTTAATCATTGTAGCAAATAATATAAAGATATCATTGAGGGTATTTTTATATTTATTAAACTAGTAACACTAAACCTTAAACATTAACAATACATATTAAATATTAACTTATTGCTGGATGAAATACAAGTCTCTAATCCCATTTTTGATAAATACATATTACAACAGTTAGTAGGATCTGATACTTCTTGTAGTCATATTGATAATGAGAATTTATAAATAATCAGATGATTTATTTCTTATAGGGACTTACCCTTTTGAAAATACCTTTTCACTTGTTTGTTGGATTAGCTCAAAATTGTCTTCCATCTTTTGTTGAAAAAGAAGGAGTGTCTGTTGTGGTGTGCGATTTTTCTCCATTAAGAGTTCCCCTTGGCTGGGTCAAGAACACTGCTAATGAACTAGATAAAAGGGTCATCCCCTTAATTCAAGTAATTATCCAATTAAAATATATGCTATTTGATATTTTTATTATTCAATTTTTATTAGAGACAGTGTGAACTTTACTATTATTATATTAGTAATACTATAGTAATAATAATATGTAGCTATACACACTAGAAAGAGGAACTACCTATATTTATTTCAGATACTGAAAAATCATTTCCCATTTGTTGTACTATGCTATTAAATTAAATATTTTACATTAGTTACTACTATAATATTTTCATTGCTATTATATTGTCATTTAGGTTGATGCTCATAATATTATTCCTGTCTGGGTGTCATCAGAGAAACAAGAATATGCAGCCAGAACAATTCGAAATAAAATACACAAAGTTTTACCAGAATATCTCACAGACTTTCCTGCAATTGTTGAACACCCTTATAATGAGTCTCTATCAATTGATGTAAGTTAAAGGAAGTATTATTTATATAATGTGTAATTATAAACTTATGATCTTTAAATTAGATATATAAAGTTACACTGTGCTTACTAATTGTGTAGTTCTTTTCTTAGGCTGTAGATTGGTCAGCTGCCTTTCAGAGTCTAGAGGTAGACAAAAGTGTAAAAGAAGTGGATTGGGCTACTCCTGGTACAGTAGCAGGTCTACAAATGTTGGAAGAGTTTTGTGAAAAGAGACTCAAGTCTTTTGCTGCACTACGTAATGATCCTAATGCTAATGGTCTCAGTAACTTGTCTCCGTGGTTTCATTTTGGTAAGTGGAAGGAATAATATCATTGTTGTATTCAATATGTGTAGTTTATTCTTACATGTAGCTGTTCAAGTGAAATTTGTTATGAATTGAAATGTGCTGTTTTGATTTGTTAAATGAGCAATCTTCATTGCTATGCCTGATTCAATATTCAGTAATATTAAATTACTTACTAAAAGTTGTTTAAATCATTACACATAAATGATGAGCTTAATAAACTGATAATCATTTTATTCTTATTGACTTGTTTTAAGGTCAATTGAGTATACAACGGAGTATTCTGCGAGTGAAACAGTTCAGTTCACAATTTTCCACTAGTGTCTCATCATTCATTGAAGAAGCTGTTGTTAGGAGAGAATTAGCTGACAATTTCTGTTTTTATAATAAAAATTATGACAACATTAGTGGTGCTCCAGCTTGGGCTCAAGAAACACTGAAGTAAGATATCTAATGATGTTAATATAATTCATAATATATCAGAGTTCATTGGAAGGACAAACGAGAATATGTCTATTCACAAGAACAATTTGAAACTTCTTCAACACATGATCCACTTTGGAATGCAGCACAAGTAAGTAATGTAATATTGATATATCATATGATCTTGTATTTTGTGTTCAATGGGAGTATAATAGATATATTGCTTTATTTCTTACATGATTGCTTTGTGCTATCCTCTAGTTACAAATGGTACAGGAAGGTAAGATGCATGGATTTATGAGAATGTACTGGGCAAAGAAGATCTTAGAGTGGACAGAGTCACCAGAAGAAGCATTGAGAATAGCTATTTATTTCAATGACAGATATGAACTTGATGGAAGAGATCCTAATGGCTATGTTGGTAAGAATTTATAGTTAACTTGACATGTGTTAATTTAGTGTCTTAAACTTTTAATGATGCTTGTTTAGAGACAAGTTAAATGGTCAGTCCTAACTTTTAAAGCACAGTAAAATAGTATTACATGAAACATTCAAATTATGTTTGCGTGTTGTATGTTCTAAATACTTGAGTAAGACCATATTTTACAATGCATTTTGCCACTAAAGTTTCAGCCATAGTTCTATAGCTACTTTCAATGTGATCTTTCTTCTCTTATAGGTTGTATGTGGTCAATATGTGGTGTTCATGATCAAGGATGGGCTGAAAGGAAAGTATTTGGTAAAATACGTTATATGAATTATGAAGGATGTAAAAGAAAATTTGATGTGAGTAAATATGAAAGAAAGTATACTCTGAGAAAAAGACAAGCAAGTCAGTGTTAATATTATTTGAAGTAAGTTTAATTCAGTATCATTCTTAGATGATGAAGATACAATTGGGATAAAGAAATACACAACAAAGAAGCGTAAAATATCTTGACACAAAAGAGAGAACCTATTTAAGCTTTAATTTATCATTAGTTTAGTTGCATCTTATATATAAAAACTTTCAGCTGGTACATGATTAAAATTAGGGGGTGGGTTTTGAATATCAGCTTCACAATGGCTCTCAGCAAGGTCACCCCTCTGACTTTGCGAGACGGTCAGACAATTCCCATCTTTGGACTAGGAGTCTATCTAGCTAAGGCAAATGGAGAAACAGAACAAGCTTGTCTCTGGGCTCTTAAACATGGCTACAGAATGATTGATACAGCAACTATTTACAGGTATATAATGACCTTATAATACATACATAGAAGATGGTGGGTCAAACTGACTGATTAGATGTTGTCACTTCAACTTAATACCTGGTCTTAGAGTTAGCTTAAGCATGTGATTCATTGCTTTAGCTCATCAGATAATCTATTCTTGTGTAGTTAGCCTTCTCCCCTGCATAAGAGAAATACAGGACCACATTTTAAGCCTTGATATTCTTCATATACAATGTAGATTCCTTTTGTTGAAAAATGTTGCTTATTACCAGAAGATGTCCATCAAATGTTATGATATTAGTTTGTGTTCAGTACACAAGCTTACCGTTATTATGTGATAATGATTTTACTTAGGAATGAAGAAGAAGTTGGTAGGGCAATCCAAAAATGTGGTTTACCAAGAGACCAGCTCTATATATCTACTAAAGTAAGCTCTAACACAATATCATTATTTATTGCTGAATTGTTTGTTAGCTCTGGAATAGTGACCATGGAAAAGAAAAAGCTGAAGCTGCTCTCAAAACCAGTCTTAGGAAGTAAGATGACAAGTACTTTGCTGTACCTTTTTAATAACCATACAAGTTTTATTTTGATATAAATGAGTACTAAACTCAAATATTTTAACACTGGTTATTTCTTAATAGATTGGGACTGGATTATGTCGACTTGTATTTAATGCATTCTCCAGCTGGTGGAGCAACTGTGGAGTCATGGAAGACAATGGTAGAACTAAAGAAGCAAGGCCTAGCAAAGTACATAATAGCATATTATATAGTTAATGAGTATTGCTCTCTTTAGATCTATTGGCGTGTCTAACTTTAATATCCATCATTTGGACAAGTTGATCGAAGCTACACCTGATGATATCCCTGCTGGTATATACTAAATAATATTATTTTCATTTATTCCTAATGTTCTATAGTAAATCAGATTGAACTTAGCCCCTATTTAACATGGGACAACTTGGTTGAATACTGCCAAAATAAAGACATTGTCATTCAAGCATATTCTCCTTTGACTAAAGGAGAAAAACTCCAAGATCCAAAGCTGGTTGCTATTGCAACAAAGTGAGTCTTCAAAATCATTTGTTGTGTTTAATATGTGAATTTTTAGATATAACAAGTCTCCTGCTCAAGTACTTATCAGGTGGTCCTTACAACGAGGTTTTGTATGTATACCAAAGAGTGTTAAAGAAGAGAGAATTGTTGAAAATGGAGATATTTTTGACTTTACTATTTCTGATGAAGATATGGCTACAATGGTGAGCAATATAGTTAAGTATGTTACAATGTTAAATGTGTCCCCTTTTACTTTTTTAGAATGGGTGGAACGAAGATCTGATTACTGGATGGGATGTTATTAACAATCCATGGATACCTTAAACACTTAAACAACGTACTAACTTTTTATGATGCTTTAGATTTTTTATACATGCTATATGAAAACTTAGTTGATTTTTGGTGTGTTAGCTGTTATAGTTAATTTTCAATTAAACAAGATAAATATATTTTTTTCTAAATTAAATGTAGTTTATAACTAGTATGTTGGGGAAATACTTTCAAACGCAAATCTTAACATTTTAAAATACATTCAAAAAACTAATGAATTATTTTATTTAATCTTTTTCTCTTTTTTCCTCTTTTTCTTCCCTTTTATGATCATTAATAGCTCTTTGGTAAGCTTCCTTTCTAGCCACACGAGCCTGTCTCTTCCCATAACAGTACATGATAACACAGATGATATAAAAAATAGTGATACAAAACAACACACCAAATCCTAACCAAGCAGAGACCTAAAGAATAAATACATCAAAAGAAATAATTTGGGTCAAATAAACATAGTTAAAACATAGTTAAGAAATTATTCATTGTCATTTTTCCATTAGCTGGCATTTTAAATTATAAAAAATGTTTTGCTTTTTGTCAACTTGTTTAACATATTGTTGGCTAGCAACCATATACCAGTATATTATGTTAAGACCTAACTTCAAACTTTAACTTAATGTGTCTTTAAAATAGATCGACCCAATGAAATAGTATTTCAAAGTATTTATTGTGACAGTTTGTTATAATTACATATAGGAGAATGAAAGCAAATAGCATTCTAAAAGTAGTCAGCTGATATTGTAGATCAAATACATCTATTGGTAAGCTTTGAAAGTGTTATTCTCAAGTAATCAGTACAAAAATTGTTACTTACAAACAAAGTACATCAAATATATATGTTAACTTTCTTACAGCATGCATGACAGTTTAAAATGGCCCTTGCCAGATTTTTAATCAGGTTGGCTGACTTTAGAATGGGCAAAGCAGTTTTTAGTAGTATATAGTAGTATAATGTCATCATGAAGATATTACCTCAGCAACTTGTATGTCCTTATAGAAGTATACATTACCAATAGGAACATCAGCACAACTATAGAAGAGTAAAACACAAGAGCTAAATATAACATAAAGTAATTATTACTATCATAATTGCCGAGTGCCTTAGCACAAGGCAACTAATCTGACAGCACAGTTACCTTAGTTTTTATGTGTGTGGGTGTGGGGTTTGGTCATGTTTAGGAATGCGATAATTGCTTTACTGGAACCATATAAGAGCATATTTTAGTTGTGTCAGGAAAAAAAATATTTGATACTTAGCGATCAAAGAAACTTGAAGAAACCATTTTAATAGTTTCATATTATCACACATGATCTTTTAATGTGATTTCATTCACCTAATGTTCATTGAGTATGAATGGCCATTAGAAACAAATTCAATACATATTATATGACTAGTGTGAGCACCTCTAATAGTATATAGACACAGTTGTTTTTACCTTGTCAACACTCAAGGATACATATCTGCTTAACATTTGCTATATCATACACATACATAATAGTTATTTATTAAGGAAACATATTATTATAATTATAACTTACTTTCTGGTAGTAAACTCGCCTTTGAGATGACTACATGTAAGGCTCCGTCCAACACTGATAACAACACAGGTACTGAATGAGAGTAGTATCATGATTATTACTGCTATCAACTCAAAAATTAAGAAACAGCTGATCCTAAATAAATGAAAAAAGTGCTCTTCATTTAGCCATAAAGTAATATTGATTATACCAGTTTAAAACTGGTACATGTATTTTTTTGGTACATGTATGGTTTCAATTCCCTAACAAGAAGGAATACTTGTATGTATGAAGACCAATATGTGTATATAAATCCACAGAATATATATATATACTACATCTTTTATTGACAAAATATTGACTATACATTGCAGTGGTACCAAAATAATGTATTAGAACAACAATTATAACTTTTCTGAGTCATACAACAAAATTTTTCCATAAAAAAGTAAACAATATAAAGAAATCTTGATAGCTAGTATTTTTTGGCTGCTCTAGAATTGCTAGAGGTAGTGCTCTCTTTGTGTATCTCTAGCAATTTCACAGTAGCCAAAAACAAACACCAGCAATTTATACTACTGTTATGTCTATGGAAAGAGACTGTTATGTAATAATGAAATGTTGTAGTAATTTGATTTTTTGTGCCTTGTACAATTGCAATATTGTTAGAGTCACTTGTTAATATAATATACCTTCCTTCTATAGTATTAGTATTGAAACTCTAAAGTGTCCATAGTACATCTTTGTTCAACTTTTAACTTAACCCTAACTCTAACAAGTTAAAAATACACTTAAATTATAAGGGACATGCTTTATAGTCACTGTTCTGACAATGTGTACCATCATACATAGAAAACTGAGCCATATTGGCCTAGCAATAAGTGTAAAGTTAACAACAACATCAAATTGCTTTATCAAGTATCGCACACTTACATGCTCCACCCTCCACATATCTTGATGATCATAACAGCAATAGATACAAGAGCATAAACAGCTATAACAACTTCTCCTCCAATAGCTAAACGACAGGTGCCATCACCTCCCAATTGAGTAGTGGAATCTGCATTGAGTATGCACGTGCCAGATGTGGTTTGATCTTGAATTTTTCTGTAGTTATGAGAGAATGCACTAAAAGAGACTAAGGACAAGACAAATAGCACAAAGAAGGCCAGAGCTAGTACGGCATTAAAGAAACGGGAGGCAACTCGTTTTGGCTTTTTAGGTTTCTTCACTTCCTTCCTTATACCGCCATCATCTGATTCTAACACTGGCGAACTCAAAGTCTCATTTTCTTCATCACTTTCTCCCATGATCACGGAAAGGTCTTTGCTCCTTTTAAAGTCTAACTTGTACGTAAGGGTTTAGTGGGTGGGATCAACCTTTTAGTATAGACTAAGTGACGTCATGTAGTGTACAGTGGTCTTATATAGCTACTAGCTAGCTAGCCACTCCTTCAAAGTTATTAAACAATCACAATACATTTCCTTGTAACTCTGTGTTTCTAGTCATGAGTTATTCTATTAATCCAAGGAAGAAGGTCAAATACAACTTGTTCTTTAGAGTTTTCTTTTGGTATGTTTATGTTCAATGCATTATATATTTGTTCAATGAGGATGTTCAACTATATCAATGAACTTATAAAGACCTTCTAGTCTAGCTCAAGATACTTGTGATATTTATTATTTGGATTGTCTTCTATGGCCACTTAGTTCACAGTCATAGACCAACTGTATTTTCTTTATAGTTGGTTAGAGCCATTATTCTGTATTGGTTGTCGACGTAGTCTACATCACTCTGATCTCTATACCCATCCTCCTGAAGCTGATTCTAAATATCTCCAAAACAAGTTCAAAAGGTATTGTACATACAGTGTTCATATTAAACTATATATTGTCATTAGATACTGGTCTTATGAATTACAAAGAAGACATAATGGACAGTCTCCAAGATTATGGCTTGTAATATTAAAATGTTTTTGGTGGAGATTTCTATTAATTCAAATATTAGCATTTGCTTTGGTAAGCAAATAATGTGCTCATTAATAAATTACATTAAAACAATAAATATATTTCTATTAAATCTTATAGGTAGCTATTTTTATTGCCCAAGGAGAAGTTCTTGGATTGCTAACAAATTATTTTACTATTGAGTCTCCATCATCAACTGAGACTACCACTGCATATTTGTTGGCCATGACTCTCTCTTTATTGTCTTTGACAACTATGTTTGTCAGCTTTGTATTTTATGCTGGACGTAAATTAGGTGGATTAATTAGAATATTATTTACTAGTGTTATTTATGAGAAGGTAAGATGAGTCTATACCATATGGCTATTGTTGGAACCACAATTGCTTATATATATATATATATATATATATATATATATATATATATATATATATATATCCTCAACAGGTTTTAACATCAAGTCAAACTACACTAAGTCAATTGACAGTGGGCCATGTCATCAATTTAGCTTCTAATGATGTACATCGCTTTGATCATGTGAGCTAATTTAATTGAAAATATACTTTATTCACTTGCTATAGGCAATCACTTATGTTCCCTTCTTTGCTGCTTTCCCTTGTCACTTAATTGTTATTACTTACCTGTTGTATACTAGAATACAATGGAGTGCTATAATAGCTATAGGAGCTATAGTGACAGTAATACCACTACAATTTGGTGTAGTTGGTATATATGCAAAAATAAGGTATTATTGTGTGCCTTTTGTTGCTAATACTAAAGATTGTAGGACAAAGGCAGCCAAATTAACTGATAGGAGAGTAAAGGTGATGAATGAAGTGATCACTGGAATAAGAGTCATCAAAATGTATGCTTGGGAATATGCCTTTAGTCATGTTGTCTCAACTATTAGAAGGTCACTACTATATTGTTACTTGGTTCTATTATTTATTAGTTTTATAGGAAGGAGATATTAATTACTTTTTCGGGCACAGCCATTAAAGCTTTAGGATATGCTTATAATGTTTCCAGTCCTCATATTGCTATGTGTATAGTATTCTCAATGTATACTAGTTTTGGAGGAGAGGTCACTCCTGGAATAGTATTAAGTGCACTTACTCATCTTTCATTTATACGTTCTACTGCTGGTACCTTTAATTTGGGATTATTACAATTATCTGAATCATATGTTGGATATAAAAGAATTAACGTCAGTAGTATCTGTGTGTATTTTCCTTATCTTTTAATTCCCAATGTAGGATTTTCTTTTATTACCTGAACTGTTTAGTCCTGAACTTCATAACAAGTCTGGTAATAATTTTACTATAAATTATTAATTTAACAGTTGAACATTTACATTAGAAAATACCAGTAGAAAAGATTGTTCCTACAGTAATACAAATTATATTGCACTTCAACCACTAGTCTCCAGTACCAGTGATAAAGGTACTGGTATTTATGTACGAGATCTCACAGCTTCATGGTCTATGGATATTGAGAAACCAACATTAAAAAATATTTCCTTTAATGTTGACCAAGTAATCTACAAATAGACACTATATCATTGCTATGTTTACTATATATAGACCAAGTCTCTATTAGTTGTTGTAGGATCAGTTGGATCTGGAAAAGTAAAGACTAATAAATTAGATGTTATAATGTTTGATATTGTCAATGTATTCTGTAGTCCACTTTACTTCAATGTTTACTGAAGGAGTTACCACCATTGAATGGTAATGTAGAAGTGAGAGGATCAATAGCATATGCTAGTCAGGAATCATTTGTGTTCTCAAATACTCTGAGAGAGAATATTCTGTTTGGTTTCCCTTATCAATCTGAATGGTATAACACTGTAATAGAGGCTTGTGCTCTAGACAAGGTTTGACTTATAAAGTCACTTTATGTTGTACACATTATCATTGTAGGACATAGAACTCCTCCCTTATGGTGATCTGACACTAGTAGGGGAGAGAGGAGTAACTCTTAGTGGAGGACAGAAAGCCAGAGTGAATCTAGCAAGAGCAGTATATCGTCAGGCTGATATATATCTCCTTGATGATCCACTTAGTGCTGTAGATACTGCAGTCAGTAGACATATCTTTGACAGGTATGTATATTATTAAGTAATTTATTATTATTATGTTATATTCATCATCAGGTGTATTAAAGATGTATTATCTGACAAAATTGTTGTATTAGTGACACATCAACTTCAATATCTTAAACAATGTGACAATGTACTTGGGCTTATGGAGGTAATAGAAAATTATTTTCCATATAATCTAGCTTGTATTATAAACAAAGTAGGGTTCTATTACCATATATGGCAGTCCAACTAAAATATTAGATGACAAAAGTGCATTGACTGGACTAGTTGACAAGAGTCTTCAAAAAGATGTAACTACTAATTGTAGTGACAGCAGTATTGCCATTAAACAAAGTACAGTGAATTGGGTTTTATCCTGTAGTAAAACAAGATGTTATAAACTCATACTATCATTATTACTTTTAATATGTTTAAGTTAATGCTGGACAATATCATATTCTATCATCTACTTTGTTATAGGAGTTGGATTAATTACTGAGTTATCAACTCAACCAGCAGAATTACCTAAACAGGTATTTGTAATTGAATACACTATTACTATATAAATAGTTACTTACGTAAAGTCACTTTTCTTGTCAGGATTGGATCAGCTAAATTTCTTACACATAATTGTTATAAAGAAAATCACAATGATGTATTGCAATTAATAATTCTTTATCAAATGTGTAAATTTTACTGAGAAAAGTTTTTCACATAATAGTAACCTAACAAAATGTGCACTGTGTAAAATAACTAGGATATGGTCATATATATTACACTATTATACTTGTTAGGAAGATACTCCACTAAATGAAGAGCGTGCTCATGGTACAATATCAATGAAGACATATTATCAATACTTCAAAGCTGGTGGAGGATATATATTTTCTCTTATTACTTTAATATTAGTAATATTAGCAGAGGTAAGTACTATAAATAAACTTAAGATATTGATTTTATAATATCACATTCATAGATGAATATAGTTGTTGCAGACTGGTGGATTTCTGATTGGTTTGTACATTAATTTATTGTAATATTTTTTTATAACCATGTCTTATTTTTGTCATTATACAGGGCAGAGTGTACTGTGGATCCTAATAATGACTCTACCACATGTACATTCACTACTCATCAGAGAATTCAAGTCTATACTAGTCTCACTGCTAGTTTTGTAGTACTGTATTGTTTAAAATCAATTTTGTTGTGTGTACTTTTTTTAAGAGCATCACAAGTACTTCATAATAGAATGTTCAGTCATGTACTGAGAGCACCAGTTCACTTCTTTGATACTAATCCCATCGGTATTCTAATTGTACAATAAGATTATTTATTATTAATCATCATAGGTCGTGTGTTAAATCGTTTTTCTAAGGACATTGGATTTATGGATGATCTATTAGCTCATCATTTCATTCGATTTTTAGCGGTATGGCTATCAAAAATATATTTTCATTACAACTTGTAACTGATAAACCTACTATTATAAGACATCTCCTATCTTATTATAGTTACTTTCAAGATGTATAGCTATTTTTCTGATTGCAGTTGTTGCCAATTATTATCTATTAGTTGCATTGGTTGTTGTGTTTGTATCTTTCTTAATTATAAGATGGTATTACCTCAAGACAGCAAGAGATATCAAAAGATTAGAAGCTTTAGGTAACATATTATATATAATGATACATTGGTATCTTTCACTATATAGCTCGTAGTCCATTGTACTCTCATTTGTCAATAACTTTACAAGGACTAGCTACCATACGATCTTATTCCATGGAGACAATAGTAATGGAACAGTTTCATGATTACCAAAATAAACACTCACAGGCTTGGTACATATTTCTGACTACATCCAGGTATGTACCATATATGATGACAAATCAAACATTGACTTCATTAACATGTAGATGGTTTCAATTACGTGTTGATCTATTAAGTGTTATTTATATCTCTGTTACTCAATTCACTTCTATACCCTTGGCTAAAAGTGAGAAAGATCCTCTTAATAAATGTATTTATATTTTATATCTAGGTCTTAACCCTGCACTTGTAGCTTTGTCATTGGCTTATGTTGTTGCATTAACAGATTTATTTTCATTCACCCTAAGACTAAGTACAGAAATTGAGAATTTGGTAAAGAGTAGTGGTTGACTAATATTTTAATATGACTGTGATTTCTACTATAGATGGTATCTCCTGAACGTGTTATAGCTTATGGGAAACTAGAGTCAGAAGCATCTCTAGAAACACATCCTCCTACCTCTCAACCTCCACTAGAGTGGCCTGATAAAGGTCATATTGTACTAAGTGATGTCTCATATCGTCACTCTACTAAGAGTCCTGTTGTTCTTCATGATATCTCTTGTGATATTAAGCCTAGAGAGAAAGTGAGACAAACTTTATTCATTGATGTGAGAAAGAGAGAGACTATCCCTTCATTATAGATAGGTATTGTAGGTCGTACTGGTGCTGGGAAGTCATCTCTAGTAGCAACATTATTTAGACTAGCTGAGCCTCATGGTAGTATTATCATTGATGGAATAGAAGTTAGTCAGTTGGGTCTTCATGATCTTCGAAAAAATATTTCCATTATACCACAAGTGAGATGTGTTATATAATTTGTTATCTTTGATGATGTGATCTGTACAGGATCCAGTGTTATTTGGTGGTACTGTACGATATAATCTTGACCCTTTTAAAGTGTATAATGATAGTGACATATGGACAGCATTAGAACAAGTATGTCATCTATATATCAGTTCCATTGTATTTATTGTATACATTAGGTTCAACTAAAGAATACAGTAGAAATTATTGATGGTCAACTAGAGGCCACAGTCACTGAAGGAGGTGGTAACTTTAGTGTGGGTCAGAGACAACTGTTCTGTCTTGCTAGAGCTCTTCTTAGAAATAATTCTATTTTAGTATTAGATGAAGCTACTGCTAATGTAGATTTAGAGTGAGTTAACTGTTCTATAGTATATAGTCATTGTAATATTGATCATATAGAACTGATAATATCATTCAACAAGTTATACGTGATCAGTTCTCTCACTGTACTGTACTAACTATTGCTCATCGTCTGGATACTGTCATGGACTCTGACAAGATTATGGTAAGTCATCATATTGTTGAGAATCAATAGACATTATTCTCATTATAAGGTATTACATGGAGGAGAAGTTGTAGAATACGGTGAACCACACCTACTACTCTGTCAGCCTTCATCCTATCTTGGAATTTTAGTGGATCATACTGGAAATGTTACTGCACAGAAGTTAAGGACTATTGCTCTTGAGAAATATAATTGTGTAGCCAGGAAATGAATCGTTTAGACACAATCCTGATTAATATAAATTATTAATAATAATTTTATTTATGCATATAATTAATACTTATAGTTATTGGTAGTTATTAAGAGACCATAAAACACAGTACATTGCAATTATTTAATCATAATCATAATTATTTTTCACGTTTTGAGGGCGTATTCCTTTAATTCCTATTGAGTAGATACAAATGTTTTATAAATGTAGTAGACCTGTCAATATTTGGGCTGATGTATGCAATTATATACTTTAGCTATATGATGTATTAAGCATATGCATTTGTGGCCATATATGCCTGAGCATATTTGTTTTAACTGACTGTTCTTGTTTTGGAGTAGAGAATTATATCCAGTAATGGGTTAGTATACTGCCAATGCTATTAGAATGATGAGTACTCCAGAAGTATATATATGTATAACAAGAAGAAAGATATTAATGTATGTATACTTTATTATGTTGTTATTGGAAAGGTCAAGACTAAGTGAATTTGTTCATCTCCTAGATGATATCAACTTATCAGGATCATTAAAAGCTGTATTGAAACTATGCCAAGAGATGGAACACAATAATTATAACAATTGAAGGTCCTATAGTGAACCATTATTCAACAGCACTGAAGATTTGAGAATCTTTAGCAAAAACAGAAAACCAACAATATGTTTACTTTATAATTGATGCACTGTACAAACAAGATTCTTTGCACTTTTATATAATAATAATAAAAATCACAAAACAAATTTGTATGAATATTGATAACATCACTTTAACCCTGGTAGAGATAATTATGGTTGCAGTGTGCACCACATGTTTACTTAAAATAGTAACACACAGTCACTAGTTACTAACATAAGGCTAGGATGGTTTAGTGTTTAGGCAAAATATAATATAATTCATTGATCTATTGACACATACTTCGTTGATGACATAATTTAGTGATTATTTTACTAATCTCCATTGTTCATTGAATACAATAAAAGTTATAACTTTAAGTCAATGAAATATTAACAAACATTCCTCATGTCTAGATGTTAGTCACCATATCATCCAAATTGTACTACATAAATAAATTATTCCTAACTAAGAATGAAGAATGAAAAATAGGAAACAAGAACATTTTCTCTTATTGGATGAAAGGTATTCTTATAAGCAGAATGTTATATCTATAGATCAACCTAATATTGAAGAATAAAACATGCTAATTAGCATGTTTAGTCAATGTATATATAGTGTACATTTGGTGTTCCATAATAGGCAATTATTTTAACATTAGGATATAGCAGACAGGAGAGTTACATTAGGTGACAGGGCTATTTATTTAAAGAAGTGGACAGTAGGACTACATTACACTAGTCAATAGGAAGGACACATACAATGGATAGGACAGTTACATTAGGTGACAGGGAAGAGGAGTAAAGAAACAGGTGTGGAACACTGATCACTTACAAAGTATTAAATCCAATATTTGGGAACAAGAGCTGGCTCCTTGTGCAATGTAACTGACTAAAGACATAGCCAGGAATGTAATGAACAGTACATATATCACAGATGGGCATTGCTTAGAAGAATAGACCACTTTGTACATATTACAGACTCTAAGACATAAATGAAAGGGAATACTCCATTTATATAGTACATACACATGGTCAGTTATATGAAGCCTAATTTAGAAGGAAACAAGTATAGTGTCACAGTGCCATTATATTGTATTGAGAGTAACGTAATGCAATGTTTATTGTGAACAACGAGTTTTTTATTTAAAGCAGCCAGGTCAGTTGCAGATGATTAAATTGAAAACTCAAGTGTTAACTGAATCTTTTAAATATAATTTCCAGAGTTCTCATATGTAAGAAAATTATGATTTTAAAGAATAAATTTAGTAGTTTGCTGTTGGAATTAGTGAAATATTATAATAATATTATATAGTAGTAATATATTATATATATATATATATATATATATTAATAAATATGAAGTTTATATTCTCATCTAATAAATGGCTCATTATAAATAGAGGGCGGTGGTTTCATAGGCTACGAAATGGCTGGTCTTGTTAAAGCAAAGAAATACGACTGGAAAGACAGCAACCTCGCCCTATTTGGATTTGATCTAGAGAGAAAAGTAAATACAATGTACTTCTTAGTTTATAATAGTCTTGGCAACCATTAATGCTAATTTTTCATCTAAACTATATAGATACATACATATATATATAATTATATATATATTATACAGGTGAAGAAAGCTGCTGCAAAAACAGAACAAGCTTGGAAAGAAGCTGGTAAAGTAGAGGGCCTACAGATATGGCGGATTGTTGACTTTAATGTAAGTTTTCTACAGTTTATCTTGTCATTTTATAATCAATATTCTTAGGTTACTTCTTGGCCAACAAACCAATATGGTCAATTTTACAATGGAGATTCCTACATTATCCTTAAGACTTACAAAGAAAAAGAATCTCAGGTATGTACTTTTTGTTGAAGTAATAATTATGTTGAATATAGTGACATGGCATGTGATGATTTTACATTAGGTCAACAAATTTTTCTTCACAGTATGTAGATAATCCTACTGTTACATACCAGTCTTAAATTTGAAGCTATTGTATGCTCAGTATCATATGAGCTAGTTGTTATATATATTTAATAGGAACTTCTTTATAATGTTCATTTCTGGATTGGTCAGTATACTACTGCTGATGAGTATGGTACTGCAGCTTATAAAACTGTTGAGTTGGATACTATGGTAATTATATCCAATATAATACATCATAGCATTTATACTGTCCATTATATTAGCTAAATGATGAACCTGTCCAATATCGTGAAGTGATGGGACATGAATCTGATCTCTTTAGGAGTTACTTCTCTGAGATCACCCTTCTGGAAAGAAAAAAGAGAAAAACAAGATATAAAAAATTGTCTTTATTCATTTTGTTAATAAACCCTATAGCGCCAATAGTGGTTTTTATCATGTTGAATCCAAAGAGTATAAACCACGCCTTCTTCATTACCATTTATTGAAGGTTAGAAGTTCATAAACAAAACACTTATTATGATGATATTTAGGAATCCATTGAAGTGTGGGAGCATACTTTGAGCAGGAATTCTCTTGACAATACTGATGTGTTTATCTTAGATTTGGGAGAGGAAGTCTATCAAGTTAATATATCTTTTGCATATGTTATATCATAGTGTCTTTATTAGTGGAATGGATCAGAAGCTGAGAAAATTGAACAATACAGGTTTGCATCAGAATATCTTACCAAAATCTGTGTAAATATAACTATTATTTTATAAAAAGTTCAATGATCATTGTCTCTTTAATTTAATTGTATTTGTGGCAAATGCAAAACTAAAGTCTTTGATATGTAGGTATATTTTAATTAAATTCTTGTGGTTTCAGCGTGAATTTAGTTGGTGATGATATAGAATGGAAAAAATTGGTTGACAAGTATCTTCCAGACATTCCAATTGAAGACGAGAAAGAGGTAAGTAACCTATTGTAGTCTCATAATATACCTTTTGTAGGACAAGGATGCTACTTTTAAACCTTCTCTTTTCAAGTACTGCTAATAAGTCATAAATTGTTAAGTCTGATAATTATGATTGTATAGGTTGAGTAATGAAAATGGTCCAGTGGAATTTGCCCCTGTTCCTCTTTTTTCTTGTTCTTCCTTTGATCCTAAGGATGGTACATAAAATGTCACTTATTGATTTAGTTTATATAAGTATAGTATGTAAGTCCCTTTTATTCATGTATATAAATTATATTCTGTTAACATTTATAGGACTATCTGAAAGGGAGCAAACATCCCTTTGTTCCAGTGTCGTGTGTGACTGATGGCAAGGAAACTAAGGCTTTTAATGTCATCTTTTAAGGTAAATTTAATGTATTACGTACTTGGTTTTTATCTGTTTTCTTTTAGGAAAAAATCTATTGGACTATAGTCTATAATACCTAATGTAGGCCCTTAAATTCATATTGTTTGTATGATTCAGTAGAGTTTTTACCTCTATCATTCAATGCTTTCAATTTTAGTAACATTACATCTTTAGGCTTAATGCAGTGTGTTTATCTCCTCAGACTATGCACCTGTGTACATTATTTCAATCATTATAACTTAGATAGCAATGTACTAAAAATTATTACTATCCCTTAAACCCTAAACTATAAATCCTAATTCATTCAAGTCTATTATAAACTGGTAATTTATCATGGTCTATCAGTCTGATTTAGTCTGTGAATTATGTTATAAATAGCATGCAGGTCCCACAGCAAGAGAGTCTTGTGGGACCTGTTTTGCTGGAAATGAGACAATTTCAGCCCCTCCCATAATATTATTGTGTAGAAATGATAACTTCACAAGCCACACCTATATGGTGTGAAAAGCAATGGTAAGTCAATAAAATATATACTTAGTACTAACACTATGCTAGGTGTCCAAGAACATATAAACATAATACATGAATAATATAACACTTAGCAGATACCATTCCCACAATTATCATCACATTTTAAAAATGGCACACCAAAGACCTTTTCTTTTGAAATCAAAGGATCTGGCTTGTGAGACACATTTTACTTTATTAATAACTATCAAAAATAATAATAACAATTTGAATAATTCATAACCATATTGTGACACTAAATAAATGTCTCAACTTTTGGCTCTGTAATTATATTTCTCAAGAGCAATGGCCCTTAATTAACTTCTGTGCAGTAACATTTCCAGTATGATCCACTAACATTCCAAGATAGGATGTAAGCTGACAGAGTAGTAGGTGTGGTTCATCAACTCCATGTAATACCTTATAATGAGAATAATGTCTATTGATTCTCAACAACAGGATGACTTACCATAATCTTGTCAGAGTCCATGACAGTATCCAGACGATGAGCAATAGTTAGTACAGTACAATGAGAGAACTGATCACGTATAACTTGTTGAATGATATTATCAGTTCTATATGATCAATATTACAATGACTATATACTATAGAACAGTTAACTCACTCTAAATCTACATTAGCAGTAGCTTCACTAATACTAAATAGAATTATTTTAAGAAGAGCTCTAGCAAGACTCTGACCCACACTAAAGTTACCACCTCCTTTAGTGACTGTGGCCTCTAATTGACCATCAATAATTTCTACTGTATTCTTCAGTCGAGCCTAATGTATACAATAAATACAATGGAACTGATATATAGATGACATACTTGTTCTAATGCTAGAAGCAAATTTTCAATATATATTATATGACAAGAGTGAACAAACATTTCTAAAATGTAGTTATACACATAACTTGTTTGCACATTGTTAATACTACTATATCTACATGCTTAACATATGAATGAATATCATACACTTGGACAATAATAATTGTGACCATAAATATGAAAACAGTATCAAATGAGCAAACAGATTTCGAATGAACACTTGCGAATAAATTATTGCTGTGCAGCCATCTTGAACAGGAATTTATTAAAATACTGCAAGTGACAAGCCCAATGATTGAAACTTATGAATACCAAATTACATTGATTTCTTGCTCAAGTTGGACACATAGCAACTATTTCTACACAAGCATTTGTTTGAAATTTGTTCAGATGTTAAGTATCATTTTCATATTTATATGGTTGCAATTATTTATTAAGGAAATATATTATTATAACTTACTTTCCACTAGTAGTCTCGTCTTTGACATTGTGACAAGTAAGGCTCCGTCCAACACTGATAACAACACAGGTACTGAATGAGAGTAGTATCATGACTATCACTACTATCAGCTCAAAAATTAAGAAACAGCTGATCCTAAATAAATGAAAAAAGTGTTCATCATTTAGTCATGAAGTAATATTGATTATGATTGTTTCCTTGTAACTTTTGTATCTGGTCATGAGTTATTCTACTGATCCAAGGAAGAAGGTCAAATACAACTTGTTCTTTAGAATTTTCTTTTGGTATGCTTATGTTCAATACATTATATATTTGTTCAGTGAGGATGTTCAACTATATCAATGAACTTATATAGACCTTCTAGTCTAGCTCAAGATACTTGTGATGTTTATTATTTGGATTGTCTTCTATGGCAACTTAGTTCACAGTAATAGACCAACTGTATTTTCTTTATAGCTGGTTAGAGCCATTATTCTGTATTGGTTGTCGACGTAGTCTACATCACTCTGATCTCTATACTCATCCTCCTGAAGCTGACTCTAAATATCTCCAAAACAAGTTCAAAAGGTATTGTACATACAGAGTTCATATTAAACTAAATATTGTAGATACTGGTCTTATGAATTACAAAGAAGACATAATGGACAGTCTCCAAGATTATGGCTTGTAATATTAAAATGTTTTTGGTGGAGACTTCTATTAATTCAAATATTAGCATTTGCTTTGGTAAGCAAATAATGTGCTCATTAATAAATTACATTAAAACAATAAATATATTTCTATTAAATTTTATAGGTAGCTATTTTTATTGCTCAATCAGAATTTGTTGGATTGCTAACAAATTATTTTACTATTGAGTCTCCATCATCAACTGAGACTACCACTGCATATTTGTTGGCCATGACTCTCTTTTTATTGTCTTTGACAACTGTGTTTGTCAGGTTTGTATTTTATGCTGGACGTAAATTAGGTGGATTAATTAGAATATTATTTACTAGTGTTATTTATGAGAAGGTAAGATGAGTCTATACCATATGGCTATTGTTGAGAACCACAATTGCTTATATATGTATACTCAACAGGTTTTAACATTAAGTCAAACTACACTAAGTCAATTGACAGTGGGTCATGTCATCAATTTAGCTTCTAATGATGTACATCGCTTTGATCATGTGAGCTAATTTAATTGAAAATATACTTCATTCACTTACTATAGGCAATCACTTATGTTCCCTTCTTTGCTGCTTTCCCTTGTCACTTAATTGTTATTACTTACCTGTTGTATACTAGAATACAATGGAGTACTGTAATAGCTATAGGAGCTATAGTGACAGTAATACCACTACAGTTTGGTGTAGCTGGTATATATACAAAAATAAGGTACTTGATTTATATTCAATTCTATAATATTACTAGGTCTTGTAGAACAAAAGCAGCCAAATTAACTGATAGGAGAGTAAAGGTGATGAATGAAGTGATCACTGGAATAAGAGTCATTAAAATGTATGCTTGGGAATATGCCTTTAGTCATGTTGTCTCAACTATTAGAAGGTCACTACTATATTGTTACTTGGTTCTATTATTTATCAGTTTTATAGGAAGGAGATATTAATTACTTTTTTGGGCACAGCCATTAAAGCTTTAGGATATGCTTATAATGTTTCCAGTCCTCCTATTACTATGTGTATAGTATTCTCAATGTATACTAGTTTTGGAGGAGAGCTCACTCCTGGAATAGTGTTAAGTGCACTTACTCATCTTTCATTTATACGTTATACTGCTGTTCCCTTTAATCTGGGATTATTACAATTATCTGAATCATATGTTGGATATAAAGGAATTAAGGTCAGTAGTATCTGTGTGTATTTTCCTTATCTTTTAATTCCCAATGTAGGATTTTCTTTTATTGCCTGAACTGTTTAGTCCTGAACTTCATAACAAGTCTGGTAATAATTTTACTATAAATTATTAATTTAACAGTTGAACATTTACATTAGAAAATACCAGTAGAAAAGATTGTTCCTACAGTAATACAAATTATATTGCTCTTCAACCACTAGTCTCCAGTACCAGTGATAAAGGTACTGGTATTTATGTACAAGATCTCACAGCTTCATGGTCTATGGATATTGAGAAACCAACATTAAAAAATATCTCCTTTAATGTTGACCAAGTAATCTACAATATAAAATATATCATTGCTATATTTACTATATATAGACTAAGTCTCTATTAGTTGTTGTAGGATTAGTTGGATCTGGAAAAGTAAAGACTAATAAATCAGATGTTATAATGTTTGATATCGTCAATGTATTCTGTAGTCTACTTTACTTCAATGTTTACTGAAGGAGTTACCACCATTGAATGGTAATGTAGAAGTGAGAGGATCAATAGCATATGCTAGTCAGGAATCATTTGTGTTCTCAAATACTCTGAGAGAGAATGCTCTGTTTGGTTTCCCTTATCAATTTGAATGGTATAACACTGTAATAGAGGCTTGTGCTCTAGACAAGGTTTGACTTATAAAATCACTTTATGTTGTACACATTATCATTGTAGGACATAGAACTTCTCCCTTATGGTGATCTGACACTAGTAGGGGAGAGAGGAGTAACTCTTAGTGGAGGACAGAAAGCCAGAGTTAATCTAGCAAGAGCAGTATATCATCAGGCTGATATATATCTCCTTGATGATCCACTTAGTGCTGTAGATACTGCAGTCAGTAGACATATCTTTGACAGGTATGTATATTATTAAGTAATTTATTATTATTATGTTATATTCATCATCAGGTGTATTAAAAATTTATTATCTGACAAAATTGTTGTATTAGTGACACATCAACTTCAATATCTTGAACAATGTGATAATGTATTGGGGCTTATGGAGGTAATAGAAAATTATTTTCCATATAATTTAACTTGTATTATAAACAAAATAGGGCTCTGTTACCATATATGGTAGTCCAACTAAAGTATTAAATGACAAAAGCGCATTGACTGGACTAGTTGACAAGAGTGCTCAAGAAGATGTAACTACTAATTGTAGTGACAGCAGTATTGCCATTGAACAAGGTACAGTGAATTGGGTTTTATCCTGTAGTAAAACAAGATGTTATAAACTCATACTATCATTATTACTTTTAATATGTTTAAGTTAATGCTGGACAATATCATATTCTCTGATTTACTTTTTTATAGGAGTTGAATTAAATACTGAGTTATCAACTCAACCAGCAGAATTAGCTAAACAGGTATTTGTAATTGAATACACTATTACTATATAAATAGTTACTTATGTAATGAGAAATCTCACTTTTCTTGACAGGATTGGATCAGGTAAATTTCTTACACATAATTGTTATAAAGAAAACCACACTGATAAATTGCAATTAATAATTCTTTATCAAATGTGTAAATTTTACTGAGAAAAGTTTTTCACATAATAGATACCTAACAAAATGTGCACTGTGTAAAATAACTAGGATATGGTCATATATATTACACTATTATACTTGTTAGGAAGATACTCCACTAAATGAAGAGCGTGCTCATGGTACAATATCAATGAAGACAAATTATCAATACTTCAAAGCTGGTGGAGGATATATATTTTCTCTTATTACTTTAATATTAGTAATATTAGCAGAGGTAAGTACTATAAATAAACTTAAGATATTGATTTTATAATATCACATTCGTAGGTGAATCTAGTTGTTGCAAACTGGTGGATTTCTGATTGGTTTGTACATTAATTTATTGTAATATTTTTTTATAACCATGTCTTATTTTTGTCATTATACAGGGCAGAGTGTACTGTGGATCCTAATAATGACTCTACCACATGTACATTCACTACTCATCAGAGAATTCAAGTCTATACTAGTCTCACTGCTAGTTTTGTAGTACTGTATTGTTTAAAATCAATTTTGTTGTGTGTACTTTTTTTAAGAGCATCACAAGTACTTCATAATAGAATGTTCAGTCATGTACTGAGAGCACCAGTTCACTTCTTTGATACTAATCCCATTGGTACTATAATTGTACAATAAGATCATTCATTATTAATCATCATAGGTCGTGTGTTAAATCGTTTTTCTAAGGACATTGGATTTATGGATGATCTATTAGCCCATCATTTCATTCGATTTTTAGCGGTACGGCTATCAAAAATATATTTTCATTACAACTTGTAACTGATAAACCTAATATTATAAGACATCTTCCATCTTTATTACAGGTAGTTTCAAGATGTATAGCTATTTTTCTGATTGCAGTTGTTGCTAATTATTATCTATTAGTTGCATTGGTTGTTGTGTTTGTATCTTTCTTAACTATAAGATGGTATTATCTAAAGACAGCAAGAGATGTTAAAAGATTAGAAGCTTTAGGTAACATATTATATATAATAATGATACATTGGTATCTTTCACTATATAGCTCGTAGTCCATTGTACTCTCATTTGTCAATAACTTTACAAGGACTAGCTACCATACGATCTTATTCCATGGAGACAATAGTAATGGAACAGTTTCATGATTACCAAAATAAACACTCACAGGCTTGGTACATATTTCTGACTACATCCAGGTATGTACCATATATGATGATAAATCAAATATTGACTTCATTAACTTGTAGATGGTTTCAATTACGTGTTGATCTATTAAGTGCTATTTATATCTCTGTTACTCAATTCACTTCTATACCCTTGGCTAAAAGTGAGAAAGATCCTCTTAATAAATGTATTTATATTTTATATCTAGGTCTTAACCCTGCACTTGTAGCTTTGTCATTGGCTTATGTTGCTACATTAACTGATATCATTGCATTCACTCTGAGACTAAGTACAGAAATTGAGAATTTGGTGAGCAGTGACTAGCTAACCTAACATTGACTTTCTCTTAGATGGTATCTCCTGAACGTGTTATAGCTTATGGGAAACTAGAGTCAGATTGTAATGAGTGATGTGTCATATCGTCACTCTACTGAAAGTTCTTTTGTTCTTCATAATATCTTTTGTGATATTAAGCCTAGAGAGAAAGTGAGACAAACTTCATTCATTGAAGTGAGAGAAAGACTATCCCTTCATTATAGATAGGTATTGTAGGTTGTACAGGTGCAGGGAAGTCATCTCTAGTAGCAGCATTATTTAGACTAGCTGAACCTCATGGTAGTATTATGATTGATGGAATAGAAGTTAGTCAGTTGGGTCTTCATGAACTTCGGAAAAATATTTCATGAACTTCGGAAAAATATTTCCATTATTCCACAAGTGAGATGTGTTATATAATTTGTTATCTTTAATGATGTAATCTGTACAGGATCCAGTGTTATTTGGTGGTACTGTACGATATAATCTTGACCCTTTTAAAGTGTATAATGATAGTAACATATGGACAGCATTAGAACAAGTATGTCATCTATATATCAGTTCCATTGTATTTATTGTATACATTAGGTTCAACTGAAGAATACAGTAGAAATTATTGATGGTCAATTAGAGGCCACAATCACTGAAGGAGGTGGTAACTTTAGTGTGGGTCAGAGACAACTTTTCTGTCTCGCTAGAGCACTTCATAGAAATAATTCTATTTTAGTATTAGATGAAGCTACTGCTAATGTAGATTTAGAGTGAGTTAACTGTTCTATAGTATATAGTCATTGTAATATTGATCATATAGAACTGATAATATCATTCAACAAGTTATACGTGATCAGTTCTCTCACTGTACTGTACTAACTATTGCTCAATTTGTAGAATATGATGAACCACACCTACTACTCTGTCAGCCTTCATCTTATCTTGGAATGTTAGTGGATCATACTGGAAATGTTACTGCACAGAAGTTAAGGGCTATTGCTCTTGAGAAATATAATTGTGTAGCCAGGAGATGAATAATTTAGACACAATCATGATTAATGTGAATTATTAATAATTATTTTATTTATTCAATCATTATATTGGTGGTTATTAAGAGATCATAAAACATAGTACATTGCAATTACTAGTCAGCACACGTTTTGAGGGCGTATTCCTTTAACTCCTATTGAGTAGATACAAAATGTTTCAAGAGGTTTTATAAATGTAGCTTAAGTATACCTGTCAATATTTGTATGCAATTATATACATTAGCTATATGATTTATTTATAGTGTATGCATTTGTGGCCATATATGCCTGAGCATATTTGTTTTAAGTGACTGTTCTTGTTTTAGAGTAGAGAATTATATCCAGTAATGGGTTAGCATAGTGCCAATGCTATTAGAATAACGAGTACTCCAGAAGCATGCAAGAAGAAAGATATTAAGGTCATGTGTAATTTTGCACTCTTCATAAACCTTCTTAGCTAAAACAAGTCAATGTAATTTATGAACGGTTACTTTAATGGTGCAAAAAACCTGTATGTATTCTTTATCTGTTGTTTTTGCAAAGGTCAAGACTAAGTGAACTTGTTTATCTCCTAGATGATATCAACTTAACAAGATCATTGAATCTGTATTGACACTATGCCAAGAGAAATCACTTGGAACACAATAATTATAACAATGTTTACTTTATAATTGATGTACTGCATAAACAAGATTCTTTGCACTTTTATATAATAATAATAATAAAAATCACAAAACGAATTTGTATGAATATTGATAACATCAATTTAACCTTCCCATGTTGTAGAGATAATTATGGTTGCAGTGTGCACTATATGTTTACTTAAAATAGTAACACACAGTCACTAGTTACTAACATAAGGCTAGGATGGTTTAGTGTTTAGGGAAAAGATAATATAATTCATTGATCTATTGACACATACTTCGTTGATGACATAATTTAGTGATTATTTTACTAATCTCCATTGTTCATTGAATACAATAAAAGTTATAACTTTAAGTCAATGAAATATTAACAAACATTCCTCATGTCTAGATGTTAGTCACCACATCATCCAAATTGTACTACATAAGTAAATTATTCCTAACTAAGAATGAAGAATGAAGAACTGTTGATTGGTTCCCTCCTACCACTAGTACAAGAGACATTATCACATGAAGAACTAAGAATTTCATTTGTTCCATTATTAAATAGCTAGTCTAGACTAGTTAATAGCAGAATGAAGGAAATCATTAGACAAATTATAAATAGAGAAAATTCAAGAATATATTATATGCATGTATTATAGCATGTTTTCTAGATAATAAAGTGCATCATGTAAACAGTTCCTAGAACAAATTAATAGATAATAATATACATTAGTGACATTAAAGCTGAAAAATAGGGATACAAGAACATTTTCTATTATTGGATGGAAGGTATTCTTATAAGTAGAATGTTATATCTATAGATCAACCTAATATTGAAGATAAAACATGCTAATTAGTATGTCTAGTCCATGTACATATAGTGTACATTTGGTGTTCCAAAAATCTGTGTAAGTATAGCTATAAAGTTCATGCAGTGATCACTGTCTCTTTAATTTAATTGTATTAGGAGAGTCGTGGCAAATGCAAAACTAAAGTCTTTGGTATGTAGGTGTATTTTAATTAAATTCTGAATAATAATTACAATTATAATTTAAATAATTGCAATCTACTATGTTTTATGATCTCTTAATAACCACCAATATAATTATTGAATAAATAAAATAATTATTAATAATTCAAATTATCATGATTGTGTCCAAATGATTCATCTCCTGGCTCAACAATGATATTTCTCAAGAGAAATGGTCCTTAACTTCTGTGCAGTAAACATTTCCAGTATGATCCACTAACATTCTAAGATAGGATGAAGGCTGACAGAGTAGTAGGTGTGGTTCATCATATTCTACAACTTCTCCTCCATGTAATACCTTATAATGAGAATAATATCTATTGATTCTCAACAACATGATGATTTACCATAATCTTGTCAGAGTCCATGACAGTATCCAGACGATGAGCAATAGTTAGTACAGTACAGTGAGAGAACTGATCACGTATAACTTGTTGAATGATATCATCAGTTCTATATGATCAATATTACAATGACTATATACTATAGAACAGTTAACTCACTCTAAATCTACATTAGCAGTAGCTTCATCTAATACTATAATAGAATTATTTCTAAGAAGAGCTCTAGCAAGACAGAACAGTTGTCTCTGACCCACACTAAAGTTACCACCTCCTTCAGTGATTGTGGCCTCTAATTGACCATCAATAATTTCTACTGTATTCTTCAGTTGAACCTAATGTATACAATAAATACAATGGAACTGATATATAGATGACATACTTGTTCTAATGCTGTCCATATGTCACTATCATTATACACTTTAAAAGGGTCAAGATTATATCGTACAGTACCACCAAATAACACTGGATCCTGTACAGGTCACATCATCAAAGATAACAAATTATATAACACATCTCACTTGTGGTTATACACATAACTTGTTTGCACCTTGTTAATACTCCAGGAAATTACATCTACATGCTTAATATATGAATGCACTTGGACAATAATAATTGTGACCATAAATATGAAAACAATACCTAATATGCAAACAGATTTCGACGAACACTTGCGAATAAATTATTGCTGTGCAGCCATCTTGAACAGGAATTTATTAAAATACTGCATGTGACAAGCCCAATGATTGAGCCTTATGAATACCAAATTACATTGATTTCTTGCTCAAGATGGACACATAGCAACTATTTCTACACAAGCATTTGTTTGAAATTCGTTCGGATGTTAAGTATCATTTTCATATTTATGGTCGCAATTATTTATTAAGGAAATATATTATTATAACTTACTTTCCACTAGTAGTCTCGTCTTTGACATTCAATTATTAATATAATATACTTTCCTTCTATAGTATCAGTACTGAAACTCTAAACTATGTATAGTACTTTTTTGTTCAAGTTTTAACTTAGCCCTAACTCTAACAAGTTAACAATATACTTTAAGTTATAAGGGACATGCTTTATAGTCACTGTTCTGACAATATGTACCATACATAGAAAACATAGAGACATATCGGCCTAGCAATAAAATGTAAAGTTAACAGCCACATCAAATTTCTTTATCGAGTATCACACACTTACATGCTCCATCCTCCACATATCTTGATGATCATAACAGCAATAGATACAAGAGCATAAATGGCTATAACAACTTCTCCTCCAATAGCTAAACAACAGGTGCCGTCACCTCCCAATTTAGTAGTGGAATCTGCATCAAGTATGCACGTGCCAGATGTGGCTTGACCTTGAATTTTTCTGTAGTTATTAGAGAATGCGCTAAAAAGAGACCAAGGACACAACAAACAGCACAAAGAAGACTAGAGCTAGTAGGACATTAAAGAAACGGGAGGTAACTCGTTTTGGCTTTTTAGGTTTCTTTACTTCCTTTCTTATACCACCATCATCTGAGTCTGATACTGGCGAACTTAAAGTCTCATTTTCTTCATCACTTTCTCCCATGATCACGGAAAAGTCTTTTTTCCTTTTAAAGTCTAACGTGTACGTAAAGGTTGGAATCAGTTTTTTAGTATAGACTATGTGACGTCATGTAGTGTGCACTGACCGCGCCGGTACCGGTCTTAGCCCCTCCTTCAAAGTTATGATTGTTTCCTTGTAACTCTTTGTATCTGGTCATGAGTTATTCTACTGATCCAAGAAAGAAGGTCAAATACAACTTGTTCTTTAGAATTTTCTTTTGGTATGCTTATATTCAATACATTATATATTTGTTCAGTGAGGATGTTCAACTATATCAATGAACTTATATAGACCTTCTAGTCTAGCTCAAGATACTTGTGATGTTTATTATTTGGATTGTCTTCTATGGCAACTTAGTTCACAGTAATAGACCAGCTGTATTTTCTTTATAGTTGGTTAGAGCCATTATTCTGTATTGGTTGTCGACGTAGTCTACATCACTCTGATCTCTATACTCATCCTCCTGAAGCTGACTCTAGATATCTCCAAAACAAGTTCAAAAGGTATTGTATATACAGTGTTCATATTAAATTATATTGTCATTAGATACTGGTCTTATGAATTACAAAGAAGACATAATGGACAGTCTCCAAGATTATGGCTTGTAATATTGAAATGTTTTTGGTGGAGACTTCTATTAATTCAAATATTAACGTTTGCTTTGGTAAGCCTATGCCTTTAATGTGCTCATTAATAAATTACATTAAAACAATAAATATATTTCTATTAAATCTTATAGGTAGCTATTTTTATTGCTCAAGGAGAAGTTCTTGGATTGCTAACAAATTATTTTACTATTGAGTCTCCATCATCAACTGAGACTACCACTGCATATTTGTTGGCCATGACTCTCTCTTTATTGTCTTTGACAACTATGTTTGTCAGCTTTGTATTTTATGCTGGACGTAAATTAGGTGGATTAATTAGAATATTATTTACTAGTGTTATTTATGAGAAGGTAAGATGAGTCTATACCATATGGCTATTGTTGAGAACCACAATTGCTTTTATATATATATATATATATATATACTCAACAGGTTTTAACATTAAGTCAAACTACACTAAGTCAATTGACAGTGGGTCATGTCATCAATTTAGCTTCTAATGATGTACATCGCTTTGATCATGTGAGCTAATTTAATTGAAAATATACTTCATTCACTTACTATAGGCAATCACTTATGTTCCCTTCTTTGCTGCTTTCCCTTGTCACTTAATTGTTATTACTTACCTGTTGTATACTAGTCTACAATGGAGTACTGTAATAGCTATAGGAGCTATAGTGACAGTAATACCACTACAGTTTGGTGTAGCTGGTATATATACAAAAATAAGGTACTTGATTTATATTCAATTCTATAATATTACTAGGTCTTGTAGAACAAAAGCAGCCAAATTAACTGATAGGAGAGTAAAGGTGATGAATGAAGTGATCACTGGAATAAGAGTCATCAAAATGTATGCTTGGGAATATGCCTTTAGTCAAGTTGTCTCAACTATTAGAAGGTCACTACTATATTGTTACTTGGTTCTATTATTTATCAGTTTTATAGGAAGGAGATATTAATTACTTTTTTGGGCACAGCCATTAAAGCTTTAGGATATGCTTATAATGTTTCCAGTCCTCCTATTGCTATGTGTATAGTATTCTCAATGTATACTAGTTTTGGAGGAGAGCTCACTCCTGGAATAGTGTTAAGTGCACTTACTCATCTTTCATTTATACGTTATACTGCTGTTCACTTTAATCTGGGATTATTACAATTATCTGAATCATATGTTGGATATAAAAGAATTAAGGTCAGTAGTATCTGTGTGTATTTTCCTTATCTTTTAATTCCCAATGTAGGATTTTCTTTTATTGCCTGAACTGTTTAGTCCTGAACTTCATAACAAGTCTGGTAATAATTTTACTATAAATTATTAATTTAACAGTTGAACATTTACATTAGAAAATATCAGTAGAAAAGATTGTTCCTACAGTAATACAAATTATATTGCACTTCAACCACTAGTCTCCAGTACCAGTGATAAAGGTACTGGAATTTATGTACAAGATCTCACAGCTTCATGGTCTATGGATATTGAGAAACCAACATTAACAAATATCTCCTTTAATGTTGACCAAGTAATCTACAATATAAAATATATCATTGCTATATTTACTATATATAGACTAAGTCTCTATTAGTTGTTGTAGGATCAGTTGGATCTGGAAAAGTAAAGACTAATAAATCAGATGTTATAATGTTTGATATTGTCAATGTATTCTGTAGTCCACTTTACTTCAATGTTTACTGAAGGAGTTACCACCATTGAATGGTAATGTAGAAGTGAGAGGATCAATAGCATATGCTAGTCAGGAATCATTTGTGTTCTCAAATACTCTGAGAGAAAATGTTCTATTTGGTTTCCCTTATCAATTTGAATGGTATAACACAGTAATAGAGGCTTGTGCTCTAGACAAGGTTTGACTTATAAAATCACTTTATGTTGTACACATTATCATTGTAGGACATAGAACTCCTCCCTTATGGTGATCTGACACTAGTAGGGGAGAGAGGAGTAACTCTTAGTGGAGGACAGAAAGCCAGAGTGAATCTAGCAAGAGCAGTATATCGTCAGGCTGATATATATCTCCTTGATGATCCACTTAGTGCTGTAGATACTGCAGTCAGTAGACATATCTTTGACAGGTATGTATATTATTAAGTAATTTATTATTATTATTATTATAATGTTATATTCAGGTGTATTAAAGATGTATTATCTGACAAAATTGTTGTATTAGTGACACATCAACTTCAATATCTTGAACAATGTGACAATGTACTTGGGCTTATGGAGGTAATAAAAAATTATTTTCCATATAATCTAGCTTGTATTATAAACAAAATAGGGCTCTGTTACCATATATGGCAGTCCAACTAAAATATTAGATGACAAAAGTGCATTGACTGGACTAGTTGACAAGAGTCTTCAAGAAGATGTAACTACTAATTGTAGTGACAGCAGTATTGCCATTGAACAAGGTACAGTGAATTGGGTTTTATCCTGTAGTAAAACAAGATGTTATAAACTCATATAATCATTATTACTTTTAATATGTTTAAGTTAATGCTGGACAATATCATATTCTATCATTATAGGAGTTGGATTAATTACTGAGTTATCAACTCAACCAGCAGAATTACCTAAACAGGTATTTGTAATTGAATACACTGTTACTATATAAATAGTTACTTACGTAAAGTCACTTTTCTTGACAAGATTGGATCAGCTAAATTTGTTACACATAATTGTTATAAAGAAAATCACAATGATGTATTGCAATTAATAATTCTTTATCAAATGTGTAAATTTTACTGAGAAAAGTTTTTCACACAATAGTAGCCTAACAAAATGTGCACTGTGTAAAATAACTAGGATATGGTCATATATATTGCACTATTATACTTGTTAGGAAGATACTCCACTAAATGAAGAGCGTGCTCATGGTACAATATCAATGAAGACATATTATCAATACTTCAAAGCTGGTGGAGGATATATATTTACTCTTATTACTTTAATATTAGTAATATTAGCAGAGGTATGTACTATAAATAAACTTAAGATATTGATTTTATAATATCATATTCGTAGGTGAATCTAGTTGTTGCAGACTGGTGGATTTCTGATTGGTTTGTACATTAATTTATTGTAATATTTTTTTATAACCATGTCTTATTTTTGTCATTATACAGGGCAGAGTGTACTGTGGATCCTAATAATGACTCTACCACATGTACATTCACTACTCATCAGAGAATTCAAGTCTATACTAGTCTCACTGCTAGTTTTGTAGTACTGTATTGTTTAAAATCAATTTTGTTGTGTGTACTTTTTTTAAGAGCATCACAAGTACTTCATAATAGAATGTTCAGTCATGTACTGAGAGCACCAGTTCACTTCTTTGATACTAATCCCATCGGTATTCTAATTGTATAATAAGATCATTTATTATTAATCATAATAGGTCGTGTGTTAAATCGTTTTTCTAAGGACATTGGATTTATGGATGATCTATTAGCTCATCATTTCATTCGATTTTTAGCGGTATGGCTATCAAAAATATATCTTCATTACAACTTGTAACTGATAAACCTACTATTATAAGACATCTCCTATCTTATTATAGTTACTTTCAAGATGTATAGCTATTTTTCTGATTGCAGTTGTTGCTAATTACTATCTATTAGTTGCATTGGTTGTTGTGTTTGTATCTTTCTTAACTATAAGATGGTATTACCTCAAGACAGCAAGAGATGTCAAAAGATTAGAAGCTTTAGGTAACATATTATATATAATAATGATACATTGGTATCTTTCACTATATAGCTCGTAGTCCATTGTACTCTCATTTGTCAATAACTTTACAAGGACTAGCTACCATACGATCTTATTCTATGGAGACAATAGTAATGGAACAGTTTCATGATTACCAAAATAAACACTCACAGGCTTGGTACATATTTCTGACTACATCCAGGTATGTACCATATATGATGATAAATGAAACATTGACTTCATTAACTTGTAGATGGTTTCAATTACGTGTTGATCTATTAAGTGTTCTTTATATCTCTGTTACTCAATTCACTTCTATACCCTTGGCTAAAAGTGGGAAAGGTCCTCTTAATAAATGTATTTATATTTTATATCTAGGTCTTAACCCTGCACTTGTAGCTTTGTCATTGGCTTATGTTGTTGCATTAACAGATTTGTTTTCATACACACTCAGGCTAAGTACAGAAATTGAGAATTTGGTGAGTAGTGACTAGCTAACCTAACATTGACTTTCTCTTAGATGGTATCTCCTGAACGTGTTATAGCTTATGGGAAACTAGAGTCAGAAGCATCTCTAGAAACACATCCTCCTACCTCTCAACCTCCACCAGAGTGGCCTGATAAAGGTCATATTGTAATGAGTCATATCTCATATCGTCACTCTACTGACAGTCCTGTCGTTCTTCATGATATCTCTTTTGATATTAAACCTAACGAGAAAGTAAGACAAACTTCATTCATTGAAGTGAGAGAAAGACTATCCCTTTATTACAGATAGGTATTGTGGGTCGTACTGGTGCAGGGAAGTCATCTCTAGTAGCAACATTATTTAGACTAGCTGAACCTCATGGTAGTATTATCATTGATGGAATAGAAATTAGTCAGTTGGGTCTTCATGATCTTCGGAAAAATATTTCCATTATTCCACAAGTGAGATGTGTTATATAATTTGTTGATGATGTGATCTTTACAGGATCCAGTGTTATTTGGTGGTACTGTACGATATAATCTTGACCCTTTTAAAGTGTATAATGATAGTGACATATGGACAGCATTAGAACAAGTATGTCGTCTATATATCAGTTCCATTGTATATATTGTATACATTAGGTTCAACTGAAGAATGCAGTGGAAATTATTGATGGTCAATTAGAGGCCACAGTCACTGAAGGAGGTGGTAACTTTAGTGTGGGTCAGAGACAACTTTTCTGTCTTGCTAGAGCTCTTCTTAGAAATAATTCTATTATAGTATTAGATGAAGCTACTGCTAATGTAGATTTAGAGTGAGTTAACTGTTCTATAGTATATAGTCATTGTAATATTGATCATGTAGAACTGATGATATCATTCAACAAGTTATACGTGATCAGTTCTCTCACTGTACTGTACTAACTATTGCTCATCGTCTGGATACTGTCATGGACTCTGACAAGATTATGGTAAATCATCATGTTGTTGAGAATCAATAGACATTATTCTCATTATAAGGTATTACATGGAGGAGAAGTTGTAGAATATGATGAACCACACCTACTACTTTGTCAGCCTACATCCTATCTTGGAATGTTAGTTGATCATACTGGAACTTTTACTGCACAGAAGTTAAGGGCCGTTGCTCTTGAGAAATTTAATTGTAGAACTAGGAGATGAATAATTTAGACACAATCATGATAATGTGAATTATTAATAATTATTTTATTTATGCATATAATTAATATTTATAGTTATTGGTAGTTATTAAGAGATCATAAAACATAGTACATTGCAATTATTAAATTTTAGTTATAATTATAAATGATAACTATTATTCAGTTAGCGCACGTTTTGAGGGTGTATTCTTTAACTTAGGCACAAATGTCTCAAGAGGGTTTTGTAGATAAGTAGGCCTGTCAATATTTTGGTTGATGCATGCAATTATTCATATATTAATTATATAATGCATTTAGTAATGCATTTGTGTCTTATAAAGTTGGTATTTACTGATGTGGATATATATGCCTGAGCATGTCTGTTTTAACTGACTGGTTCTTATTTTAGAGTAGAGAATTACATCCAGTAATGGGTTAGCATAGTGCCAATGCTATTTGAATGATGAGTACTTCAGAAACATAACAAGAAGAAAGATATTAAGGTCTTGTGTAATTTTGCAGTCCTCATAAGCTTTCTTAGCTAAAACAAGCCAATGTAATTTATGAAGAATTATTATTGTTACTTTAATGCTGCAAAAAACCTGTATTAGGACATAGCAGACAGGAGAATTACATTAGGAGACAAAGCTATATATTAAAACAAGTGGACAGTAGGGGTACACTATACTAGTCAATAGGAAGGACACATACAATGGATAGGACACTTACATTAGGTGACAGGGAAGAGGAGTAAATAAACATGTAGAACATTGATCACTGACAAGGTATTAAATTCAATATTTGGCAGCAAGAGCTGGCTCCTTGTGCAATGTAACTGACTAAAGACATAGCCAGGAAGGGAATGTAATGAGCAGTCCACATATCACAAATGGGCATTGCTTAGAAGAATAGGCCACTTAGTATATATTACAGACTCTAAGACATAAATGAAAGTGGATACTCCATTTATATAGTATATACACCTGGTCAGTTATATGAAGCCTAATTCAGAAGGAAACAAGTATGGTATCGCAGTGACAATATATATTGTATTGAGAGTAATTTAATGTAATTTTATTATGATTTTTTTTTTAAGGCAGCCAGGTCAGTTACAGATGATTAAATTGAAAACTCAAGTGTTTAACTGAATCTTTTAAATATAATTACCAGAGATCTGGTATGTAAGAAAATTAGGATTTTAAAGAATAAAATTTAGTAGTTTGCTGTTGGAATTAGTGAAATATTATGATAATATTATATAGTAGTAATATATATATTATATAAATATATACATATACATACATTACTACTTAAACAGAATAGCTTAGCAATAGTAATTAATAAATATGAACTACAGGAAGTTCATCTAATAATGGCTTATTATAAATAGAGGGCGGTGGTTTCATAGGCTATCATTTATACGAAATGGCTGGTCTTGTTAAAGCAAAGAAATACGACTGGAAAGACAGCAACCTCGCTTTATTTGGATCTGATCTAGAGAGAAAGGTAAATAGAATCTACTTCTTATATAATATAGTCTTGTCAACTATTAATGCTAATTTTTCATCTAAACTATATAGATACATACATATATATATAATTATATATATTATACAGGTGAAGGAAGCTGCTGCAAAAACAGAACAAGCTTGGAAAGAAGCTGGTAAAGTGGAAGGCGTACAGATATGGCGGATTGTTGACTTTAATGTAAGTTTTCTACAGTTTATCTTGTCATTTTATAATCAATATTCAATTTAAAGGTTACTTCTTGGCCAACAAACCAATATGGTCAATTTTACAATGGAGATTCCTACATTATCCTTAAGACTTACAAAGAAAAAGAGTCTCAGGTATGTACTTTATTGAACTAATAAACTTTATGTTGAATATAGTGACATGGCATGTGATGATTTTACATTAGGTCAACAAATCTTTCTTCACAGTATGTAGATAATCCTACTGTTACATACCAGTCTTAAATTTGAAGCTATTGTATGCTCAGTATCATATGAGCTAGTTGTTATATTTTAATAGGAACTTCTTTATAATGTTCATTTCTGGATTGGTCAGTACACTACTGCTGATGAGTATGGTACTGCAGCTTATAAAACTGTTGAGTTGGATACTATGGTAATTATATCCAATATAATACATCATAGCATTTATACTGTCCATTATATTAGCTAAATGATAAACCTGTTCAATATCGTGAAGTGATGGGACATGAATCTGATCTCTTTAGGAGTTACTTCTCTGAGATCACCCTTCTGGAAGGAGGGTAAAGAAAAACAAGACATAAACAATTGTCTTTATTAATTTTGTTAATAAACCCTATAGCGCCAATAGTGGTTTTTATCATGTTGAATCCAAAGAGTATAAACCACGCCTTCTTCATTACCATTTATTGAAGGTTAGAAGTTCATAAACAAAACACTTATTATGATGATATTTAGGAATCCATTGAAGTGCGAGAGCGTACTTTGAGCAGGAATTCTCTTGACAATACTGATGTGTTTATCTTAGATTTGGGAGAGGAAGTCTATCAAGTTAATATATCTTTTGCATATGTTTATACTGTAGTGTCTTTATTAGTGGAATGGATCAGAAGCTGAGAAAATTGAACAATACAGGGTTGCATCAGAATATCTTACCAAAATCTGTGTAAGTATAACTATTATTTTATAAAGTTCAGTGATCATTGTCTCTTTAATTGTATTAGGAGAGTCGTGGCAAATGCAAAACTAAAGTCTTTGGTATGTAGGTGTATTTTAATTAAATTCTTGTGGTTTCAGTGTTGAATTTAGTTGGTGACGATATAGAATGGAAAAAATTGGTTGACAAGTATCTTCCAGACATTCCTATTGAAGATGAGAAAGAGGTAAGTAACCTATTGTGGTCTCATAATATACCTTTCATAGGACAAGGATGCTACTTTTAAACCTTCTCTTTTCAAGTACTGCTAATAAGTCATAAATTGTTAAGTCTGATAATTATGATTGTATAGGTTGAGTAATGAAAAGGGTCCAATGGATTTTGCTCCTGTTCCTGTTTTTTCTCGTTCTTCCTTGGATCCTAAAGATGGTACATATAATGTCAGTTATTGATTTAGTTGATGTGAGTATAGTTTTTATTGCTGACACTGGCAAAGAGTGCTTTGTCTGGATTGGAAAAGAAGCCAGCCAAACTGAAAGGCGCCAAGCCATGAGTTATGCTCATGTAAGTCCCTTTTATTCATGCATATAAATTATATTCTGTTAACATTTATAGGACTATCTGAAAGGGACCAAACATCCCTTTGTTCCAGTGTCGCGTGTGACTGATGGCAAGGAAACTAAGGCTTTTAATGCCATCTTTTAAGGTAAATTTAATGCATTATGTACTTGGTGTTTATCTGTTTTCTTTTAGGAACAAAATTTATTGGACTATAACACTTAATGGTGGCCCCTTAAATTCATAGTGTTTGTATGATTCAGTAGAGTTTTTACCTTTATCATTCAATGCTTTCAATTTTAGTAACATTATGTCTTTAGGCTTAATGCAGTGTGTTTATCTCCTCAGACTATGCACCTGTGTACATTATTTCAATCATTATAACTTAGATAGCAATGTACTAAAAATTATTACTATCCCTTAAACCCTAAACTATAAATCCTAATTCATTCAAGTCTATTATAAACTGGTAATTTATCATGGTCTATCAGTCTGATTTGGTCTGTGAATTCCTTGTCAATTATGTTATAAATAGTATGCTATGAGTAACAGCAAGAGAGTCTTGTGTGACCTGAATAACTGGAAATGAGACAATTTCAGTTCCTCCCATAATATTAACATAACATTATAGTGTGGAGATGATAACTTCACAAGCCACACCTATATGGTGTGAAAAGCAATAGTAAGTCAATAAAATATATACTAACACTATGCTAGGTGTCCAAGAACATATTATAAACATAATACATGAATAATATAACACTTAGCAGATACCATTCCCACAATTATCATGACATTTTAAAAATGGCACAAAAATGGTAAAAATGGTACCACCAAATAACACAGGATCCTGTACAGATCACATCATCAAAGATAACAAATTATATAAAACATCTCACTTGTGGTATAATGGAAATATTTTCCAAAGGTCATGAAGACCCAACTGACTGACTTCTATTCCATCAATGATAATACTACCATGAGGTTCAGCTAGTCTAAATAATGCTGCTACTAGAGATGACTTCCCTGCACCAGTACGACCCACAATACCTATCTGTAATAAAGGGATAGTCTTTCTCTCACTTCAATGAATGAAGTTTGTCTTACTTTTTCTCTAGGCTTAATATCACAAGAGATATCATGAAGAACAAAAAAACTGTCAGTAGAGTGACGATATGAGACATGACTCATTACAATATGACCTTTATCAGGCCACTCTGGTGGAGGTTGAGAGGTAGGAGGATGTGTTTCTAAAGATGCTTCTGACTCTAGTTTCCCATAAGCTATAACACGTTCAGGAGATACCATCTATAGTAAAACATCAAACTAAGATGCAAATATAATTTTGAACTCACTAAACTTTCTATCTCACTGCTCAGTCTAAGAGTGTATGCAAACCAATGAAAGTGAAACAAGTGCTGGATCAAGAGTTGTATAAGGTACTATATAATTACAAGCAATACAAACTAATTCCTACATCTAGCTAATGGTACTGAGGATAGTGTAGTGACAATAATGAAGAGCAAAGACAAGAAATCAACACGTAATGAAAACCATCTACATGTTAATGAAGTCAATGTTTGATTTATCATCATATATAATGTATACCTGGTTGCAGTCAGAAATATGTACCAAGCCTGTGAGTGTTTATTTTGGTAATCATGAAACTGTTTCATTACTATTGTCTCCATGGAATAAGATCGTATGGTAGCTAGTCCTTGTAAAGTTATTGACAAATGAGAGTACAATGGACTACGAGCTATATAGTTAAAGATACCAATGTATCATTATTATATATAATATGTTACCTAAAGCTTCTAATCTTTTGACATTTCTTGCTGTCTTGAGGTAGTACCATCTTAAAATTAGAAATACTCCACATAAAATGCATAGTAATGGTAATAGATAGTAGTTAGCTACAACTGCTGTGATGAAGAATGCTGAACAATAGACAATAAGCTGTGAAAAAGAATGAAATGTTATATGATATGAACATTATCATACTCTGGCATAGCGAAGGAAAAAGAAAGCTAACATATTATCTATAAATGCAACATCTTTAGACAAATGATTTAAAACACGACCTATATACAAGGTGGTAATAATAATAAAACACACTATCAAAAACCTATGGGATTAGTGTCAAAGAAGTAACTTGGTGCTCTTATAATACACTTGAACATTTTGTTATGAAGTACTTGTGATGCTCTCATAAAAAGAGCAGCCAAACATATATATTTTATTGTAGATAAGACTATCACTCCAGTAGTAAGACTGGCATAGACTTGAATTCTTCTAATTGTGGTAAGAGTACACTTAGAGTCATTAAGATAAGGACTAGCAGAACAGTCTGCCTTGTATTAAGAGTGGACTATTTCATGTGTGTTAAAAATTTCTCATACTCACCAGTTGGAAATCCACCAATCTGTCATCACTATAACAACCTAGAAATATATAAATCTACATTACAGTAATCTGATTCTTAACCTCTGTTAATATTAGTAATAATAGAGTAATAACAGTAAATATATATCCTCCACCAGCTTTGAAGTATTGGTAATATGTCTTTATTGATATTGTACCATGAGCACGCTCTTCTTCTGGTAGAGTGTCAGCAAAGATATTCTAATATTTTTAAATAATAAACACATGCAGTGAAGCATTTAGCATTATTACTTTGGGGATATATGTAGCATCATCAACTACTGACTCATCAACAACTGTACATCCTTATATAAAGCAACATATTGCTGGTACAGTTTACTATGCTAGAGTATAACCTTGTTCAAATCCATGCTCTACAAAATCCTATGATTCATTTTGATCAACAAGGTTTGTTAAGTCATTCTCAGTATCTTCTAATATTTTATTTGGAATATCATATAAGGTCACAGAACACTATTAAACAGCTAATTATTAGGACAGACTTTTAGACATGGAATTATACCTCTACAAGCCCAAGTACATTGTCACATTGTTTAAGATATTGAAGTTGATGTGACACTAATACAACAATTTTGTCAGATAATAAATCTTTAATACACCTGAATATAACATAATAATAATAAATTATTTAATAATATACATACCTGTCAAAGATATGTCTACTGACTGCAATATCTACAGCACTAAGTGGATCATCAAGGAGATATATATCAGCCTGACGATATACTGCTCTTGCTAGATTCACTCTGGCTTTCTGTCCTCCACTAAGAGTTACTCCTCTTTCCCCTACTAGTGTCAAATCACCATAAGGGAGGAGTTCTATGTCCTACAATAACAGTATATAGAATCTAAAGTGACTTTATAAGTCAAACCTTGTCTAGAGCACAAGCCTCTATTACTGTGTTATACCATTCAAATTGATAAGGGAAACCAAATAGAACATTTTCTCTCAGAGTATTTGAGAACACAAATGATTCCTGACTAGCATATCCTATTGATCCTCTCACTTCTACATTACCATTCAATGGTGGTAACTCCTTCAGTAAACATTGAAGTAAAGTGGACTACAGAATACATTGACAATATCAAACATTATAACATCTACTTTATTAGTCTTTACTTTTCCAGATCCAACTGATCCTACAACAACTAACAGAGACTTGGTCTATATATAGTAAATATATCAATAATATATTGTATATTGTAGATTACTTGGTCAACATTAAAGGAAATATTTTTTAATGTTGGTTTCTCAGTATCCATAGACCATGAAGCTGTGAGATCTTGTACATAAATACCAGTATCTTTATCACTGGTACTGGAGACTAGTGGTTGAAAAACACTTCCAGTTTCACGAATAGAGCTTGTCTCCTTTACATTGATATCTGAAAATAATAATAAGTAAATGAATACAGACCTTGTAAATACTACTACATACTTGAAGGAGTAATACTGAAGAGATCTGGTAATAACAATAATTCCTATAGTAATAATGATATTAACAATACTATAATTATGCACTAGATGTCTTTATTATAATACCTTAATTCTTTTAAATCCAACATGAGCATCAGATATATACACAAATGCAAGTATAAACTGTAATGTCACATATCGTAAGAAAACAATATGTGAAAGTGTACTGAACACTTTTTGAGGAGTTAATTCTCCTCCTGTATTAGTATAGACAGAAAATACTACACACATAATGATTGTATTGCTAATAATAGAGTAGCAATATGATAAAACTTTTAATGAGAGACTACAAAAAGTGACCAATATTTCTTTCCTAAGTAGGCTTTTAAAGGAGACATTAATTTATTAACACACTAACCTTCTCACAGCTGTAACAACATGACTAAAGGCATATTCCCAAGCATACATTTTGATGACTCTTATTCCAGTGATGATTTCATTCATCACCTTTACTCTCCTATCAGTTAATTTGGCTGCTTTTGTCCTAAAGAAAGTATTGGTAATAACCATTATATAAAATACTTTCAAACCTTCTAAACATTAGGTAATTATTCACAGTCATATTCATTCAGTGCTAAGTTACATCTAAATACTAGAAATGTAATATCAACATTAAATAATAGAAACAATTGTACTATTCCTAGTATAATCTTTTATCCAAACATGGACTATTATCATGTAATAACAATATATATTAATATGTTATTTTAACAACTAATTTGTACTTTATATGGGCAGATTACTATGAAATCTAAAATTTCTGTGAATAAATCAAATATGAATATGTAAAAGTTGGACTATAGTAATGTAACAACAATACATATAATATATTGTTGTTTTTCCCCATAATTTTTACCTCAATTTATTATAGCCAAATGCTACAGTGACTTGCAGAGGTATTAAAGTCAACATTAGTCCTGTTGCTAACACAACATTCCATTGTATCTCTCTATATAATAGATACTATAGAGCGTATAGGTAGAATTGGAACAAAGGAAAATATACCATAACCTAGACAAAACGCAGAGCAAACCAATGACAAATAGATATTTAAAGTCATCTTAGGACACTTCTTATAGGAAAAGATACTATTAAAATTAGGACAGAAAAACCAGTAAATAATATCTTTACAATAATAATGGACAAACACTAGATTTTTAAGAGTTGCTATTAACTTCCTTAATACTACCTTAAATCACTGTAATGTATACTAGATGAAAATGATGTATTATTATTAAGAATACACTGACCTCATCAAAGTGATGTACATCATTAGAAGCTAAATTGACAACATGGCCTACTGTCAATTGACTTAGTGTAGTTTGACTTAATGTTAAAACCTGTTGAGTATATATATATATATATTATATATATATATATATATAAGCAATTGTGGTTCTCAACAATAGCCATATGGTATAGAGTCATCTTACCTTCTCATAAATAACACTAGTAAATAATATTCTAATTAATCCACCTAATTTACGTCCAGCATAAAATACAAACCTGACAAACACAGTTGTCAAAGACAATAAAAAGAGAGTCATGGCCAACAAATATGCAGTGGTAGTCTCAGTTGATGATGGAGACTCAATAGTAAAATAATTTGTTAGCAATCCAACAAATTCTGATTGAGCAACAAAAATACAGATCTGTAGAGGGACACAAAAATCTAAACACAACAAAAATGTCTTATTCTAAAAATTCTAAGGGAATTATAAATATCACTTAATGTTTTCCAAGTGTAAAATATGGCAGTAAAAGTTAACTGAAATAATAGTTTAATATTAATTTAGTAAACTATATTGTCATACTAACTATACTTGTTGTAGCATTTTGTCAAACATATGAAATATTTTGCATCAGTGTAAATGTTTTTATTACATTTATACTGACAGTATTTGTATGCACATACCAAAACTAGTGCAAGAAATTGTAACAGTAAAAATCTCCACCAAAAACATTTCAATATTACAAGCCATAATCTTGGAGACTGTCCATTATGTCTTCTTTGTAATTCATAAAACCAGTATCTAATGACAATATAGTTTAATATGAACACTGTATGTACAATACCTTTTGAACTTGTTTTGGAGATATCTAGAGTCAGCTTCAGGAGGTTGAATATAGAGATCAGAGTGATGTAGACTACGTTGACAACCAATGCAGAATAATGGCTCTAACCAACTATAAGAGAAATATATTTAATGTGATTAAAGGGTTAGCAACTAAAAAAGAGTAATAATATACTCATTGACAAGGATAGGCAATCATTTAAGTGCTGATGATAGCACATAATAGGAAGAGTCTGGTGTAAGAAAATTGTCCAAACAAAATCTGCACTATACCATTACACTGGAAGTAATAATAAATGGCCTCTACTAGGATGAAGAATCATTCACATACATTTAAAGAAACTATCAGTTCTAAAGTCTCATCATGTCATTGTAACTTTCACACTATATATTATAATACATCAGGTAATGTACATGTAAGTGGAATATGGTAAGGAATAATAACATTATACATTACCAAAAGAAAAATCTAAAAAGCAAATTGTACTTGACTTTGCCTCTGGAATCTATAGTGGCATTCATGACTAACAGAGAGGAAATTCCGGTTAATAACTAGTAATAATTATGAAATTATAATTATAAAATGAAATTATTATTAATAATTCATATTAATCGTGATTGTGTCAAAGTGCTTCATCTCCGGGCTTTTGGCTCTGTAATTATATTTCTCAAGAGCAATGGCCCTTAACTTCTGTGCAGTAACATTTCCAGTATGATCCACTAACATTCCAAGATAGGATGTAGGCTGACAGAGTAGTAGGTGTGGTTCATCATATTCTACAACTTCTCCTCCATGTAATACCTTATAATGTAAATAATATCTATTGATTCTCAACAACATGATAACTTACCATAATCTTGTCAGAGTCCATGACAGTATCCAGACGATGAGCAATAGTTAGTACAGTACAGTGAGAGAACTGATCATGTATAACTTGTTGAATGATATTATCAGTTCTATATGATCAATATTACAATGACTATATACTATAGAACAGTTAACTCACTCTAAATCTACATTAGCAGTAGCTTCATCTAATACTAAAATATAATTATTTCTAAGAAGAGCTCTAGCAAGACAGAAAAGTTGTCTCTGACCCACACTAAAGTTACCACCTCCTTCAGTGACTGTGGCCTCTAATTGACCATCAATAATTTCTACTGTATTCTGCAGTTGAACCTAATGTATACAATAAATACAATGGAACTGATATATAGATGACATACTTGTTCTAATGCTGTCCATATGTCACTATCATTATACACTTTAAAAGGGTCAAGATTATATCGTACAGTACCACCAAATAACACTGGATCCTGTACAGATCACATCATCAAAGATAACAAATTATATAAAACATCTCACTTGTGGTATAATGGAAATATTTTTCCGAAGGTCATGAAGACCCAACTGACTAACTTCTATTCCATCAATCATAATACTACCATGAGGTTCAGCTAGTCTAAATAATGCTGCTACTAGAGATGACTTCCCTGCACCAGTACGACCTACAATACCTATCTATAATAAAGGGATAGTATTTTTCTCACTTCAATGAATGAAATTTATCTCACTTTCTCTCTAGGCTCAATATCACAAGAGATATCATGAAGAACAAAAGGACTCTCAGTAGAGTGACAATATGAGACATGACTCAGTACAATATGACCTTTATCAGGCCACTCTGGTGGAGGTTGAGAGGTAGGAGGATGTGTTTCTAGAGATGCTTCTGACTCTAGTTTCCCATAAGCTATAACACGTTCAGGAGATACCATCTATAATAGAACATCAAACTGGGATACAAATATTATTTTGAACTCACTAAATTTTCTATCTCACTGCTCAGTCTAAGAGTGTATGCAAAAAATTCAGTTAATCCATTCACATAAACCAATGAAAGTGAAACAAGTGCTGGATCAAGAGCTGTATAAGGTACTATATAATTACAAGCAGTACAAACTAATTCCTACATCTAGCTAATGGTACTGAGGATAGTGTAGTGACAATGATGAAGAGCAAAGACAAGAAATCAACACGTAATGAAAACCATCTACATGTTAATGAAGTCAATGTTTGATTTATCATCATATATAATGTATACCTGGTTGTAGCTAGAAATACGTACCAAGCCTGTGAGTGTTTATTATGGTAATCATGAAACTGTTCCATTACTATTGTCTCCATAGAATAAGATCGTATGGTAGCTAGTCCTTGTAAAGTCATTGACAAATGAGAGTACAATGGACTACGAGCTATATAGTTAAAGATACCAATGTATCATTATCATATATAATATGTTACCTAAAGCTTCTAATCTTTTGACATTTCTTGCTGTCTTGAGGTAATACCATCTTAAAATTAGAAATACTCCACATAAAATGCATAGTAATGGTAATAGATAGTAGTTAGCTACAACTGCTGTGATGAAGAATGCTGAACAATAGACAATAAGCTGTGAAGAAGAATGAAATATTATATGATATGAACATTATCATACATTGGCATAGAGAAGGAAAAAGAAAGCTAACATATCATCCATAAATCCAACATCTTTAGAAAAACGATTTAAAACACGACCTACATATAAGGTGGTAATAATAATAAAATATATACTATCAAAAACCTATGGGATTATTGTCAAAGAAGTAGATTGGTGCTCTTATAATACACTTAAACATTTTGTTATGAAGTACTTGTGATGCTCTCATAAAAAGAGCAGCCAAACATATATATTTTATTGTAGATAAGACTATCACTCCAGTAGTAAGACTGGCATAGACTTGAATTCTTCTAATTGTGGTAAGAGTGCACTTAGAATCATTGAGATAAGGATTAGCAGAACAGTCTGCCCTTTATTAAGAGTGGACTATTTCATGTGTGTTAAAAATTTCTCATACTCACCAGTTGGAAATCCACCAATCTGTCATCACTATAACAACCTAGAAATATATAAATCTAAATTATAGTAATCTGACACTTAACCTCTGTTAATATTAGTAATAATAGAGTAATAAGAGTAAATATATATCCTCCACCAGCTTTGAAGTATTGGTAATATGTTTTCATTGATATTGTACCATGAGCATGCTCTTCATCTGGTAGAGTGTCAGCAATGATATTCTAATATTATTAAATAATAAACACATACAGTGAAGCATTTAGCATTATTACTTTTTGGACTGATGTAGCATCATCAACTACTGACTCATCAACAACTGTACATCCTTAAAAAAAGAAACATATTGCTGGTACAGTTTACTATGCTAGAGTATAACCTTGTTCAAATCCATGCTCTACAAAATCCTGTGATTCATTTTGATCAACAAGGTTTGTTAAGTCATTCTCAGTATCTTCTAATATTTTATTTGGAATATCATATAAGGTCACAGAACCCTATTAAACAGCCAATTATTAGACAGACGTTTAGACATGGAATTATACCTCTACAAGCCCAAGTACATTGTCACATTGTTTAAGATATTGAAGTTGATGTGTCACTAATACAACAATTTTGTCAGATAATAAATCTTTAATACACCTGATGATGAATATAACATAATAATAATAAATTACTTAATAATATAAATACCTGTCAAAGATATGTCTACTGACTGCAGTATCTACAGCACTAAGTGGATCATCAAGGAGATATATATCAGCCTGACGATATACTGCTCTTGCTAGATTCACTCTGGCTTTCTGTCCTCCACTAAGAGTTACTCCTCTTTCCCCTACTAGTGTCAGATCACCATAAGGGAGGAGTTTTATGTCCTACAATAACAGTATATAGAATATAAAGTGACTTTATAAGTCAAACCTTGTCTAGAGCACAAGCCTCTATTACAGTGTTATACCATTCAGATTGATAAGGGAAACCAAATAAAACATTTTCTCTCAGAGTATTTGAGAACACAAATGATTCCTGACTAGCATATGCTATTGATCCTCTCACTTCTACATTACCATTCAATGGTGGTAACTCCTTCAGTAAACATTGAAGTAAAGTGGACTACAGAATACATTGACAATATCAAACATTATAACATCTAATTTATTAGTCTTTACTTTTCCAGATCCAACTGATCCTACAACAACTAATAGAGACTTGGTCTATATATAATAAATATAGTGATGATATATTGTATATTTGTAGATTACTTGGTCAACATTAAAGGAAATATTTTTTAATGTTGGTTTCTCAATATCCATAGACCATGAAGCTGTGAGATCTTGTACATAAATACCAGTGTCTTTATCACTGGTACTGGAGACTAGTGGTTGAAAAACACTTCTGGTTTCATGAATAAAGCTTGTGTCCTTTACATTGATATCTAAAAATAATAATAAGAGAATGAATATAGACCTTGTAAATACTACTACATACTTGAAGGAGTAATACTGAAAAGATCTGGTAATAATAATAATTCCTATAGTAATAATGATGTCAACAATACAATAACTATACACTAGAGTTCTTTATTATAATACCTTAATTCTTTTAAATCCAACATGAGCATCAGATATACACACAAGTGAAAATATAAAGTGTAATGCCACATATCGTAAGAAAACAATATGTGAAAGTGTACTGAACACTTTTTGAGGAGTTACTTCTCCTCCTGTACTAGTATAGACAGAAAATACTACACACATAATGATTGTATTGCTAATAATAGAGTAGCAATATGATAAAACTTTCAACAAGAAACTACAAAAAGTGGCCAGTATTTCTTTCCTAAGTAGGCTTTTAAAGGAGACATTAATTTATTAACACACTAACCTTCTCACAGCTGTAACAACATGACTAAAAGCATATTCCCAAGCATACATTTTGATGACTCTTATTCCAGTGATGATTTCATTCACCACCTTTACTCTCCTATCAGTTAACTTGGCTGTTTTTGTCCTAAAGAAAGTATTGGTAATAACCGTTATATAAAATACATTTAAACCTTCTAAACATTAGGTAATTATTCATAGTCATATTCATTCAGTGCTAAGTTACATCTAAATACTAGAAATGTAATATCAACATTAAATAATAGAAACAATTGTACTGTTCCTAGTATAATCTTTTATCCAAACATAGACTATAATCATGTAATAACAATATATATTAATATGTTATTTTAACAACTAATTTGTACTTTATATGGGTTGATTACTATGAAATCTAGAATTTCTGTGGATTATTCAAATATAAATATGTAAAAGTTGGACTACAGTAATGTAACAACAATACATATAATATATTGTTGTTTAATCTCCATGATAGTTACCTCAATTTATTATAGCCAAATGCTACCGTGACTTGCAGAGGTATTAAAGTCAACATTAGTCCTGTTGCTAACACAGCATTCCATTGAATCTCTCTATATAATAGATAAGTGACCACTATAGAGTGTAGAGGTAGAATTGGAACAAAGGGTAAACTTTTTGTAACCTAGATAACACACAGAGCAAACCAATGACAAATAGATATTAAAAGTTGATCTTAGGACACTTCTTGTACGAAAAGATACTATTAAAATTACGACGGAAAAGCAATGCATAATGTCTTTACAATAGTAATGGACAAATACTAGATTCTTAAGAGTTGTTATTAATTTCCTTAATACTACCTTATATCACTGTTATGTATATTAGATGGAAACAATGTATTATTAATAAGAATACACTGACCTCATCAAAGCGATGTACATCATTAGAAGCTAAGTTGATGACATGACCCAATGTCAATTGACTTAGTGTAGTTTGACTTAATGTTAAAACCTGTTGAATATATATAAATATAGACACACACACACATATATATAAATGGAATAATGATATGTAGTTAATTGACTGTGTAGTTATGTAGAGAATTATTATACCTTTTCATAAATGACACTGGTCAATAATATCCTCATTAATCCACCTAGCTTTCCTCCAACATAAGAATAAGAGACAACAAGTACATTTAATAAAGACAAAAGACAGAGAGTCATGGCCAACAAATATGCAGTGGTGGTCTCAGTTGATGATGGAGACTCAATAGTAAAATAATTTGTTAGTAATCCAACAAATTCTGATTGAGAAATGAAAATACAGATCTGTAGAGGGGACACAAAAATCTAAACACAACAAAAATAACTTGTTCTAAAAGTTTAAAAGAATTATTAATATCACTTAATGTTTTCCAAGTATAAAATATGGCAGTAGAAGTTAACTGAATTAATAGCTTAATATTAATTAATTCAGTTAACATTTATTGTCATACTAGCATTTTGTCAAATGTATGCAATATTTTGTATCAGTGTAAAAGTTTTCTGTTACTTTTAGACCGACAATATTTGTATGTATGCACATACCAAAACTACTGCAAGAAATTCTAACAGTAAAAATCTCCACCAAAAACATTTCAATATTACAAGCCATAATCTTGGAGACTGTCCATTATGTCTTCTTTGTAATTCATAAGACCAATATCTAATGACAATATATAGTTTAATATGAACACTGTATGTACAATACCTTTTGAACTTGTTTTGGAGATATCTAGAGTCAGCTTCACTAGGATGAGTATAGAGATCAGAGTGATGTAGACTACGTCGACAACCAATACAGAATAATGGCTCTAACCAACTATAAGAGATATATATTTAATGTGATTATAGGATTAGCAACTAAAAAGAATGATAATGTACTCATTGTCAAGGATAGGCAATCATTAAAGTGCTGACGACATCACATGATAGGAAGGATCTGCTATAAGAAATTTGTACAAAAAAACCTGCAATATACCATTACACTGGAAGTAATAATAAATGGCCTCTACTAGGATGAAGAATCATTCACATACATTTAAAGAAACTATAAGTTCTAAAGTCTCATCATGTCATCGTAACTTTCACACTATATATTATGATACATCAGGTAATGTACATGTAAGTGGAATATGGTAAGGAATAATAACATTATACATTACCAAAAGAAAAATCTGAAGAGCAAATTGTACTTGACTTTGCCTCTGGAACCTACAGTGGCATTCATGACTAAAGAGGGAAATTCCGGTTAATAACTACTAATAACTATGAAATTATAATTATAAAATAAAAAAATTATTATTAATAATTCATATTGATCGTGATTGTGTCAAAGTGCTTCATCTCCTAGCTCCACAATCAAGAGCAATGGTCCTTAACTTCTGTGCAGTAACATTTCCAGTATGATCCACTAACATTCCAAGATAGGATGTAGGCTGACAGAGTAGTAAGTGTGGTTCACTATATTCTCCTCCATGTAATACCTTATAATGAGAATAATGTCTATTGATTCTCAACAAGTATAAAATATGGAGTAAAAGTTGACTGAATTAAGAATTTAATATCTACTAATTAGTAGTTATCAGAGCTTTTATATACACAACAAAATAACAAGACTATAATTGAATACTCATCCTAATGCTATAATTGTTTGTAAGATACTGATTTCACAATGAACCACTGACTAGAGAGCTATAAAGGTCGGCTTAATACATATACAGTCTGGAGTTTGGTTAAGTTATTAATTTTACAATTTATAGTTCAATGATGAAGACAGTGACATATAATAATGAATACATTATCAAAAGAAAAATCTGAACAGCAAATTGTACTTGACTTTCCCATTAGGACCAACAGTGACTAACAGAGAGGAAACTCCAAGTTAATAACTACCAATAATTATAAATATTAATTATATGCATAAATAAAATAATTATTAATAATTCACATTAATCATGATTGTGTCTAAACGATTCATTTCCTGGCTATACAATTATATTTCTCAAGAGCAATAGTCCTTAACTTCTGTGCAGTAACATTTCCAGTATGATCCACTAACATTCCAAGATAGGATGTAGGCTGACAGAGTAGTAGGTGTGGTTCATCATATTCTACAACTTCTCCTCCATGTAATACCTTATAATGAGAATAATGTCTATTTATTCTCAACAACATGATGATTTACCATAATCTTGTCAGAGTCCATGACAGTATCCAGACGATGAGCAATAGTTAGTACAGTACAGTGAGAGAACTGATCACGTATAACTTGTTGAATGATATTATCAGTTCTATATGATCAATATTACAATGACTATATACTATAGAACAGTTAACTCACTCTAAATCTACATTAGCAGTAGCTTCATCTAATACTATAATAGAATTATTTCTAAGAAGAGCTCTAGCAAGACAGAACAGTTGTCTCTGACCCACACTAAAGTTACCACCTCCTTCAGTGACTGTGGCCTCTAATTGACCATCAATAATTTCTACTGTATTCTGCAGTTGAACCTAATGTATACAAATAAATACAATGGAACTGATATATAGATGACATACTTGTTCTAATGCTGTCCATATGTCACTATCATTATACACTTTAAAAGGGTCAAGATTATATCGTACAGTACCACCAAATAACACTGGATCCTGTACAGATCACATCATTAAAGATAACAAATTATATAACACATCTCACTTGTGGTATAATGGAAATATTTTTCCGAAGGTCATGAAGACCCAATGGACTAACTTCTATTCCATCAATCATAATACTACCATGAGGTTCAGCTAGTCTAATAATGCTGCTACTAGAGATGACTTCCCTGCACCAGTACGACCCACAATACCTATCTATAATGAAGGAATAGTCTTTCTCTCACTTCAATGAATGAAATTTATCTCACCTTCTCTCTAGGCTTAATATCACAAGAGATATCATGAAGAACAAAAGGACTCTCAGTAGAGTGACGATATGAGACATGACTCAGTACAATATGACCTTTATCAGGCCACTCTGATGGAGGTTGAGAGGTAGGAGGATGTGTTTCTAGAGATGCTTCTGACTCTAGTTTCCCATAAGCTATAACACGTTCAGGAGATATCATCTATAGTAGAACATCAAACTGGGATGCAAATTTTTTTGAACTCACTAAATTTTCTATCTCACTGCTCAGTCTAAGAGTGTATACAAAAAAATCAGTTAATCCACTTACATAAAGCAATGAAAGTGAAACAAGTGCTGGATCAAGAGCTGTATAATATACTATATAATTACAAGCAATACAAACTAATTCATACATCTAGCTAATGGTACTGAGGATAGTGTTGTAACAATGATGAAGAGCAAAGACAAGAAATCAACACGTAATGAAAACCATCTACATGTTAATGAAGTCAATGTTTGATTTATCATCATATATAATGTATACCTGGTTGTAGTCAGAAATATGTACCAAGCCTGTGAGTGTTTATTTTGGTAATCATGAAACTGTTCCATTACTATTGTCTCCATGGAATAAGATCGTATGGTAGCTAGTCCTTGTAAAGTTATTGACAAATGAGAGTACAATGGACTACGAGCTATATAGTGAAAGATACCAATGTATCATTATTATATATAATACGTTACCTAAAGCTTCTAATCTTTTGACATCTCTTGCTGTCTTGAGGTAATACCATCTTAAAATTAGAAATACTCCACATAAAATGCATAGTAATGGTAATAGATAGTAGTTAGCTACAACTGCTGTGATGAAGAATGCTGAACAATAGACAATAAGCTGTGAAGAAGAATGAAATGTTATATGATATGAACATTATCATACTCTGGCATAGAGAAGGAAAAAAAAGCTAACATATCATCCATAAATCCAACATCTTTAGAAAAACGATTTAAAACATGACCTACATATAAGGTGGTAATAATAATAAAACATATACTATCAAAAACCTATGGGGTTAGTGTCAAAGAAGTAGATTGGTGCTCTTATAATACACTTGAACATTTTGTTATGAAGTACTTGTGATGCTCTCATAAAAAGAGCAGCCAAACATATATATTTTATTGTAGATAAGACTATCACTCCAGTAGTAAGACTGACATAGACTTGAATTCTTTTAATTGTGGTGAGATTACACTTAGAATCATTGTTATAAGGATTAGCAGAACAGTCTGCCCTGTATTAAGAGTGGACTATTTCATGTGTGTTAAAAATTTCTCATACTCACCAGTTGGAAATCCACCAATCTGTCATCACTCTAATAACCTAGAAATATATAAATCTAAATTATAGTAATCTGACACTTAACCTCTGTTAATATTAGTAATAATAGAGTAATAAGAGTAAATATATATCCTCCACCAGCTTTGAAGTATTGGTAATATGTATTCATTGATATTGTACCATGAGCACGCTCTTCATCTGGTAGAATGTCAGCAATGATATTCTAATATTATTAAATAATAAACACATACAGTGAAGTATCTAGCATTATTACTTTTTGGACTGATGTAGCATCATCAACTACTGACTCATCAACAACTGTACATTCTTATAAAAAGAAACATATTGCTGGTACAGTTTACTGTGTTAGAGTATAACCTTGTTCAAATCCATGCTCTACAAAATCCTGTGATTCATTTTGATCAACAAGGTTTGTTAAGTCATTCTCAGTATCTTCTAATATTTTATTTGGAATATCATATAAGGTCACAGAACCCTATTAAACAGCCAATTATTAGACAGACGTTTAGACATGGAATTATACCTCTACAAGCCCAAGTACATTGTCACATTGTTTAAGATATTGAAGTTGATGTGTCACTAATACAACAATTTTATCAGATAATAAATCTTTAATACACCTGATGATGAATATAACATAATAATAATAAATTACTTAATAATATACATACCTGTCAAAGATATGTCTACTGACTGCACTATCTACAGCACTAAGTGGATCATCAAGGAGATATATATCAGCTTGACGATATACTGCTCTTGCTAGATTCACTCTGGCTTTCTGTCCTCCACTAAGAGTTACTCCTCTCTCCCCTACTAGAGTCAGATCACCATAAGGGAGGAGTTCTATGTCCTACAATAACAGTATATAGAATATAAAGTGACTTTATAAGTCAAACCTTGTCTAGAGCACAAGCCTCTATTACAATGTTATACCATTCAGATTGATAAGGGAAACCAAATAGAACATTCTCTCTCAGAGTATTTGAGAACACAAATGATTCCTGACTAGCATATGCTATTGATCCTCTCACTTCTACATTACCATTCAATGGTGGTAACTCCTTCAGTAAACATTGAAGTAAAGTAGACTACAGAATACATTGACAATATCAAACATTATAACATCTACTTTATTAGTCTTTACTTTTCCAGATCCAACTGATCCTACAACAACTAATAGAGACTTGGTCTATATATAATAAATATAGTGATGATATATCGTATATTTGTAGATTACTTGGTCAACATTAAAGGAAATATTTTTTAATGTTGGTTTCTCAACATCCATAGACCATGAAGCTGTGAGATCTTGTACATAAATACCAGTACCTTTATCACTGGTACTGGAGACTAGTGGTTGAAGAGCATTTCCAGTTATATTAATAGTGCACATGTCCTTTACATTGATATCTAAAAATAATAATAAAAAAATGAATATAGACCTTGTAAATACTACTACATACTTGAAGGAGTAATACTGAAAAGATCTGGTAATAATAATAATTCCTATAGTAATAATGATGTCGACAATACTATAATTATGCACTAGATTTCTTTATTATAATACCTTAATTCTTTTAAATCCAACATGAGCATCAGATATATACACAAGTGCAAGTATAAAGTGTAATGCCACATATCGTAAGAAAACAATATGTGAAAGTGTACTGAACACTTTTTGAGGAGTTAATTCTCCTCCTGTACTAGTATAGACAGAAAATACTACACACATAATGATTGTATTGCTAATAATAGAGTAACAATATGATAAAACTTTCAACAAGAAACTACAAAAAGTGGCCAGTATTTCTTTCCTAAGTAGGCTTTTAAAGGAGACATTAATTTATTAACACACTAACCTTCTCACAGCTGTAACAACATGACTAAAGGCATATTCCCAAGCATACATTTTGATGACTCTTATTCCAGTGATGATTTCATTCATCACCTTTAGTCTCTTATCAGTTAATTTGGCTGCTTTTGCTCTAAAGAAAGTATTGGTAATAACCATTATATAAAATACTTTTAAACCTTCTAAACATTAGGTAATTATTCATAGTCATATTCATTCAGTGCTAAGTTACATCTAAATACTAGAAATGTAATATCAACATTATATAATAGAAACAATTGTACTGTTCCTAGTATAATCTTTTATCCAAACATAGAATGTAATAACAATATATATTAATATGTTATTTTAACAACTAATTTGTACTTTATATGGGTTGATTACTATGAAATCTAGAATTTCTGTGGATTATTCAAATATAAACATGTAAAAGTTGGACTATAGTTTGTGCAATAACAATACATAATATATTATTGCTTATTCTCCCTGATAAAATTACCTCAGTTTATTATAGCCAAATGCTACAGTGACTTGCAGAGGTATTACACTCAACATTAGTCCTAATGCTAACACAGCATTCCATTGTATCTCTCTATATAATAGATAAGTGACCACTATAGAGTGTAGAGGTAGAATTGGAACAAAGGGTAAACATTTTGTAGCCTAGACAACATGAAGAGCAAACCAATGACAAATAGATTTTGAAAGTCATCTTAGGACACTTCTTGTACGAAAAGATACTATTAAAATTATGACGGAAAAGCAATGCATAATGTCTTTACAATAGTAATGGACAAATACTAGATTCTTAAGAGTTGTTATTAATTTCCTTAATACTACCTTATATCACTGTTATGTATATTAGATGGAAACAATGTATTATTAATAAGAATACACTGACCTCATCAAAGCGATGTACATCATTAGAAGCTAAGTTGATGACATGACCCACTGTCAATTGACTTAGTGTAGTTTGACTTAATGTTAAAACCTGTTGAATATGTATAAATATAGCTACACACACATACACACACACACATATAAATGGAGTAATGATATGTAGTTAATTGACTGTGTAGTTATGTCGAGAATTATTATACCTTTTCATAAATGACACTGGTCAATAATATCCTTATTAATCCACCTAGTTTTCTTCCAACATAAAATAAAGAGACAACAAGTACATTTAATAAAGACAAAAGAGAGAGAGTCATGGCCAACAAATATGCAGTGGTGGTCTCAGTTGATGATGGAGACTCAATAGTAAAATAATTTGTTAGTAATCCAACAAATTCTGATTGAGAAATGAAAATACAGATCTATAGAGGGGACGCAAACATCTAAACACAACAAAAAAATCTTGTTCTAAAAATTTAAGGGGATTATTAATATCACTTAATGTTTTCCAAGTATAAAATATAGCAGTAGAAGTTAACTGAATTAATAGCTTAATATTAATTCAGTAAACTATATTGTCATACCAACTATACTTGTTGTAGCATTTTGTCAAACATATGCAATGTTTTGTATCAGTGTAAATGTTTTTATTACATATATACTGACAGTATTTATATGTATGCACATACCAAAACTAGTACAAGAAATTGTAACAGTAAAAATCTCCACCAAAAACATTTCAATATTACAAGCGATAATCTTGGAGACTGTCCATTATGTCTTCTTTGTAATTCATAAGACCAGTATCTAATGAAAATATATAGTTTAATATGAACACTGTATGTACAATACCTTTTGAACTTGTTTTGGAGATATCTAGAGTCAGCTTCACTAGGATGAGTATAGAGATCAGAGTGATGTAGACTACGTCGACAACCAATACAGAATAATGGCTCTAACCAACTATAAGAAAAATATATTTAATGTGATTACAGGGTTAGCAACTAAAAAGAATGATAATGTACTCATTGTCAAGGATAGGCAATCATTAAAGTGCTGACGACATCACATGATAGGAAGGATCTGCTATAAGAAATTTGTACAAACAAAACCTGCAATATACCATTACACTTAAAGTAATAATAAATGGCCTCTACTAGGATAAAGAATCATTCACATACATTTAAAGAAACTATCAGTTCTAAAGTCTCATCATGTCGTAACTTTCACACTATATATTATAATACATCAGGTAATGTACATGTAAGTGGAATATGGTAAGGAATAATAACATTATACATTACCAAAAGAAAAATCTGAAGAGCAAATTGTACTTGACTTTGCCTCTGGAATCTACAGTGGCATTCATGACTAAAGAGGGAAATTCCGGTTAATAACTACTAATAACTATGAAATTATAATTATAAAATAAAATAATTATTATTAATAATTCATATTGATCGTGATTGTGTCAAAGTGTTTCATCTCCTAGCTCCACAATCAAGAGCAATGGTCCTTAACTTCTGTGCAGTAACATTTCCAGTATTATCCACTAACATTCCAAGATAGGATGTAGGCTGACACAGTAGTAGGTGTGGTTCACCATATTCTCCTCCATGTAATACCTTATAATGAGAATAATGTCTATTGATTCTCAACAAGTATAAAATATGGAGTAAAAGTTGACTGAATTAAGAATTTAATATCTACTAATTAGTAGTTATCAGAGCTTTTATATACAAAACAAAATAACAAGACTATAATTGAAAACTCATCCTATAATTGTTTGGAAGATACTGATTTCATAATAAACTACTGACTAGAGAGCTATAAAGGTTGCATAATTTGCAGCAGTGTCTACAGAAGACTACTGCTATAGATCTAGAATGCTGGCAGACTTAGCTTCGAGTATGATCTACTCCCCCAGGTGTTGTGTGGCGGGGTAATGAAGTTTGCTATGTTTGTCGTTGCATACAACAACGCGATGAAACAAACATACGTAATTGTTATTATTATTATTATTATTATACGTACATAACAAGTGGTCCATAGGAAGTTATATTTCTCAAGAGCAATAGTCCTTAACTTCTGACAGTAACATATAATAATGAATACATTATCAAAAGAAAAATCTGAACAGCAAATTGTACTTAACTTTCCCCTTAGGATCAACAGAGACTAACAGAGAGGAAACTCCGAGTCTATAACTACCAATAATTATAAATATTAATTATATGTATAAATAAAATAATTATTAATAATTCACATTAATCAGGATTGTGTCTAAACGATTCATTTCCTGGCTCCACAATTATATTTCTCAAGAGCAATAGTCCTTAACTTCTGTGCAGTAACATTTCCAGTATGATCCACTAACATTCCAAGATAGGATGTAGGCTGACAGAGTAGTAGGTGTGGTTCATCATATTCTACAACTTCTCCTCCATGTAATACCTTATAATGAGAATAATATCTATTGATTCTCAACAACATGATAACTTACCATAATCTTGTCAGAGTCCATGACAGTATCCAGACGATGAGCAATAGTTAGTACAGTACAGTGAGAGAACTGATCACGTATAACTTGTTGAATGATATTATCAGTTCTATATGATCAATATTACAATGACTATATACTATAGAACAGTTAACTCACTCTAAATCTACATTAGCAGTAGCTTCATCTAATACTATAATAGAATTATTTCTAAGAAGAGCTCTAGCAAGACAGAAAAGTTGTCTCTGACCCACACTAAAGTTACCACCTCCTTCAGTGACTGTGGCCTCTAATTGACCATCAATAATTTCTACTGTATTCTTCAGTTGAACCTAATGTATACAATAAATACAATGGAACTGATATATAGATGACATACTTGTTCTAATGCTGTCCATATGTCACTATCATTATACACTTTAAAAGGGTCAAGATTATATCGTACAGTACCACCAAATAACACTGGATCCTGTACAGATCACATCATCAAAGATAACAAATTATATAAAACATCTCACTTGTGGTATAATGGAAATATTTTTCCGAAGGTCATGAAGACCCAACTGACTAACTTCTATTCCATCAATCATAATACTACCATGAGGTTCAGCTAGTCTAAATAATGCTGCTACTAGAGATGACTTCCCAGCACCAGTACGACCCACAATACCTATCTGTAATAAAGGGATAGTCTTTCTCTCACTTCAATGAATGAAATTTATCTCACCTTCTCTCTAGGCTTAATATCACAAGAAATATCATGAAGAACAAAAGGACTCTCAGTAGAGTGACAATATGAGACATGACTCAGTACAATATGACCTTTATCAGGCCACTCTGGTGGAGGTTGAGAGGTAGGAGGATGTGTTTCTAGAGATGCTTCTGACTCTAGTTTCCCATAAGCTATAACACGTTCAGGAGATACCATCTATAATAGAACATCAAACTGGGATGCAAATTTTTTGAACTTACTAAATTTTCTATCTCACTGCTTAGTCTAAGAGCGTATGCAAAAAGTTCAGTTAATCCACTTACATAAACCAATGAAAGTGAAACAAGTGCTGGATCAAGAGCTGTATAATATACTATATAATTACAAGCAATACAAACTAATTCCTACATCTAGCTAATGGTACTGAGGATAGTGTAGTGACAATGATGAAGAGCAAACACAAGAAATCAACACGTAATTGAAACCATCTACATGTTAATGAAGTCAATGTTTGATTTATCATCATATGTAATGTATACCTGGTTGTAGTCAGAAATATGTACCAAGCCTGTGAGTGCTTATTTTGGTAATCATGAAACTGTTCCATTACTATTGTCTCCATGGAATAAGATCGTATGGTAGCTAGTCCTTGTAAAGTTATTGACAAATGAGAATACAATGGACTACGAGCTATATAGTGAATGATACCAATGTATCATTATTATATATAATATGTTACCTAAAGCTTCTAATCTTTTGACATCTCTTGCTGTCTTGAGGTAATACCATCTTAAAATTAGAAATACTCCACATAAAATGCATAGTAATGGTAATAGATAGTAGTTAGCTACAACTGCTGTGATGAAGAATGCTGAACAATAGACAATAAGCTGTGAAGAAGAATGAAATCTTATATGATATGAACATTATCATACTCTGGCATAGCGAAGGAAAAAGAAAGCTAACATATCATCCATAAATCCAACATCTTTAGAAAAACGATTTAAAACACGACCTATATACAACGTGGTAATAATAATAAAACATATACGATTAAAAACCTATGGGATTAGTGTCAAAGAAGTAGATTGGTGCTCTTATGATACACTTGAACATTTTGTTGTGAAGTGCTTGTGATGCTCTAAGAAAAAGAGCAGCCAAACATATATATTTTATTGTAGATAAGACTATCACTCCAGTAGTAAGACTGGCATAGACTTGAATTCTTCTAATTGTGGTGAGAGTACACTTAGAGTCATTAAGATAAGGACTAGCAGAACAGTCTGCCCTGTATTAAGAGTGGATTAATTCATGTGGGTTAAAAATTTCTCATACTCACCAGTTGGAAATCCACCAATCTGTCACCACTGTAATAACCTAGATATATATAAATCTACATTACAGTAATCTGACTCTTAACCTCTGTTAATATTAGTAATAATAGAGTAATAACAGTAAATATATATCCTCCACCAGCTTTGAAGTATTGGTAATATGTATTCATTGATATTGTACCATGAGCACGCTCCTCATCTGGTAGAGTGTCAGCAAGGATATTCTAATATTATTAAATAATAAACACATACAGTGAAGTATCTAGCATTATTACTTTTTGGACTGATGTAGCATCATCAACTACTGACTCATCAACAACTGTACATCCTTATAAAAAGAAATATATTGCTGGTACAGTTTACTGTGCTAGAGTATAACCTTGTACTTGAAATCCATGCTCCATAAAATATTGTGATCTACTTTGATCAACATTTGTTAGGTCATTGTCAATATCTTTTAATATTTTATTTGGAATATCATATAAGGTCATAGAACCCTATTAAACAGTCAATTATTAAGGCAGACGTTTAGACATGGAATTATACCTCTACAAGCACAAGTACATTGTCACACTGTTTAAGATATTGAAGTTGATGTGTCACTAATACAACAATTTTGTTAGATAATAAATCTTTAATACATCTGATGATGAATATAACATAATAATAATAAATTACTTAATAATATACATACCTGTCAAAGATATGTCTACTGACTGCAGTATCTACAGCACTAAGTGGATCATCAAGGAGATATATATCAGCCTGACGATATACCGCTCTTGCTAGATTCACTCTGGCTTTCTGTCCTCCACTAAGAGTTACTCCTCTCTCCCCTACTAGTGTCAGATCACCATAAGGGAGGAGTTCTATGTCCTACAATGAAAGTGTAAACAACATAAAGTGACTTTATAAGTCAAACCTTGTCTAGAGCACAAGCCTCTATTACAGTGTTATACCATTCAGATTGATAAGGGAAACCAAACACAATATTCTCTCTCAGAGTATTTGAGAACACAAATGATTCCTGACTAGCATATGCTATTGATCCTCTCACTTCTACATTACCATTCAATGGTGGTAACTCCTTCAGTAAACATTGAAGTAAAGTGGACTACAGAATACATTGACAATATCAAACATTATAACATCTAATTTATTAGTCTTTACTTTTCCAGATCCAACTGATCCTATAACAACTAATAGAGACTTGGTCTATATATAGTAAATATATCAATGATATATTTTATATTGTAGATTACTTGGTCAACATTAAAGGAGATATTTTTTAATGTTGGTTTCTCAATATCCATAGACCATGAAGCTGTGAGATCTTGTACATAAATACCAGTACCTTTATCACTGGTACTGGAGAGTAGTGGTTGAAGAACACTTCCAGTTTCATGAATAGAGCTTGTGTCCTTTACATTGATATCTAAAAATAATAATAAGAGAATGAATACAGATCTTGTAAATACTACTATATACTTGAAGGAGTAATACTAAAGAGATCTGGTAATAACAATAATTCCTATAGTAATAAATGATGTTGACAATACATGAATACAATAACTATATACAGTAGATGTTTTTATTATAATACCTTAATTCTTTTAAATCCAACATGAACGTCAGATATATACACAAGTGCTAGTGTAAAGTGTGATGCCACATATCGCAAAAAAATTATATGTGAGATTGTACTGAACACTTTTTGAGGAGTTAATTCTCCTCCTGTACTAGTATAGACAGAAAATACTACACACATAATGATTGTATTGCTAATAATAGAGTAGCAATATGATAAAACTTTCAACAAGAGGGTACAAAACGTTGCTAGTATTTCCTTTCTAAGTGGGCTATTAAAGGATATATTAATTTATTAACACACTAACTTTCTCACAGTTGTAACAATATGACTAAAGGCATATTCCCAAGCATACATTTTGATGACTCTTATTCCAGTGATGACTTCATTCATCACCTTTACTCTCTTATCAGTTAATTTGGCTGCTTTTGTTCTAAAGAAAGTATTGGTAATAACCATTATATAAAATACTTTTAAACCTTCTAAACATCATGCAACTATTCATAGCCATATTCATTTAGTGATAAGTTACATGTAAGGTACTAGAAATGAAATATTAACATTAAATGATAGAAACAATTGCACTGTTCCTTGTATACAATCTTTTATTTAGACTTGGATTATAGTCATGTCATAACAATATATATATATAATGTTTAACCACTAATTTTTACTGTGTTGATTTCTATGGAATCTAGAATTTCTGTAAATTACTCACTGTATATTTTGTTAGCATGTAAAAGTATGCCAAAAAATTTGCACAGTGAGTAATTACCAAGAATTCTATATATGTTCTATACATGTCAGGTACAAATTAGTTGCTAAAATGACACATTAATTTTTATAGTGTAATATATTACTGTTTAATCTCCATGATAAATACCTTAATTTATTATAGCCAAATGCTACAATGACTTGGAGAGGTATTAAAGTCAACATTAGTCCTGTTGCTAACACAGCATTCCATTGTATCTCTCTATATAATAGATAAGTGACTACTATAGAGTGTAGAGGTAGAATTGGAACAAAGGGAAAATATTCCATAACCTAGACAACATTCAGAGCAAACCAATGACAAATAGATATTAAAAGTCATCTTAGGACACTTCTTATAGGAAAAGATAGTATTAAAATCACAACAGAAAACCAATGAATAATGTCTTTACAATAGCAATGTAAAAAACACTAGATTCTTCAAAGCTGCTATTAAATTAGTTAATACTACCTTAAACATGTTATGTGTACCAGATGGAAATGATATATTATTATTTTTTAAGAATGTACTGACCTCATCAAAGCGATGTACATCATTAGAAGCTAAATTGATGACATGACCTACTGTCAATTGGCTTAGTGTAGTTTGACTTAATGTTAAAACCTGTTGAGCATATATATATATATAGATATAGATATATGGAAAAATCATATGTTGATAATTGTATGCAAAGTTATGTAGAGAATTATTATACCTTTTCATAAATGACACTAGTCAATAATATCCTTATTAATCCACCTAGTTTTCCTCCAACATAAAATAAAGAGACAACAAGTACATTTAATAAAGACAAAAGAGAGAGAGTCATGGCCAACAAAAATGCAGTGGTAGTCTTAGCTGATGATGGAGACTCAATAGTAAAATAATTTGTTAGTAATCCAACAAATTCTGATTGAGCAATGAAAATACAGATCTGTAGAGGGGACACAATAATCTGAACACAATAAAAAGTCTTATATTAAAAATTCTAAGGGAATTATTAATATCACTTAATGTTTTCTAAGTATAAATATAGCAATAAAGGTTAACTGAATTAATAGTTTAATATTAATTCAGTAAACTTTACTGCCATATCAAGTATACTTGTAGTAGCATTTTTGTTAAATGTATGCAATATTTTGTATCAGTGTAAATTTTTTCTGTTACTTTTATACTGACAGTATTTGTATGTATGCACATACCAAAACCAGTGTAAGAAATTGTAACAGCAAAAATCTCCACCAAAAACATTTCAATATTACAAGCCATAATCTTGGAGACTGTCCATTATGTCTTCTTTGTAATTCATAAGACCAATATCTAATGACAATATATAGTTTAATATGAACACTGTATGTACAATACCTTTTGAACTTGTTTTGGAGATATTTAGAGTCAGCTTCAGGAGGATGTGTATAGAGATCAGAGTGATGTAGACTACGTCGACAACCAATACAGAATAATGGCTCTAACCAACTATAAGAGAAATATATTGTCAACGTTTAAAGGGAAAGCAATTAAAAAGAACGATAATATACTCATTGTCAAGGAAAGGCAATCATTAAAGTGCTGATGACAAGACATGATAGGAAGGATCTGGTGTAGGAAATTTGTACAAACAAAACCTGCAATATATCATTACACTTAAAGTAATAATAAATGGCCTCTACTAGGATGAAGAATCATTCACATACATTTAAAAAAACTATCAGTTCTAAAGTCTCATCATGTCGTTCTAACTTTCACACTATATATTAATGTACATGTTAGTGTAGGAATAATAACATTATACATTACCAAAAGAAAAATCTGAAGAGCAAATTGTACTTGACTTTGTCCCTAGGATCAACAGTGGCGTTCATGACTAAGAGAGAGAGAGAGAGAGAGAGAGAAACTCCGGTTAATAACTAGTAATAACTAGTAGTTATAATAACTAGTAATAACTAGTAATATTATAATTATAAAATAAATTATTATTAATAATTCATATTAATTACGATACGTCAAGTCCGGCCTCCACAATCAAGAGCAATGGTCCTTTACTTTCTGAGTAGTAAAAGTTCCCATATGATCCACTAAGATCCACTAATTTTCCAAGATTAGATGAAGGCTGACAGAATAATAGGTGTGCTTTACCTTACCCTACAACTTCTCCTCCATGTAATAACTTATAATGAGATCAATGTCTCTAGATTCTCAACAACAAGATGACTTACCCGAGCAAACATTTTGATGACTCTTATTCTAATGATGACTTCATCACCACTTTTATTATCCTAGCAGTTAATTTGGGTGCTTTTGTCCTAAAGAAAGGATATTATAGTTTTCCTCAAACATAAGATAAAAGAGACAACAACTATACACAATAAAGACAATAGAGAGAATCATGCCCAACAAATATGGAGTGGTAGTCTCAGTTGATGATGGAGACTTAATAGTAAAATATTTTTTTAGTAATCCAAGACCTTCTCCTTGAATAACAAAAATACAACTCTGTAGATGGAGACAATAATCTAAACAAAATAAAAAAAGTTTTATTCTAAAAATTTTAAGGGTATCGCTTAAATTTTTCCAAGTATAAAATATGGCAGTAAAAGTTGACTGATTTAATAATTCAATATCTACTAATTAGTAGTTATCAAGAGCTTTTATATATACAAACAAAGTAACAAGATTATAATTGAAAACTCATCCTATAATTGTTTGAAAGATACTGATTTCATACTAAACCACTGATTATAGAGCTAAAAAGGTTGCATAAGTGTCTACAGAAGACTATTACTATAGATCTAGAATGCTGGCAGACTTTCGAGTATGATCTACTCCACCCTGGTGTTGTGGCGCGGGGTAATGAAGTTTGCTATGTGTGTCGGCGGTTAAAGGGTGCGGTTTAATTTCACTTTGATCGTCGCATACAACAACGCAAACCTAAGTTCTTAATTTTACAATTTATAGTTCAATGGTGAAGACAGTGACATATAATAATGAATACATTATCAAAAGAAAAACCTGAACAGCAAATTGTACTTGACTTTCCCCTTAGGATCAACAGTGACTAACAGAGAGGAAACTCCGAGTCTATAACTACCAATAACTATAAATATTAATTATATGTATAAATAAAATAATTATTAATAATTCACATTAATCAGGATTGTGTCTAAACGATTCATGTCCTAGCTCCACAATTATATTTCTCAAGAGCAATGGCCCTTAACTTCTGTGCAGTAACAGTTCCAGTATGATCCACTAACATTCCAAGATAGGATGTAGGCTGACAGAGTAGTAGGTGTGGTTCATCATATTCTACAACTTCTCCTCCATGTAATACCTTATAATGAGAATAATGTCTATTGATTCTCAACAACATGATGACTTACCATAATCTTGTCAGAGTCCATGACACTATCCAGACGATGAGCAATAGTTAGTACAGTACAGTGAGAGAACTGATCACGTATAACTTGTTGAATGATATTATCAGTTCTATATGATCAATATTACAATGACTATATACTATAGAACAGTTAACTCACTCTAAATCTACATTAGCAGTAGCTTCATCTAATACTATAATAGAATTATTTCTAAGAAGAGCTCTAGCAAGACAGAACAGTTGTCTCTGACCCACACTAAAGTTACCACCTCCTTCAGTGACTGTGGCCTCTAATTGACCATCAATAATTTCTACTGTATTCTTCAGTTGAACCTAATGTATACAATAAATACAATGGAACTGATATATAGATGACATACTTGTTCTAATGCTGTCCATATGTCACTATCATTATACACTTTAAAAGGGTCAAGATTATATCGTACAGTACCACCAAATAACACTGGATCCTGTACAGGTCACATCATCAAAGATAACAAATTATATAACACATCTCACTTGTGGAATAATGGAAATATTTTTCCGAAGGTCATGAAGACCCAACTGACTAACTTCTATTTCATCAATCATAATACTACCGTGAGGTTCAGCTAGTCTAAATAATGCTGCTACTAGAGATGACTTCCCTGCACCAGTACGACCCACAATACCTATCTGTAACAAAGGGATAGTCTTTCTCTCACTTCAATGAATGAAGTTTGTCTTACTTTCTCTCTAGACTTAATATCACAAGAGATATCATGAAGAACAAAGGGACTCTTAGTAGAGTGACGATATGAGACATGACTCAGTACAATATGACCTTTATTAGGCCACTCTGATGGAGGTTGAGAGGTAGGAGGATGTGTTTCTAGAGATGCTTCTGACTCTAGTTTCCCATAAGCTATAACACGTTCAGGAGATATCATCTATAGTAGAAATCAAAATCATGTTAAAATATTAGTTAACCACTACTCTTTACCGAATTCTCAATTTCTGTACTTAGTCTTAGGATGAATGAAAAGGTATCAGTTAATGTAGCAACATAAGCCAATGACAGAGCTACAAGTGCAGGGTCAAGACCTAGGTATAATTATAGACATAACATTTGCTTAAAATGTCTTTCTTACTTTCGGCCAATGGTACGGAAGTCATTAGAGTAACAGAAATATATAAAACAGCTAATAAATCAACACGTAATGAAAACCATCTATTGTTAATGAAGTTATTATGTGATTTATAATGTGATAGTGTATACCTGGTTGTAGTTAAAAATATGTACCAAGTTTCTGAGTGTTTATTTTGGTAATCATGAAACTGTTCCATTACTATTGTCTCCATGGAATAAGATCGTATGGTGGCTAGTCCTTGTAAAGTTATTGACAAATGAGAGTACAATGGACTACGAGCTATATAGTGAAAGATACCAATGTATCATTATTATATATAATATGTTACCTAAAGCTTCTAATCTTTTGACATCTCTTGCTGTCTTGAGGTAATACCATCTTATAGTTAAGAAAGATACAAACACAATAGTCAATGCAATCAAAAGATAGTAATTGGCAACAACTGCAATCAGGAAAAGGGTTGTAACCCTGAAAGCTACCTGCATTACAATGTATCAAATGCATTTAGCATTTATCCATGATAGACATACTGCTAAAAATCGAATGAAATTATAGGCTAAAAGATCATCCATAAATCCAATGTCCTTAGAAAAACGATTTAACACACGACCTATGATGATTAATAATAAATGATCTTATTGTACAATTAGAATACCAATGGGATTAGTATCAAAGAAGTGGACTGGTGCTCTCAGTACATGACTGAACATTCTATTATGAAGTACTTGTGATGCTCTTAAAAAAAGTACACACAACAAAACCATCTTTACACAATATACAAGGAAAAGTCCAGCAATGAGACTAGTATAGACTTGAATTCTCTGATGTGAAGTGAATTTACATGTGGTAGAGTCATTATTAGGATCCACAGTACACTCTGCCCTGTATGTGTAATGATGATGATTACTTAACAAAAATAGTGAGTAGTTATTACAAGACAAACCACTTAAAAGAGATCTAGTGTTAGGGAGGAACATGTGACTTCTATTTATGGTTACATGTGATAACTTAAAAATCATCCTTGTCTGAATATTCTAAGTTGCTAACTGAGCTAAATATTCAAGTTTGGGAAATTAGAGAGCAGACAGAATGTGGTAGAAGGCAGAAAAGCAAGTTATCTAGCCTAGAAGAGGCTTTGAAGTTTGATTACTTACACCCATCACCTATAGTAAGGACTAACAAAAATCCCAGTATATATGATGATTGGCATAATTGGCTACCATGTGCATAGTTACTTTAATGAGTAGACTGCATGATAGTAATATAAATCTGTTCACTTGACTGATGTGCATGAAAATAATTATTTTAGCATACCAGTCAGAAATCCACCAGTCAGCAGCAACTAAATTAGCCTAAGACTACAGTGAATTTAATATCTAAAGTTCATTTATAGTACTTACCTCTGATAATATTAGTAATATTAGAGTAATAAGAGTAAATATATATCCTCCACCAGCTTTGAAGTATTGGTAATATGTCTTTATTGATATTGTACCATGAGCACGCTCTTCATCTGGTAGAGTATGTTCCTAACAAGTATAATAGTGCAATATATACTGGAGTGTATTGTGAGCACCTGTTTAACTAAGTCAGTGGATTGAGATGATAGTTCAGTTTTTATACCAGCATCTAAAAATATAAATATAATAAATGATAATAAAGGATGGAATATGCTATTGTCTGTTAAACTAAGTTAATACTATGCTCTTTAATACTCATAATAATGCATAGCATTTAAAATACATAACATTCCCCAGATTATTAGCACCCACCACAAACAAACAAAAATTAATGCATTATGCAGACTATAACTGGAAGAGTTCAATGTTTCCAGTAAATAAAGAGAAGATGATAAATAAAAGCTAAGTCATTTCTATATATGTAGCCCTTAAGATGTAACAACTTTTTATACTTTCTTCATATAGTACTTGTTATATTATTATATATATATATATATATTAGACAGGAGATCAAAATATTTGGAATTTAGAAATTAGTGTAGCTGAGTGGGAGGTACATGTATATATCAGTCAATACTGAGATGGCTGGGCTCAACAATCATTTTAATAATTATATTATACATGCAATTATAGTAACCTTGTTCAATGGCAATACTGCTGTCACTACAATTAGTAATTGCATCTTCTTGAGCATTCATGTCAAGTAGTCCAGTCAACGCACTTTTGTCATCTAATATTTTAGTTGGACTACCATATATGGTAACAGAGCCCTATTTTGTTTATAATACAAGTTAAATTATATGGAATACAATCTTCTATTACCTCCATAAGCCCTAGTACAATGTCACATTGTTCAAGATATTGAAGTTGATGTGTCACTAATACAACAATTTTGTCAGATAATAAATCTTTAATACACCTGATGATGAATATAACATAATAATAATAAATTACTTAATAATATACATACCTGTCAAAGATATGTCTACTGACTGCAGTATCTACAGCACTAAGTGGATCATCAAGGAGATATATATCAGCTTGACGATATACTGCTCTTGCTAGATTCACTCTGGCTTTCTGTCCTCCACTAAGAGTTACTCCTCTCTCCCCTACTAGTGTCAGATCACCATAAGGGAGGAGTTCTATGTCCTACAATGATAGTGTGTACAATATAAAGTGACTTTTATAAGTCAAACCTTGTCTAGAGCACAAGCCTCTATTACAGTGTTATACCATTCAGATTGATAAGGGAAACCAAACAGAACATTCTCTCTCAGAGTATTTGAGAACACAAACGATTCCTGACTAGCATATCCTATTGATCCTCTCACTTCTACATTACCATTCAATGGTGGTAACTCCTTCAGTAAACATTGAAGTAAAGTGGACTACAGAATACATTGACAATATCAAACATTATAACATCTAATTTATTAGCCTTTACTTTTCCAGATCCAACTGATCCTACAACAACTAATAGAGACTTAGTCTATATATAGTAAATATATCAATGATATATTTTATATTGTAGATTACTTGGTCAACATTAAAGGAGATATTTTTTAATGTTGGTTTCTCAATATCCATAGACCATGAAGCTGTGAGATCTTGTACATAAATACCAGTACCTTTATCACTGGTACTGGAGACCAGTGGTTGAAGAGCAATATAATTTGTATTACTGTAGGAACAATCTTTTCTACTGGTATTTTCTAATGTAAATGTTCAACTGTTAAATTAATAATTTATAGTAAAATTATTACCAGACTTGTTATGAAGTTCAGGACTAAACAGTTCAGGTAATATAAGAAAATCCTACATTGGGAATTAAAAGATATGAAAAATACAATAAACACAGATACTACTGACCTTAATTCTTTTATATCCAACATATGATTCAGATAATTGTAATAATCCAAGTATAAAATGTATCATATCATAACGTAAAAAATTAAGATGAGTAAGTGCACTGAACACTTTTCTAGGAGTTAACTGGCCTCCAACACTAGTATACACAGAGAATACTATGCACATAGCTAGAGGAGAACTTAAAATACTGTAACTTAATGCAAAAGCTTTAATGGTCATGCCCAAAAAAGTAATTAATATCTCCTTCCTATAAAACTGATAAATAATATAACCAAGTAACAATATAGTAGTGACCTTCTAATAGTTGAGACAACATGACTAAAGGCATATTCCCAAGCATACATTTTGATGACTCTTATTCCAGTGATCACTTCATTCATCACCTTTACTCTCCTATCAGTTAATTTGGCTGCCTTTGTCCTACAATCTTTAGTATTAGCAACAAAAGGTACACATTAATACCTTATTTTTGCATATATAGCAGCTACAGCAAATTGTAATGGTATTAGTGTGACTAATACACCTATTGCTATAACAGCACTCCACTGTATCTGCCTGAACAAGAGATAAGTGACAGCTATCAAGTGAACAGGAAAAACAAGAAAGAAAGGAAAGAAAATGATTGCCTATAGTAAGTATAAAAGAATATTGGTTAAAACTTTGCAATAAATTGCATTGTTCACTTCATCAAAGCGATGTACATCATTAGAAGCTAAGTTGATGACATGACCCATTGTCAATTGACTTAGTGTAGTTTGACTTAATGTTAAAACCTGTTGAGCATATATATATATATATATATATATATATATATATATATATATATATATAAGCAATTGTGGTTCTCAACAATAGGCATATGGTATAGACTCATCTTACCTTCTCATAAATAACACTAGTAAATAATATTCTAATTAATCCACCTAATTTACGTCCAGCATAAAATACAAAGTTGACAAACACAGTTGTCAAAGACAATAAAGAGAGAGTCATGGCCAACAAATATGCAGTGGTAGTCTCAGTTGATGATGGAGACTCAATAGTAAAATAATTTGTTAGTAATCCAAGAACGTCTCCTTGAGCAATAAAAATGGTTATCTGTATGTAGGAAGAGATATACATTTAGAATTAACATGCAGACATGATAATATGTAAACTAGAACATCAACAATTTTTATAGAGGTTATACATGGACACATCAATAGACTATGTTAGCTTGGTACACAGATCATGTTTAGTCTGTCTAATACATCTTATAACCAAAGAATATATTAGTGAATAAACATTATAAACACCATATCTTAAAGTCAATCTTATAAATTAGTCAGCACCTTTATAATTGTATTTCTTTAGTCTTTTAATGCAGGTACTCAAATTGTTGCATGCTTAATTTTTCAATATTGTAATATGTTAATATGTATATAAAGTTAAGCAATGTACCATCATGTCCAATTGTTTGTTTTTGTTGATGTATTGAGCTAGTGTGAGGAAGTGAATAATCTATAGCTTGGCTATCTAGGATGTCAAAAGATAATGGACAGTTTGTCCTACCAGGCAAAATTTTAAGCAAAAGAGGAAATAGAGAAAAATCTGAGAGTGGATTTGTAAGATATTCTCTAGTGTTTGCTCCTTGACAAACCTACTTTCGCCAATCAACGTGGCGAAGTCTTAATATCCAAATTATTCATATCATAACCAATTAATTAATTGTAAAAATACAGAGTAACTTACTAAAACAAACGTTAATATTTGAATTAATAGAATTCTCCACCAAAAACATTTCAATATTACAAGCCATAATCTTGGAGACTGTCCATTATGTCTTCTTTGTAATTCATAAGACCAGTATCTAATAATAATATAGTTTAATATGAACAATCTATATACAATACCTTTTAAACTTGTTTTGGAGATATCTAGAGTCAACTTCAGGAGGATGAGTATAGAGATCAGAGTGATGTAGACTACGTCGACAACCAATACAAAATAATGGCTCTAACCAACTATAAGAGAAATATATTTAATGTGTTAAAAAGGTTAGCAACTAAAAGAGTGATAATATACCCATTATCAAGATTAGATGATCAGTTAAAATGCTTAAAGTGAAATGTAGTGAGTGTAGTTGTAAATATAAATATTTATGAAAACTCACCAAAAAAACATTCTAAAGAAAACATTGTATTTGCCTTTTTCACGAGGAGAAGACTTTGGTATTTGTCCATTTGTTGTAGTTGTGTTGTACACTCTCATCCTGACCTTAAGTGTTTAGCCCCTCCCATGATAATTGCGACGTCCCACTAATCATCACAAGCTGTGTTAGTCATGTCACCCTGTGTGATACTAGTGACTGCTTGTGTTGGGAATGTGTTCTAAGTCAGTTTCATATCACAGAACTACGATCAAATCATTTTAAAACGATGCAAATAATGCAGTGATTTTTATAACCATCTACAGTAACTCTACTAATCAAAACTATTTAAAAGTAAATTTCTGAAAGTAAATAGCTCTATATTTCACAATGCTGAATTTCTTAAGCCCTTTACTTAGGAAGTGGCTGTATCTGATGGTTGCAGGTATCTTAAATCAGGACACAAGACATTGTTTCCCTTACAGTAGTAATTCCAGTACTAAGTGTATGAAAGGAACTTGTATTTAATTTGAAGGAAATATATAAAAATATAGTTGATGATTATGCTCAGGCCAAGGAACAACAGAGAATTCTGAACAATTTATCAGAAAGAAAACCAAATTAGTAATTGGAGGCAAAATGTAAGGTCAGTACTCAGTAGTGCATACACTGGATTTAGTTTAACTTGTTTAATTTACTCACATGCTCAAGTGCATAGTATTATTTTTTAAATACAAAAAGGTTTTCTGTCTGACAGACTTTGTACCACCTATGTATATTATGTCTGGTATATTATGTTCATATTCACAAATTTTAATCCATTGTTGTATGTGAGTTTTGAGAGTAACAAATGAAAATAACCAGCACAAAGTACCTCCAATGTACATAACAACCAAATAATGCAATTAATGTAGGGTGCGTATCAATTTGATAATAAGAACACAAAGAAGATAACATTAATGTCAATAGCATGATCACTATAAATAATAGCACAAGCAACAAACTCACTCTATCAAGCTACAGCGTCACTATCAATCTTATTATTACAATTTATCTATATAGAAAACACATGATATAAATAGACTTTGTGGATGCTAAATGCTAAGTATTCAGGTCTATATTAACAATGAATGAAAGTATATGGAATAACTCAGTAATCAATTCATATAAGTATATAATGCTGCTCCCTTATTCTTAGGAATGTGATATTATCTTCATTTATTATACAGGTAGCATTTTGATGACAATTACGGCTTCCAGCATTACATTTTCACAAATGTCTACATGGATAATGATAAAATTATATAATGCTTGTAGTGAACCGATCAATGACATTGCTTGACTTCAGGTTTATAACTATCATAGCAAGTTTGATAAGTAGCTTGAAATATTTTATAAGTGTTTGCAAATACTTATAAACATCACAGGCTGCCTATAAAACCTCCCAGGTAATATCACAATGATAATTGCATGTTGTATAGTGGAAGTCTGTTGTACACCTGGTTGGTGTGGTTTTTAATGGCATATCAACCTCTAGTGCTTAGTTCAATAAATCTAGTAGTAACTTTTGCCTCAATGTATAAGCTATAATTATAAGGGAATGTCATGTCTTAAATATATTGTTTGTAGTAATAATTTAAAACAATAATTAAGTATTTACCATAATTAATGATACTGGAGACCACAACTGTCATCAAAATTCTACCTGTACATGTTGCATGGCATAATATATCTGGAGAGAAAAGTTGATATCACTTTCATTTTAATACTTAAGCATGCAAAGCTTACCTGAACACAATTTACAATGTGTAAATCATTTCTTTTTTTCTTATTAAGATAATAATCTCACGGCACAGCAACTCCACTGAGAATTGTTCATAACTTGTAAGAGAGTTTTATAGCAAAACTGTTGAGGAATATAGCTCTCTTCTTGTTACTGGTAGGTAGAGTATTGACTGTAACATGAGACAGCATGAACCCTGTATATATAGTTGTCATAGCTACCTAGCAGTCTATTGGAACTGGGTCTATTAAATTACATGAACACTTCTAGGAAAAAAGACTATCAAAAACAATATTAGTAAAACAAAAACAGTTCCTGGAAAGAGTCCCTGGAATGGGTCATCAGTAGCTTTGTTGTCTTAATGTAATTAAATGAAGTCAATCCAATGATTATGCTCATGTCTAACACACACTAGCTCTTAATTCAATTAAATAGTAAACAGAAACCAATTATTTATTTAGTGTTAGTTAATTGTATTATTAATCACAGATATGGCTGACCCAAGTATGATTGTACTATGTAGATTGTTTTATAATAATGATCACACTATAATATTAAAAATATAAAGTGAAAATTATATATATTGTTTAGCTATAGATTATAAGCATATTTATTTAATACTCTACATTAAGGATTGAGCTAGTGAAAGACAAAGCAAAGTTTGCCAATTTATTCATGCTCATTATTGTATGTATGTACTCTATTCTATCTCAGTGTATGGCTCAGGTATTAAGCATATGACTAATGTATAATAATAGTCAATAGTTTCTAGGTCAACTCCTATCTATATCAGTTTTTTCTCAAACTAAAAGTTTATTTCATCTAATTATATCAAAACATTTCAGCAATTATTGATAAAGATAAAAATAATAAAAAACTGTTACACAATGTCAAAAGCAAACAGTAAGGGCTACACTACTACAGGTTAACACAACAAAAACTACACTTTCTGTTCTTTAAATCTAAGAAATTATTTCAAATGAAATGCTTGCTTCCACCAATCAAAGTTAATAGCCTATAAAATGAAAGAATCATAATTACATACAGTAAATGTTTTTACATGGTTTAATCAAAAACTTACAGCGTGAACAAAAACCACGATAGGAATAATAATAGTCTGTAATGAAGAAATTTATGAAACAAGTAAATTTCAAAGTAACTTCTTACTGTATTGACGACTGCAATAACAATTATAACATCGATGCCAACATTTTGAGCTGCCTTTGCCTGAAATTTTAATAATGATTGTAATGACTCACTTATTATCAACTTACAAGAATAACACATAGCAATATAGCTGGTACCTGAATACAATATAAAAGAAATATTAAGGGAGAAAGTCAGCTATGTTAAAAGTACCATGAGCGCCTCTTTCTTTACTGCAGACACAGTAATAGCATTGCCTGAAATAACGTTGTGTTGTTACACCTGTAAACATCATAGAATCATAATCACATTTACACTATTATTGAGTAACACTCACTTTCTTTAGCTGGACTAGGAGTAGTAGTAGACTCCATCAGCTCCTTTTCAATAGTTCCTTTAAGCATTGATCAGATATATACATTATAAATATAGATGTGAGGGCAATGACTTTATGCATACAGAAAATGTTAATAACAGCTTATTTGAAAGTGCATTTTGTCATTTAACCAAGGACTTTGTTACCATAGTTTCATCAACATGATGGCAGTCCAATTCTTAGTTACCAAGCTGAAGCTAGACTAACTCAATATTTATAAAGCGATGACAACAAGAAGCCAAAATGTAATCTCTTGCTCATCAGCACGAGTTGATACTATTTCAACTGAATCGTCCCAGTTTAGTTTCGGTGAAATGGTATCCATCTCTTGCTCATGGTTTCAATTATTGTCAATAAATTGTAAAGGTTACTTTTTGGCTTGTAGTTGATTTATTTATTTTGAGGTAAACTAGTTTTGGCTTTCAGTATTGGGTTTACATCATATTGATGAAACTATAGTAGCAAAGACCTCGGATAAAATGACAAAATCCTAGTTTAAGCAAGCCTCACCTAAATCTTCATCTTTTGATGTTAGTTTGTTATCCATTGCAGAGTTAGGAGCTGAATTGGGAACGTTTTTATCATAAGTTACTGTGTCTAAAGTAGAAGAATTGAAATTATATTGTTTGTTATATATTAGATAACAGACCAGGTTTTTGACACCTAACAGCATGAATTAGGAAGAAAATAATCATAGAAATCAGGAACGTCCTCATCTTTTTTCTAAAGTCAAGAATGATGTTTATTACTAGCTGTGGCAAAAAGGAGGAAAAGAGGCTACCTTATATAAGAAATTGTGTAGGTGACAATGAGCTTAATATTGTTTATATAGCATAGTAGAAATGTTGCCTCTATGCATGTAGTACTTATAAAAATATACAGTATACTTACTTGTTTATTTAATGGCTGTGAGTTCTCAAATCAGGAAGTTAAAGCATGCCTAAGCTAGGATGCTGACTGAATGAATAAGGTTTGAAATTTAATATTGTCACTGGTATTTAGGTACAAGAGTTATGCAACAGCATAACTACCAGTACATGTTTGATTTAATTACTTTATTATGGAACATTGTCATTCAGCTAACTACCTAAATTGAAAATACCATGCTAATTTAGAACCGTGTCATTTTTATTCAATTGCCAAGGACATGTTCAGTTAACTTCCTAACTTGGCATGTTCTATGCAACTAATTTCAACTAACTTCCTGATATTTAATTGAAAACGAGATGTTCCATACATCAGTTAACTTCCTAGCTTGGCATGTTCCATGCAACTAATTTCAACTAACTTCCTGTGATATTTAATTGAAAACGAGATGTTCCATACATCAGTTAATTTCCTAGCTTGGCATGTTCCATGCAACTAACTTCCTGAATTGTGAAGTCATAGCTATTATAAGACAACAGATACTTTTATTAAATACTATTACATGGAAAGAAATGACATTTCTATTATTCACAATGTTAAGTTGTTAGTCTGTACAATACTGTCAAAATAAAATACTAACATTTATAGTTTAACTCACTACTAAGGTTAGCTAACACTTCCACATAAACTATGATACAGGTTGGAATTAACTTCCTCTCATTCAGTGTTGTCTTAATTTATTGACTTATTTAACGATTAAACCACCAGAAAACAAAGTAACTCAGCAAAAAGTCCAATTTCAATCTTCAAAGCTAATACTTGATGTTTTACAAAATTTGGTACATAATTCTGAACAAGACAGTTAATATTAATTGACTATTAAAAGCAGCAAAGTTTACTGACAGGCAACATATGCTTAAGGGAGTTAGGCATTTTGCTGTGTGAACTTTATATAGAAATGCATGACATCTCAACCAATTTATGTCATCATGATGGTACATTTAGTAAGATGGTTTTGTTTGTAGAAATGAAGGGAACTTGCTAATATATGTAGAGTTGTAATTGGCATTCCTATCCCATACGTGCATGACAAATAAAATTGTATTAAAAATTATATCCATTTAATTGACAACAGTATGTTCAGTCCAACTGACTTCCTTGGATATTGGCTTCGTATCTCTGACTAATTTCATACATAATATGAAGTAAGTGTCCCATATAAAATATACTGTTTCATATCTTCTGTCACATAAAGACTCTCCTATATAAGGAAGCATTTTCTTCATTGTTCTTATTAGCATTACATGTATGACAGAACAAGAGTATTAGATACAACATAACTACTGTGTTTACTGCAAAGAATGAAGCAATTACAGTAATTTTAAGCTTGCATAGATTAAATACATACTTATGTATCTTTAGTTTTAATGTCTACTTAGGTGCAAGTTACTGTAAGTTTTGATTATACTTGTACAGCTGTATGCTGTAATATGTTGGCAATAAACACAATAATTATGATTCTTTATAATTGCATAGGCTACTAATTCAAGTAGATTGAAAAGAAAAACATTCAAAATAACCTTTTGGATTAAAAAAACTTGTTATGTCAACTTGTAATATTGGCCATTTTTGTTTTACATTTTATAGCAATAATTTTAAATTAATGTTTAAGATGAATACACATTAATTACCTTTAGAATAGGTTATTGCTTATTAAGTGTTATAATATAATGAACTAAAATAGTAGTTAAGCTCAGGGCTAAGTATTCATTAAATTTAAAGTGAAACTGAAAGACAGAATTGTTTATTTGGAGTATGTTTATTCAACAGTTAGTTTAAACATAAATGTATTTACATTATAGCCAAACATGAAAAAGCTTAAAATTGTTACTGTTGGCACTCTTCTTACAAAACAATTTGGAAATTGTTAAAAATAAATTTTAACATCTACTTTACTATAAAAGAGACCCAACTGAGGTAAATAGTTCAAGTTACTACAACTACTTCTATCATATTAGACAAACAATGGTTCCTGTACTGTGGTTACTATTACCTTTGTCAAGTGTACTGGTAATTATTTCTGACACTCTTTTACTAACAGAAAGTGATTCTTTGAATAATTATCTTTGCAGTCCAGACTGCTCTCTTCTACGAGATACTCAGCTACTCCTCTCCACTGATGTACAGCATATCCTGTCTTCAACTTCCTTTTGTCTGGTTAGTAACACATCAAATATTACCATACGTAGTACATCAGAAACTCCTGCAACTATTACTTGCTGTCATCATAATAATAGTTATGTATCTGTTGGCTTTGGTTTCTATAATGTTAATGGATTATTAATTGACAATGTAGAGATAACACAGTGTGGAGGACCAATGCCATCAACTAGTACACTCTATCCTAATGATACAGCTTTTTACTTTCATGAGGGTCAGTCAGTAACATCACTTATCAGTTATTCCTCTGATATCACAATACTTGGGGTAAATATTAACGATTATTATGGTTTTGCTATTCTTCTAATTAATCCTAATAAAAACACAACCCTTATTAATGTCAACATCAGTTCTTCTTCTGACATTGGGCAGTGTTCTATAAATATTCTTCCAAGTTGTGGTGGATCAGGAATTATATTATATTTTAGTAATTTGGACAATAGAACTGAAGTTTTGGATGCGTATGTACTCTTAAAGAAAATGAAATTACAAGGAAATGTAAACTTAGTACCATATAATGATATCATGAATGCTGGTCAAGTCCATACTAATGAGCCTAAAGCAATCAGTGCTTTTGCAGCTGGTATGACAGTTATATTTAGTCAAGGAGATTACAGTGCTACTGTTTTCTTGTCCCATACATATTGGAGTTCAGATATTGGTGGTGTTTCCAATGGACTAGCATTTATATTTAGTGATTCACCAATAGGTAAGGCCAATGTTACAATTTCACAATCTAGATTTCATCATAATATCTTTAATGGAAGAAGAACATTTGGAATAGACTGTATTGTATATACAAGAATGGCCCCAACTTCTATTGAAAGTAGATTTAATATACCATGGAACATACTCACTATTACAGAGAGTTTGGTGCATGATAGATATCAACAACATCAGTTTGATGATGACTTTAGTTCACAAATTCCTTCAAATCCATACAATTACTCCATATTTCATGTCATTACATCTTCAGACACATCAAGCAAATTAAAAATTTATGTTTCCAATTTCAAATATTCTCAAAAATATATTGGGCTTCGTGGTCCACTTATTCTTGCAGAAACTAATAGAGGGTATGTCCGTACCTACTTCAAAAATTTGTACTTCATTTTACAATCAGTACATATAGTACAAGTATTTGACGATTCTTTTAATACAGCTCTGAATGCTGGTGAAATAGTTTTTGTTAATGCAGCCTCTGTTTATATCAGTGGAAAAAATAACATTTTTAAAAATATATCAGGCTTAGTAATACAAACATACAACAGTGACATTCATTTGAATGGTAAAATGATTTTCTATAACAACAAAGCTAGTCATGGAGCTGCTATTCGACTTGATTCATCATCACATCTCTTTATTCATGAATCTACCAATGCTTATTTTATTAATAACAGTGCTACCTTTTATGGTGGTGCAATTTACTCTCACATGGACAGAAATCTTCCAAACAGAAACCCACTATGTGCTATTCAAGTAGTGAGTAAAAATATGTTACAACTTAAGGCCAAAATGATTTTTAAACAAAACAGTGCTATATTTGCTGGTAACTCCATTTATGTGTCTCCACTTTATGAATGTCAACAGTTGTACTTAAAAGGAGTCAATTCCAGTGACTTATATAACAAATTGTTTCACTTCAAAGGGAAGAATATAAATCATATCGGAGAAATATCATCAGTAGCTGTAAGTACACATCATTGTAACATTAATAGTTCAACTAATGATACTCATTTCAAAGTGTACCCAGGTAAAACAATTGCAATTGGTTTGAGAGCATTTGATTTGAATGGGATTCCTACTTATGCCCAAATTTTTTCCAGGTTAACTAGAATTGGAAAATGGTGGCGTAAACATAAACGTTATTCAAGGACATATGACATCACATATTTGTTACCAATTGAGCAACAAATTCAAGCTGTCTATAGCAACAGATGTACATTATTAAACTTTACAATTTTCCCAGAAAGTACAAATGATATAATGCATTTACATTTTGAGGTCTTGGGATACATTCCTACATCTACAATCATACTGGTTCCACAAACTTGTCCAACAGGATTTGTATACATTAGTAAGGCAAAATCATGTGTGTGTAGTTCATTTCTGACAGAGTTTGGTATCACACAATGTGATATTGATACTACATCTGTTTATATGCCACCTCAATCATGGCTGGGTATTGTTGATAATGGAAACATTGTTGGTTACACTGAACACTGTCCTCCAGGATACTGTCTACCAAACACAACTATCAATATAACACAAGCTGACATTATTTGTAGAGGAAATCGTATGGGATGGTTATGTGGTGAGTGCAAGGAGGGCTACAGTGTTGTGTTAGGAACTACTGATTGTTACAAGTGTTCTAATACACTACATAGTGTACTTGCTATAATATTTGGTATACTAGGTGGTATAGTGTATGTACTAGTGTTTTTTAGTTTGAGACTGACTATTGACTTAGGAACACTAGGAGGATTTATTTTTTGACTAAATATTATTTGGCCAGCTATCATACCATCATCTGATATAGCAATCACTAATACAGCTCTACGATATATGGTGTATTTATTAACTTCTATCAAATATCAATGGAATATACCAGTGTGTATAGCAAGTAATCTCAATGAGCTAGCCAAAACAAGCATATTGTACGTTTACCCTGTTTATTTTTGGTTAATAGTTGTTGTCATTGTTCTCTTGAGTCGATGTTCTACTAGGATTGCCAACCTCATTGTTACAAGTTCTTGTGACATTGATGTACATCTCATATTCAGATCTGTTATCCATATCATTAATTGTTCTCACACCAGCACATATTCATTTTAATAGCAGTAATAGTAATGGTTATTTACTGGTTTGGTTTAGAGACAATAATTAAGTATTTACCATAATTAATGATACTGGAGACCACAACTGTCATCAAAATTCTACCTGTACATGTTGCATGGCATAATATATCTGGAGAGAAAAGTTGATATCATTTTCATTTTAATACTTAAGCATGCAAAAATTACCTGAACAAAATTTACAATGTGTAAATCATTTCTTTTTCTTATTAAGATAATAATCTCACGGCACAGCACTCCACTGAGAATTGTTCATAACATGTAAGAGAGTTTTATAGTAAAACTGTTGAGGAATATAGCTGTCTTCTTGTTACTGGTAGGTAGAATATTGACTGTAACATGAGACAGCATGAACCCTGTATATATAGTTGTCATGGCTACCTAGCAGTCTATTTGAATTGGGTCTATTAAATTACATGAACACTTCTAGGAAAAAAGACTATCAAAAACAATATTAGTAAAACAAAAACAGTTCCTGGAAAGAGTCCCTGGAATGGGTCATCAGTAGCTTTGTTGTCTTAATGTAATTAAATGAAGTCAATCCAATGATTATACTCATGTGTCTAACACACACTAGCTCTTAATTCAATTAAATAGTAAACAGAAACCAATTATTTATTTGGTGTTAGTTAATTGTATTGTTAATGCACAGATATGGCTGGCCCAAGTGTGATTGTACTATATAGATTGTTTTATAATAATGATCACACTATAATATTAGAAATATAAAGGGAAAATTATATATATATTGTTTAACTATAGATTGTAAGCATATTTATTTATTACTCTACATTAAGGATTGAGCTAGTGAAAGACAAAGCAAAGTTTGCCAATTTATTCATACTCATTATTGTATGTATGTACTCTATTCTATCTCAGTGTATGGCTCAGGTATTAAGCATATGACTAATGTATAATACTAGTCAATAGTCTCTAAGTCAACTCCTATCTATATCAGTTTTTTCTCAAACTAAAAGTTTATTTCATCTAATTATATCAAAACATTTCAGTAATTGTTGATAAAGATAAAAATAGTAAAAAACTGTTACACAATGTCAAAAGCAAACAGTAAGGGCTACACTACTACAGGTTAACACAACAAAAACTACACTTTCTGTTCTTTAAATCTAAGAAATTATTTCAAATGAAATGCTTGCTTCCACCAATCAAAGTTAATAGCCTATAAAATGAAAGAATCATAATTACATACAGTAAATGTTTTTACATGGTTTAATCAAAAACTTACAGCGTGAACAAAAACCACGATAGGAATAATAATAGTCTGTAATGAAGAAATTTATGAAACAAGTAAATTTTAAAGTAACTTCTTACTGTATTGACGACTGCAATAACAATTATAACATCGATGCCAACATTTTGAGCTGCCTTTGCCTGAAATTTTAATAATGATTGTAATGACTCACTTATTATCAACTTACAAGAATAACACATAGCAATATAGCTGGTACCTGAATACAATATAAAAGAAATATTAAGGGAGAAAGTCAGCTATGTTAAAAGTACCATGAGCGCCTCTTTCTTTACTGCAGACACAGTAATAGCATTGCCTGAAATAACGTTGTGTTGTTACACCTGTAAACATCATAGAATCATAATCATATTTACACTATTATTGAGTAACACTCACTTTCTTTAGCTGGACTAGGAGTAGTAGTAGACTCCATCAGCTCCTTTTCAATAGTTCCTTTAAGCATTGAACAGATATATACATTATAAATATAGATGTGAGGGCAATGACTTTATACATAAAGAAAATGTTAATAACAGCTCATTTGAAAGTGCATTTTTTCATTTTAACCAAGGGCTTTGTTACCATAGTTTCATCAATATGATGGCAGTCCAATTCTTAGTTACCAAGCTGAAGCTAGACTAACTCAATATTTATAAAGCGATGACAACAAGAAGCCAAAATGTAATTTCTTGCTCATCAGCATGAGTTGATACCATTTCAACTGAATCGTCCCAGTTTAGTTCAGGTATCCATCTCTTGCTCATGGTTTCAATTATTGTCAATAAATTATAAAGGTTACTTTTTTGGCTTGTAGTTGATTTATATATTTTGAGGTAAACTAGTTTTGGCTTTCAGTATTGGGTTTAAGTCATATTGATGAAACTATAGTAGCAAAGACCTCGGATAAAATGACAAAATCCTAGTTTAAGCGAGCCTCACCTAAATCTTCATCTTTTGATGTTGGTTTGTTATCCATTGCAGAGTTAGGAGCTGAATTGGGAACGTTTTTATCATAAGTTACTGTGTCTAAAGTAGAAGAATTGAAATTATATTGTCATATATTAGATAACAGACCAGGTTTTTGACACCTAACAGTATGAATTAGGAAGAAAATAATCATCGAAATCAGGAATGTCCTCATCTTTTCTTAAGTCAAGAATGATGTTTATTACTAGTTGTGGCAAAAAGGAGGAAAAGAGGCTACCTTATATAAGAAAGTGTGTAGGTGACAATGAGCTTAATATTGTTTATATAGCATAGTAGAAATGTTGCCTCTATGCATGTAGTACTTATAAAAATATACAGTATACTTACTTGTTTATTTAATGGCTGTGAGTTCTCAAATCAGGAAGTTAAAGCATGCCTAAGCTAGGATGCTGACTGAATGAATAAGGTTTGAAATTTAATATTGTCACTGGTATTTAGGTACAAGAGTTATGCAACAACATAACTACCAGTACATGTTTGATTTAATTACTTTATTATGGAACATTGTCATTCAGCTAACTACCTAAATTGAAAATACCATGCTAATTTAGAACCGTATCATTTATATTCAATTGCCAAGGACATGTTCAGTTAACTTCCTAGCTTGGCATTGCAACTAATTTCAACTAACTTCCTGATATTTAATTGAAAACGAGATGTTCCATACATCAGTTAACTTCCTAGCTTGACATGTTCCATGCAACTAATTTCAACTAACTTCCTGATATTTAATGAAAACGAGATGTTCCATACATCAGTTAACTTCCTAGCTTGGCATGTTCCATTCAACTAACTTCCTGAATTGTGAAGTCATAGCTATTATAAGACAACAGATACTTTTATTAAATACTATTACATGGAAAGAAATGACATTTCTATTATTCACAATGTTAAGTTGTTAGTCTGTACAATACTGTCAAAATAAAATACTAACATTTATAGTTTAGCTCACTACTAAGGTTAGCTAACACTTCCACATAAACTATGATACAGGTTGGAATTAACTTCCTCTCATTCAGTGTTGTCTTAATTTATTGACTTCTTTAACGATTAAACCACCAGAAAACAAAGTAACTCAGCGAAAAGTCCAATTTCAATCTTCAAAGCTAATACTTGATGTTTTACAAAATTTGGTACATAATTCTGAACAAGACAGTTAATATTAATTGACTATTAAAAGCAGCAAAGTATACTGACAGGCAACATGCTTAAGGGAGTTAGGCATTTTGCTGTGTGAACTTTATATAGAAATGCATGACATCTCAACCAATTTATGTCATCATGATGGTACATTCAGTAAGATGGTTTTGTTTGTAGAAATGAAGGGAACTTGCTAATATATGTAGAGTTGTAATTGCCATTCCTATTCCATGCGTGCATGACAAATAAAATTGTATTAAAAATTATATCCATTTAATTGACAACAGTATGTTCAGTTCAACTGATTTCGTTGGATATTGGCTTCATATCTCTGACTAATTTCATACATAATGTGAAGTAAGTGTCCCATATAAAATATGCTGTTTCATATCTTCTGTCACATAAAGACTCTCCTATATAAGGAAGCATTTTCTTCATTGTTCTTATTAGCATTACATGTATCGACAGAACAAGAGTATTAGATACAACGTAACTACTGTGTTTACTGCAAAGAATGAAGCAACTACAGTAATTTTATGCTTGCATAGTTTAAATATATACTTATGTATCTTTAGTTGTATTGTCTACTTAGGTGCAAGTTACTGTAAGTTTTGATTATACTTGTACGGCTGTATGCTGTAATATGTTGGCAATAAACACAATATGATTCTTTATAATTGCATAGGCTACTAATTCAAGTAGATTGAAAAGAAAAACATTCAAAATAATCTTTTGGATTAAAAAAACTTGTTATGTCAACTTGTAGTATTGGCCATTTTTGTTTTACATTTTATAGCAATAATTTTAAATTAATGTTTAAGATGAATACACATTAAATACCTTTAGAATAAGTTATTGCTTATTAAGTGTTATAATATAATGAACTAAAATAGTAGTTAAGCTCAGGGCTAAGTATTCATTAAATTTAAAGTGAAACTGAAAGACAGAATTGTTTATATGGAGTGTGTTTGTTCAACAGTTAGTTTAAACATAAATGTATTTACATTATAGCTAAACATGAAAAAGCTTAAAATTGTTACTGTTGGCACTCTTCTTACAAAACAATTTGGAAATTGTTAAAAATACATTTTAACATCTACTTTACTATAAAAGAGACCCAACTGAGGTAAATAGTTCAAGTTACCACAACTACTTCTATCATATTAGACAAACAATGGTTCCTGTACTGTGGTTACTATTACCTTTGTCAAGTGTACTGGTAATTATTTCTGACACTCTTTTACTAACAGAAAGTGATTCTTTGAATAATTATCTTTGCAGTCCAGACTGCTCTCTTCTACGAGATACTCAGCTACTCCTCTCCACTGATGTACACCACATCCTGTCTTCAACTTCCTTTTGTCTGGTAAGTAACACATCAAATATTACCATACGTAGTACATCAGAAACTCCTGCAACTATTACTTGCAGTCATCATAATAATAGTCATGTATCTGTTGGCTTTGGTTTCTATAATGTAAGTGGATTATTAATTGACAATGTACACATAACACAGTGTGGAGGACCAATGCCATCAACTAGTACCCTCTATCCTAATGATACAGCTTTTTACTTTCACGAGGATCAGTCAGTAACATTACTTATCAGTTATTCCTCTGATATCACAATACTTGGGGTATATTTTAATGATTATTATGGTTTTGCTATTCTTCTCATTAATCCTAATAAAAACACAACCCTTATTAATGTCAACATTAGTTCTTCTTCTGGCAGTGAGCAGTGTTCTATAAATATTCTTCCAAGTTGTGGTGGATCAGGAATTATATTATATTTTAGTAATTTGGACAATAGAACTGAATTGTTGGATGTGTATGTACTCTTAAAGAAAATGAAATTACAAGGAAATGTAAACTTAGTACCATATAATGATATCACAAATGCTGGTAAAGTCCATACTAATGAGCCTAAAGCAATCAGTGCTTTTGCAGCTGGTATGACAGTTATATTTAGTCAAGGAGATTACAGTGCTACTGTTTTCTTGTCCCATACATATTGGAGTTCAGATATTGGTGGTGTTTTCAATGGACTAGCATTTATATTTAGTGATGCACCAATAGGTAAGGCCAATGTTACAATTTCACAATCTAGATTTCATTATAATATCTTTAATGGAAGAAGAACATTTGGAATAGGCTGTATTGTATATACAAGAATGGCCCCAACTTCTATTGAAAGTAGATTTAATATACCATGGAACATACTCACTATTACAGAGAGTTTGGTGAATGATAGATATTACCAACATCAGTTTGATGATGACTTTAGTTCACAAATTCCTTCAAATCCATACAATCACTCCATATTTCATGTCATTACATCTTCAGACATATCAAGCAAATTAAAAATTTATGTTTCCAATTTCAAATATTCTCAAAAATATATTGGGCTTCGTGGTCCACTTATTCTTGCAGAAACAAATAGAGGGTATGTTTGTACCTACTTCAAAAATTTGTACTTCATTTTACAATCAGTACATATAGTACAAGTATTTGACAATTTTTTTAACACAGCTCTGAATGCTGGCGAAATAGTTTTTGTTAATGCAGCCTCTGTTTATATCAGTGGAAAAAGTAACATTTTTAAAAATATAACAGGCTCAGTAATACAAGCATACAACAGTGACATTCATTTGAATGGTAAAATGATTTTCTATAACAACAAAGCTAGTCATGGAGCTGCTATTCGACTTGATTCATCATCACATCTCTTTATTCACAAATCTACCAATGCTTATTTTATTAATAACAGTGCTACTTTTTATGGTGGTGCAATTTATTCTCACATGGACAGAAATCTTCCAAACAGAAACCCACTATGTGCTATTCAAGTAGTGAGTAAAAATATGTTACAACTTAAGGCCAAAATGATTTTTAAACAAAACAGTGCTATATTTGCTGGTAACTCCATTTATGTGTCTCCACTTTATGAATGTCAACAGTTGTACTTAAAAGGAGTCAATTCCAGTGACTTATATAACAAATTGTTTCACTTCAAAGGAAAGAATACAAATCATATTGGAGAATTATCATCAGTAGCTGTAAGTACACATCATTGTAACATTAATAGTTCAACTAATGATACTCATATCAAAGTGTACCCAGGTAAAACAATTACAATTGGTTTGAGAGCATTTGATTTGAATGGGATTCCTACTTATGCCCAAATTTTTTCCAGGTTAACTAGAATTGGAAAATGGTGGCGTAAACATAAACGTTATTCAAGGACATATGACATCACATATTTGTTACCAATTGAGCAACAAATTCAAGCTGTCTATAGCAACAGATGTACATTATTAAACTTTACAATTTTCCCAGAAAGTACAAATGATATAATGCATTTACATTTTGAGGTCTTGGGATACATTCCTACATCTACAATCATACTGGTTCCACAAACTTGTCCACCAGGATTTGTATACAATAGTAAGGCAAAATCATGTGTGTGTAGTTCATTTCTGACAGAGTTTGGTATCACACAATGTGATATTGATACTACATCTGTTTATATGCCACCTCAATCATGGCTGGGTATTGTTGATAATGGAAACATTGTTGGTTACACTGAACACTGTCCTCCAGGATACTGTCTACCAAACACAACTATCAATATAACACAAGCTGACATTATTTGTAGAGGAAATCGTATGGGATGGTTATGTGGTGAATGCAAGGAGGGCTACAGTGTTGTGTTAGGAACTACTGATTGTTACAAGTGTTCTAATACACTACATACTATACTTGCTATAATATTTGGTATATTAGGTGGTATAGTGTATGTACTAGTGTTGTTTAGTTTGAGACTGACTATTGACTTAGGAACAATTGGTGGGTTTATTTTTTGGCTAAATATTATTTGGCCAACTGTCATACCGTCATCTGATAGAGCAATCACTAGTATAGCTCTACGATATATGGTGTATTTATTAACTTCTATCAAATATCAATGGAATATACCAGTGTGTATAGCAAGTAATTTCAATGAGCTAGCCAAGACAGGCATATTGTACATTTACCCTGTTTATTTTTGGTTAATAGTTGTTGTCATTGTTCTCTTGAGTCGATGTTCCACTAGGATTGCCAACCTCATTGTTGGGTCCTCTGTACAAGTTCTTGTAACATTGATGTACATCTCATATTCAGATCTGTTATCCATATCATTAATAGTTCTCACACCAGCACATATTCATTTTAATAGCAGTAATAGTAATGGTTATTTACTGGTTTGGTTTAGAGATGGGAGTGTTCTGTATGGGAAAAATCCTTACCATGCTCTTCTATTATGTGTGAGTATTGGAGTACTATCTCTCTTCATACTACCTTTTACATTAGTTGGATTGTTTGGAGTTAAGATGATGAGGAGTCGTTTCATTGCAAAGTACTTTTGTCCATTTATTGATGCTATTCATGGACCTTACAAAGAGAAGCTAAGGTACTGGTTTGGAGTGAGGTTGATTGTTCTTTCTCTTGTATATATTGTCATTGCTGTTCTTCAAGGTAGCAACATGACTCTACAACTGTTACTGTTAATATTTATATTGGGTTCATTTACTATTGTACAAGCTATTGTCCTGCCATATAAGAACAAGATATTAAATACATTAGACTTGTGGTTTATGGTACTTTTGTTGATCAATTTCATCACATATCTTTCTTACATCTCATCAGAGAACACTACAGTTAATGATATTATGAAAACATTCGAGATTGTTCTTTGCTCCATTACTTATCTTGTCATCTTAATATATCACATGTATATATCAATGAGTCGTTTTCGTTGTATCAGGAAATGTATAGAACATTGCAAACTTATTATAAAGACTAAACTGATGAAGCTGAGTGATGAACAGAGAAGCTTTGATGATCGTCCACTGCTAAGGTTTGAGGATACAAATATTTATGAAGAATGGGAATCAGATGATTAACACAATTTTATCTAATTAAATATACTTTACCTTACAATTATAATACATTTTTTCTTGTGGGTGTTTGTTAAGTGTTAATTTTCTTTTTAACAACTTTTAAATGATTTGACTATACAACTAAGCTTTAATGTTGTAGTGGTAATTTTAATTTTGATTATAAATTAGTGAAATCCAAATTTTGTAAATGTGTATGATATTGTTAACTTACTATAAAGACTATGATTGTGACAAAAACGACACACAAACATATATGCTACCAATATAGCAGCAATTTTGACACCTTTAGTGTTCACATTGGTAATGCTGCACCAACTGTAAGCATGTTTTAAAGCCAATGACATAACTGCTTGATTTACTAATCATGTAATACAAATTGTTGATAATTATATCTACTTTCAGCGCACAAGTTGAACTGACTGATCAATATTTGTAGTTATTTTTAGAGTGAGCTAGACTAAATAGTTACTTTTTCAATTTTCAATTTAAACAAACTGCATGTGATAAATTGTCATCATTTTCCTTTTAAGATTAATATTAACATAGCTATAATTAACATCATAGCGATATATAGCTATTAATATATACAATCCAAAGTCATATTAAGACATGGTATGATTATGTTACAATGTACTTAGAACTACACTGTCATCTCTAAAATTATCTTACTTTGCAAGCATATATAATACATTGTATCACGTCCTTGTTAGTATGTGATAAGAGATAATTTACATTTTTAGTAACTTTTAGATGATTAGACTATACAGCATACAGATCATTAATAAACATTAATGTTGTATTTGTAATTTTAATTGAGAATATAAATTAGTGATACTCAATTTTTAAAATGTATAATTATGATGCCATTAATTTGCTCTGGAGACTAAGGTGCTAAAGAAATGATGCACAAACATACAATATGTTGCCAATATATCAATGATGGTAACAATCTCATCCTTTAGTGTCACACAGACAATGCACCAATCACTGATAAGGCCGATAATTTAACTCCTTGAGATAATTATAACCATCCAATTCAACTTAAAAAAGCAGTTGACATATTTACCTACTTAGCACAAGTTGAAACTGAAAGAACAACATTTGTAGTTATTTTTGGAGTGTTTCATTCTAAATAGTTGCTTTATCAAGTTCAAATATCAACAAATTGTATATAATAAACTGTCATCATTTTATTTTTAACATTAATGTTAACATATAAGCTAACATTATAACAAAATAAAATCTTTGATATGTATGTATTAATTCATACACTCTTCAGTCATATATGGTTATGTTGCAATGTACATAGCATTTCACTATAGGATTTAAACAGTTTTTTGATATGTTATGTTAATATATATCAGAATAACAGGAGGGAGTTATTTCTTGTTCCTTCCACCATTCTCCATAAAAAAAAAACTAGACTTGAGGGATGGAAGAAAGAGTTTATGCTTCATTTAAATTAAAGGAGAGATTGCATTTTTATTAAAACACAGAACATTGATGACAGTGTCATTGATAAAATATTGTTGCTGATTTTATGTGTCATTAAAGATAGAATTCCAGCTTATTGCTAAAACCTGAAACAAAATCAAGGTGGGTAATGTCTGTATGAGTGACTAGTATAGCACATGTGAATTTACCAATATAGTCTAGAGATGCATAATGTTTCTGATAAAAGAAATTCTATAGCTGGAAATGTGTTTAGAATATAAGCATAGTAAACCTTTGTTGTGTCAGAAATGTGACTACTGAATTTATGACAGAACACTACACACATATCCTTTTTGATAAATTATTTTTTGAGCTACGTAAACTGTGCAATTCCAAATCAAAACAGTATGTTGTTTTCAATACACAACCCATCTATTTTAATAATCATGTGACCTGTATATGACCATACTATCAGTTAAATCAACCAATCAATTTTGCAGTGGAAATCAAAATGTCTACAGCAACAGGTATACACTATTAAATTTTACAATATTCCCTAAAAATACAATTGATATAATGAATTTACATTTTGAAGTTTTAGGGTGTATTACTACATCTACAAACAAACCTGTCCACCAAGATTTGTCTTTGAGATTAATGACAAAGCATGTGTGTGTAGTTCATTTCTGACAGAGTTTGGTATCACACAATGTGATATTGATACTACATCTGTTTATATTCCACCTCAATTGGGGTTTGTTGATAATGGAAACATTTTCGGTTACTTATTTCCTCATCATAATGTATCACATATACATATGAATGAGTCATCTTTGATGTGCCAGGAAGTTTAAAATAGTTTAGTTTTTAAAATAGTTTAGTAAACAAAATAGTTTGCAACTTAAGACCAAAATGATTTTAAGCAAAATAGTGCTATACTTGCTTGAATGTCATCAGTTGTATTTAAAAAGAGTCAATTCCAGTGACTTATATAACAAATTGTTTCACTTCAAAAGAGAATACACAGTCATATTAGAGACATATCATCAGTGGAAGTGTGATCACACATCTTTGTGGCATTAATATTTTGAGTTATGATACTCAAGTGTATCCAGATTAAAAAAATTACAGTTGGCTCGAGAGCATATGATTTAAATGGGATTCCTACTTATGCTCAAATTATTTTCAAACTTGAAAAATGGTGGCAAAATAAGCATTATTCATAGACATGTGATTGAGTGTCTTTTGTGTTTTAGTAAATAACAAAAAAAGAAATATCACGTACCCATTGAGCAACAATTCACTGTAGCTATGGATTAATTGATTTAGTCAATCCATAGTCAATTAGGTTACATATAGTATAAGATATCATGCTGAAATAGTATAAATCACACTGTTTGATTTCTAAAATAACATTTTAATTGAGTTATGAATCAGAGCAATGATATTTCTGTTTAACATATTATATATGCTAATAACACCTTTGGCTGTCACTTTTAATTTTATGATAGAACACTGCACACATATCCTTTTTGATAAGTTATTTGTTGAGCTACATAAACTGTGCAATTCCAAATCAAAACAGTGTGTTTTTCAGTACAAAATCAATCTGTTTTAATATGTCATGTGTGACTTTTATATAACCATAATATCAGTTAAATCAACCAATTAATTTTTACAGTGTTCGAACTCAAGCTGTCTACAGCAACAGATGTACAATATTAACTTTTACAATATTTCCCAAAAGTACAAATGATATATTTACATTTACATTTTGAAGTTTTCGGATCAAATTGGTTTTGCAAAATCTGTCCACAAGGATCTATTTATGAAATTAAGGATGTGTAGGGGCTATAGTGCTGTTTTAGGCAGTACTGATTGTTACAAATGTTCTAATACACTACATACTGTACTTGCTATAACATTTGGTATACTAGGTGGTATAGAGTATGCAACAGTGTTATTTAGTTTGAGAATGACTATTGACATATATAGGAACACTAAGAGGTTCATGTTTTGGCTAAATGTTATTTAGCCAACTGTCATACCATCATCTGATATGACAATCACCAATATTGCTCTACAATATATGGTGTACTTGTTGACTTCTGTCAATGAGCTAGGTAATACTGGTGTACATTTACCCTATTTTAACTAATAGTTTTTGTCATTGTTCTCTTATATTAATGTTTTACTAGGGTTGCTAACCTCATTGTTGGGACCTCTGGTAAGTTATTGGTTTGGTTTAAAGATATTGAGGAATTGTTTCATTGCTATGTATTTGTGTATATTTATTTGATGCTATTCATAGACCTTATAAGGAGAAGCTAAGGTACTGGTTTGGTTTAAGGTTGGTTGTTCTTTCTCTCATCTATATTGTCACTGCTGTTCTTCAAGGTAGCAACATGACTCTACAACTGTTACTGTTGATATTTATATTGGGTTCATTTACTATTGTACAAGCTGTTGTCCTGCCATATAAGAACAAGATATTCTTATTTGGCAGGACAATAGCTGCTCCATTACTTAACTTGTTATTTTAATGCATCACATGTATATATCACTGAAGCATTTTCGTTGTATATTAGGAAGTGTATAGAACATTGTCAACTTATTATAAAGACTAAACTGATGAAACCTTGATTGGAAAGGAGAAGTTTTGAAAATTGTTCACTCCTAACATTTGAGGATATATTTCAGTATTAAGATTGGAAAACAGATGGTTAATATGATTATTTATAATTAAATCGACTTTACCACATAATTATAATATATTTTATCATGTCTTTGTGGGTCTGTGATAAGTATTAATCTACCTTTTTTAATAACTTTTAGATGATTTAACTATACAACATACAGATCATTACTCAACTTTTATGATGTTAGATTAATAATTTATTATAATCTGAAGTTTTAAATGTGTATGACATTATTGTTTACTTACTTTAAGATTAAGGTGGTAAAGAAATGACACATAGCCATATGTATTACTAATGTAACAATCATGGTAACAACATCATTCTTTAGTATTACACAGACAATTCACCAATCACTCATAGAGTCAATAAATTAATTGCTTGAGATATTTAGTTAATTATAATCATCTAATACAATGGCTGTTGTGATATCTACCTATTGAGTACAATAGAAAAAACATTTATAATTATTTTTGGAGTGTACCAGTCAAAATAGTTATTTTGTCAGGTTGAAATATAAACATAATGCATATGGCAAAAAATAAATATTTCTTATAAAGATTAATGCCGACAACATACCTGTAACTAACATATAGCAGCAAATATTATATAGCATTGCACTATCAGCTATGAATAAACTGCCAGACAGTCCTCAGATTATAAGATAATATGCACATATATCTCTTCAGATAATGGCTCATATACTATGTTTCCTGATGCTGGTGCCCAATTTATCACTAATTCTCTCTCATAATGTTCCATTAACAGAACCTCATGCTTTGAATAATTATCTTTGTGGTCCAGATCGCTATCTCAAACCAGACATTCAGCTACTCCTCTCCACTGATGTACATCACATCCTATCTTCAACTTCCTTTTGTCTGGTTAGTAACACATCAAATATTACCATACGTAGTACATCAGAAACTCCTGCAACTATTACTTGTAGCCACCATAATAATAGTTATGTATCTGTTGGCTTTGGTTTCTATAATGTTAGTGGATTATTGATTGAAAATATACAGATAACACAGTGTGGAGGACCAATGCCATCAACTAGTACCCTCTATCCTAATGATACAGCTTTTTACTTTCATGAGGACCAGTCAGTAACATTATTTATCAGTTATTCCTCTGATATCAGGATGATTGGAGTTGATATCAACAATTATTTTGGTTTTGCTTTTCTTGCAATAAATCCTAATAAAAATGTAAATTTTAGCAATATCAAAATCAGTTCTTCATTAGGCAATGTTCAATGCTTCAAAACACAGGTGTCAAGTTGTGGTGGATCAGGACTTATATTATATTTCAGCAATTTGAACAACAGAAGTGGAGTGTTAGATGCACATGTACACTTTAAGAAAATGAATTTCCAAGGAAATGTTAATTTAGTACCATATAATGATATCATAAATGCTGCTAAAGTCCATACTGAGGAGCCTAAAGCAATCAGTGCTTTTGCAGCTGGTATGACAGTTATATTTAGTCAAGGAGATTATAAAGTTAGTGTACTTTTGTCTCATTCACTTTGGTATACAGATATAGGTGGTGTCTTTAATGGTTTAGCATTCATATTTAGTGATGCACCAGTAGGAAAAGCATTTGTAGCAATAACAAATACTGAATTTCACTACAATATCTTTGATGGAAGAAGTATCTTTGGCATAGGCTGTATGGTAACTACAAGAAAGGCACAAATATTAACTTCAGTTGAAGAGAGTACACTTTATAAGCCTTGGGATATAATTACCATTTCAGAAAGTGTTGTACACGATAGTCATGTACCATATCATTTTAATGATGACTTTAATTCACATTTGACTTCAAATGTTTACAATCACTCAATATTTCATGTTATTACATCTTCTCTCATTTTGAGCAAACTCAGAATTCATCTTTCTTATTTTTACTATTCTCAAGTTTACATAGGAATTCGTAACCCATTTATAGTTTCAGAAACAGTAAAAGGACATTTACCTTCATTCAGGAAAAACTTGGAATTCATTTTACAATCAGTAACAATAAATACAAGATATAATTTTTCATTGGAAACAGCTCTTAATGCAGGAAAAGTAGTTTTTGTTAACACAGCCTCTGTTTATATCAGTGGAGATAATAACATTTTTGCTAATATTACAGGCTCAGTAATACAAGCATACAACAGTGACATTCATTTGAATGGTACAATGGTTTTCTATAACAACAAAGCTAGTCATGGAGCTGCTATTCAACTTGATTCGTTATCATATCTCTTTATTCATGAGCCCACTAATGCTTCTTTTATTAACAATAGTGCTATCTTTTATGGTGGTGCAATTTACTCTGACATGGACAGAAATATTCCAACTACAAATCCATTGTGTGCCATTCAAGTAGTGAGTCAAAATATTTCTCACCTTAAAGCCACAATGATTTTTATGCAAAACACTGCTAAATTTGCTGGAAACTCAATTTATGTGTCTCCACTTTATGAATGTCAACAATTGTACTTAAAAGGAGTAAAAATCAGTCCCTTATATAACAAACTATTTCAGTTCAAAGGAGACAATACAAATCATACTGGAGAAATATCATCAGTAGCTGTGAGCACAAATCGTTGCAGTAACATTAATAATGACCAGATCAAAGTCTATCCAGGTGAAACAATCACAATTGGGTTAAGAGCATATGATTTAAATGGTAATCCAACTTATGCTCAAATTTTCACTAGACTAACAGTAAGAAAATTATGGAACACTCATTACCAACCAATAGGTACAGTACTATATGACAAAACATATCAATTACCTATCACACAACAAATTCAAGCTGTCTACAGTAATAGCTGCACACCATTGACTTTCACAATATTACCAAAAAATAAAAAAGATAAAATGAATTTGCATTTTGAGGTTTTGGGATACATTCCTACGTCTTCAGTCATACTGGTTCCACAAACCTGTCCAACAGGATTTGCATACAATAGTAAGGTCAAATCATGTTTGTGTAGTTCATTTCTGACAGAGTTTGGTATCACACAATGTGATATTGATACTACATCTGTTTATATTCCACCTCAATCATGGCTGGGTGTTGTTGATAATGGAAACATTATTGGTTACACTGAACACTGTCCTCCAGGATACTGTCTACCAAATACAACTATCAATATAACACAAGCTGACATTATTTGTAGAGGAAATCGTATGGGATGGTTATGTGGTGAATGTAAGGAGGGCTACAGTGTTGTCTTAGGTAGTACTGATTGTTACAAGTGTTTTAATACACTACATACTGTACTTGCTATAATATTTGGTATATTAGGTGGTATTGTGTATGTACTAGTGTTGTTTAGTTTGAGACTGACTATTGAGTTGGGTACTCTTGGTGGATTTATTTTTTGGCTAAATATTATTTGGCCAGCTGTCATACCATCATCTGATATAGCAATCACTAATACAGCTCTACGATATATGGTGTACTTGCTGACTTCCATCAAATATCAATGGAACATACCAGTATGCATAGCAAGTAATCTCAAAGAGCTAAGCAAGATTAGCATATTGTATTTCTTTCCAGTTTATTTTTGGTTAATAGTTTTTGCAATTGTTTTCTTAAGTCGATGTTCTACAAGGATTGCTAATTTTATTGCTGGGTCATCTGTACAGGTACTTGTAACATTGATGTACATCTCCTATTCAGATCTGTTATCCATATCATTAATTGTTCTCACACCAGCACATATTCATTTTAATAGCAGTAATAGTACTGGTAAGTTACTTGTTTGGTTTAAAGATGGCAGTGTCTTGTATGGCCAGAATCCTTACCACATTGTTCTATTATGTGTGAGTATTGGAGTACTATCTCTTTTCATCATACCTTTTACATTGGTCGGATTGTTTGGAGTAAAAATGTTGAGGAGTCGTTTCATTGCCAAATACTTTCGTCCTTTTATTGATACTATTCATGGACCTTATAAAGAGAAGCTAAGGTACTGGTTTGGAGTGAGGTTGGTTGTTCTCTCTCTCATCTATATTGTCATTGCTGTTCTTCAAGGTAGCAATATGACTCTACAACTGTTACTGTTGATATTTATATTGGGTTCATTTACTATTGTACAAGCTATTGTCTTCCCATATAAGAACAAGATCTTAAATGCATTAGACTTGTGGTTTATGGTACTTTTGTTGATCAATTTCATCACATCTCTTTCTTACATCTCATCAGAGAACACTACAGCTGATGTTATTGTGACAACAGTAGAGATTGTTCTTTGCTCCATTACTTATCTTGTCATCTTAATGTATCACATGTATATATCAATGAGTCGTTTTCGTTGCATCAGAAAGTGTATAGAACATTGTCAACTTATTATAAAGACTAAACTGATGAAGCAGAGTATGGAACAGAGAAGCTTTGAAGATCGTCCATTGCTAAGGTTTGAGGATACAAACATTTATGAAGAATGGAAAACAGATGATTAATATAATTTTGTCCAATTAAATATACTTTACTGTAATATATTGTAACTGTATATTACTTAGCACTTATTTATTGTGTATAATTGTATCTTTTGTTAGGTTTGATTTTCTGTGTATTTGTTAATAGGTGCTTACTATGTTTCTTTTGTTATAGGTGACAATGTTAGTTGTGTTAATACTCTTTCTTTTATGGTATGTGTTACTTTTTAGTTACACCTTTCTTGTTGAGTTTTTTATATAAACTTGCTTGATGTTGTTATTGATATAGAGAGATAGAAAGATTTATTTCTAAATCATATTTTGTGAATTCATTGGTTTAAGTTACCACATTTACGATACATAATACATTGTATCATGTTCTTGTTAGTGTGTGATAATTGTTAATTTACATTTTAAAATAACTATTAGATGATTTGACTATACAACATTCAAATCATTATTAAACCTTTATGTTGTATTGCAATTTAAATTGAGAATATAATTAGTGAAGCCCAATTTTTTAAAATGTCTATAGAGACTAAAGTGGCAAAGAAATGACACATTAGCATATAATATGGTACTAATATAGTAGCTAATCCAATTATGACAACACTGGAGATTGTTCTCTGCTCCATTACTTATCTTGTCATCTTAATGTATCACATGTATATATCAATGAATTATCTTTAATGCATCCAGAAATGTGTAGAAAAATGTCAACTTATTATAAAGACTTAACTGATAAAGGAAAGTGTGGGAAAGAGAAGCTTTGAAGATCACTTACTGTTAGAATTTGAGAATAAATTTCAATATGAAGAAAGATAATTACATTGTATCAAGTTCTTATAAGTGTGTGATAAGTGTTAATTTTTTTTAATAACATTTCATGATTCACTCTAAGACTAAGTTGGTAAAGGAATGACACACAGACGTAATATGTTACCAATATAGTTGTAATGGCATCAATATTATTCTTTAGTCTTACACAGGTAATTCACCAATCATTCATGGTTATAAAGTCAATGAATGAACTGCTTGGGATAATTACTGTTAATTATAATCATCTAATACAAATTTAAATAGCAAGTGATATGTATTATATTATATGTATTATATAACCTACTGAGCATGATTTCGAATCTAAAAACAACAGTTATAGTTATTCTTGGAGTGTGCTTGTCTAAATAGTTACTTTATCAAGTTCAAATATAAACAATTGCATATGAAAAACTGTCATCATTTTCCTTTTAAAATTAATGTTATCATAGTTATAACTAACATTATAACAAAATGAACCTTTGATATAGCTGTTAATAAATACACTCTTAGTCATACATGGTTATGTTGCAATGTGTTGGACTATAACATTTTTTAACATGTTCTTGATTTATAAGTTAGTATATATATGTAGCTATTTCTATCAGATCAGACAAATAATGGCTCATATGCTATGGCTACTAACGTTGGTGTTCAATTTACAAGGAACTCTTTCTATCAAACATTTTCTAACTGAATCTGATGTTCTGAGTAGTTATCTTTGTGATCCAGAATGCTCTCTTTCACCAGATACTCAGCTACTCCTCTCTACTGATGTAAAACACATCTTGTCTTCAACCTCCTTTTGTCTGGTTAGTAACACATCTAATATTACCATACGTAGTACATCAGAAACTCCTGCAATTATTACTTGCAGTCATCATAATAATAGTTATGTATCTGTTGGCTTTGGTTTCTATAATGTTAGTGGATTATTAATTGACAATGTACACATAACACAGTGTGGAGGACCAATGCCATCAACTAGTACCCTCTATCCTAATGATACAGCTTTTTACTTTTATAAGGATCAGTCAGTAACATTACTTATCAGTTATTCCTCTGATATCACAATACTTGAGGTAAATATTAACAATTATTATGGTTTTGCTATTCTTCTAATTAATACTAATAAAAACACAACCCTTATTAATGTCAACATTAGTTCTTCTTCTGGCAGTGAGCAGTGTTCTATAAATCTACTTCCAAGTTGTGGTGGATCAGGACTTATATTGTATTTTAGTAATTTGGACAACAGAAGTGAAGTGTTTGATGCCAATGTACTCTTCAAGAAAATGAGTTTACTAGGAAATGTAAATTTAGTACAATATAATGATATCATGAATGCTGCTAAAGTCCATACTGAGGAGCCTAAAGCAATCAGTGCTTTTGCAGCTGGTATGACAGTTATATTTAGTCAAGGAAATTATAATGCTACTGTTTTCTTGTCATATACATATTGGAACTTAAATATTGGAGGTGTTTTCAATGGATTAGCATTAATATTTAGTGATGCACCAATAGATAAAGCCAATGTTACAATTTCACAATCTAGATTTCATCACAGAATCATTGATGGAAGAAGAACATTTGGAATAGGCTGTATGGTATATACAAGAATGGCCCCAACATTTATTGAAAGTACATTTAATATACCATGGAACATACTCACTATTATAGAGAGTTTGGTACAAGATAGATATCACCAATATCGGTTTGATGATGACTTTAGTTCACATACTCCTTCAAATCCATACAATCACTCTATATTTCATGTCATTACATCTTCAGACATATCAAGCAAATTAAAAATTTATGTTTCCAATTTCAAGTATTCTTAAAAGTACATTTGGCTTCGTGACCTATTTATAATCTCAGAAACGAATAGAGGGTATGTACGTACCAGTCCCTTCTACAAAAATTTGTACTTCATTTTGCAATCAGTAGCTATACTAAAAAAATATGACAATTCTTTTAACACAGTTGTAAATGCTGGAAAAATGGTTTTTGTTAATGCAGCCTCTGTTTATATCAGTGGAAAAAATAATATTTTTAAAAATATAACAGGCTCAGTAATACAAGCATACAACAGTGACATTCATTTGAATGGTACAATGGTTTTCTATAACAACAAAGCTAGTCATGGAGCTGGTATTCAACTTGATTCATTATCACATCTCTTCATTCATGAATCTACTAATGCTTCTTTTATTAATAACAGTGCTACCTTTTATGGTGGTGCAATTTAATCTCACATGGACAGAAATCTACCAAATAGAAACCCACTATGTGCTATTCAAGTAGTGAGTCAAAATTTTTCAGAACTTAAGGTCAAAATGATTTTTAAACAAAATAGTGCTAAACTTGCTGGTAACTCTATTTATGTGTCTCCACTTTACGAATGTCAACAATTGTACTTAAAAGGAGTCAACTCCAGTGAATTATATAACAAGTTGTTTTGCTTCAAAGGAGAGGACACCAATCATAATGGAGAAATATCATCAGTAGCTGTGAGCACACATCATTGTAGCATCAATGGTTCAATTAATGATACTCAGATCAAAGTATATCCAGGTAAAACAATTACAATTGGTTTGAGAGCATTTGATTTGAATGGGATTCCTACTTATGCTCAAATGTTTGCCAGATTAACTAAAGTTGGAAAATGGTGGCGTAAACATAAACATTATTCAAGGACATATGACATCACATATTTGTTACCAATTGAACAACAAATTCAAACTATCTACAGCAACAGGTGTACACTATTAAATTTTACAATATTCCCAGAAAGTACAAGTAAAAATATGCATTTAAATTTTCAGATCTTGGGATACATTCCTACATCTTCAGTCATACTGGTTCCACAAACCTGTCCAACAGGATTTGTATACAATAGTAAAGCCAAAGCATGTGTGTGTAGTTCATTTCTGACAGAGTTTGGTATCACACAATGTGATATTGATACTACATCTGTTTATATTCCATCTCAATCATGGCTGGGGATTGTTGATAATGGAAACATTGTTGGTTATAGTGAACACTGTCCACCTGGATACTGTCTACCAAACACAACTATCAATATAACACAAGCTGACATTATTTGTAGAGGAAATCGTATGGGATGGCTATGTGGTGAATGTAAGGAGGACTACAGTGTTGTATTAGGTAGTACTGATTGTTACAAATGTTCTAATACACTACATACTATACTTGCTGTAACATTTGGTATACTAGGTGGTATAGTGTATATACTAGTGTTTTTTAGTTTGAGACTGACTGTTGACTTAGGAACACTATGAGGATTTATTTTTTGGCTAAATATTATTTGGCCAGTTATCATACCATCATCTGATATAGCAATCACTAATACAGCTCTACGATATATGGTGTACCTGCTGACTTCCATCAAATATCAATGGAATACACCATTGTGTATAGCTAGTAATCTCAATGAGCTAGGCAAGACTGGTATATTATACATTTACCCTGTTTACTTTTGGCTAATAGTTGTTGTCATCGCTCTCTTAAGTCGATGTTCTACTAGGATTGCTAACCTCATAGTTGGGTCCTCTGTACAGGTACTTGTAACTTTGATGTACATATCATATACAGATCTGTTATCCATATCATTAATTGTTCTCACACCAGCACATATTCATTTTAATAGCAGTAATAGTACTGGTAAGTTACTGGTTTGGTTTAAAGATGGCAGTGTCCTGTATGGCCAGAATCTTTACCATATTGTTCTATTATGTGTGAGTATTGGAGTACTATCTTTCTTCATAGTACCTTTTACATTAGTTGGATTGTTTGGTGTTAAGATGATGAGGAGTCGTTTCATTGCCAAGTACTTTTGTCCATTTATTGATGCTATTCATGGACCTTATAAAGAGAAACTGAGGTACTGGTTTGGAGTGAGGTTATTGTTCTCTTTCTTGTATATATTGTCATTGGTGTTCTTCAAGGTAGCAAAATGACTCTACAACTGTTACTGTTGATATTTATATTGGGTTCATTTACTATTCTACAAGCTATTGTCTTCCCATATAAGAACAAGATATTAAATGCATTAGACTTGTGGTTTATGGTACTTTTGTTGATCAATTTCATCACATCTCTTTCTTACATCTCATCAGAGAATACTACAGCTAATGATATTATGACAACACTAGAGATTGTTCTCTGCTCCATTACTTATCTTGTCATCTTAATGTATCACATGTATATATCAATGAGTCGTTTTCGTTGTATCAGAAAGTGTATAGAACATTGTCAACTTCTTATAAAGACTAAACTGATGAAGCAGAGTGTGGAAAGGAGAAGCTTTGAAGATCGTCCATTACTAAGGTTTGAGGATACAAACATTTAAGAAGAATGGAAATCAGATGATTAACACAAATTATATATAATTTAATATACTTTACTATATAATTATAACACATTGTATCATGTCCTTGTTAGTGTGTGATAATTGTTAATTATTTTTTAATAAACTTTTATTTTGTATTTGTAATTTAATTTCAAATATGGATTAGTGAAACCTTAATTTTGTAAATGTGTATGACAATTTTAGCATACTAAAGAAGCTAAGGCAATGACACACAGACCATATATGTTACTAATATAGCAGTGACACCTTTAGTATCACACAAACAATGCTGCACCAATAATATGTAATTTTATAAAGTCAACGATGTAACTACTTAAGTTACTAATCATCTAATACAAATTGTTGATATATCTACCTACTGAGCACAAGTTGAAACTAAAAGAACAATATTAATAATTATTTTTAGAGTGTGTCAATCTAAATAGTTACTTTATCAAATTTAAATATAAACATATTACATATAGTAATTAGTAAACTGTCATCATTTTCCTTTTAAGATTAATATTAACATAGTTCTAACTAACAGTATAACAAACATGAAAGCTTTTATATATAGCTATTAATACATACACTCTTCAGTCATATTAAGACATGTGTTACAATGTACTTAATACTACACTGTTTCTAAATTAGTTTACTTTGAAAGCATAAACACAGAAACATTTAAGAGGTGGTGTTTACAATTAACATTGTCAACTTACCATAAAAATTAATTGTGTGTGAAAATGCTATAGTTGAAACTGTGACAATTATATAGTTGAATGCATGAAGAAGTTGAGATAATAATATTTATTCGCCAGTAAGATGATGTTTACTGTAGTACCTGCTCCAAAACTAAACAGATTCCATTAACAAGAAATTAAAGATTATTATTAATTTCTTGCATATTTTAAGTACAGTCTATAATACATTATTAGCAAGTGATAAGAAAGCAGGTTTATATCTTAATTTAAAGTTTCTTTATCTTGTATTCAAAATTTAAAATTGTAGTTTTGTTTAACTGAAACCATAAGACAATAAAATATTAAGTATAGCATTCATTTAATGAGATGTTAGAAGAAGACCAATGAGTCAGACTTAAACTAAACAAAAGGTAAATAATTGCAAAATTAATGACACAGCATTATAATTGACCAAAACAAATGAGTCTTTTTTCATTCTCTGTAAACAAACTAAATAGCAAATAACTCTGTTTACATATCATCAAAAGTTAGTGTTATTAGTTGTTATAACTACAATCAACAAACATACATAATTTAATATATATGGGAATGTAAACGTTTAACTGTTTACATAACATGTTGTTCAAGTTGACAAATAAAATAATTGTTTGTTCTTTTAGTTTACTAAAGCACTGCCTGCTTGTTTTTTATTATAAGTTTGTCTCCTCAGCCTAATACATCATATGGTTGTTAATTTCTTCAGTTCCACTTTTTGTTAGTTAGACCTACATGTAGTATAAAGTTTTTATGTAAGTCTATATATAACTAATGTTGTATTTTAGCTGTGAAGTAAGTAAATACACTAGGAAGATTTTTCGTTATATTTGTATAACAATTTAACTTATAACCAACACTTGATCATGTATGACACTCATATAATAATGTAATAGTATTTGTTTAGACAATAAAATATCCATAGTATTTTGAACAAACTTTTGTTCAGTTTATAAAAGAGGCTATTTTCTTTCAATTTCAATCAAAAACAATGGAAATTACACAAGTATTGCCATTACTACACAACAGAACTGGTGTATTCAGATTCTAATATTAACTTGTTTTGTATTCAAATTTTGAAATAGAAGGCATTTTCAAACAACTGTTGTTGTTAACTCACAAAATCAGAGACCACAAAACACAAATTCTTCAATAGCTGTAAACAAAATAAATTACATTCCTACAACTGAGTAGCAAAAACTTGTGTTAGTTTAGAATAACGCAGATCTAGTAACAATAAACACAGTACTGTGCTATGTAGGTGGTGTTTTTAAATTCATATATTTATGACAATAACTTTTATTACTATTTTATTAGATCATGAAATAATGGCTCTTGCACCATGGTTGTTGTTAATGTTGTCCAGTTTACCAGTAAATCTCTCTCATAATATTTCATTAAGTGAACCTGATGATCTGAATAATTGTCTTTGTGGTCTAAATTGCTCTCTTCTACCAGATACTCAGCTGCTACTCTCTGCTAATGTACACCACGTCCTGTCTTCAAGTTCCTTTTGTCTGGTTAGTAACATATCAAATATTACCATACGTAGTACATCAAAAAGTCCTGCAACTATTACTTGCAATCATCATCATAATAGTTATGTATCTGTTGGCTTTGGTTTCTATAATGTTAGTGGATTATTAATTGACAATGTACACATAACACAATGTGGAGGACCAATGCCATCAACTAGTACCCTCTATCCTAATGATACAGCTTTTTACTTTCATGAGGATCAGTCAGTAACATTACTTATCAGTTATTCCTCTGATATCACAATACTTGGGGTAAATATTAATAATTATTATGGTTTTGCTATTCTTCTCATTAATCCTAATAAAAACACAACCCTTATTAATGTCAACATTAGTTCTTCTTCTAGCAGTGAGCAGTGTTCTAAAAATCTACTTCCAAGTTGTGGTGGATCAGGACTTATATTGTATTTTAGTAATTTGGAGAACAAAGTGGAAGTGTTGGGAGGACATGTAGTACTAAACAATGTGATTATAGAAGGGAATATAAACTTAGTACCATATAGTGATATAGCAAATGCTGCTAAAGTCCATACTGAGGAGCCTAAAGCAATCAGTGCTTTTGCAGCTGGTATGACAGTTATATTTAGTCAAGGGGACTACAGTGCTAATGTACTTTTATCAGATACACATTGGTTTGTAGACACAGGTGGTGTCTTTGATGGTTTAGCATTAATATTTAGTGATGCACCAATAGAAAAAACTTCTATTACAATTTCAAAGTCTCATTTTCATCACAATGTTCGTTTGATAAGTTCAGGTGGGATTGGTTGCATTGTAACCACTACCACAACTTTAAGTTCTTGCTTTGAAAGTGCATCTGATAATCCATGGAACATCATAACAATTGTTAATAGCTATGTGCATGATACTTTTCCATTTCATACTAATTATAATGACTTCAATTCTTACAATACAAATCAACACAATCGCTCCATTTTCCATGTTCTTACATCTTCAGATGTGTCTAAAAAATTAGAAATTCACATATCTCATTTAAATTATGAACAAGTTTATGTTGGAGTGCGTAATCCACTTATCCTCACAGAAACTATTAAGGGCTGTGTATGTCAGTTTAAAAATTTGCACTTAGTTTTACAATCAGTTGTTATGTTTGAAACATATAACTATTCATTAAACACAACTTTAAATGCTGGTAAATTAGTTTTTGTAAACACAGCTACTGTTTACATCAATGGTGATAAAAATTTTTTCAATTATTCGACAAGCTCAGTAATACAAGCATACAACAGTGACATTCATTTGAATGGTACAATGGTTTTCTGTAACAACAAAGCTAGTCATGGAGCTGCTATTCGATTTGATTCATCATCACATCTCTTCATCCATGAATCTACTAATGCTTATTTTATTAATAACAGTGCTACCTTTTATGGTGGTGCAATTTACTCTCACATGGACAGAAATCTTCCAAATATAAACCCACTTTGTGCTATTCAATTAGTGAGTCAAAACATTTCAGAACTTAAGGCCAAAATGATTTTTAAACAAAATATTGCTATGCTTGCTGGTAACTCTATTTATGTGTCTCCACTATATGAATGTCAACAGTTGTACTTAAAAGGAGTCAATTCTAATGACTTATATAGCAAATTGTTTTACTTCAAAGGAGAGGACACCAATCATAATGGAGAAATATCATCAGTAGCTGTGAGCACACACATTTGTAGCATCAATGGTTCAAGTAATGATACTCAGATCAAAGTGTATCCAGGTAAAACAATTACAATTGGTTTGAGAGCATTTGATTTGAATACAATTTCTACTTATGCTCAAATATTTGCCAGATTAACCAAAGTTGGAAAATGGTTGCACAATAATCACCGTTATTCATGGACATATGACATGACATATTTGTTACCAATTGAGCAACAATTTCAAACTGTCTATGCCAAGAGGTGTACACTATTAAATTTTACAATATTCCCAGAAAGTATAAATAAAAATATGCATTTACATTTTGAGGTCTTGGGATATATTCCTACATCTTCAGTCGTACTGGTTCCACAAACCTGTCCAACAGGATTTGTATACAATAGTAATGCCAAATCATGCGTGTGTAGTTCATTTCTGACAGAGTTTGGTATCACACAATGTGATATTGATACTACATCTGTTTATATTCCACCTCAATCATGGCTGGGGATTGTTGATAATGGAAACATTGTTGGTTACACTGAACACTGTCCTCCAGGATACTGTCTACCAAACACAACTATCAATATAACACACCCTGACATTATTTGTAGAGGAAATCGTATGGGATGGTTATGTGGTGAATGTAAGGAGGGCTACAGTGTTGTGTTAGGAACTACTGATTGTTACAAGTGTTCTAATACACTATATACTGTGCTTGCTGTAACATTTGGTATACTAGGTGGTATAGTGTATGTACTAGTGTTGTTTAGTTTGAGACTGACTATTGACTTAGGAACACTAGGAGGATTTATTTTTTGGTTAAATATTATTTGGCCAGCTATCATACCATTATCTGATAAGACAATTGCTAATACAGCTCTGCAGTATATGGTGTATTTGCTAACTTCTATCAAATATCAATGGAACATACCACTGTGTATAGTAAGTGATCTCGATGAGCTAGGCAAGACAGGTATATGGTACATTTACCCTATTTATTTTTGGCTAATAGTTATTATCATTGTTCTCTTCAGTCAATGTTCTACCATGATTGCCAACCTCATTGTTGGGTCCTCTGTACAAGTACTTGTAACATTGATGTACATCTCATATTCAGATCTGTTATCCATATCATTAATAGTTCTCACACCAGCACATATTCATTTTAATAGCAGTAATAGTAATGGTAAGTTACTGGTTTGGTTTAGAGATGGTAGTGTTCTGTATGGCAAGAATCCTTACCATGCTCTTCTATTATGTGTGAGTATTGGAGTACTATCTCTCTTCATACTACCTTTTACATTAGTTGGATTGTTTGGTGTTAAGATGATGAGGAGTCGTTTCATTGCCAAGTACTTTTGTCCATTTATTGATGCTATTCATGGACCTTATAAAGAGAAGCTAAGGTACTGGTTTGGAGTGAGGTTGATTGTTCTCTCTCTCATCTATATTGTTATTGCTGTTCTTCAAGGTAGCAACATGACTCTACAACTGTTACTGTTGATATTTATATTGGGTTCATTTACTATTGTACAAGCTATTGTCCTGCCATATAAAAACAAGATCTTAAATGCACTAGACTTGTGGTTTATGGTACTTTTGTTGATCAATTTCATCACATCTCTTTCTTACATCTCGTCAGACAACATTACAACTAATGCTATTGTTACAACATTAGAGATTGTTCTCTGCTCCATTACTTATCTTGTCATCTTAATGTATCACATGTATATATCAATGAGTCGTCTTCGATGTATCAGGAAATGTATACAACATTGTCAACTTATTATAAAGACTAAACTAGTAAGGAAGAGTAAGAAAGCATCTGAAGGTAGTCCATTGCTGAGGTATGAGGATTCTTTTCAGTATGAAGATTGGAACTCAGATAATTAACATATTAAATATACAACATTAGACATAATATTGTGTCTTTGTTGATCTGTGTGTACGTTATTTAGCTAGTGAGGTTTCAGTTTTATATAATGTTTGAAGTTTTATTAATAAAATTAATTCTTATTATTGAAGTGTTTATATATGTTATAATAGTAGGAGGAAGTAAATTTGTTGTTCCTGTCACTTTTCTCAAAAAAACTAGTTTACTTAAAGGATGGAAGAAAGAGCTTATACTTCAATTAAATTAAAAGAGAGAATGTACTTTATTAAGACATAAAATTTGATGTAATTGTCATTGAGAAGATAATATTGTTGATTTTATGTGTCGTCAAAGATAGAAGTCCAGTTTGATGCTAATGTCTGAGACAAAACCAAAGTATGTAATGTCTGTATGAATGATTATAGTACAGTATATCAATTATCAATATAATCTTGAGATGCCCATTGTTTCTGAAGAAAGAAAATCTATAGCTACAAATGACAATGTGTTTGAGTATATAAGATGGTATAGAAAAAGGACGGGAAAGAAGACAGACCTTTGAAAAGGTGTCATTATCAGTAATATTGCAATTGACGGTAATATTGTAATAATATTATCATAGCGTGTCATAAATAATGAAATAGTTAACATTATTTTTAACACCAAAAATTTGTCTATTATAAAAGCTAGAATAAAGAATATAGGTTAAATATTAATAGTGCATAGTTACTTCAATGACAAATCCAGGAAAGAATTAGGTCTCCTATTACTGCTCAATAGTCTTGTGAAATGGACTTTTATCTTGCTTATTCTTATATAATGGTGCTATTGAAGTCATAATAGATGTTTTTATATGAAGGAGAATGTTAAGGTAATAAAATTAAAGGAGATGAGCTTGCCTAATCAGTACCAGTTGACAAAAGCTCTATTGTTGCTCTGGTTGGTGTACTTTTTCTATTTGTTGGATGTTACCAAGGGAGCTTGATTGTCAGTATTGAGAGCTTAAGCAAGTTAATATTGATGGTATATTAGCTGTTCGTGATAGTATTGTAAACTTATATTCATCAATCCTTTCATTAAATGTTTATATACATATATGTACAGTAAGTCATGTCTGGATGAATAATAACAAATGAATGAAACTCCTAGAGGTCAGTGAATTTACAAAAAAATGTTGAAAGATGACCTTCAGATGCCAGTAAAACTTTGAAAATCTTAGATGCCAGTATATTGACAAAACATCTTGAAACCTGCAGTAACTAAGAAATAACTATCAGAAAAAAACTATCACAGAAATAAATGCAAAAATAATTGGAAGATAAATATATATTTGTTCAATTAAAATCAGGATAGTAATTTTATAAACATGCATGAGATACATTAAAAAAGAACATTACATAAAGGAATTATGAGGAAGACATATAAGTTACTACATTAAGATTATTAGACAAACACTAGTGAATAACAATTTAGGATTATATGACAAGATTTAACAAATATTAGAAATATATGACAGGATTAAAAATTCAGAATTATTAAAAAATTGTCTGTTCTTTAATTGAAAGAACAATTTTATATACTATGTATTATACTTAGTGCATGTTGTAGATGTAACTACTTGTGGATTATATTATAACAGCTTTTATATAAATCTTAAATATAGGATTAATATGAAATTTGTTAATTTTTTATTAAAAATATGATATTTTAAGAAGGCTTGAAATAATCAAGTGAAAATGTTGATTGCTCAATTGCATTGGATAATGACCATATGGCTTTATAATTATTTATAGTGAATTACATAATTCTTATGTTTTCATGACATGCTTATCATGTGGGTGTGTAATAATGTACATTAATGTATGACTCATTATAATGATGTGTATATAAAATTCTATATAATACCTTTGACAATTTAATTTTTATGTGCTAATTGTAGTTGCCAAAGAATATGATTATCTGGTTAGTTTGTTTGTAGAAGTGAGTTGTCAAGTATTATCTTAGATTTCCAAGCATTTTGTGCTCTCCAATTCAAGGTCTGAAATATACTCAAATGTATGATGGTTTTTTCACTGTGGTTACTGTTACTATAATGACCAGTTTACCAGCAATTCTCTAGCTGTCATCACATTTTATTAACAAAACATAATTGTTTAAATAAATATTTTTGAGCTCCAAATTGCTCTCTTCTACCAGACACTCAGCTCCTCCTCTCTTCTGATGTATATTACATGCTGTCTTCAAGTTTCTTTTGTCTGGTTAGTAACACATCAAATAATACGATATGTAGTATATCAGAAATTTCTGAGACTATTTTTTTAGGCATCATAATTATGGTTATCTATCTGTTGGCTTTGGCTTCTATAATGTCATAAACAATGTGGAGGACCAATACAAATATCCTCTGGTGGAGGGCCTATATGCCATGAACTAGAGGATATATGGCCATCAATTAGTACTTTAATCATACAGATTTACTTTTTGAATGTCAGTCAGTAACATTATGTATTAGTTACTCGTCTGATATCACAACATTTAGAGTTGATATCAGCAATAATGGTTTTGACACTCAGTAATGTCAACATCACAAATTCATGCATCATATTGTTCTGTAATTGTATGTGGAACTTTAAGTTTATGGCTTGTGGTACATTGAAATCCACTGAAATTGGAATATTTATGCTTAATTTAATAGTTTCAAGAACAAGTTTATTCGACAAATTTTGAATGTAATCATATACCATCATATATTCAACTTTCATAAACTATATACAAAATGTAGCATATGCTGCTAAATGGTGGTTATGTGGACAATAACAAAGAGAGTGAAACCTATCACAGAACAAACAAAACAATAACTGAGAGATGAAAACATTTTGTTCATTTAAAGTAATATGATTTAAAGTTAATATACTTATGACATTGGTTCTTTCTATTTCAAGACTATGTACTAGCTGACATTAGTGAATAACATAACTATTATGATAGCATGTTAAATTTTACTAAATAAACACTGTGTCTAGAACCAGCATTTATTTTATGTCTTATTTAAACATTGAAATTGTCAAGACAGTTGTTGTAGCTGACATAATTAATAGAAGGTCCTATTGGATATATAAATAAAACAGAGAATATACACTTTTAGTGAGTAATGAAGAGCTTGTTCACAATATATTAGTAACAGTCCTATAAAAATAATAAATAGAAACAAATTCAAAGACTGATGCTATATATAAAGATCAACAACTAGTTCTTTGGTCCTAGACTATTATAACTAAAACTAAAAGTATTTTAATAAAATGTAAACAATATTATGACGACTGCAATAACACTTCTAAAAGAGGATACCTCATGTGAATACATACCTTTCTGTATAATGATAATCTTAAGAAACTTCCAATGTTAATAATTAAGTGGTGTAAAAAAAAAGAAGAAAGAGCATCATGCCATCCTCACAAAGGTAGTGCTACTGTCTACATAAATAAAGATGTCTAGATTTTAATACAATTCTGTAAAACATCTACAAACTTCTCTAGTTCACTTGATATTTATGGTATTCATAGTATGTTTAGTTATGTGTTTGAAATTAAAGCATGTCTTTCAAGCACAAATAGCTGTAATAATGTTGATATTAGTGATAATGACCAGAACAGAGTGTATCCAGGTGAAACAATTACAATTGGTTTGAGAGCATTATATTTGAATGGAAATCCTACTTATGCTCAAATGTTTGCCAGATTAACCAAAGTTAGAAAATGGTGGTGTAACAATAAGCGTTATTCATTGACATATGACATCACATATTTGTTACCAATTGAGTAACAAATTCAAACTGTCTACAACAACAGATGTACACTATTAAATTTTACAATATTTCCAGAAAGTATAAGTAAAACAATGCATTTACATTTTGAGGTCTTGGGATATATTCCTACATCTTTAATCAAATTGGTTCAACAAACTTGTACACCAGGATTTATATACAATAGTAAGGCCATAGCATGTGTTTGCAGTTCATTTCTGACATAGTTTGGTATCACACAATGTGATATTGATACTACATCTGTTTATATTGTTTTAGGTAGTACTAATTGTTACAAGTGTACTAATACACTACATACTATACTTGCTATAATATTTGGTATACTAGGTGGTATAGTGTATGTACTACTGTTATTTAGTTTGAGACTGACTATTGACTTGGAAACAATAGGAAGTTTCATTTTTTGACTAAATATTATCTGGCCAGCTGCCATACCATTATCTGATAAGACAATCACCAATACAGCTCTGCAGTATATGTTGTATTTGATGACTTCTGTCAAATATCAATGGAACATACCACTGTGTATAGCAAGTAATCTCAATGAGCTAAGCAAGACTGGTATGTTGTACATTTACCCTGTTTACGTTTGGCTAATAGTTGTTGTCATTGTTCTCTTAAGTCGATGTTCTACCAGGATTGCTAATCTCATAGTTGGTTCCTCTGTAAAAGTACTTGTAACATTGATGTACATTTCATATTCAGATCTGTTATCCATATCATTAATTGTTTTCACACCAGCACATATTCATTTTAATAGCAGTAATAGTACTGGTAAGTTACTGGTTTGGTTTAGAGATGGTAGTGTTCTGTATGGCAAGAATCCTTACCATGCTCTTCTGTTATGTGTGAGTATTGGAGTACTATCTCTCTTCATACTACCTTTTACATTAGTTGGATTGTTTGGTGTTAAGATGATGAGGAGTCGTTTCATTGCCAAGTACTTTCATCCATTTATTGATGCTATTCATGGACCTTACAAAGAGAAGCTAAGGTACTGGTTTGGAGTGAGGTTGATTGTTCTCTCTCTTGTATATATTGTCATTGGTGTTCTTCAAGGTAGCAACATGACTCTACAACTGTTACTGTTGATATTTATATTGGGTTCATTTACTATTCTACAAGCTATTGTCTTCCCATATAAGAACAAGATATTAAATGCATTAGACTTGTGGTTTATGGTACTTTTGTTGATCAATTTCATCACATCTCTTTCTTACATCTCATCAGAGAACACTACAGCTGATGTTATTGTGACAACAGTAGAGATTGTTCTCTGCTCCAGTGTTGTATACATTTCCTGATACATCTTCGATGTATCAGGAAATGTATATAACACTGTCAACTTATTGTAAAGACTAAGCTGGTAAGGAAGAGTAAGAAAGCATCTGAAGGTAGTCTATTGTTGAGGTATGAGGACTCTTTTCAGTATGAAGATTAGAAACCAGATAATTAACATATTAAGTATACAACATTAGACATAATATTGTGTCTTTGTTGATCTATGTGTACGTTATTTAGCTAGTGAAGTTTGAAGTTGTTTATATATTGTTTGTAGTTTGTAGTATTTGAGTATTGTTTGCAGTTTTATTAATAAAATTAATTCTTATTATTCAAACCTTTATGCACTATAAAACTAGGTTACATTAATTAAAAGAAAGATTGTAATCTTATTAAGACAATGAATTTGACATCATTGTCATTGAAAAATATTGTTGTTGATTTTAGGTGTCATCAAAGAGAGAATTTCAGCTTGATGTTAACATCTGAGACAAAATCAATGTAGGTAATGACTGTATGAATGATTAGTGCAGCAATTCAATTACCATAGTAGTCTGAACAATGAAAATCTATAGCTGTAAATGTGTTGGATTATATGACAGTATAGAAAGAGGACAAGAAAGAAGGCAGACAGACCTTTGAAAAGGTGTCATTATTTGCTTATCACTAATAATGCTATTGAATAGTAATATTGTTATAATATTATTATAATGATATAGATTATAACTAGTTGAGAAAAATCTATACACAATAGACCACAAGTAAGTCTATTATTATACAAGCAAGGATATAGCACTGATATAACATAAATAGTACATAGTTACTTCAATGACAAGTCCAGGAAATAAGAAGTTTCAAATTATGAATTCAGTCTCCTCAACAATATTGTGATTTGGATCCTTATCTTGTCTACCCTCATACAATAGTGATATTGAAGTCATAATAGGTATGTATGAAAGAGAAGGTTATAGAATGAAAGGAAATTATGATATGACAAAGGATCTGTTGTTACTCTGGTAGTTTGGTTGATGTACACAGGACCTCTCTAGATCCTATCAAATTGACGTACAATAAGTAATATAAACAACTAGTAAAAATATTTAATTAAGATGCTTTTCTATCAACTTACTAGCAGCATCTCAATAATTCCAACATATACTAATCCAATATGTCAAAAGTGGATACCAAAATGGGTCATTAAAGTTGCTTTACATGAGACACTATACAGCCAAGCTATAAACATGCTATATATCTGCCCTGTAGTTGAGTAATAAAGAAAGTTTATATACATAATTGTCTCAATTAGAAGGGGATTTATACTTTATATTTCAAATAATCTGTAATATAATAATTAGTTAATCTTTTTGATTATGATGTCCCGATATATAGTGTTCATTTTAAACAATGTACAACATTAGAACTGAAATGAAAACAGATCCAATCACAATATTAAGTAGACACGGTATAAAGTAGTTTATACATCTGGTTGGAAATAAGGATTTTTTTGTCAATATTTCCCACTGAATTAGAGCAGCTTTAATTTTGGCAATAAATACATTTTGCATGTTGTCATAGTGATGCAAGAAGTATGAAAGAGTTGATGGTTTTGAAAAAGTAGTCAAACTTGCCAGGTGCATATATTTCTAGAAATTTTTATGAATAGAAAAAAAACATCAAAATAACAAATTCAAGAAAAAAGATTTGATATATTAACATATCATTGAGACATTCTCTACTATTAAATAAGACATGTTGATAGTCTCATAATGAAAGGTAAATTACTAGTTACATAAGGTATTGAAAAGAAAAATCCTATAAGAAGGTAGTCATACTCTAGAGACATCAAATCAGCTATTGATGCTACAAATTACTTAATATAAAGAATTAGGAATCGTAATAATATTCATTTATCTTGAAATAAGGTGATTTACAATGAGCATTTGTAGGAAATATTGAACAAGACTATTTGTAACAATTGCTGTACTGATTATTTACATATAACTACTATATTATAAAAGAAAGCAAGGCAGTATATAAATTACGTATGTATGCAGTTTAAGCAGCAAGGAAAATATAAGCACATGGTTTATGTAAATAATATAGATTATACTGTTTAGAAAAGGGTACCTATGGTATTGTAAATTTCATATACAGTTAGTTAATCTTTTTGGTAGATTTTTCTAATAGACGATGTTCGTTGTGAACAAAGTACCAGCTTATAACCAAAACAATAGCAGATCCACCCACAATAGTGACTAAACATGGGACAAACATGGAGTATATATCTGGCTGGAAATAAGAATTGCTGCATAAAATGTTTTGACGAATTAGAGCATCTTTTGGTAGATAATATAACTTAGTTGTTGCCATAGCAACACCAGTAAGATGGAAGAATTGGTGAATTTGAAAGATGTAATCAAATTTGCCTGGTGAAAATTTTTCTGGGATATGTGAGGTATAAAAAAACATTACAACTACAGTAAATATAACTGCTAACACATGATAAGGAAATGTGTTGTTAGGACATTCTCTTCCTTCATATAAACACAGAGTAAGTCGAACAATAAATGGTAGATCACTGAGTGTATTAGCTATAAAATAGGAAAATGCTCTCAGAAGGTAGCCATATTCTAGAGACATCAAATCAGCTATTGATGCTGTAAATATTGAATTTAAAGAAAGAACAGTGAGAGAGATAATAAATATCCATTTATATTGAAGTAGAGAGATTTCCAATGAACGCTCATAGAAATATTGAACCAATCCAGTTGTTAGGATGTAAGTGCCAATCCCTAAATAATCAATCATGTAACAAATAACGTTAACACGTAAAGACTTTGATGAGAAGCAATGGACTGCACTGCTTATAAAACTTCCGACACAAATACTAATCCAATATGCCAAAAGTGGATACCAAAATGAGTTGTTAAAGTTGTGTTCATATGAGGCATTGTATAGCCAAGCTGTAAACATACAAGCAGGAATGAAGATTGTCCAGAAATTTCCGAAGTCATTGTGTACAACAAATATATATTTGAGACATTGTTTAAATGATGTGTTTGTTCGACGATATCCAGTCAAGATAAATTCTGGTGAAATGCAGGATGAACTTGATCTTGAGATAACAATGTGTGATCCTTCATGTTGATATGATATACAACTGAGTTATTTTACTGTAACACACTCACTGTTAGTTAGCTTTGATGATAGCTCTCTTTAACAAGTGAAAGACTTATAATGACTGGTGAAATGCAGCTGTTTGTGTGCAGTGATGCACCAGCTTCTAATTAGAACTAAGTGTAGTAGGAAGGCTCATTGTTATTCACTGTGTTATCACTTAAACACCTTGTCATTTATTGACATCCTAGTTGGGGAATTGTGTGAGGGATGAGGATGGGTATAATTAAGTCAAGTAACACAATACTTATGTTGTAGCTAGTTAAGTTATATATCAGCTCCGTAGCAATTATTATTGAGTAATAAAAAAACTTATATGATATACAACATTGTATTAGTTAGAAAAAGGTATTTATACTTTATGTTTCAAATGATCTGTAATATAATAGCTAGTTAGTCTTTTTGATAGGATGTCCCAATAAATAGTGTTCATTTTTAACCATATACCACATAAGAACTGATATGAAAGCAGATCCAATCACAATATTATGTAGACATGGTATAAAAGTAGTGTACACATCTGGCTGGAAATAAGAAATTTTTGTCAATATTTCCTGACGAATTAGAGCATCTTTCTTCAGGAGATATAATTTGCATGTTGCCATAATGACGCTAGAAGTATGAGAGTTGATGACTTTGAAAAAATTAGTCAGGTGCATATCTTTCTGGAAAGATTAATGCTATCATAGCTGTAAATAACATTATAAAAAACATGAAACCTTTGAGACATAGCTGATACAATCTTCAATCATATGAAGACATGTTATGGCTCTGTTATGACTATGTTACAATGTATTTAGCACTATACTGTCATCTCTAAATTAATCTACTTTGAAAGAATATATATAGAAACTTTCAACAGGTGGTGTTTATAATTAAAATTTGTCAACTTTAACTGTTTACATAACATGTTGTACAAGTTGACAAAAAAAATAATTATTTTTTTTCTTTAAGCTAAAAGAACAATTGTATATACTATGAATTATAGTTAAAGTATGTTGTAAATGTAACAACTCATGTATTATATTGCAACACCTTTTGTATAAATCTTAAATATTGTGAGATTTGTTGATATTTTCATTTCAAAATGATATTGTAAGAAGGATACCTTTGACAATTTAATTTGTAATATGTCAATAATAATTGTCCAAGAATGAGATTAGCTGGTTAGTTTGTATACAAAAGTGAGTTGTCAAGTATTACCTTAAGCTTCCAAGCTTTTGGTGCTCTCCATTCATACAAGTTCAATTTGCAGATTAGAAATATTTTGAAGTACAATAATATAGATATTTCAAGTAGAATAGTTTGCACTGTGGTTGTTATTACTATAATGTTCAATATACCAGCAATTCTTTAGCCATTTCATTAACAAAACATGATGTTCTAAATAATTATTGTTGGGCTCTGAATTGCTCCATTCTATCAGACACTCAGCTTCTCCTCTTGTCTGTTGTATATTACATATGTTTCCTTTTGTCTGGTTAGTAACACATCAAATATTACCATATGTAGTACATTAGAAACTCCTACAACTATTAATTGCAGTCATCATCATAATAGTTATGTGGCTTTGGTTTCTATAGTGATGTAATACAATGTAGAGGACCAATGTGTCAAAAACTAATATTCTCTGGTGGAGGGCCCGTCATGAACTAAAGAATATATAGGGTGGGGACCTATGCCATCAACTAGTAGCCTAATGATACAGTTTTACTTCCTAAGTATCAATCAGTAGCGTTTTGTATTTGCTACCTCTTAGTATCATGACATTTATTAAAACTAACAAAATGGTGTCTCTGGGAGAGGCTAGTTCCAAGCTCAAGAAAAATCACTATGTTCATGTTGAAATTAGACTTCTATAGTGGATACTTCATATTAAACATACATTTCTGTTTAAGCTAATCTTTAAGACTTCTACTTGCAGTTATTGTGGTATGAATAGAATAAGAAGATAAAACATTGTGTCATCCCTACACAGGCACTGCCTGGTAAATTTTTATTATAAGTTTATCTCTTCACTCTAATACATTATATGCATGTTAATTCCTTCAGTTCAACTTGCTTGTTAGTTAGATCTACATGTAGTATAAGTTTTTATGTAAGTCTGTACTAATGTTGTATTAAGTTGTGAAGTAAGTAAATACACTGGGCAGATTTTTTTATTATGTTTGTATAACAATTTAACTTATAACCAACACTTTATCTATACACATATATGACACTCAATATAATAATCTAATAGTCATTTGTTTAGTCAGTAAAATATCCATAGTATTTTGAACAAACGTTATTGTTTAAAATAACACATTTGTTCAGTTTATAAAAGAGACTATTTTCTTTCAATTTCAATTAAAAACAATGTAAATTACACAAGTACTGGTATTAGTACACAACAGAACTAGTGTATTCAGGTTCTAATATTAAATTGTTTTGTATTCAAAATTTGAACAAGCAGTCATTTTCAAACAAATGTTGTTGTTAACTCACACAATTGGAGACCACAAAACACAAATTCTTCAATAGCTGTAAACAAAACATTATTGACATTCCTACAACTGAGTAGCTAAAACTTGTGTTAGTTTAGAATAACGCAGATCTAGTAACAATAAACATACTACTGTGCTATACATGAGGGGATTATAAAATCATATATTTAAGACAATAACTTTTATTACTATTTTATTAGATCACAAAGTAATGGCTCTTGTACTGTGGTTGCTGTTAATAGTGTCTAGTTTACCGGTAATTCTCTCTCACAGTATTCCATTAACAGAACCTGATGATCTGAATAATTATCTTTGTAGTACAAATCATTCTCTTCTACCAGACACTGAGCTCCTCCTCTCCACTAATATATACCACATCTTGTCTTCAAGTTCCTTTTGTCTGGTTAGTAACACATCAAATATTACCATACGTAGTACATCAGAAACTCCTGCAAATATTACTTGCAGTCATCATCATAATAATATTCATATATCTGTTGGCTTTGGTTTCTATAATGTTAGTGGATTATTGTTTGAAAATGTACACATAACACAGTGTGGAGGACCAATGCCATCAACTAGTACCCTCTATCCTAATGATCCAGCTTTTTACTTTCATGAGGATCAGTCAGTAACATTACTTATCAGTTATTCCTCCGATATCACAATACTTGAGGTAAATATTAACAATTATTATGGTTTTGCTATTCTTCTAATTAATCCTGATAAAAACACAACTCTTAATAATGTCAGCATTAGTTCTTCTTCTGGCATTGAGCAGTGTTCCAGAAATCTACTTCCAAGTTGTGGTGGATCAGGACTTATATTGTATTTTAGTAATTTGAACAACAGAGTGGAAGTGTTGGGAGGACGTTTAGTACTAAACAATGTGATTATAGAAGAGAATGTAAACTTAGTACCATATAGTGATATAGCAAATGCTGGTAAAGTCTATACTAAGGAGCCTAAAGTAATCAGTGCTTTTGCAGCTGGTATGACAGTTATATTTAGTCAAGGGGACTACAGTGCTGATGTACTTTTATCAGATACACATTGGCTTAGAGACACAGGTGGTGTCTTTGATGCTTTAGCATTAATATTTAGTGAAGCACCACTAGAAAAAACTTCTGTTACAATTGCAAAGTCTCATTTTCATCACAATGTTTATTTTACAAGTTCAGCTGAGATTGGTTGCATTGTAACTACAACAAAAGCTTTAAATTCTTGCTTTGAAAGTGCATCTAATAATCCATGGAACATCATAACAATTGTTAATAGCTATGTGCATGATACTTATTTTTTTCATACTAATTATAATGACTTCAACTTCAATTCTTACAATACAAATCAATACAATCATTCCATTTTTTATATTCTTACATCTTCAGATGTGTCTAAAAAATTAAGAATTCACATATCTCATTTAAATTATGAACAAGTTTATATTGGAGTGCGTAATCCACTTATCCTCACAGAAACTATTAAGGGCCATACATGTCAGTTTAAAAATTTGCACTTAGTTTTACAATCAGTTGTTATGTTTCAAAAATGTAGCTATTCATTAGACACAACTTTAAATGCTGGTAAATTGGTTTTTGTAAACACAGCTACTGTTTACATCAATGGTGATAATACTTTCAAATTCTTGACAGGCTCAGTAATACAAGCATACAACAGTGACATTCATTTGAATGGTACAATGGTTTTCTATAACAACAAAGCTAGTCATGGAGCTGCTATTCGATTTGATTCATTATCACATCTCTTTATTCACGAGCCAACTAATGCTTCTTTTATTAACAATAGTGCTACCTTTTATGGCGGTGCAATATACTCTCACATGGACAGAAATCTTCCAAATATAAACCCACTTTGTGCTATTCAAGTAGTGAGTCAAAATATATTAGAAGTTAAGGCCAAACTAATTTTTAAAGAAAACAGTGCTATATTTGCTGGTAACTCTATTTATATGTCTCCACTTTATGAATGCCAACAGTTGTATTTAAAAGAAGTCAATTCCAATGATTTATATAACAAATTGTTTCACTTCGAAGGAGAGGATACCAATCACATTGGAGAAATATCATCAGTAGCTGTGGGAACATACGTTTGTAGCATCAATAATTCAACTAATAATACTCATATCAAAGTGTATCCAGGTAAAACAATTACAATTGGTTTGAGAGCATTTGATTTGAATGAGACTCCTACTTATGCTCAAATTTTTGCAAGGTTAACCAAAGTTGGAAAATCATGGCATCAAAATAGGTGTCATTCAACGACATATGACATCACATATTTGTTACCAATTGAGCAACAAATTCAAACTGTCTACAACAACAGATGTACACTATTAAATTTTACAATATTCCCAGAAAGTACAAGTAAAAATATGCATTTACATTTTGAGGTCTTGGGATATATTCCTACATCTTCAGTCATACTGGTTCCACAAACTTGTCCACAAGGATTTGTTTACAACAGTAAGGTCAAATCATGTTTGTGTAGTTCATTTCTGACAGAGTTTGGTATCACACAATGTGATATTGATACTACATCTGTTTATATTCCACCTCAATCATGGCTGGGAGTTGTTGATAATGGACACATTGTTGGTTACACTGAACACTGTCCTCCAGGATACTGTCTACCAAACACAACTATCAATATAACACAACCTGACATTATTTGTAGAGGAAATCATATGGGATGGCTATGTGGTGAATGTAAGGAGGGCTACAGTGTTGTATTAGGTAGTACTGATTGTTACAAATGTTCTAATACACTACATAGTGTACTTGCTATAATATTTGGTATATTAGGTGGTATAGTGTATGTACTAGTGCTGTTTAGTTTGAGACTTACTATTGACTTGGGAACAATTGGAGGATTTATTTTTTGGTTAAATATTATTTGGCCAGCTGTCATACCATCATCTGATAAGACAATCACCAATACAGCTCTGCAGTATATGGTGTATTTGCTAACTTCTATCAAATATCAATGGAACATACCACTGTGTATAGCAAGTAATCTCAATGAGCTAGGCAAGACTGGTATATTATACATTTACCCTGTTTACTTTTGGTTAATAGTTGTTGTCATTGTTCTTTTAAGCCGATGTTTTACTAGGATTGCTAACCTTATTGTTGGGTCCTCTGTACAAGTACTTGTAACATTGATGTACATCTCATATTCAGATCTGTTATCCATATCATTAATTGCTCTCACACCAGCACATATTCATTTTAATAGCAGTAATAGTAATGGTAAGTTACTGGTTTGGTTTAGAGATGGTAGTGTTCTGTATGGGAAGAATCCTTACCATGCTCTTTTATTATGTGTGAGTATTGGAGTACTATCTCTCTTCATCATACCTTTTACATTGGTTGGATTGTTTGGAGTAAAAATGTTGAGGAGTCGTTTCATTGCCAAGTACTTTCATCCATTTATTGATGCTATTCAAGGACCTTACAAAGAGAAGCTGAGGTACTGGTTTGGAGTGAGGTTGATTGTTCTCTCTCTTGTATATATTGTCATTGCTGTTTTTCAAGGTAGCAATATGACTCTACAACTGTTACTGTTGATATTTATATTGGGTTCATTTACTATTGTACAAGCTATTGTCCTGCCATATAAGAACAAGATCTTAAATGCATTAGACTTGTGGTTTATGGTACTTTTGTTGATCAATTTCATCACATCTCTTTCTTACATCTCATCAGAGAACACTACAGCTAATGATATTATGACAACATTAGGGATTGTTCTTTGCTCCATTACTTATCTTGTCATCTTAATGTATCACATGTATATCTCAATGAGTCGTCTTCGATGTATCAGGAAATGTATGCAATATTGTCAACCTATTATGAAAACTAAACTGGTAATTAGAAAGAGTAAGAAAGCATCTGAAGGTAGGCCATTGTTGAGGTATGAGGACTCTTTTCAGTATGAGGATTGGAAACCAGATAATTAATATATTAAGTATACAACATTAGACATAGTATTGTCTTTTGTGTTAAGGTTAATTAGCTAGTGAAGTTTGAAGTTGTTTATGCATTGTTTGTAGTTTTATTTACAAAATTGTTTCCAAATATTTGAGTATTGTTTGCAGTTTTATTAATAAAATTAATTCTTATTATTCAAACATTTATGCACTATAAAACTAGGTTACTTGAGGGATGGAAGAAAGAGATTATACTTCAATTAAATTAAAAGAAAGATTGTAATCTTATTAAGACAATGAATTTGACATCATTGTCATTGAAAAATATTGTTGTTGATTTTATGTGTCATCAAAGAGAGAATTTCAGCTTGATGTTAACATCTGAGACAAAATCAATGTAGGTAATGACTGTATGAATGATTAGTACAGCAATTAAATTACCATAATAGTTTGGATTATATGATAGTATAGAAAGAGGACAAGACAGAAGACAGACCTTTTAAAAGGTATCATTATTTGCTTATCACTAATAATGCTATTGAATAGTAATATTGTTATAATATTATTATAATGACATAGATAATGAATAGTTGACAAAAGTTATAACACAATAGACCACAAGTAAGTCTATTATTATACAACCAAGAATATAGCACTGATATAACATAAATAGTACATAGTTACTTCAATGACAAGTCCAGGAAATAAGAAGTTTCAAATTATGAATCCAGTCTTCTCAACAATATTGTGATTTGGATCCTTTATCTTGTTTACCCTCATACAATAGTGATATTGAAGTCATAATAGGTATGTATGAAAGAGAAGGTTATAGAATGAAAGGATATTATGAGCTGACAAAGGATCTGTTGTTATATTGGTTGATATACTTTTTCCATTTGTCAGTGTTACCAAGGAAAATCATTATCAGTGTTGAGTCTTAAGCAAGTGTATATTACCTTTTTATGATATTGTATCTGTAAATCAAAACTGTATTGTAAATTTACAATTATCAATCCTTTCATTAAGTATGTATATATTATAACATACATGATTAAAATCTATGAGGAAGAAAGTGTGGTCAATAAATATTTTCTACCTATACATTCATTCATCAGTCAAATCCCAAATTGACATGAATTATTGATCATTTATTGACTTCAAGTTCAGTCAATATGCACATTACACTAGAGAATCATATACAGTTCATAGTTGATTTATAATCCTACAGTAGTACTGAAAACAAATTCACTAAAGTGGATTTATCACAATACTTTCATACCTCCAATCTAAAATTTATAATTTTCAATTGCGCACAACATTGATTTCTCTTAGCTTTAAACACACAATGAATTCTGTTTCAAATACTAAAGATACTTACACTAATACACTTTGTTTTGTTAGGATAATTGTTAAAAGGGAAGGTAACAACTCAAACTACTATATATATTGTTAACAGAATTAATATGTTCTAGTTAATATATGACTCATGACTGTTAAAAATTATTATTACTTATAATTATACTATAAAACAACAGAAATATGTAGTAAATTGATTATTATTTTATAATAGATATCACTTACTCATAATTGGATAAATATCACAGGACCTCTCTAGATCTTCTAAAATTGAGTAATATAAACAACTAGTAAAAATATTTAATTAATTAAGATGTATTAGCAGCAGAATTCCCATCTCCAGTAGTTCCAACACAAATACTAATCCAATATGTCAAAAGTGGATACCAAAATGGGTTATTAAAGTTGTTTTGTATGAGTCAGTGTACAGCCAAGCTATAAACATCCAAATGGGAGTGAAAATTGTCCAGAAATTTTCAAAGTCATTGTGTACAACAAATATATATTTGAAACATTGTGCAAATCATGTATTTGTTCAATGGTATCCAGTCAAGACAAATTTCTACCGAAATACAGGATGAACTTGATCTTGAGATAACTATGTGTGATCCTTCATGTTGATATGACACACAGCTGAGTTATTTACTGCAATACATTCATTGTTACTTATCTTTGATGATAGCTTTCTTTAACAAGTGAAAGACTTATAATGACTGGTCATATGCAGCTGTTTGTGCAGTGATGCACCACCTTCTAATTAGTAATTGGAGCTGAGTGTAAGAAGAAGGTTTATTGTTATTGACTGTGTTATCATTTAAACACCTTTCTTTATCATTATTAATCATGGCCCTTGTGATGGAGTTGCGTGAGGTGAGAATGAGTTTAATTAAATGAAGTAATATTACACAAAATATTTACATGATTGCTAGTTAAGTTATATATCTACTCTGTAGCTGAGTGATAAAGAAAACTTATATACATCATTGTCTCAGTTAGAAAAGGGGATTTATACTTCATATTTCAAATGATCTCTAATATAACAGTCTTTTGATAGGACGTCCTAATATATAGTGTTCATTTTTAACCAAGTACCCCATTAGAACTGAAATTAAAGCAGATCCAATCACAATATTAAGTAGACATGGTATAAAGTAGTTTATATATCTGGTTGGAAATAAGGATTTTTGTCAATATTTCCCAATGAATTAGAGCATCTTTAATTTTGTCAATAAATACATTTTGCATGTTGTCATAGTGACACAAGAAATATGAAAGAGTTGGTAGCTTTGACAAAAAGTAGTCAAACTTGCCAGGTGCATATATTTCTGGAGATTTTTATGAATAGAAAAAACCCATCATAATAACAAATACAAGAAATAATAATTGATATATTAACATGTCATTGAGACATTCTCTACTATCAAATAAGAAATGTTGATAGTCCTATAATGAAAGGTAAATTACTAGTTACATAAGGTATTGAAAAGAAAACTCCTCTAAGAAGGTAGTCATACTCTAGAGACATCAAATCGGCTATTGATGCAACAAAATACTGAATATAAAGAACTAGAGAATCGTAACAATGTCCATTTATCCTGAAATAAGGAGATTCCCAATGAGCATTTGTAGAAATATTGAACAAAACTATTTGTAACAATTGCTGTACTGATTATTTACATATAACTACTATATTATAAAAGAAAGCAAGACAGTATATAAATTACATATGTATGCAGTTTAAGCAGTAAGGAAAATATGAGCATATAGTTTATGTAAATAATATAGATTATACTGTTTAGAAAAGGGTGACTATAATATTGTAAATTTCATATACAGTTAGTTAATCTTTTTGGTAGATTTTTCTAATAGACAGTGCTCGTTGTGAACAAAGTACCAGCTTATAACCAAAACAATAGCAGATCCACCCACAATAGTGATTAAACATGGGACAAATATAGAGTATATATCTGGCTGGAAATAAGAATTGCTGCATAAAATGTTTTGACGAATTAGAGCATCTTTTGGTAGATAATATAACTTAGCTGTTGCCATAGCAACACCAGTAAGATGGAAGAATTGGTGACTTTGAAAGATGTAATCAAATTTTCCTGGTGAAAATTTTTCGGGTATATGTGAGGTATAGAAAAACATTACAAATACATTAAATATAACTGCTAACACATGATAAGGCAATGTGTTGTGAGGACATTCTCTTCCTTCATATAAACACAGAGTAAGTCGAACAATAAATGGTAGATCACTGAGTGTATTAGCTATAAAATAGGAAAATGATCTCAGAAGGTAGCCATAATCTAGAGATATCAAATCAGCTATTGATGCTGTAAATATTGAATTTAAAGAGAGAACAGTGAGAGAGATAATAAATGTCCATTTATATTGAAGTAGAGAGATTTCCAATGAACGCTCATAGAAATATTGAACCAAACCAGTTGTTAGGATGTAAGTGCCAATCCCTAAATAATCAATCATGTAACAAATAACGTTAATACGTAAAGACTTTGATGAGAAGCAATGGGCTGCACTGCTTATAAAACTTCCGACACAAATACTAATCCAATATGCCAAAAGTGGATACCAAAATGGGTTGTTAAAGTTGTGTTCATATGAGGCATTGTATAGCCAAGCTGTAAACATACAAGCAGGAATGAAGATTGTCCAGAAATTTCCGAAGTCATTGTGTACAACAAATATATATTTGAGACATTGTATAAATGATGTGTTTGTTCGACGATATCCAGTCAAGATAAATTTCTGCCAAAATGCAGGATGAACTTGATCTTGAGATAACAATGTGTGATCCTTCATGTTGATATGACACACAGCTGAGTTATTTTACTGTAATACACTCACTGTTAGATAGCTTTGATGATAGCTCTCTTTAACAAGTGAAAGACCTATAATGAATGGTGACATGCAGCTGTTTGTGTGCAGTGATGCACCAGCTTCTAATTAGAACTAAGTGTAGTAGGAAGCCACATTGTTATTGACTGTGTTATCACTTAAACACCTTGTCATTTATGGAAAAAAGCCATCAAAATAGCAAATACAAGAAATAAGATTTGATATATAATTGTGTCATTGAGACATTCTCTACTATTAAATAGGCATGTTGATAGTCTCACAATAAAAAGGCAGATTACTAGTTACATAAGCTATTGAAAAGAAAAATCCTCTCAGAAGGTAGCCATATTCTAGAGACATCAAATCAGCAATTGATGCTACAAATACTGAAGTTAAAGAAAGAATGGTAATAGAAATAATAAATGTCCATTTATATTGAAATAAGGATATTTCCAATGGACGTTCATAGAAATATTGAACAATACCACTTGCAAGAATTCCTATACTGATTCCTAAATAATCTATCGTGAAACAAGATACTTGAAACAGTAAGGATTTTGATGATAAAGCATGACACAGACTGGAAAGAAATGTGGCAAAAGAAACTGCTATCCAGTATACTAACAGTGGGTACCAAAACGGATCATAGAAATTATATACATGTGATGTATCATGTAGGAACCAAATGTGTCCAGAAATTGCCAAAGTCATTGTGTACAATGAAGATATATTTGAGACATTGTAGAAATGATGTATTAGTTGGACGATATCCAGTTAAGATGAATTTCCGACTAAACACAGGATGAACTTGATCTTGAGTTAGCAGTGTGTGATCCTTTATGATAGTTATATATGTAAACATTGTCTATATGAAATAAGTAAGAACATATAAGCAATAACTTAAAAGACACCATAAAGTCTTCACTGACGGACAGCAACAAGTCACTAGTGTTTTATTTGTTTCCTTGTCTGACAGAACATGCTATAGTCTACACGACATATCACATAATCAAAAGGTGTTGTTGTGTTAAAGTATCATAAGATCTCCTTTGATAGATATATCCCCCAGGGGTTCATACAGGATTTAAACTTGGGATGGGGAGAATTGTTTAAAGGATCACTGTGTGCACTTCAGACATTTTCACGTTGGACATTATTTTATATTCAAAGGTGTGTATTAGATGATTTAACACTATAAGAATAGTTAGTTGAAGAAAATTAAATGTGTTCACCACTTGTAAGGCATTTTAAAGACTGTTGACTTTGATGCAATGATAAAACCCAAAGCTTTGTTAGCAATATCTCCAAATTTTCAAATTATTTGTTTTATGATTGATTATTTTGTAATTGGAACATTCCTTTTGCATGTAGCTTAGCCATTTACTTCTATGAATGTCCACTAGATGTTCCTTTATTTCAATATAAATGAATATATATATATATATATATATATATATACATATATATAAAGTACGATCTTTACAATAAGTTCTATTCTTATGTCATCAATATCTCTGTTACTTTTGCCACTGGATGGCTATACTTTAAGACCAATATCATTTGGAATAAATGATTTATTCACTTGCTTACCTTTCTTTGTGTTTGTTTCAAGGTAAAATATGTCTCCATGATACAATACTCCTTCAAATGTTATCTTGTTATTTTAGTTCACTCGTGTTACTTTTCTTTGTATTAGAAATCCCTAAATTTGTACCTGGCAAGTTTGATCACTTTGGGCAAAGTCATCAACTGTTTCATCTAATGTTCATATTACTGAGTTATAAGATAACGAGAAATAAACTGATTATTAATAACAGCAAGACATATATTCTACAATACTTTCTATCTGAATGGATGTTTATAACAATGGATATAATACAAAAAACTCTATAGTACATACAGCATGTAATTAGTTATGGACATCCACATCCAGTCATGTTCCACCTCCAAATTCTGAAAAGCAATGTTATCATCTTTGGTTAGCTATGACACAATTCAAGAAAAGCATCATCATAATGATTTTTTAAGTTAGAGCAATAACAATAGTTGCACCACTGATCTAATGCTAAGAAAATTCCTTCTTGAGGCCTAAAAATCATACCAACTATTTATGCTAATAAGTCTCAAATTAATAGTTCAGCCCTCCTCCAATTGCGCATGCTCAAAACCTCGAGGCTTTGAAAGAGAGATACAATGGCTTCTGAAGGAGCTCCACGAGCCAAAAGACCGCGACATGATCATGGCAGGGAGGATAGGGAAGTTGATACTGATGATGATACAGTTCCTGGTGATATAGATACTAGTCAGATAATGTTATCTCGTATATCAACCCAAACTGAAAGAGATATAGCAGCTACTAGTCAATTTCCAGTAAGAAATAAGCCATCTTACCAATAATAATAGCTTCCTCTATTCCTCCCTTTCAGAGACAGACCATTGATGATGGTGTCATTGAGAAACTGTTACTTGTTGACTTTATGTGTCATCGCAAATTAGAAGTCCATTTCAATGTTAATGTTAACTTTGTATTGGGACAAAATGGAAGTGAGTGACATGTATAAATGATCTTTATTTAGTGAAAATACACTCAGATTGCATCTACTAATATTAATCAAGCTATAAGAAGTAGGTGGGCCACATTTGAAATCATACCCCTTCCATTTAATATGTATGTAGGAGTGGTATACTGCAAGTACTGTGAAGCCATACACGATAGGACTAAACTCCATTAGTAACTTTCATTTACAATGTGCTTTACAATGACTAAGTAAAGATTTAGTGTTTTGTATTTTCAGAAAAATTCTTATAGCTCTATAGCTTTTATAAACACTCTAGTTTTCAATATAACAAACCTTAATATAAACAATTGCCATTAACAGAATATTAGTATGGTTTGCAATGCCTTTAAAAATGCAATTCAAATTTACAAGGTAAGTGTCTGTTGTCTGAAATGTTAATGAATATTGTTAATAAAAATATTCTTTTTTTCTCTTCAGGTGGTAAGAGTGCTATTATGACTGCTATTATAGTAGCTCTTGGAGGAAAAGCTATATCTACTCAACGAGCTAGTTCATTAAAGAGTTTTATACGTACTGGTTGTAGGTACATATAATGTAATACTTTATATAATAATTATTACTTTATTTTATATAGTCAAGCTGATATTCATCTGACATTACGTAACAGAGGAGAAGAGGCATATAAACCAAAGGAATATGGTCATTGTATTACTGTTGTTCGTAGTATTAGAAGAGATGGCGCATCTTCTTATAAACTAAAAAATAGCAGAGGTTAGTTTTTCTGACAAAAGTAATTGTATATAAGTTTTAAAATTTAATTTGTTAATTTTGATGTGTCTTACTGTTGAAGCTTGCTGTTTTAATTTTGTAGTATCTACTACAAACTATATAATGATGTAGTTTATTGTCAGATGATGTGTATTCAATTGAAGTAGCTAGTTCACATTATCTCTACTAAACTGTGATAATGTTATCATTGGTTTTAAGCCATACCCACAGAATATTGGAGTGCATTTGATGGGTCTTAATTTGTCATTAATATACTGTGTTTCATTGTACAGGTCATGTGATGGCATCAGCTAAAGATGAATTACTACGTATTTTAGATCACTTCAATATACAAGTATAGACTATCTTGATATCATGTGTTCATGTAACATATAACTTTATATAGGTTGATAATCCAGTATGTATGTTAAGTCAGGATACCAGTCGTAATTTCCTTCACAGTAGTAATCCGAGTAATATGTTCAAATTGTTTATGAAAGGGACTCATTTGGAAAAGATAGCTCATGATTATGCTCAGGCTGAGGAAAAACAGAGAATAATGAAAGAAGAGATTATCAGAAAGAAATCTATGTTACCTGTACTAGAAATGAAAGCCAAACAATTGGAAGAGGAGGTACAAGGTCAGTACATGTATTATATGTATATGTACTTTTATATTGGTATATTTAATACTTAATATGTATGATGTTCAATCAACCACTATTAATAGTTTGTATATGTTAAAATACATGTGTATATAACTTACTGGAATGTATGACCAACAGTTGTGACAACTAGAGGTGTTGCTGTCTTATGTGTTGCTTTGTACTTTGTAGTTTTGTATTCCTCTTTTGTGACTAGAAAATATTTCAAATCCATTTTATCACTTAATAAGACAATAGTGTGATAATAGTAATAAAGTATTAAACCTATTAACAAGACTTTTAAAAACCTTCATCATAATGATGCCAATGTCATAGTAAAACACAGGAGTGTTGGAAATTGGACAGCTAGCAGAGAGAATACAAAATGCAGCAAGCTAACCAGTCTAAAGGTTTTGAAACTCAATCAACCACATCCATTGTTGTATATACATGTGTCTAAACTCAATTTTAACTTTGTAATTATTAGATGTTCATCATTATTGAATTTTATTTGAATGTCTTCAGATACTAGAAGACAAGGATATACTATTATAATATGTCTTCTTTAATATGATACTGAGTACATGTATACTGACAACTAAACTCCAACATATAAATTATAATCGATGTGATTGTCTCCTCAGATATTGAACGTCTTCAGAAACTAGAAGATAAAGAGAGACAGCTATTGTTAGAGTTAATGTGGGCACTAGCTAGAGAGACAGAAATCTCTGCAAAAAATGCTGAAGATGAAGTATTAAAGGAGACAGAGAGACTAGAGAACATTGAAAGAAAAGTATTAAGTAAAACAATTTATGCTATTATTAGTCAGTGCCTTCATGATAACTATTTAACATTTAGGGATGCATTCAGAATTAATTCTACTCAGCTATATCTTACGAAATGCAATATTATATGACTTATATTAGATTAGTATACTTAAAGAGAAACAGGAGAGAAAGAAAGAAGATCAAGAAGAAACAAAGAAGCAGTTACAAGAGGGTACTAGTGAAGTCAGTGTTACTAATGCAAAAAGAAATGAACTGTTAGAGAAGAAGAGACCACTAGAGAGACAGATACATGAATTGATGGTAAATGTGTCATCAGGGGGTGGAGTCTTATTGTTGTGTTGTATAGAAACGATCACAGACTATCAATCGAGAGATGTGTCAAGTGAGAAACGAGAAGAAAGAATTTGAAGCTAAACTTGATGAACTTAAAAACAGGTGTGTCACTTTATTTATTACAACCTTTAATACATCATTTGAGACTATAGTTTGGTAATTATATTACTGTAATTCTTCCTCCTTTTCTTAGAAATCCACAAGCTATAGTCAATCAACGTGTAGTTCTAACAGTTGAGTTAGAGAGTGTAAAGGAAAAGATAGCAGATATAGAGGGCAAATTGAAAACAGCTCGTTGTGACTATCAGCAAAAAGAAGAAGAGATTCAACAAGTCAATGATAAATACCAGTCTGCAAGGTACTTAGTTAACAATGTCATGGAAATTAGTGATATTTTTTTAAGTTTGTCTTTGCCTATTGTTTTGTAGGTCTAGTGTAAGTCAGACAGAGAAAGAACTTAGAGAATGTGATGAGTCTTTACAACGACTTATTTCTAGTGATAATCCTCTCAGTGGATTTGGTCAATGGATGACAGATCTAGTCCAAACACTTCACCAACACAAGAAACAATTCAGACATTTCCCCAAAGGACCTATTGGTAAGTACTATATAAAACACTTCATATATATAACTTAAGATTCTTGTACTAATATGAACTGCCATATCTCACTGATTATAGGATCATTGATAAAAATTAAAGATCAACAATGGTGTTTTGCTATTGAATGTGCTATTGGATTTGGTAATTTGTGTGGCTTTCTTGTTGATAATCATGAAGACGAGTTCAAATTCAAGTCTCTTGCTAAACAGGTTATACATCACTACCCTGGAAAACGTGTTCCAACTTGTTTTAAGAGTAAATTTTTAGTGAGTTATTATAGATATATATAGACTTACATAATTGTAGTAAATGTAATATAAATTGATATATATTAATTCTTTTAAAGAATCTATATTGTCTCTTTAGGGACAAGTATATGATTTTAAGAGAAATGTAAGTTTGTTCATAAACCATCATGTAAATGTACTTTAATATAACTTGTGCTAAACTTTTACTTGTTAGATACCTCACTGTTCTTATCCTGTCTTAATAAACATGATTACAGTCAATGATCCTGATGTCATAAATATCCTTATTGATGTACGTAGTATTGAGAATACACTACTAATTGCAGAGAAAGGTGTAGCTCGTCAAGTTATGAGCAGACCACCTACAAATGCCAGATCAGTAAGTCATATATATAACAATGTCATTGGTATTATTTCCTTAACATCTATTTTGTTCACATGTTATTATTAGGCCTATACTATATGTGGTGATCAAGTACTTCCCAATGATCGTTATTATTCAAATAAAATTCGTCATCCTTATGGTATACTTCATGCTAGTAAAGCAGAAAGTATAACACAACAACGTCATTTTAAACAACAATTAAGTGAAAAATTGAGAGGATACGAAGAAGAAGAAAGAACACTCTCAGAAACAGTTACCAATTTCAAGGTAAGATATATCAAATGTATAGAAGTCATTTAAGTACCACAAATACTGCTTTATCAATTTTTTGTGTGCATTTGTAATTATATTTAATATATGACTCAACATAAATAAAACTATGATTGTAAGTAATAGTTTATTTCAATGGAACAATAGACTTAGTTTTGTTTCTTCTCACTTTTATCATTGACTATGCAACTATAGTAGATATGTACATGTACAGTTCATAATTTTAGTTGCTTCAATAGTCAATACATGCAGATTAGTTTTCCAAATTAGACAAGAATATGTAATTCTTGTGATATTGTGATTTTCAGAGACAGCAGGACAGTATTAAACGGTACATCAGTACAAAACAGAGAAGACAACAAGAAATGAGAAAATCAAAAGAAGAGCTCCAAGCAAAAATTGAGGAAATTGATGATACCAATCAGGAAGAGGATATAGACACTTGGAAGAGTGAGATACAAGAACTAGAAGAGAAACTACAAGGTCAACAGAATGAACGTGATCAAGTCATAACTCAAGTATCTGATAAAAGAGAAAAGTTAAAGAAACATTTAGAAGACATTGAAAGATATGATCAAAGAGTACAAGAAGTAGCTAACAATGTAGAAGAATTGAAGGCTGCTTTCAAGGTATCTTAATAGAACTCTTGATTGCCATAAAATATGTCTTCTAATTTTTGTGCTTAATATTCCAATCAGTGGAAGTAATTTTTTCTATATTAATATATTTACATAATGTGTGAGTGTATATGTTTAATTTTTGTCATATTATATTAGATTGCTTCTGATGAGCTAGGGAGAGCTACTAGAATAGTTATTGATCATCAAGGAAAAGGAGAACAAATAAAGAGAAAACTACAAGAAGCTAAGAGAAAATATGAAGAAGCTAGGAGTCAACATGAAGATACTGTCAAGACTGCAAAGCAACATTGTCCTAAAATTGAGACTGAACGTTCTTCTACTAGTATCCAAAGAGAGATAGAGAAAATTCAAAAGAAACTAACTGAAGAAGCAGACAGGTAAGATGTATTCAGTATATATAGTGTGTTGTGATAGTATATGATATAGGAGAGATAACCAAGATCATATAAGGCAGAATTATCTTGAAGCTGTGGAACAGTTAGAAGCTACTGACACTGCTATTAAAAGAGAAGTGAAATCATTAGAGGTTGGTATATTCTGTCCAATTTTATTTTGATCGCAGTTTTGTTGAATTTTGGTAATGAAGAATGTCGTCATCATATGTTGGGTTTGGTCTTGTAGTTTACTCTTTGCAAGTTTCATTGAAGCATTTCTTTATTCTTTTCTGTTGATTTCTTAGTGTTTCTTGTTTTTACTCTAAAAGACATTTTATACTGTTGATAAATAATTTTCCTTCAGCTAGTGAACACTTGTGCAAACGTTTATTAATAATATGCAGATTATTTGTGACATCAAATCGTTATGGTATGCAAAGAACACAATTTGCTTCATATGAGATTTCTGGTTTATTACTTCCTGGACAGCAGTGCTTTAGTTTTCACATTGTTAAGCAGAGTTACATAATGTATTAAACAGTATAAAGTGTTTCTTTGTACCTTATTCCTAGCCTGAGATATAACACTGAGTCAGAGTTCAAACCGAAATTAGAGAGAGTATAACATACTTGACACACATGATCACATACAACAAAGTAAAAGATAATATAGTTAGTGTTACCTTAGGAACATTTACAAATTGTGTAAGTCCTAGTGTTAGTTTATTTTTATACTCTATAGAGTCTGAATCTGAGTTTAACTGATCGTATCAAAGGTTATCAGGACATTCGTAAACGAGTAGCTCGACGTACTATTGATTTTTTTAATCATTTTGTTAGAAGAAGAGGTTACCTAGGAACACTTAACTTTAATTTTGAAAGGAAGTCATTAGAAATCATTGTAAGTTCATTTTCCTAACAAAATGTACATGTAATAACATTTATTTGGTGACACATGTACAGGCTAGAGTAAAGTTATAGACACATTATGTATAGATAAATGCTCTTCTCATCCATGCTCAAGTGGTTGAGGTGATATAGCATCTTTAGAGTATAGATTATGTTTGTAGTGTGCTACGTTATCTGTCTCACTATTTGATGAATTACATAATAGATAGTTATATATGGTATTAGTTGATATAGTCTTATATGTATTAGCAACTTCAGTATTTTAAGTCAAAGTGCACATTTTCTACGTAGCTATTACAAGTATTGTCATAAGGTGTTGTCTACTTTAAAAGAGCAATTTATATTTATTTTAGGTCAAAGTAAACAAACAGCAAGCAACTAAGAATATCCGATCTCTTTCTGGTGGTGAGCGCTCTTTCGCTACTGTTTCTTTCATTATGGCTCTTTGGGAAGCCATGGAAAGTCCCTTTCGTTGTCTTGATGAATTTGATGTCTTTATGGATCTTATGAATCGTCGTATTAGTATGCAACTAATGTTAGAAGGAGCTGAAACACTGCAGAGCAAACAGTTCATTTTCTTAACACCACAAGACATGAGGTATACACTAGATTTTGTTAGCATTAAATAGACCTTGTTTACTGTTTTATTGAATTTTAATGCAGAATTATGTAACACCAATTAACATATTTTTTATCATAGTACCTTAGGTATCAAGTATCCTGATCGATGTAAAATCTTAAGGCTAAATGCTCCTGATCGTACTCAATGTACACTAGACTAGTAATATCATTAGTATAATATATCACACAGTAAGTTAGTTGATTTTATGATTTATTACTTTTTCCTTTTAGCCAGATCTGTTTAACCAAAAGAACATTTATGACCTCATTTATTTTGTTTAACAAATATAAAATATTTTGATGATGTATATTCTCTTACTGTATACTATTTGGCTTCTTTTGTAATAATGAGATATATAAGTCTTGTGTTTTAACATTGGTCAAGATAGAGGCTGTATAGTACAGTACAGTACAGTATATTCTACTATGGAATATGTGATCAAAAGCTGTCATTAGTCATCTGTTATTTGTTTTAGGCAGAAAATTTACATTTCAATTTGTACACTGTATAACATGCAATGGCATATAAAGAGCAGATTTAAACTTACCACAACTTAGTGTTTGGTTTTTTCACTTGCACAAATACTTTGTGCAGCACAGAGTTTCACTCAATTGATACAAAGTCTATCTATAGCAAAATATGCAATAAAACCAATCAATGTACATTAAGTGAAATGTGGTATTCATATAGTAACACATATGTGAAATTATATGTGATATACAATCAATATTATGTACTTGCTCATTGAGAATAAGTTTCTGATAGAATTCCAGCTTGACTGAGACTGTAGCTGCAAATATGTTTGGTATATATGATAGTAGGACAATAAAGAAGACAGACCTTGTAAAGGTACCATATTTACTTATCACTTCAAGAACTATTACTACAATGACAGCAATATAGGCTTAGATGATGAATATATTAGCACATACTTAGGTCTAATATAAAAACAAGGACTAAGTATATAGCACAGGTGTGACATTAAAACGCATATTTACTTCAATGACAAGTCTGTCTGTGTGAAAAGCAAATTAAGTTCCATGATGTCAGTCAAACACTTAAACAACAGAGAAGAACAAAGATTAACATGGCAATTGTGGCTGCCCAAGATAAGGTTAGTTTGTTTGTAGATGTGAGTTGTCAAGCATTGCCTTAAATTTCCAAGTATTTGGTGGTCTCCATTCATGCAAGCTCAAATTGAAGGTCTGAAATATTTGAGGCACAGAAACGTAGATATTTCATATATGATGGTTTTTGCACTGTGGTTGTTGTTACTATAATGTCCAATTTACCAGCAATTCTCTAGCTGTCACAACATTTCATGATGGTCTAAAACATTATTCTTGAGCCTGGAATTCCTCTCTTCTACCAGACACTCAGCTCCTCCTCTTTCTGATGTATATTACATCCATTCTTCAAGTTCCTTTGTCAACACATCAATTATTACCATATATAGTGCATCAGAAATTTCTGCAACTGTTATTGTAGGCAGCATATAATAACAGTTATGTATCTGTTGGTTATGGTTACTATAATGTCATAACACAGTGTGAAGGATCAATGTCATTAACTAGTATCCTCTGGTGGAGTGTCTATATGCCATGAACTATGTGATGTATAGGAACCTATGCTATCAACTAGTACCCTAGTGATGCAGTTTTAGTTTTTGAGCATCAATAACATTACATATCAGTTATTCCTTAGATATCATGACAATTAAGTTGATTAAAGCAAATAAACATGGTGTCTCTGGGAAGGCTATTTTGAAAAGCTCAAAATAATTCATTGCCTTCATTGTTTTAAAACACTTGAAACAAGACCTCTAAAAGTGGATGCCTCACATGAAAACATACTTTTCTGTGTATAAATAATCTTATAAGACTTCTACTTTTGTAGCTATAATGTAGGGATGACATGAATAAGTAATTTTATATTTTAAGTAGGTAATTACACTAGGCAGATTTTTCATTCATGTTTGTATGTATTGTATTTGTACTCTCATTATTTATTATCTTAATTCACTATAAAAATGATTGGTTGATTTAACCAACATATAGTTATACAGGTAGTAGCAAAATTAGTTATGCAAACTAAAAGTAAGCATCACACTATTTTCATTCCTAAGATACTTAGGATATTTAGTCAGTATGATATTACAGAGTGATGAAACAATCAATCTAATAGTACATTAAGAATGCAAACAATATGTTTACTTTCAGTTTACATCATAAACTTGCTTCAAATATACAACCTGTATGACCATATATTGGTTAAATCAACTGATCAATTTCTAGTTATTAGATCACAAAGTGATGGCTCTTGTACTGTAGTTGCTGTTAATAGTGTCTAGTTTACCAGTAATTCTCTCTCACAGTATTCCATTAACAGAACCTGATGATCTGAATAATTATCTTTGTGGTCCAGATCACTCTCTTCTACCAGACACTCAGCTCCTTCTCTCATCTGATGTACACCACATCTTGTCTTCAAGTTCCTTTTGTCTGGTTAGTAACACATCAAATATTTCGTTATGTAGTACATCAGAAATTCCTGCAACTATTACTTGTAGTCATCATAATAATAGTTATGTATCTGTTGGCTTTGGTTTCTATAATGTTAGTGGATTATTAATTGACAATGTAGAGATGAGACAGTGTGGAGGACCAATGCCATCAATTAGTACCCTTTATCCTAATGATACAGCTTTTTACTTTCATGAGGATCAGTCAGTAACATTACTTATCAGTTATTCCTCTGATATCACAATACTTGGGCTGCTAAAATTTATACTGAGGAGCCTAAAGCAATCAGTGCTTTTGCAGCTGGTATGACAGTTATATTTAGTCAAGGGGACTACAGTGCTAATGTACTCTTATCAGATACACATTGGTATGCAGACGCAGGTGGTGTCTTTGATGGTTTAGCATTAATATTTAGTGATGCACCAATAGAAAAACTTCTGTTGTAATTGCAAAGTCTCAGTTTTTTCACAATGTTTTTAATTTTGAACTTTGACTTCTTACATTGAAAATACATCTGATAATTTATGGAACATTGTAACAATTGTTAATAGCTCTGTGCACAATGCATTTCATATTAATGTTAATGACTTCAATTCTTACAATACAAATCAATACAATCACTCAATTTTCTATATTCTTACATCTTCAGATGTGTCTAAAAAATTAAGTATTCACATATCTCATTTGAATTACGAACAAAGTTATGTTGGACTGCGTAATCCACTTATCCTCACAGAAACCATTAAAGGCTATACACATCAGTTTAAAAATTTGTACTTAGTTTTACAATCAGTTGTTATTTTTCAAAAATATAACTATTCATTAAACACAACTTCAAATGCTGGTAAATTAGTTTTTGCAAACACAGCTACTGTTTACATCAATGGTGATAAAAATATTTGGAAGCTAGAGCCATTCTAGACTCTGCCTCGTCAGCCTCCTTTGTATTGGAGCGTTTGTCTCAAAGCCTGCGTCTTCCACGCTCCCGACAAGATGTGCAAATCTCAGGTATTGCTGGTCTCTCTCACAACTCTCCTCGCCAAGCCATCACTAGTCTCACTATATCCTCTGTTCGGTCTCCTTCAAATAAATTCAAGGTGACAGCTGTTGTTGTACCTCGTGTGACGTGTGACCTGCCACTTCACCCCATTTCTTTTGATTTGAAGTGGAGACATTTGCAGGGCATTCCCCTAGCAGACCCAGACTTTGGTCTCCCCAGAAGAATAGACATACTTTTGGGAGTTGACATCTTTGTTGAAATTCTACGTCAGGGCCGGCGGATCGGTGCTCCTGGCTCTCCGTCTGCCTTTGAGACAGAATTTGGTTGGGTTCTCGCTGGAAAGCTCGATGTCTATGCCTCAAGTCACTCCATTGTCTCTCATTATGTCTCCGTTGCCACTGGAGATGATCTGTTGCGAAAGTTCTGGGAGATTGAGGAAATTCCAAATGATCAATCCTATCTCACTCCAGAAGAGCGATTAGTTGTGCAACACTTCAAAGACAATCACTCACGATCAGAAGATGGTCGTTTCATTGTTCCTCTGCCCAAGAAACCACATGCTAAGTCATTGGGTGAATCCAGATCTCAGGCTGTGAGAAGATTCCTCTCATTGGAGCGATCTCTACATGCCAAAGAGCAGTTTGATGAGTTTGATTCTGTGATGAATGAGTAGTTTGAGAAGGGGCACGCTGAACTAGTTCCCTTGGATGATCTGGAGAAGTCTTCACAAGATGTTTTCTATCTTCCCATGCATGCAGTCAAAAAGAAGTCGAGCACAACTACAAAGATTAGAGTTGTGTTTGACGCATCAGCCAAGTCTTCTACTGGAGTCTCCCTAAACGATATATTGTTGGTTGGACCCACCATTCACCCACCTCTCCTTGATGTACTACTTCGTTTTCGTTTACACCGTGTGGCTCTTGTTGCTGATGTCAGTCGCATGTACCGTGCCATTGAACTCACTAAATCCGACAGAGATCTACATCGATTTGTTTGGAGAAAGAATCCCAAGGATCCTCTACTTGACTACCGTATGACCTGAGTCACCTTTGGTGGCTTCTTGTTGCGTAAGTGGAATTCAAATGACCAGGTGGTTTTACAGCACATATCTCCTGAGCTTCGAGACTCCTAGTCGATGTATACAATTCCCGAGTCATACATAGAATATGTCAAAACGCTTGGAATAGAGTGGAATGCAAACCTAGACCATTTCCGTCTGACTGTTGTTAAGCCACCTTCTAGTCTTCCTATTACCAAACGCATATTGGCATCTGATATCGCCAATGTCCTCGGGTAGTTTTCTCCTTCCATCATCAAGATTAAGATCTTATTGCAACAGCTATGGGAGCTGAAAATCTGTTGGGATGACCCAGTACCCGACTCAGTTCATGATATCTGGTCTCGATGGAGATCTGAACTCAACCTCCTCTCTACAAAATACATCCCTCGATGCTACTTCTCCAAGGAAGCTCACATTATCTCCATGGAACTCTATGGCTTTTGTGATGCATCGGAGCAAGCATATGCAGCTGTCATTTATCTGCGTATGATGGATCTGGATGGAGGAATAGAAGTTTCATTGGTGACCTCTAAGACCAAGGTGGCCCCTATCAAGCGATTGACCATCCCTCGTCTGGAGTTATGTGGAGCGTACCTTTTAGCTCAGCTACTTCATCATGTCCAGCAGGTATTCAATTTGTCACTCGATCAAATATATGCCTGGACTGACAGCACTATCGTTCTCAGCTGGCTGATTGGAAATCCCAGACGGTTTAACACTTACGTTGCCAACCGAGTCTCTTACATAGTGGAGTTGATAGCACCCAATCGTTGGAACCATGTCCATGGAACTGACAACCCAGCTGACTGTGCATCAAGAGGTCTGTTTCCAGTAGAGCTATTGGAACACCAGTTATGGTGGAATGGTCCAAATTGGTTGACCCAGCCACCCACAGCTTGGCCTCATCAGTCAGACCTCCCTCATATTGACACAACAGAGGAAAGGGTATGTACACTCCACATAGTAACTCAGAACAAGGTGCAAATCATTCCTATTAATCATTACTCCAGTTATACCAAGTTGAAACGTGTCACAGCTTGGATCTTTCGTTTTGTCAATAATTGTTGTGCCAATAAGAATGGTTGTTCTCCAATTGTCTTCATCTCTGACTACTCAGGAGCTACACACAGCTGAAACCTATTGGATATCCATTGCTCAAGAAGATTGCTTTCCTGAGGAAATTGAGACTATTAAGGAAAATAAAATCCTACGTAGCTCTAGTCCTTTGCTATCCCTCCACCCAATCCTTGATTCATCTGGCATTCTACGTGTGGGTGGCAGAGACTGCATCAAGAAGGTGTCATATTCAAGTTAGCATCCTGTCATCCTATATGGAAAACATCCTGTAACTAAGCTGATGATTCATTTTGAACACCTTCGCTTACTTCATGCTGGTCCTACATTACTAGCCTGTTCTCTGAATCACCGTTTCTACATCCTCGGAGGACGTAAAGCAATTCGCTCAATCACCCACAGTTGTGTCATTTGTCGATGTACCTCAGCAAAGCCTCAACATCAGATGCTAGATCAATTACCTATTGAACGTCTCACTCCTGATCTTGTTTTTGACAAGGTTGGTGTGGACTATGCTGGTCCTTTCTACGTCAAATATGGACATGTGAGGAAACCTACTGTAGTTAAAACCTATGCCAGTGTTTTTGTTTCACTTTCAGTGAAAGCTGTGCATTTAGAACTGGTGTCAGAGTTAACAACTGAAGCCTTCCTAGCCTGTCTAAGGCGCTTTATATCTCGACGTGGGAAGCCAACTCTTATATGGAGTGACCACGGTACAAATTTTGTGGGCGCAGCTCGGGAGATCAAAGAACTTATTGCATTTCTGAAAACCCAGAGGTCGCAAGACGCTATATCGGAGTTTTGTTCAACTCAAAATATACAGTGGAAGTTCATTCCTGAACACGCTCCTCATTTTGGTGGTCTTTGGGAGGCAGCAGTGAAAAGTATGAAAACACATTTGAGACGTGTAATTGGCAGTGTGAAGCTGACATTTGAAGAGTTTACTACTGTTCTCGCTCAAGTGGAATCATGTCTCAACAGTAGACCTCTCATCTCTCTCCCACTTGATGATGATGGAATAGGAGCTCTCACTCCTGGGCACTTTCTCATCGGCAGACCATTGGAAGCTCTGCCTGATCCCTCATTCTCGTACCGTTCCCTCGCTCTCCTTCGTCGCTGGCACCTATGTCAAGCACTTTTGGTCGTCTGTGTACATAACTAGTCTGAAACGCTATACCAAATGGCACCATCCATCAATAAATATTTGTGTTGGAGACATTGTGATTTTGCAAGAGGATAATTTAATTCCCTCGAAATGGCCACTTGCCAGAGTAATTAAGGTCCATGCAGGCAAAGATGATCTCGTACGAGTAGTCACTGTGAAGACGAACTCAGGAACCTACAAGAGACCAATCTCTAAAATAGCCTTGTTGTTACCCTCTCAAGATAATTGATTATGACTCTTTATTATTGTTAAAGACCATCCGGTCTTGGCCGGCGGTATGTTAATGTTTACTATAGTTTGTTTATGTATTATCATTCATTATGTTAATGTTTACTCTAGTTTGTTTATCAATTATCATTCACTTCCTGTTTGACCATCATTTATACTAATTATCACTTATAATTAATTTGATCTCGTATAAATTGGAAGCACACACTTTAAAAAGAGAGTTTTTTGTTGAATGTCAAATTTTGTATCTCGTTCAATCCGGGAGAGAACTCAACAATGTCTTTATGGATCTTATGAATCGTCGTATTAGTATGCAACTAATGTTAGAAGGAGCTGAAACACTGCAGAGCAAACAGTTCATTTTCTTAACACCACAAGACATGAGGTATACACTAGATTTTGTTAGCCTTAAATAGACCTTGTTTACTGTTTTATTGAGTTTTAATGCAGAATTATGTAACACCAATTAACATATTTTTTATCATAGTACTTTAGGTATCAAGTATCCTGATTGATGTAAAATCTTAAGGCTAAATGCTCCTGATCGTACTCAATGTACACTAGACTAGTAACATCATTAGTATAATATATCACGTGGTAAGTTAGTGATTTTATGATTTATTACTTTTTCCTTTTAGCCAGATCTGTTTAACCAAAGGAACATTTATGACCTCATTTATTTTGTTTAACAAATATAAAATATTTTGATGATGTATATTCTCTTATACTATTATTTGTATACTAACTATTTGGCTTGTTTTGTAATAATGAGATATTATAAGTCTTGATAGAGGCTGTATAGTACAGTACAGCACAGCATATTTCTACTACTGAATATGTGATCAAAAACTGTTTGTTGTTAGTCATCTGTTATTTGTTTTAGGCAGAACATTTAAAATTCAATTTGTACACTGTGTATAACATGCACAGGCAATATACTTACTTACAAATTTAAACTCTTACCACAACTTAGTGTTTTCACCTGCACAAATAGTTAGTCTGTACAACACAGAGTTTCACTCAGTCAAAACAAAGTCTATTTATAGCAAAATATGCAATAAAAACAGGTAATGTACATTAAGTGAAATGTGGTATTCATAATACTAATGCATATATGAAATTATATGTGATATACAATCTATATTATGTACATGCTCTTTGAGAATATATTTCTGATAGAATTCCAGCTTGGTGCTAATGACTGAGACAGACCTTTGTAAAGACAACAGACCTTTGTAAAGGTGGCATATTTACTTATCATTTCAAGAACTATTACTACAATTGTTATAATATTGTTAGAGTGTCTTAGATAATGAGTATAGTTAACATATTAACACATACTTAAGTCTAATATAAAAACAAGAATAAAGTATATAGCACAGATGCGACATTAAAACGCATAGTTACATTAATGACAAGTCTGTCTGGATGTCTGTGTGAAAAGTAAATTAAGTTCCTTGATGTAAGTCAAACACTTTAGACACCAGAGAAGAACAAAGATTAACATGCCAATTGGGGGTGCCCAAGAATAAGATTAGCTGGTTAGTTTGTTTGTAGACATGAGTTGTCAAGTAATGCTTAAACTTCCAAGCATTTGGTGCTCTTCATTCGTGCAAGCTCAGATTGAAGGTCTGAAATACTTGAGGTACAGAAATATAGATATTTCATATATGATGGTTTCTGCACTGTGGTTGCTGTTACCATAATGTCCAATTTACCAGCAATTTTCTAGCTATCACAACATTTCATGATGGTCTAAATAATTATTCTTGAGCTTGGAATTGCTCTCTCCTACCAGACACTTAGCTCCTCCTTTTTTCTGATGTATATTACATCCTGTCTTCAAGTTCTGGCTAATAACACATCAATTATTACCATATATAGTGCATCAGAAATTTCTGCAACTGTTATTGTAGGCAGCATATAATAACAGTTATCTATCTGTTGGTTATGGTTACTATAATGTCATAACACAGTGTGGAGGATCAATGTCATTAACTAGTATCTCTGGTGGAGTGCCTATATGCCATGAACTATGTGATGTATAGGAGGGACCTGTGCCATGAACTAGTACCCTAGTGATATCAAGGCAATTAAGGTTGATTAAAGCAACTAAAAGAGAGGGAGAGGCTACTTTGAAAGCTCAAGATAATTCATTGCCTTTATTGTTAAAATATTTGAAATAAGACTTCTAAAGTGGATGCCTCACATGAAAACATACTTTTCTGTGTACAATAATCTTATAAGTCTTCTACTTTTGTAGTTATTGTGGCATAAAAATTAAGGCGAAAGAATAAGACCACGTTGTGTCATCTCTAATATAGGGATGTCATGAATAAATAATTTTATATTTTAAGTAAATAATTACACTAGGCAGATTTTTGTCATTAATTTTTGTATATATTGTATTTGTACTTTTATTATTATCTTAATTCACTATAAAAATTGATTGGTTGATTCACCTATGATATACAGGTAGTAGTGAAATTATTTATGCAAACTAAAAGTAAGCATCACACTGTTTTCATTCCTAACATACTAAAGATATTTAGTCAGTATGATAGTACAGTGTGATGAGCAGTCAATCTAATAGAATGTTAAGAATGAAAACAATATGTTTATTTTCAGTTTACATAATACCAGCAATTCTCTAGCCATCACAACATTTCATGATGGTCTAAATAATTATTATTGAGCTTCAAATTGCTCTCTTCTACCAGACACCCAGCTCCTCCTCTCTTCTGATGTATATTACATCCTTCCTGTCTTCAAGTTCCTTTTGTCAACACATCAATTATTACCATATATAGTGCATCAGAAATTTCTGCAACTGTTATTGGAGGCAGCATATAATAACAGTTATCTATCTGTTGGTTTTGGTTACTATAATGTCATAACACAGTGTGGAGGATCAATGTCATTAACTAGTATCCTCTGGTGGAGTGTCTATATGCCATGAACTATGTGATGTATAGGAACCTATGCTATCAACTAGTACCCTAGTGATGCAGTTTTAGTTTTTGAGCATCAATAACATTACATATCAGTTATTCCTTAGATATCATGACAATTAAGTTGATTAAAGCAAATAAACATGGTGTCTCTGGGAAGGCTATTTTGAAAGCTCAAAATAATTCATTGCCTTCATTGTTTTAAAACACTTGAAACAAGACCTCTAAAAGTGGATGCCTCACATGAAAACATACTTTTCTGTGTATAAATAATCTTATAAGACTTCTACTTTTGTAGTTATAATGTAGGGACGACATGAATAAGTAATTATATATTTTAAGTAGGTAATTACACTAGGCAGATTTTTCATTCATGTTTGTATGTATTGTATTTGTACTCTCATTATTTATTATCTTAATTCACTATAAAAATGATTGGTTGATTTAACCAACATATAGTTATACAGGTAGTAGCAAAATTAGTTATGCAAACTAAAAGTAAGCATCACACTGTTTTCATTCCTAACATACTTAGGATATTTAGTCAGTATGATAGTACAGTGTGATGAAACAATCAATATAATAGTACGTTAAGAATGCAAACAATATGTTTACTTTCAGTTTACATCATAAACTTGCTTCAAATATACAACCTGTATGACCATATATTGATTAAATCAACTGATCAATTTCTAGTTTTTAGATCACAAAGTGATGGCTCTTGTACTGTGGTTGCTGTTAATAGTGTCTAGTTTACCAGTAATTCTCTCTCACAGTATTCCATTAACAGAACCTGATGATCTGAATAATTATCTTTGTGGTCCAGATCACTCTCTTCTACCTGACACTCAATTACTCCTCTCCTCTGATGTACACCACATTCTGTCTTCAAGTTCCTTTTGTCTGGTTAGTAACACATCAAATATTTCGTTATGTAGTACATCAGAAACTCCTGCAACTATTACTTGTAGTCATCATAATAATAGTTATGTATCTGTTGGCTTTGGTTTCTATAATGTTAGTGGATTATTAATTGACAATGTAGAGATGAGACAGTGTGGAGGACCAATGCCATCAACTAGTACCCTCTATCCTAATGACACAGCTTTTTACTTTCATGAGGATCAGTCAGTAACATTATTTATCAGTTATTCCTCTGATATCACAATACTTGGGGTAAATATTAACAATTATTATGGTCTTGCTATTCTTTTAATTAATCCTAATAAAAACACAACACTTATTAATGTCAACATTAGTTCTTCTTCTAGCAGTGGGCAGTGTTCTATAAATCTACTTCCAAGTTGTGGTGGATCAGGACTTATATTGTATTTTAGTAATTTGGAGAACAAAGTGGAAGTGTTGGGAGGACATGTAGTACTAAACAGTGTGATTATAGAAGGGAATATAAACTTAGTACCATATAGTGATACAGCAAATGCTGGTAAAGTCCATACTGAGGAGCCTAAAGCAATCAGTGCTTTTGCAGCTGGTATGACAGTTATATTTAGTCAAGGGGACTACAGTGCTAATGTACTTTTATCAGAGACACATTGGCTTAGAGACACAGGTGGTGTCTTTGATGGTTTATCATTAATATTTAGTGATGCACCAATAGAAAAAACTTCTGTTATGATTGCAAACTCTCACTTTTTTCAAAGTGCTTTTAATTTTGCAAGTTCAGCTGTGATTGGTTGCATTGTAACTACAACAAGGGCTTCAAATTCTTGCTTTGAAAGTGCATCTGATAATCCATGGAACATCATAACAATTGTTAATAGCTCTGTGCATGATTACCATGATCTATTTCATACTAATAATAATGACTTCAATTCTTACAATACAAATCAATACAATCACTCAATTTTCTATATTCTTACATCTTCAGATGTGTCTAAAAAGTTAGGAATTCACATATCTCATTTGAATTACGAACAAAGTTACATCGGATTGCGTAATCCACTTATCCTCACAGAAACCATTAAAGGCTATACACATCAGTTTAAAAATTTGCACTTAGTTTTACAATCAGTTGTTATGTTTCAAAAATATAACTATTCATTAAACACAACTTCAAATGCTGGTAAATTGGTTTTTGCAAACACAGCTACTGTTTACATCAATGGTGATAAAAATATTTTCAATTCTTTGACAGGCTCAGTAATACAAGCATACAACAGTGACATTCATTTGAATGGTACAATGGTTTTCTATAACAATAAAGCTAGTCATGGAGCTGCTATTCGACTTGATTCATTATCACATCTCTTTGTTCATGAATCTACTAATGCTTCTTTTATTAAGAATAGTGCTACCTTTTATGGTGGTGCAATATACTCTCACATGGACAGAAATCTTCCAAATATAAACCCACTTTGTGCTATTCAAGTAGTGACTCAAAACATATTAGAAGTTAAGGCCAAAATGATTTTTAAACAAAACAGTGCTATACTTGCTGGTAACTCCATTTATATGTCTCCACTTTATGAATGTCAACAATTGTACTTAAAAGGAGTCAATTCTAGTGACTTATATAAGAAACTGTTTCAGTTCAAAGGAGACAATGCAAATCATACTGGAGAAATATCATCAGTAGCTGTAAGCACAAATGGTTGTAGTAACGTTGATATTAGTGATAATGACCAGATCAAAGTGTATCCAGGTGAAACAATAATAATTGGTTTGAGAGCATTTGATTTAAATAGAAATCCTACTTATGCTCAAATATTTGCCAGGTTATCCAGAGTTGGAAAATGGTTGCACAATAATAAGAATTTATCAATGACATACGATGTCACAAATTTGTTACCAGTTGAGCAACTAATTCAAACTGTCTATGCCAACAGATGTACTCTATTAAATTTTACAATATTCCCAGAAAGTACAAGTAAAATAATGTATTTACATTTTGAGGTCTTGGGATACATTCCTACATCTTCAGTCATACTGGTTCCACAAACCTGTCCAACAGGATTTGTATACAATAGTAAAGCCAAAGCATGTGTGTGTAGTTCATTTCTGGCAGAGTTTGGTATCACACAATGTGATATTGATACTACATCTGTTTATATTCCATCTCAATCATGGCTGGGGATTGTTGATAATGGAAACATTGTTGGTTACACTGAACACTGTCCTCCAGGATACTGTCTACCAAACACAACTATCAATATAACACAAGCTGACATTATTTGTAGAGGAAATCGTATGGGATGGCTATGTGGTGAATGTAAGGAGGGCTACAGTGTTGTCTTAGGTAGCACTGATTGTTATGAGTGTTCTAATACACTACATAGTGTACTTGCTGTAACATTTGGTATGCTAGGTGGTATAGTGTATGTATTAGTGTTGTTTAGTTTGAGACTGACTATTGACTTAGGAACAATTGGAGGCTTGATTTTTTGGTTAAATATTATCTGGCCAGCTGTCATACCATCATCTGATATAGCAATCACCAATACAGCTCTACGATATATGGTGGACCTGTTGACTTCTGTCGAATATCAATGGAATACACCAGTATGTATAGCAAGTAATCTCAATGAGCTAGCCAAAACAGGCATATTGTACATTTACCCTGTTTATTTTTGGTTAATAGTTGTTATCATTGTTCTCTTAAGTCGATGTTCTATTAGGATTGCTAACCTTATTGTTGGGTCCTCTGTACAAGTACTTGTAACATTGATGTACATCTCATATTCAGATCTGTTATCCATATCATTAATTGTTCTTACACCAGCACATATTCACTTTAATAGCATTGATAATACTGGTAAGTTACTGGTTTGGTTTAGAGATGGCAGTGTTCTGTATGGCCAAAACTCTCACCACATTGTTCTATTATGTGTGAGTATTGGAGTACTCTCTTTCTTCATCATACCTTTTACATTGGTTGGATTGTTTGGAGTGAAAATGCTGAGGAGTCGTTTCATTGCCAAGTACTTTCGTCCATTTATTGATGCTATTCATGGACCTTATAAAGAGAAGCTAAGGTACTGGTTTGGAGTGAGGTTGATTGTTCTCTTTCTCATCTATATTGTTATTGCTGTTCTTCAAGGTAGCAACATGACTCTACAACTGTTACTGTTGATATTTATATTGGGTTCATTTACTATTGTACAAGCTATTGTCCTGCCATATAAGAACAAGATATTAAATGCATTAGACTTGTGGTTTATGGTACTTCTGTTGATCAATTTCATCACATCTCTTTCTTACATCTCATCAGAGAACACTACAGCTAAGGATATTGTTATGACACTAGATATTGTTCTCTGCTTCATTACTTATCTTGTCATCTTAATGTATCACATGTATATATCAATGAGTCGTCTTCGATGTATCAGGAGATGTATGCAACACTGTCAACTTACTACAAATACCAAACTAGTAAGGAAGAGTAAGAAAGCATCTGAAGGTAGTCCATTGCTGAGGTATGAGGATTCTTTTCAATATGAAGATTGGAAAGCAGATGATTAACATAATAAATATACATTGTTAGACACAATATTGCGTCTTTGTTGATTTCTCTATGTTTTTTAGCTAGTGAAGTCTGAGTTTTATATAATGTTTGCAGTTTTATTAATAAAATTAATTCTTATTATTGAAATGTTTATATACTGTTATAATAGTAGGAGGAAGTAAATTTATTGTTCCCGTCACTTTTCTCCAAAAACCTAGGTTACTTAAAGGATGGAAAAAAAAGCTTATACTTCAATTTCATTGAAAGAGAGAATGTATTTTATTAAGACATAAAATTTGATGTAATTGTCATCGAAAAGATAATATTGTTGATTTTATATGTCATCAAAGATAGAAGTCTATCTTAATGCTAATATCTGAGACAAATCAAAGTAGGTAATGTCTGTATAAATACTTAGTACAGCATGTCAATTACCAATATAGTCTTGAGATGTAAATGTGTTTGGAATATATGATAGTATTGAAAAAGGACAAGAAAGAAGACAGATCTTTGAAAAGATGTCATTATTACTTACCACTAAAATTACAATTGGCAATAATATTGTTATAGTATGTGTCATAGATAATGTATATAGTTAACAAAATTTATAACTCGTACTCCACAAATAGGTCTATTATTATGAAAGAATATAGCATAGGTATAATATTAATAGTACATAATTATTTCAATGACAAGTCCAGGAAAAAATGAGGTCTTGTATTATGAAATCCAGTCTCCTTAAAAGTCTTGTGATTTGGACCCTTTATCTTGCTTATCTTCATATAATAGTGATATTGAAGTCATAATAGTTATATACAAAGGAGAAGATTGAGGTAATAGAAACAAAGGAATGAGTTAATTGGTACGAGTTTACAAAATATCTATTGTTGCTCTGGTTGATGTACTATTCCCATTTGTTGGGTGTTAGCAAGGAAACTTCATTATCAGTGTTGAGAACTTAAGCAAGTTAATGTTATGGTAGATTAGCTTTTTGTGATAGCATTATAAACTTATATTTATCAATCCTTTCATTAAAATTAATGTGCACATATCATAATGTACATAAATAGAATCTGTAAGGAAGAAAATGTGATCAGTAAATATTTTAGACTCCATCCATTAATCCTTCAGTCCACTTTTTACAAGTACCTGTGTAAAAAGCATGCAAATTGCTGTCAAACACTTTAGAAACTAGAGTTAAAAGTAAAAAAAGCAAAAGGCTATGTGGTAGCAAAGCTTAACATGATGGTATAATCATGAAAAATTATAAAAACCTATGCATGCCAGTCAAAAACAAAGTAATATTCCTAGATTACTGTTAAACAAAATCTCAGTTGCCAGGAAAAATTGAATGATGCCTGGATAATAATATTGAAGGGATAAAAATTCTATATGACAGTAAATTCTCAAAAAATTGAAATGAAACCATTATACATAAAATTAAAGTAATGATTTATTTAATAAAACAATAGATGTAATTATGTTTCTTCTCACTTTATCATTGACTATGCAACTATACTATGTACATGTACAGTTCATAATTTTAGTTGTTTCAGTAGTCAATATATGCAGATTAGGTTCTAAATTAGACAAGAATATGTAATTCTTATGATTTTAGAGACAGTGTCTATGTAGGGATGTTATGTTATTTTTTATACTCTATAGAGTTTGAAGCAGAACTTAACTAAACGTATCAAAGGTTATCAGGACATTCATAAACGAGTAGCTCTACATGTGTGTCTATATTGTACTCAATTTGTTGAAAGAACAGGTTACCTTGAACACTAAACTTTGATAAGAACTCATTGGAAATCCTTGTGAGTTCATTTCAATTTAAGTGTACTTGTAATAATGTTTCATTCATTTGTGGAGAAGCTGGCTTTTTCTGTAACTACAATTTGGTGGCACATGTATAGGCTATTGGTGGCACATGTATAGGCTATTGGTGGCACATGTATAGGCTATTGGTGGCACATGTATAGGCTATTGGTGGTGCATGTATAGGCTATTGGTGGCACATGTATAGGCTATTGGTGGCACATGTATAGGCTAGAGTGAAATTATAGATACATTATGTATAGATAAAAAGGTTTTTCTCATCCAGAGACTCAAATGGTTCAGGTGATGGCATTTTTGAAGCTTGTGTTTGTAGTGTGTCACATATCTGTCTCAATATTTGATGAATTACATAATAGATAGAGCTATATATGGTATTAGTTGATATAGTCTTATATGTATTACCAATTTTAATATTTTTAGGTTCAAAGTGCATCAAGCTACAAAGAACATCTGATCTCTTTCTGGTGGTGAGCACTCTTTTGCTACTGTTTTTTTCATTATGGCTCTATGGGAAGCCATGGAAAGTCCTTTTCATTGTCTTGATGAATTTGATGGATCTTATGAATCATTGTTATTAGTATGCAACTAATGTTAGAAAGAGCTGAAACTCTGCAGAGCAAACAGTTCATTTTCTTAACACCACAAGACATGAGGTATGCACTAGATTTTGCTATATAGACATTGATCAAGATAGAGGCTGTATAGTACAGTACAGTATATTCTACTATGGAATGTGTGATCAAAAGCTGTTTGTCATTAGTCATCTATTATTTGTTTTAGGCAGAACACTGTACACTGTGCATCACATGCACTGGCAGCATACTTACTTATATAAAGAACAAATTTAAACTCTTACCACGACTTAGTGTTTGTTTTTCTTCACCTGCACAAATAGTTAGTCTGTACAGCACAGAGTTTCACTCAGTCAATGCAAAGTCTATTTATAGCAAAATATGTAATAAAAACAGGCAATGTACATTAAGTGAAATGTGTTATTCATAATACTAATGCATATATGAAATTATATGTGATATACAATCTATATTATGTGCATGCTCATTGAGAATATATGTTTCTGATAGAATTCCAGCTTGGTGCTAATGACTGAGACAGAACTTTGTAAAGACAACAGACCTTTGTAAAGGTGGCATATTTACTTATCATTTCAAGAACTATTATTACAATGACAGCAATATTGTTATAATATGTGTCTTAGATAATGAATATAGTTAACATATTAACAGATATTAAGTCTAATATAAAAACAAGAATAAAGTATATATATATATAGCACAGGTGTGACATTAAAACGCATAGTTACATTAATGACAAGTCTGTCTGGATGTCTGTGTGAAAAGTAAATTAAGTTCCTTGATGTAAGTCAAACACTTTAGACACCAGAGAAGAACAAAGATTAACATGCCAATTGGGGGTGCCCAATAATAAGATTAGCTGGTTAGTTTGTTTGTAGACGTGAGTTGTCAAGTAATGCTTAAACTTCCAAGCATTTGGTGCTCTTCATTCATGCAAGCTCAGATTGAAGGTCTAAAATACTTGAGGTACAGAAATATAGATATTTCATATATGATGGTTTTTGCACTGTGGTTGCTGTTACTATAATGTCCAATTTACCAGCAATTTTCTAGCTATCACAACATTTCATGATGGTCTAAATAATTATTATTGAGCTTCAAATTGCTCTCTCCTACCAGACACTCAGCTCCTCCTCTTTTCTGATGTATATTACATCCTGTCTTCAAGTTCCTTTTGTCTGGTTAATAACACATCAAATATTACCATATGTAGTACATCAGAAATTTCTGCAACTATTATTTTAGGCAGCATATAATAACAGTTATGTATCTGTTGGCTATGGTTACTATAATGTCATAACACAGTGTGGAGGATCAATGTCATTAACTAGTATCTCTGGTAGAGTGCCTATGTGCCATGAACTATAGATATATAGGGACCTCTGCCATGAACTAGTACCCTAGTGATACAGTTTTACTTTTTGAGCATCAATAACATTACATATCAGTTATTCATCAGATATCAAGACAATTAAGGTTGATTAAAGCAACTAAAAGAGAGGGAGAGGCTACTTTGAAAACTCAAGATAATTCATCGCCTTTATTGTTAAAATATTTGAAATAAGACTTCTAAAGTGGATGCCTCACATGAAAACATACTTTTCTGTGTACAATAATCTTATAAGTCTTCTACTTTTGTAGTTATTGTGGCATAAAAATTAAGGCGAAAGAATAAGACCACGTTGTGTCATCTCTAATATAGGGATGTCATGAATAAATAATTTTATATTTTAAGTAAGTAATTACACTAGGCAGATTTTTGTCATTAATTTTTGTATATATTGTATTTGTACTTTTATTATTATCTTAATTCACTATAAAAATTGATTGGTTGATTCACCTATGATATACAGGTAGTAGTGAAATTATTTATGCAAACTAAAAGTAAGCATCACACTGTTTTGATTCCTAACATACTAAAGATATTTAGTCAGTATGATAGTACAGTGTGATGAAACAATCAATCTAATAGAATGTTAAGAATGCAAACAATATGTTTACTTTCAGTTTACATCATAAATTTGCTTCAAATATACAACCTGTATGACCATATATTGATTAAATCAACTGATCAATTTCTAGTTATTAGATCACAAAGTGATGGCTCTTGTACTGTGGTTGCTGTTAATAGTGTCTAGTTTACCAGTAATTCTCTCTCACAGTATTCCATTAACAGAACCTGATGATCTGAATAATTATCTTTGTGGTCCAAATCACTCTCTTCTACCAGACACTCAGCTCCTCCTCTCCTCTGATGTACACCACATCTTGTCTTCAACTTCCTTTTGTCTGGTTAGTAATGCATCAAATATTTCCTTATGTAGTATATCAGAAACTTCTGCAACTATTACTTGCAGTCATCATAATAATAGTTATGTATCTGTTGGCTTTGGTTTCTATAATGTTAGTGGATTATTAATTGACAATGTAGAGATAAGACAGTGTGGAGGACCAATGCCATCAACTAGTACCCTCTATCGTAATGATACAGCTTTTTATTTTCATGAGAATCAGTCAGTAACATTACTTATCAGTTATTCCTCTGATATCACAATACTTGAGGTAAATATTAACAATTATTATGGTTTTGCTATTCTTCTAGTTAATCCTAATAAAAACACAACTCTTAATAATGTCAGCATTAGTTCTTCTTCTGGCAGTGAGCAGTTTTCTATAAATCTACTTCCAAGTTGTGGTGGATCAGGACTTATATTGTATTTTAGTAATTTGGAGAACAAAACTGAAGTGTTGAATGGATATGTACTCTTAAAGAAAATGAATTTACAAGGAAATTTAAACTTTGTACCATATATTGATATCATGAATGCTGCTAAAATTTATACTGAGGAGCCTAAAGCAATCAGTGCTTTTGCAGCTGGTATGACAGTTATATTTAGTCAAGGGGACTACAGTGCTAATGTACTCTTATCAGATACACATTGGTATGCAGACGCAGGTGGTGTCTTTGATGGTTTAGCATTAATATTTAGTGATGCACCAATAGAAAAACTTCTGTTGTAATTGCAAAGTCTCAGTTTTTTCACAATGTTTTTAATTTTGAAGGTTCATCTGTGATTGGTTGCATTGTAACCACAACAACGACTTTGACTTCTTACATTGAAAATACATCTGATAATTTATGGAACATCATAACAATTGTTAATAGCTCTGTGCATGATAGCCACAATGCATTTCATATTAATGTTAATGACTTCAATTCTTACAATACAAATCAATACAATCACTCAATTTTCTATATTCTTACATCTTCAGATGTGTCTAAAAAATTAAGTATTCACATATCTTATTTGAATTACGAACAAAGTTACGTTGGACTGCGTAATCCACTTATCCTCACAGAAACCATTAAAGGCTATACACATCAGTTTAAAAATTTGCACTTAGTTTTACAATCAGTTGTTATTTTTCAAAAATATAACTATTCATTAAACACAACTTCAAATGCTGGTAAATTAGTTTTTGCAAACACAGCTACTGTTTACATCAATGGTGATAAAAATACTTTCAATTATTTAACAAGCTCAGTAATACAAGCATACAACACTGACATTCATTTGAATGGTACAATGGTTTTCTATAACAACAAAGGTAGTCATGGAGCTGCTATTCAACTTGATTCACTGTCACATCTCTTCATCCATGAATCTACTAATGCTTCTTTCATAAAGAACAGTGCTACCTTTTATGGTGGTGCAATTTACTCTCAGATGAACAGAAATCTTCCAAACAGAAGCTCACTTTGTGCTATTCAAGTAGTGACTCAAAACATTTCAGAACTAAAGGCCAAAATGATTTTTAAACAAAACAATGCTATACTTGCTGGTAACTCTATTTATGTATCTCCACTTTATAAATGTCTACAGTTGTATTTAAAAGAAATCAATTCCAATGACTTATATAACAAATTGTTTCACTTCAAAGGAGAGGATACCAATCACATTGGAGAAATATCATCAGTAGCTGTGGGAACATATGTTTGTAGCATCAATAATTCAACTAATAATACTCATATCAAAGTGTATCCAGGTAAAACAATTATAATTGGTTTGAGAGCATTTGATTTAAATAGAAATCATACTTATGCTCAAATATTTGCCAGGTTAACCAGAGTTGGAAAATGGTTGCACAATAATAAGAATTATTCATGGACATATGACATCACATATTTGTTACCAATTGAGCAACAAATTCAAACTGTCTATGCCAACAGATGTACTCTATTAAATTTTACAATATTCCCAGAAAGTACAAGTAAAATAATGTATTTACATTTTGAGGTCTTGGGATACATTCCTACATCTTCAGTCATACTGGTTCCACAAACCTGTCCAACAGGATTTGTATACAATAGTAAAGCCAAAGCATGTGTGTGTAGTTCATTTCTGGCAGAGTTTGGTATCACACAATGTGATATTGATACTACATCTGTTTATATTCCATCTCAATCATGGCTGGGGATTGTTGATAATGGAAACATTGTTGGTTACACTGAACACTGTCCTCCTGGATACTGTCTACCAAACACAACTATCAATATAACACAACCTGACATTATTTGTAGAGGAAATCGTATGGGATGGCTATGTGGTGAATGTAAGGAGGGCTACAGTGTTGTCTTAGGTAGCACTGATTGTTATGAGTGTTCTAATACACTACATAGTGTACTTGCTGTAACATTTGGTATGTTAGGTGGTATAGTGTATATATTAGTGTTGTTTAGTTTGAGACTGACCATTGATTTGGGAACAATTGGAGGCTTGATTTTTTGGTTAAATATTATCTGGCCAGCTGTCATACCATCATCTGATATACCAATCACCAATACAGCTCTACGATATATGGTGGACCTGTTGACTTCTGTCGAATATCAATGGAATACACCAGTATGTATAGCAAGTAATCTCAATGAGCTAGCCAAAACAGGCATATTGTACATTTACCCTGTTTATTTTTGGTTAATAGTTGTTGTCATTGTTCTCTTAAGTCGATGTTCTATTAGGATTGCTAACCTTATTGTTGGGTCCTCTGTACAAGTTCTTGTAACATTGATGTACATCTCATATTCAGATTTATTATCCATATCATTAATTGTTCTTACACCAGCACATATTCACTTTAATAGCATTGATAATACTGGTGAGTTACTGGTTTGGTTTAGAGATGGCAGTGTTCTGTATGGCCAAAACTCTCATCACATTGTTCTATTATGTGTGAGTATTGGAGTACTCTCTTTCTTCATCATACCTTTTACATTGGTTGGATTGTTTGGAGTGAAAATGTTGAGGAGTCATTTCATTGCCAAGTACTTTCGTCCATTTATTGATGCTATTCATGGACCTTATAAAGAGAAGCTAAGGTATTGGTTTGGAGTGAGGTTGGTTGTTCTCTCTCTCATCTATATTGTCATTGCTGTTCTTCAAGGTAGCAACATGACTCTACAACTGTTACTGTTGATATTTATATTGGGTTCATTTACTATTGTACAAGCTGTTGTCCTGCCATATAAGAACAAGATATTAAATGCATTAGACTTGTGGTTTATAGTACTTCTGTTGATCAATTTCATCACATCTCTTTCTTACATCTCATCAGAGAACACTATAGCTAAGGATATTGTTATGACACTAGAGATCGTTCTCTGCTTCATTACTTATCTTGTCATCTTAATGTATCACATGTATATATTAATGAGTTGTCTTCGATGTATCAGGAAATGTATACAAAACTGTCATCTTACTACAAAGACTAAACTAGTAAGGAAGAGTAAGAAAACATCTGAAGGTAGTCCATTGCTGAGGTATGAGGATTCTTTTCAATATGAAGATTGGAAGCAGATAATTAACATAATAAATATACATTGTTAGACACAATATTGTGTCTTTGTTGATTTCTCTATGTTTTTTAACTAGTGAAGTCTGAGTTTTATATATTGTTTGCAGTTTTATTAATAAAATTAATTCTTATTATTGAAATGTTTATATACTGTTATAATAGTAGGAGAAAGTAAATTTGTTGCTCCTGCCACTTTTCTCCAAAAAACTTTGTTAGTCAAAGGATGGAAGAAAGAGCTTATACTTCAATTTCATTGAAAGAGAGAATGTATTTTATTAAGACATAAAATTTGATATAATTGTCATTGAGAAGATAATATTGTTGATTTTATGTGTCATCAAAGATAGAAGTCTATCTTAGTACTAATATCTGAGACAAATCAAAGTAGGTAATGTCTGTATAAATACTTCGTACAGCATGTCAATTACCAATATAGTCTTGAGATGTAAATGTGTTTGGAATATATGATAGTATTGAAAAAGGACAAGAAAGAAGACAGACCTTTGAAAAGATGTCATTATTGCTTACCACTAAAATTACAATTGGCAATAATATATTGTTATAGTATGTGTCATAGATAATGTATATAGTTAACAAAATTTATAACCCATACTCCACAAATAGGTCTATTATTATAAAAGAATATAGCACAGGTATAATATTAATAGTACATAATTACTTCAATGACAAGTCCAGGAAAGAATGAGGTCTTGTATTATGAAATCCAGTCTCCTTAAAAGTCTTGTGATTTGGATCCTTTATCTTGCTTATCTTCATATAATAGTGATATTGAAGTCATAATAGTTATATACGAAGGAGAAGATTGAGGTAATAGTACAAAGGAATGAGTTAATTGGTACGAGTTTACAAAATATCTATTGTTGCTCTGGTTGATGTACTATTCCCATTTGTTGGGTGTTAGCAAGGAAACTTCATTATCAGTGTTGAGAACTTAAGCAAGTTAATATGATGGTAGATTAGCTTTTTGTGATAGCATTATAAACTGCTAGTGAACACTTGTGCAAACGTTTATTAATAATATGCAGATTATTTGTGACATCAAATCGTTATGGTATGCAAAGAACACAATTTGCTTTATATGAGATTTCTGGTTTATTACTTCCTGGACAGCAGTGCTTTAGTTTTCACATTGTTAAGCAGAGTTACATAATGTATTAAACAGTATAAAGTGTTTCTTTGTACCTTATTCTATCCTGAGATATAACACTGAGTCAGAGTTCAAACTGAAATTAGACAGAGTATAACATACTTGACACACATGATCACATACAATAAAGTAAAAGATAATATAGTTAGTGTTACCTTAGGAACATTTACAAATTGTGTAAGTCCTAGTGTTAGTTTATTTTTATACTCTATAGAGTCTGAATCTGAGTTTAACTGATCATATCAAAGGTTATCAGGACATTCATAAACGAGTGCTCGACGTACTATTGATTTTTTTAATCATTTTGTTAGAAGAAGAGGTTACCTAGGAACACTAAACTTTAATTTTGAAAGGAAGTCATTAGAAATCATTGTGAGTTCATTTTCCTAACAAAATGTACATGTAATAACATTTATTTGGTGACACATGTACAGGCTAGAGTAAAGTTATAGACACATGTATAGATAAATGCTCTTCTCATCCATGCTCAAGTGGTTGAGGTGATATAGCTTCTTTAGAGTATAGATTATGTTTGTAGTGTGCTACGTATCTGTCTTACTATTTGATGAATTACATAATAGATAGAATTATATATGGTATTAGTTGATATAGTCTTATATGTATTAGCAATTTTAGTATTATAAGTTTAAAGTGCACATTTTCTACGTAGCTATTACAAGTATTGTCATAAGGTGTTGTCTACTTTAAAAGAGCAATTTATATTTATTTTAGGTCAAAGTAAACAAACAGCAAGCAACTAAGAATATCCGATCTCTTTCTGGTGGTGAGCGCTCTTTTGCTACTGTTTCTTTCATTATGGCTCTTTGGGAAGCCATGGAAAGTCCCTTTCGTTGTCTCGATGAATTTGATGTCTTTATGGATCTTATGAATCGTCGTATTAGTATGCAACTAATGTTAGAAGGAGCTGAAACACTACAGAGCAAACAGTTCATTTTCTTAACACCACAAGACATGAGGTATACACTAGATTTTGTTAGCATTAAATAGACCTTGTTTACTGTTTTATTGAGTTTTAATACAGAATTATGTAACACCAATTAACATATTTTTTATCATAGTACCTTGGGTATCAAGTATCCTGATTGATGTAAAATCTTAAGGCTAGATGCTCCTGATCGTACTCAATGTACACTAGACTAGTAACATCAACATATGATATGGTAAGTTAGTTGATTTTATGATTTATTACTTTTTCCTTTTAGCCAGATCTGTTTAACCAAAGGAACATTTATGACCTCATTTATTTTGTTTAACAAATATAAAATATTTTGATGATGTATATTCTCTTATTCTATTATTTATATACTAACTATTTGGCTTGTTTTGTAATAATGATATATATAAGTCTTGTGTTTTAAAATTGGTCAAGATAGAGGCTGTATAGTACAGTACGGTATATTCTACTATGGAATATGTGATCAAAAGCTGTTTATCATTAGTCATCTGTTATTTGTTTTAGGCAGAATAGTTTGTGCAGCACAGAGTATATGTACTTTAATATAACTTGTGCTAAACTTTTACTTGTTAGATACCTCACTGTTCTTATCCTGTCTTACTAAACATGATTACAGTCAATGATCCTGATGTCATGAATATCCTTATTGATGTACGTAGTATTGAAAATACACTACTATAAAATATTTTAATGATGTATATTCTCTTATTCTATTATTTATATACTAACTATTTGGCTTTTTTTGTAATAATGAGTCTTGTGTTTTAACATTGGTCAAGATAGAGGCTGTATAGTACAGTACAGCAAATTCTACTATGGAATATGTGATCAAAAACTGTTTGTTGTTAGTCATCTGTTATTTGTTTTAGGCAGAACATTTACATTTCAATTTGTACACTGTGTATAACATGCACAGGCAACATACTTACTTACAAATTTAAACTCTTACCACAACTTAGTGTTTGTTTTTTTTCACCGGCACAAATAGTTAGTCTGTACAGCACAGAGTTTCATTCAGTCAATGCAAAGTTTATTTATACCAAAATATGCAATAAAAACAGGCAATGTACATTAAATAAAATGTGGTATTCATAATACTAATGCATATATGAAATTATATGTGATATACAATCTATATTATGTACATGCTCATTGAGAATATGTTTCTGATAGAATTCCAGCTTGGTGCTAATGACTGAGACAGACCTTTGTAAAGACAACAGACTTTTGTAAAGGTGCCATATTTACTTATCATTTCAAGAACTATTACTACAATGACAGTAATATTGTTATAATATTGTTAGAGTGTCTTAGATAATGAGTATAGTTAACATATTAACACATACTTAAGTCTAATATAAAAACAAGAATAAAGTATATAGCACAGGTGCGACATTAAAACGCATAGTTACTTCAATGACAAGTCTGTCTGGATGTCTGTTAAAATTAAGTTCCATGATGTCAGTCAAACACTTTAGACAACAGAGAAGAACAAAGATTAACATGCCAATTGTGGCTGCCTAATAATATGATTAGCTGGTTAGTTTGTTTGTAGACATGAGTTGTCATGTATTGCCTTAAATTTCCAAGCATTTGGTGCTCTCCATTCATGCAAGCTCAGATTGAAGGTCTAAAATACTTGAGGTACAGAAATATAGATATTTCATATTATGATGGTTTTTGAACTGTGGTTGCTGTTACTATAATGTCCAATTTACCAGCAATTTTCTAGCCATCACAACATTTCATGATGGTCTAAATAATTATTATTGAGCTTCAAATTGCTCTCTCCTACCAGACACTCAGCTCCTCCTCTTTTCTGATGTATATTACATCCTGTCTTCAAGTTCCTTTTGTCTGGTTAATAATACATCAAATATTACCATATGTAGTATATCAGAAATTTCTGCAACTATTATTGTAGTCAGCATATAATAACAGTTATCTATCTGTTGGCTATGGTTACTATAATGTCATAACACAGTGTGGAGGATCAATGTCATTAACTAGTATCTCTGGTAGAGTGCCTATGTGCCATGAACTATGGATATATAGGGACCTCTGCCATGAACTAGTACCCTAGTGATACAGTTTTACTTTTTGAGCATCAATAACATTACATATCAGTTATTCATCAGATATCAAGATAATTAAGGTTGATTAAAGTAACTAAAAGAGAGGGAGAGGCTACTTTGAAAGCTCAAGATAATTCCTTGCCTTTATTGTTAAAATATTTGAAATAAGACTTCTAAAATGGATGCCTCACATGAAAACATACTTTTCTGTGTACAATAATCTTATAAGTCTTCTACTTTTGTAGTTATTGTGGCATAAAAATTAAGGCGAAAGAATAAGACCACGTTGTGTCATCTCTAATATAGGAATGACATGAATAAATAATTTTATATTTTAAGTAAGTAATTTCCCTAGGCAGATTTTTGTCATTAATTTTTGTATATATTGTATTTGTACTTTTATTATTATATTAATTCACTATAAAAATTAATTGGTTGATTCACCTATGATATACAGGTAGTAGTGAAATTATTTATGCAAACGAAAAGTAAGCATCACACTGTTTTGATTCCTAACATACTAAAGATATTTAGTCAGTATGATATTACAGTGTGATGAAACAATCAATCTAATAGAATGTTAAGAATGCAAACAATATGTTTACTTTCAGTTTACATCATAAATTTGCTTCAAATATGCAACCTGTATGATCATATATTGGTTAAATCAACTGATTAATTTTTTAGATGTTAGATCACAAATGATGGCTCTTGTACTGTGGTTGCTGTTAATAGTGTCTAGTTTACCAGTAATTCTCTCTCACAGTATTCAATTAACAGAACCTGATGATCTGAATAATTATCTTTGTTGTCCAGATCGCTCTCTTCTACCAGACACTCAACTACTCCTCTCTACTGATGTACACCACAACCTTTCTTCAAGTTCCTTTTGTCTGGTTAGTAACACATCAAATATTACCATACGTAGTACATCAGAAACTCCTGCAACTATTACTTGCAGTCATCATAATAATAGTTATGTATCTGTTGGCTTTGGTTTCTATAATGTTAGTGGATTATTGATTGACAATGTACACATAACAAAATGTGGAGGACCAATGCCATCAACTAGTACCCTCTATCCTAATGATACAGCTTTTTACTTTTATGAGGATCAGTCAGTAACATTATTTATCAGTTATTCCTTTGATATCACAATACTTGGGGTAAATATTAACAGTTATTATGGTTTTGCTATTCTTCTAATTAATCCTAATAAAAACACAACCCTTATTAATGTCAGCATTAGTTCTTCTGGCAATGAGCAGTGTTCTATAAATCTACTTCCAAGTTGTGGTGGATCAGGACTTATATTGTATTTTAGTAATTTAGACAACAAAGTGGAAGTGTTTGGAGGACATGTAGCTCTAAACAATGTGACTATACAATGGAATATAAACTTAGTACCATATAGTGATATAGCAAATGCTGCTAAAGTCCATACTGAGGAGCCTAAAGCAATCAGTGCTTTTGCAGCTGGTATGACAGTTATATTTAGTCAAGGGGACTACAGTGTTAATGTACTATTATCAGATACACATTGGTTTAGAGACATAGGTGGTGTTTTTGATGGTTTAGCATTAATATTTAGTGATGCACCATTAGAAAAAACTTCTGTTATAATTGCAAAGTCTCATTTTCATCTCGATGTTCGTTTGAGAGCTAGAGCTTCAGCTGGGATTGGTTGCATTGTAACTACAACAAGGGCTTCAAATTCTTGCTTTGAAAGTGCATCTGATAATCCATGGAACATCATAACAATTGTTAATAGCCATGTGCATGATGGCCATAATGCATATCGTACTAATAATAATGACTTCAATTCTTACACTACAAATCAATACAATCACTCAATTTTCTATATTCTTACATCTTCAGATGTGTCTAAAAAATTGGGGATTCAAATATCTCATTTGATTTATGAACAAATTGATGTTGGAGTGCGTAATCCATTTATCCTCACAGAAACTATTAAGGGCCATACATGTCAGTTTAAAAATTTGCACTTATCTTTACAATCAGTTCTTATGTTTCAAAAAAATAATCATTCATTAAAAACAACTTTAAATGCTGGTAAATTGTTTTTTGTAAACACAGCTACTGTTTACATCAATGGTGATAAAAATATTTTCAAATCTTTGACAGGCTCAGTAATACAAGCATACAACAGTGACATTCATTTGAATGGTACAATGGTTTTCTATAACAACAAAGCTAGTCATGGAGCTGCTATTCGACTTGATTCATTATCACATCTCTTTATTCATGAGCCAACTAATGCTTCTTTTATTAAGAATAGTGCTACCTTTTATGGTGGTGCAATATACTCTCACATGGACAGAAATCTTCCAAATATAAACCCACTTTGTGCTATTCAAGTAGTGACTCAAAATATTTCAGAACTTAAGGCCAAAATGATTTTTAAACAAAACAATGCTATACTTGCTGGTAACTCTATTTATATGTCTCCACTTTATGAATGTCAACAGTTGTACTTAAAAGGAGTCAATTCCAAAGACTTATATAACAAATTGTTTCACTTCAAAGGAGAGGATACCAATCACATTGGAGAAATATCATCAGTAGCTGTGGGAACATATGTTTGTAGCATCAATAATTCAACTAATATTACTCATATCAAAGTGTATCCTGGTAAAACAATTACAATTGGTTTGAGAGCATTTGATTTGAATGGGACTCCTACTTCTGCTCAAATGTTTGCAAGGTTAACTAAATGGTGGCATTACAATAAACGTTATTCATTGACATATGACATCACATATTTGTTACCAATTGAACAACAAATTCAAACTGTCTATAGCAACAGGTGTACACCATTAAATTTTACAATATTTTCAGAAAGTATAAGTAAAATAATGCATTTACATTTTGAGGTCTTGGGATATATTCCTACATCTTCAGTTGTACTGGTTCCACAAACTTGTCCACCAGGGTTTTTATACAATAGTAAGACCAAATCATGTGTGTGTAGTTCATTTCTGACAGAGTTTGGTATCACACAATGTGATATTGATACTACATCTGTTTATATTCCACCTCAATCATGGCTGGGAGTTGTTGATAATGGAAACATTGTTGGTTATACTGAACGTTGTACTCCTGGATACTGTCTACTAACCACAATAATCAATATAACACAACCTGACATGATTTGTAAAGGAAATCGTATGGGATGGTTATGTGGTGAATGTAAGAAGGGCTACAGTGTTGTATTAGGTAGTACTAATTGTTACAAATGTTCTAATATACTACACACCATAATTGCTCTTACATTTGGTATAGTAGGTGGTATAGTGTATGTACTAGTGTTGTTTAGTTTGAGATTGACTATTGACCTGGGAACAATTGGAGGCTTGATTTTTTGGTTAAATATTATCTGGCCAGCTGTCATACCATCATCTGAAATAGCAATCACCAATACAGCTCTACGATATATGGTGTACTTGTTAACTTCTGTCAAATATCAATGGAACATACCAGTATGTATAGCAAGTAATTTCCATGAGCTAGGCAAGACTGGTATATTGTACATTTACCCTGTTTATTTTTGGCTAATAGCTGTTGTCATTGTTTTCTTAAGTCAATTTTCTACTAGGATTGCTAATCTCATTGCTGGGTCCTCTGTACAAGTACTTGTAACATTGATGTACATCTCATATTCAGATTTATTATCCATATCATTAATTGTTCTCACACCAGCACATATTCATTTTAATAGCATTAATAGTACTGGTAAGTTACTGGTTTGGTTTAAAGATGGCAGTGTTCTGTATGGCCAGAATCCTTACCATGCTCTTCTATTATGTGTGAGTATTGGAGTACTATCTCTCTTCATACTACCTTTTACATTGGTTGGATTGTTTGGAGTTAAGATGTTGAGGAGTCGTTTCATTGCCAAGTACTTTCGTCCATTTATTGATGCTATTCATGGACCTTATAAAGAGAAGCTGAGGTACTGGTTTGGAGTGAGGTTGATTGTTCTCTCTCTCATCTATATTGTCATTGCTGTTCTTCAAGGTAGCAACATGACTCTACAACTGTTACTGTTGATATTTATATTAGGTTCATTTACTATTGTACAAGCTCTTGTCCTGCCATATAAAAACAAGATCTTAAATACATTAGACTTGTGGTTTATGGTACTTCTGTTGATCAATTTCATCACATCTCTTTCTTACATCTCATCAGAGAACACTACAGTTAATTCTATTGTGACAACATTAGAGATTGTTCTTTGCTCCATTACTTATCTTGTCATCTTAATGTATCACATGTATATATCAATGAGTCGTCTTCGATGTATCAGGAAATGTATACAACACTGTCAACTTATTATAAAGACTAAACTAGTAAGGAAGAGTAAGAAAGCATCTGAAACTAGTCCATTGCTGAGGTATGAGGATTCTTTTCAGTATGAAGATTGGAACTCAGATAATTAACATAATAAGTATAGATTGTTAGACACAATAGCGTCTTTGTTGATCTCTCTGTTTTTTAACTAGTGAAGTCTGAGTATTATATATTGTTTGCAGTTTTATTAATAAAATTAATTCTTATTATTGAAATGTTTATATATGTTATAATAGTAGGAAGTAAATTTGTTGTTCCTGCCACTTTTCTCAAAAAATAGGTTACTTAAAGGATGGAAGAAAGAGCTTATACTTCAATTAAATTGAAAGAGAGAATGTATTTTATTAAGACATAAAATTTGATGTAATTGTCATTGAGAAGATAATATTGTTGATTTTATGTGTCATCAAAGATAGAAGTCTATCTTAATGCTAATATCTGAGACAAAATCAAAGTAGGTAATGTCTGTGTAAATACTTAGTACAGCATGTCAATTACCAATATAGTCTTGAGAAGTAAATGTGTTTGGAATATATGATAGTATTGAAAAAAGACAAGAAAGAAGACAGACCTTTGAAAAGATGTCATTATTGCTTATGACTAAAATTATGATTGACAATAGCATTCACAATAATATCAGCAATAAGTGTTTATTTATATTAAATGATATTAAAATAAGACCTTAACAGGAACAATTAGGAACAATGCTATAATATCAAGAAATGATAAAGGCTTGAAGAGGTGTGTGATATGAACAAGTTGTTAGTTAATCTAGATCTACATCAAATTTCTTTAATTTCTTTTATTTTTGATTAGTTTAGGACCATCCCTTTTTACAATCATCTCATGATCAATGGCTAAAAATTGTGTATATATTTTTGATTGCAATGTGTTAATGATACATTTTGAACAACATCTGTCAAGTGTCACATGTGATATATGTGCTGTCTGAAAAACATGACATTTATCTTGAGTAGCCAGTTATATTTGTGTTATAATTAATATTTGATTGCAATCAGATTGTATAGAAAAGGATCTTTTAATTTTCATGACATGCTGGAATTATTAGAACAAATCAACTAACAACTGACACTTGAACAAAAGACAATATACTCATGGGGATATACTTCTAAGCAACAACTCTATGAGCTATGCTGATATGGCATATCTTAATATTAGTGAAAATATGTTATTAGTCTAATGTGCGCTGAGTACGATCTGGAGCATTTAGTCTCAAGACTTTACATCGATCAGGATATTTGATACCTAAAGTGCTGTGAGAGAAAACTGTCAATACTACTGCTTAGAGACTATTATTATGATATAATATATACAAACTTTAAAATCCAATTTCTAATGGATACCTCATGTCTTGTGGTGTTAAGAAAATGAACTGTTTGCTCTGCAATGTTTCAGCTCCTTCTAACATTAGTTGCATACTAATACGACGATTCATAAGATCCATAAAGACATCAAATTCATCAAGACACCGAAAAGGACATTCCATGGCCTCCCAAAGAGCCATAATGAAAGAAACAGTAGCAAAAGAGCGCTCACCACCAGAAAGAGATCGGATGTTCTTAGTTGCTTGCTGTTTGTTTACTTTGACCTAAATAAACATAAACATTTAAATATACTATAATTATGCATTTAATAGGAAGTACAACTAGTACTATTATTCTGAACTCACAATGATATCTAATTTCTTCTTGTCAAGATCAAAGTTTAGTGTTCCACTATAGCCTCTTCTTCCAACAAACGATTGGAAATACATACAAGCACGATGAGCAATACGTTTACGAATATCTCTATAGCCAGCTATACGTCGTGTTAAACTCAGAGTTAGATTCTAAAGGGTAAAAAGATAGACACAAATTGCTAGCATCATTATACTTAATGGTAATGTGGTCTAGGCCACATATAAGGTTATCCTAATCTACAATGAGTAGCTTCATTACTGTGCGCTCAATTTGTCATTAACACAGTATGAATTCTGTCCTATTCCTCTCATACATTATATTTTTAAAAACAGTTAATTGCTATAACTGACTTTCAACGAATCTTTTTCCTTTTTAATGGCAGTGTCAGTAGCTTCAAATTGTTCCACAGCTTCAAGATAATTCTGCCTTATATGATCTTGGTTAACTCTCCTATATCATATACTATCACAACACACTATATATACTGAATACATCTTACCTGTCTGCTTCTTCAGTTAGTTTCTTTTGAATTTTCTCCATCTCTCTTTGAATACTAGTAGAAGAACGTTCAGTCTCGATTTTAGGACAATGTTGCTTTGCAGTCTTGACAGTATCTTCATGTTGACTCCTAGCTTCTTCATATTTTCTCTTAGCCTCTTGTAGTTTTCTCTTTATTTGTTCTCCCTTCTCTTGATGATCAATAACTATTCTAGTAGCTCTCCCTAGCTCATCAGAAGCAATCTAATATTATATGACAAAAATTAAACATATACACTCACATTATGTAACTATATTAATATAGAAAATATTTCTTCCACTGATTAGAATATTAAGCACAAAAATTAGAAGATAGAGTATTATGGCAATCAAGAGTTCTATTAAGATACCTTGAAAGCAGCCTTCAATTCTTCTACATTGTTAGCTACTTCTTGTACTCTTTGATCATATCTTTCAATGTCTTCTAAATGTTTCTTTAATTCTTCTCTCTTATCAGATACTTGAGTTATGACTTGATCACGTTCATTCTGTTGACCTTGTAGTTTCTCTTCTAGTTCTTGTATCTCACTCTTCCAAGTGTCTATATCCTCTTCCTGATTGGTATCATCAATTTCCTCAATTTTTGCTTGGAGCTCTTCTATTGATTTTCTCATTTCATGTTGTCTTCTCTGTTCTGTACTGATGTAACTTTTAATACTGCCCTGCTGTCTCTGAAAATCAGAATATCACAAGAATTACATTTTCTTGTATAATTTGGAAAACACAAAATTTATAAAGCAGTATTTGTGGTACTTCTATACATTTGATATATCTTACCTTGATATTAGTAACTGTTTCTGAGAGTTTTCTTTCTTCTTCTTTGTATCCTCTCAATTTTTCATTTAATTGTTGTTTAAAATGACGTTGTTGTGTTATACTTTCTGCTTTACTAGCATGAAGTATACCATAAGGATGACGAATTTTATTTGAATAATAACGATCATTGGGAAGTACTTGATCACCACATATAGTATAGGCCTAATAATAACATGTGAACAAAATAGATGTTAAGGAAATAATACCAATGACATTGTTATATATATGACTTACTGATCTGGCATTTGTAGGTGGTCTGCTCATAACTTGACGAGCTACACCTTTCTCTGCAATTAGTAGTGTATTCTCAATACTACGTACATCAATAAGGATATTCATTACATCAGGATCATTGACTGTAATCATGTTTATTAAGATAGGATAAGAACAGTGAGGTACCTAGTACATAGGAAGATTTAACTATGACAAAAGTTATATTAAAGTACATATACATGATGGTTTATGAACAAACTTACATTTCTCTTAAAATCATATACTTGTCCCTAAAGAGACAATATAGATTCTTTAAAAGAATTAACATATATCAATTTATATTACATTTACTACAATTATGTAAGTCTATATATATCTATAATAACTCACTAAAAATTTACTCTTAAAACAAGTTGGAACACGTTTTCCAGGGTAGCGATGTATAACCTGTTTAGCAAGAGACTTGAATTTGAACTCGTCTTCATGATTATCAACAAGAAAGCCACACAAATTACCAAATCCAATAGCACATTCAATAGCAAAACACCATTGTTGATCTTTAATTTTTATCAATGATCCTATAATCAGTGAGATATGGCAGTTCATATTAGTACAAGAATCTTGAGTTGTATGTATGAAGTGTTTTATATAGTACTTACCAATAGGTCCTTTGGGGAAATGTCTGAATTGTCTCTTATGTTGATGAAGTGTTTGGACTAGATCTGTCATCCATTGACCAAATCCACTGAGAGGATTATCACTAGAAATAAGTCGTTGTAAAGACTCATCACATTCTCTAAGTTCTTTTTCTGTCTGACTTACACTAGACCTACATAACAATAGGACAATGAACTATACATACCAAATATAAATTATAAAATCATCCTATGGTGTTACAGAATTGTTTGAAGGAGTCTGGAGCTACAAAACTGAGATTACTTCCAATTCAAAGTGCTCTTAGTTATGTAGTAATTATAATTATAATTGCAGTAGTTGCTATGCACTTATTTTATTCTGATAGATTTCATTTTTTTGATTTTGAAACCACAAATGATGTAAAATGGACATACAAATATATTACTAAATTAGTATACCATCATTATTGTGCATGTCTAGTGGGCAACTGTCTATTATATTTCCATACTAAAAATATACACATGTAAATATTACAAATCTACCTTGCAGATTGGTATTTATCATTGACTTGTCGAATTTCTTCTTCTTTTTTCTGATAGTCATGATGAGCTGTCTTCAATTTGCCCTCTAAATGTGCCATCTGTTCCTTTACACTTTCTAACTCAGTTGTTAGAGGTATGCGTTGATCAACTACAGCTTGTGGATTTCTAAGAAAGGGAGGAAGAATTACTTAATATAATTACCAAATTATAATCTCAAAGTGAAGTGACATACTTGTTTTTAAGTTCATTAAGTTTAGCTTCAAATTCTCTTTTTTCATTTCTCACTTGAGACATCTCTCGATTGATAGTCTGTGTTCGTTTCTAACATAACACAACAATAGTGAAACTCCACCCATAACAGACACACCTACCATCCCTTCACGTATCTGTCTCTCGAGTGCTCTCTTTTGTACTAATAGTTCATCTCTTTTGGCATTAGTAACACTGACTTCACTAGTACCCTCTTGTAACTGCTTCTTTGCTTCTTCTTGACCTTTCTTCTTAGTGTCCTGCTTCTCTTTGAGTATATCAATCTACAGTTATAGAAATATGTTAAGTCAAATAGCGTGTGAGTATTTTAATAGTATAGTAAATAAATTCAATTAATGTTATGTTAATACTATAGGTACTAGACATAGTGTTATTTCTTACTTTTCTTTCAATGTTCTGTAGTCTCTGTGTCTCCTTTAATACTTCATCTTCAGCTTTCTTAGCAGAGACTTCTGTCTCTCTAGCTAGTGCCCACATTAACTCTAACAATAACTGTCTCTCTTTATCTTCTAGTGTCTGAAGACGTTCAATATCTGAGGAGACAATCACTTGATTATAATTTATATATATGATGGAGTTTAGTTGTCAGTATACACATACTTAGTATCATATAAAAGAAGACATATTATAATAGATATCAATAATGATTAGTACAGATTGAGGAGGTAATTTACTTGTTTTCATAATTTATAGCCAGAGTGGTTTATAATTAACAGAAGACTTAGTTTTAAATGGAAACTAGCAACATAGAATTTAACTTTATTTAATTATATTGAAGACAATGAGGTAGGCAGTAACACTGTGTATGTAAGTAAGGATGGTCTGGATAAGGAGAGGATGTCAATATTTTTTATCAATAAAATCTCACGATACATCTTGTTATAAACACAAGGTTTATTTTATATCTTAACAAATGGTCTAATTTATTACTAATAATTAATTCATTGCTTAGTATGAAATCAAACAGCTATGAGAAAAGATGACATTTTATAATATCAATAAAGAGATAGACACAATTACATTACATTTTATAGTTGTGTAGTACAGGATATATTAATGTTATCATACTACACACACTAGTGATAATGGCTGTCTTCTAGTTAGTGGTAGTGTTTCTAATTACGAGCATATGAGAAGGATCCTCCCACTGTATGGTTGACCCAAAAAATAGAAAACATGGGAATCAATCTACATAAACAATACTGCTATCAAATTGGTAGACATGTTTAAGAAAAAAAGGAAATAAAAAGAAAAATTTTGCCTGTGCAAAATAACATACAAGAGTGTAGGTGAAGATCAAATGATCATAAAATATCTGGTTACCTTACATTAATAATGTACTATGACCTTAAAGATGCAAGAGAAGCAGGATGTGATCTTAAACATAGTAACATTTAGCTAACTTAAGATGATGAGACAGGATAATTATAATGATGAGTCAGTACTAATTACTCATGTAGTGTAAATGAAACCCACCACATATGCTGATGATGCTAATCTGAATAAAATCTCTCTACACTAATTTTAAATCATACTATTACATCAAAGATATAGATTGTCTGCCATCGTGTCTGTATGATAATGATGACCCCATGACTAAGCAGTTATAACAAACATTGGGAGAGTCCCATCTTAAGCTATATAAAGGAATCATTGAGTACCACAAAGACAGGCGAAGGTGCTAATTCTAAAACAGAAATGAAGCTCAGTATTGTTGTCTTTCTAGCTATTGTTGTTTGCTGTGTTAGAGCAAATTGTCCAATAGAACCAAAAGGTCAAAATTGTATTATTCATCAACTAAGAGTTGATTAAATTACTTTTAATTTCTTAGTTCTAATTCCTTACAGAGTATCTGTATAGTTGTAAAGCTATAGATGAGGAAGGACAAGATCTCTCTTGTACTTGTATTGAACTGAAGGAGAAAGGAAAATACAACTGTACAGAGCCATCCATTCTTTCAAAGAAGAATGGATGGCTCTGTTGACTTTCACCTCAACTGAACTAATTATGTTCATGGTTTTTTGGTAACACCTCAGGAGAGTATTGGCTAGGACTTAGTAAAATCTATCATTTATCTAATGGAAGTGTAACTTCACAACTACGAGTAAATTTGAAAGATAAGTGGTAACAGTCGATATGCCAGTTACTCTCTCTTTTACATAGGTGGTTCTAACACTGATTATACTCTCCGTGTATCTGGATATAGTGGTACTGCTGGAGACTCTCTTGAATATCATAATCTCATGAAATTCAGTACTAAAGACAATGATAATGATCTATATGGTGGAAATTGCGCCAGTTCTCGTGGTGCATGGTGGTATAAAAATTGCTATGAGTGTAACTTAAATGGTCTCTATGGTGCTGATACTCAAGATGGCATTGTGTGGTATGCTTGGAAGGTGCAGCATATTCTCTACCATATGTTGAAATGAAAATATGCCATATCTTATAACAAAATATGCCCACATAATATGTAAACTAATAAATATGTACTTGTTGACTAATGACATTATTGTGATTATTCATGTAGTCCCTTTATTATATCACTTTATAAAAGACCTTTTAATTAATATTGGTTGATTTTTCTTAAAGATAAAGTCTGTTTATGTTTTGTTCCTATAATAGTTGATATTAATCAACATAAAGTTGAGGGTTAATGGAAAGGAGTTATCTGAAGCACATGGAGAAATCTAAAATTTTTTAAATAATATATTACGACAAAAAATGGTTATTCCTAAAGTACTGACATTATTTTTTTAGTTTGTGTTCTTATTTGTTTGTATTCATAAATTATTATTCGCTGAGTCCGTAAAACCTCAATAAATTATACCAAATTTCAAAGCACTTGAGATGACAGTAATAATATACATTGATAGTTACTTTGTACAGGTTAACTTAATTATTTGTTCTGCATGCCAGGTAGAAAACGAAAACTGTCAACACATGCTTCTTCATATTTTACAAACTACCAAATATAGTACTATAGTAACTGGAGAATACAATGACTGCAACCTAAAGCATCTCATCTGTTGAAAATGTTTTTTAGTATATTAATGTATTACTAATGCAATAGTTGATAGTTGGGGTCAATACAAAGATTTATTATTATAATGACATCAGTTCTTTAGAGGAGTGACAATATAGTCATTTTTAAGTTCAAACCAAAGAGATTAAGAATAAATAAAAGACAGCCACATCTCTAACACTAGCCCAATACTCAAAGACGTTATAAACTATTGAACATTTCATATATTACATTAGGTATATATTATAACACAAAATGTATGTATACATTTACTGACCTTGTACTTCCTCTTCCAATTGTTTGGCTTTCATTTCTAGTACAGGTAACATAGATTTCTTTCTGATAATCTCTTCTTTCATTATTCTCTGTTGTTCTTCAGCCTGAGCATAATCATGAGCTATCTTTTCCAAATGAGTCCCTTTCATAAATAATTTAAATTTAGCACTGGGATTACTACTGTGAAGGAAATGACGACTTGTATCCTGACTTAACATACATACTGGATTATCAACCTATTATAAAATTTTATGTTACATGAACACATGATATCAAGGTATTCTATACCTGTATATTAAAGTGATCTAAAATACGTAGTAATTCATCTTTAGTTGATGCCATCACATGACCTGTACAATAAAACATATTTGGATATAATATAAACATCCATCAATAATACACATTGATATACTGTAAGTATGGCATTAAAGGACATAACTACAATTCTCACCTTTGCTATCTTTTAGTTTATAAGTAGATGCGCCATCTCTTCTAATACTACGAACAACAGTAATACAACGACCATATTCCTCAGATTTATAAGCCTCTTCTCCTCTGTTACGTAATGTCAGATGAATATCAGCTTGACTATATAAATAATGTAATAATTATTATATAAAGTATTACATTATATGTACCTACAACCAGTACGTATAAAACTCTTTAATGAACTAGCTCGTTGAGTAGATATAGCTTTTCCTCCAAGAGCTACTATAATAGCAGTCATAATAGCACTCTTACCACCTGAAGAGAAAAAGAATAATAAATATGAGACAACAATCTATTAAATTTCACACAATAAACTTTCTTGCAAGAAATACAAATGACAACTTTTACAACAAGTATTTATACGAAACATTTTACTTTTATACCAACAGTGTATTTAAGTGAAACCCCACCCATATTAATACATGTGTATTATATGTAATTGTAATCTGCTTGTACTAAATGGTATATCTTAGTGTTATAATATTTATAAGTCAATTAGTCAAAGTGTTATCCTGCTACAGTATTTTAACAATGAAATCTATAATAGCTTGTACTCCACAGTCATAAAATGGTCAAAACAGTTTGTAAAAACTGGTCCTCTACTACTTATAAATATATTAAAAATAACATAAAAGTTGTGGGAATTGATTTCAAAATACAACACATGACATCATTCAAATCAAACTATTATATCAGAAAAAGATATAATATTAGACACATAAAGAGCCTTCACTGAAAAGTTATAGCAATTCTACTAAGTACTTTGTCAATTGGCAGCAAATAGACATTTAAGAACATGTCTATTAGTCAGTATAACTGTGTTAGTAAATAGACTACCAACAATAGTGTATACTTACTACAAGAAATGCTGACTCAGCCAAAAATTACAAATCTTCAACATCATAATCATCACAATTATTATTATTATTATTAATGATATACTTCGGGTCAATCCTATTTTTGATTAGTGCCTTCATTATATCAATGGGATAGCATGTGATTTAAACACTAACAAACCAAGTACATATACATATCACTTACTTCCATTTTGTCCCAGTATAAAATTAACATTAGAATTGAGTTGAACCTCTAACTTTTGATGACACATGAAATTAACAAGAAGTAGCTTCTCAATTATACCATCATCAATGTTCTGTGCCTGAAACGAGAAAAGGAAGGAGCGTTCAATAGTTTTTTGATGGCATACTTACTGGGACTTGACAAGTAGTCACTATGTCTCTTTCACTTTGGGTAGATATAGGAGATAACATCATTTGACTAGCGTCTATATCACCAGGAACTGTATCTTCATCAGTATCAACTTCCATATCCTCTCTCTCGTGATCACGTCGAGGTCTTTTGGCTTGTGGAGGTCTTTCAGAAGCCATTGCCTCCTCATTCAAAAGCCACGAGGTCTTGAGCATGCGCACTGGAGGTCTGGGTTGACTCCTGTTAATAATTGAAACGAGTAGGCGAATGAGAAGAATTTGTGGGTGGGGCTGGATATCTACACTGTACATATTATAACATTGCACTTTTATGTAGAAAGAAGTGATGTTGGCATTAATAAGAGTTACATTATATTGATATTGTTAGTTGTAGAAGTTTTATTTGTACATTTAAATAATCTTAAAACCAGCTATTTCCCTAGCTAACATTGTATCTGGTTCCAAGACTATTACTTTTAAGTGGTAATCATGTAGTTTGTGATATTCAGTTTCAATGATACAATACTTAATAAATCAAATTACACTAATTTAGTTAATTATATATTACTAATTGTACTTAGGACTTGCTTTTGATAATACTGAGTGAAAAATTAGTGAAAAATTAGTCATTTTATTATTAAGCACTAGTACTGTAGTAGTACTCTCCAATATCAGTGTAGAAATTGATTGGTAGATTTACCCAATATATTGTTATACAGGTTATAGTCTGTTCAATCCAATAACAACAAAATAATCATCAAACAGTCTGTACTTGGTTGAGATAGAGGCTCTATGTGTTGCCTTATTAATACTGTAACATCTGTTATGAGCTATGTTATTAAACATAGAATAAAATATTGGAGAGTAGTAATTAGTAGTTAGTAGGTGGTACACAAGTAAGTATATATTTCCTCAATTTTACAATATTTGCTAATGAAGCTTGAGTTGTAACATCAATAACTGCTGGTGTCATATGAATAACAGCATACAATACACAACTATAAAGTAGACTAGTGATATATAATATATATAGTTAATTAATATATATACTATTAGCTAATATGTCGAGTGAGACTAAAGGCAATTTGGCAGTCTAAGTTCAGCCATTGTTTAACTACAGTAACTATCCTAACATATTCTGACTATGATTATCATATTGTTAGTGGTAGTGTTACTAACTCCTGATGTTACTAGTGTAGGACAGGGATCCTCTCACTGTATGGCTGACTGTAACATGGGACAACATGGACCCTCTCTATATGAACAATACTGCTGTGAAATTGGTAACTATGGAAAGATATTACATTTGGAAGAAAAGGGAAGGAAAAAGATAATTATCTGTCCATCAATGCGAGCTAAGTTATGTCCAGGTAATCTCAATTAATGTAATATTTATTTCATTATATGGTATAGCTATTGTAGTTTTACCAGACTGTAAGACCTGGTATGAAGCAGGTTATACTACCAGTGGTGTATATCTTATCAATCCTGATGGAGGAACTTCATTTGAGGTCAGCTGTTGTACCTTTATTTCCATATCATACTATATGTATCTATAGGCCTATTGTGATATGGAGACTGATGGTGGTGGATGGACTGTCTTTCAAAGAAGAATGGATGGCTCTGTTAACTTCTATCTCAACTGGGCTGATTATGTTCATGGTTTTGGAAACACTTCAGGAGAGTATTGGCTAGGACTTGACAACATCAATCGTTTAGCTAATGGGAGTGTATCTACAAAGCTACGAATTGATATGACAGATAAAAATGGTAACAGTCGATATGCCAGTTACTCTACCTTTTACATTGGTAGTTCTACCACTAATTATAGACTCCACGTATCTGGATATAGTGGTACTGCTGGAGACTCACTTGCATATCATAACCTCATGGAATTCAGCACTAAAGACAATGACAATGATCAATACAGTGGTAATTGTGCCAGTTCATTTGGTGCATGGTGGTATAACAGTTGCCATATCTCTAACTTAAATGGTCAATATGGTGTTGATGGTACCTTAGGCATTCATTGGGGTTCTTGGCAAGACTCTTCTTTACCATTTGCAGAAATGAAACTACGTCATATCTAATAACAAACATGCCCTCAGTAATACTTGTTACTAAAGACATAATTGTAATTATTTGTCCCTTTATTAGATCATTTCATAAAATATATAGTTTTGTAATAGTTGAATTTCCTTTAAAAATAAAATCGTTCACGTTTCTGCATCTATAACGTCTGTTATCATTCCATTCCAATTTAAACAAATTAATCAAATGGTTTACTTTATTATTGTTCTCAAGAGTCATATAAAACAATTGATATACTAGTTTTGATTCATTAGATTGTTTAGTTCAGTAATAACAAACTAATCATCAAGCAGCCTATACTTGGTTGAGGTGGAGGCTCCATGTGTTGCCTTATTAATACATCTGTTATGAACTATGTTATTAAACATACAATAATACATTGGATAGTAGTAATTAATAGCTAGTAGGTATACATGTAAGTAGATGTTTCCTCAATTACTAAAACATTTGTTAATGAGGCTTGAATTGTAATAGCTACTAGTGTCATATAAATAACATAGCATAATATTACATAAATGTAAAGTAGACTAGTGATATATAATATATATAGTCAATTAATATATATACTAGTACTATTGATTATAATAAGTCAAGTGAGACTAAATATAGTTTTAAGTCTAAGTGCAACCACAATTTAACTACAGTTATTATCCTACCATATTATAACTATGGTTATCATATTGTTAGTAGTAGTGTTACTAACTCTTAATATTACTAGTATAGGACAGGGATTATCTCATTGTATGACTGCCTACAACATGGAACTAATGTCCTATTAATTAGGTTTATAAACCTTCTGTAAAGAGATCCATTAATTTACATGTAGAAAAACAAGGGGATTATTATGCAGAAACAAACAGAGGCACTAGATACAAACTAGGTGGTAATTGAATTATGTCTTCACATATAACCTAAGGAGAGAATGGCAATTGGTGAGGTATGCTATAATCAAGTAAGATCACACCCACAAATCTGTGTCTAATTGCAAGCACCACACCCACACATAAAGCTTTAATAACTACACCTACTAACTATTTTGGGTGTGATTTATATTGACCACACCTCATATTTAATTATTGTTCTTAGGTAGTCTCATTTTCACCCAAACAAGCCTTGATATATATGGGGTTGGCCTGAAGATCATTAATTAGTTGCTGGTGACGCCCTTAGCTTTCTCTCTGAATGATATACTAATGCTACCAAATATAATACTGCCAAATGTAATATTGCCAAATGTAACACTGCCAAATGTAATACTGCTGGTCATTACATTACATCTCAAAATATAGTGTATGCAATTAACTTACACCCCAGACTCTTTAAGATATATTAATGTCTTGAGCCTTGATGCCGATGTCCAGTGACGCTATAGAAATAAAACAGAAGTCAAGAGTAATGATGTGCTATGAGTTAATATAAATTAGTAGTGTATGCTATTAACTTACTCGCCAGACTCTTGAGATAAATTGATGTCTAGAGCCTTGATACTGATGTCCAGCAATGCTATAGAAATAAAGCAGATATTAAGAGTAATGATATATTATGAGTTAATGTAATTAGTAGTGTATGCTATTAACATACTCCCCAGACTCTTAGGATAGATTGATGTATTGAGCTTTGATGCTGATGTCCAGCAATGCTGTGGAAGTAAACGGAAATTAGAAGCAATAATATTTATATTTAATGGGCTTGTACATCAATAATTTTTTTTTCACAGTATGGTTAACAAGCTTAGATAATTTAAATAAAATACAGTAATATTGATACAATAATGTGAGAGAGTACACAGTACACTCACTTTAATAATACACCAAAAACAAAACAAAGGAAAGTAAAAAAAAAACATGTCAATGAGCCACTCTTCCTTCAGAGAGGGCCGGTCCAGTAAATTAATGTTAGAGAAAATAGGTCTATGATATGAAGAGCGAGCTCCACGTAAACATAGGATGGCGGATCTAAGAAGGGAGAAAGACAATCGACAGCGGATCCAGTTCAGGATAAGTAAATAGGGTTTTTTATGGTAGTCAGACAAGTTAGAAGCTAAACGTTTGTAAAAGGTAGTAGCTGCAGGTCCCATCCCACCAGCAGTTGTGAATATCAGAGGTGTGAAAGTACCATGCTCAACTGTGCGGATTCTAGAGTCATACTGTCTTCTCTTCTCTTGTTCATTTCTCCTGTGGGATGCTGACGGTAGTGGAAAATGGATTATAAACCTTAACATCAAAAAAATCTCTATCAGATGGAGACCAGACATTAGAAGCAGCTATATCCACTCGAGCATTATCTTCTGTATTGCTAGATTGGTGTGATAATTGTTCCCCAGTGAGTGGCTGAAGGGGAGGTTCAATTAGAACATTTGAGCTAGTTTTGGTCAATAGTTCAGCAGTTATATTTCTCAGCTCATTGTGACAAATGGAATGGAACCCACCACACTTACAATTCATGGCATGGTCAATACTAAAAGAGGAGCCACATATGCAATGAGAGGGAAGATGAGGAGGGGTCCAACCATATCTAAGAGAGATGGCTTCTATAAAAGCTCCCTTGTGTAAGGCAAAACCGTGTTCAACTATAGGCAGAGCTGTAAGCCATGAAGAAACACCTTTCTCACTAGCAACCACAAGACACCGTTTCAGAGAGGGATCAGAGAAAGACTCATACAAATTAGAAAAAAGTGTATTAAAGTAAGCTTGGTGGTTTGACTTCACTTTGTTTTTTCGTATCTGTGACTCAGATAGAAGTGTAAAAATTGGAGTCTGATTTCTCGTGACAATATATTCCACAATGGGAGAGAGAATGGAAATTGAGTCATGGTATTGAGTATCAGCTTCTCTAATTGGGTTAGTTAATCCAAGGCCTCCTAGGTGAGCAGGAAGAGAAAAAAGGGAGCGTACAGAATCATTGACAGCATTCCTACCCGTCAAAATGGGAATCAATCTCTTTCTCAGACAATCTTCCACAGGGTGAATGTGTTCATATATACCAGGTGTAGTACGACAAAGATAGACAATTTTATTGAAAAACCCATGAGTTAAGGCAGAATATGAAGTATGTGGTTGAGTTTGAGCCACAGTAGTGAGTTTCTCTATCTGAGACACCCACTCAGAGATCTTATCTTTAATAAAGTTAGATATAAAATGTTCCGATCCTATTGGGCTCCCAAGGTATCGATGACCCTCAGGTGTAATATTGATATCTATGTCAGTGAAAACGGAACAGGCAATTTCCTCAATCTCAGGTTTCACTATGAGCCAGGACTTAGTGGGATTTGCATAATATCCAAATAAAGGACCGTGACACTGAAGCTCCTCCCACTAGGATCGTATTGTGGACAGCTTTCCCAAGGATGCAGCATCATCTGCATACCAGACTTGGTGGACTGAAGGTTGATTAAGATGATGGATGAGAGGGAGTATCCCTATTGCATACATAACCATCGTTAAAGGGTCTCCTTGTGTTGTTCCTTCTGATGAGAAGATAATATTATCATCAATGAATTAGGGAACATCAGATCGATAGCAGTTAGTTAGAATTATTGCCAAAGATGGACAAATATTGTGTATATTTAGTAGAGCTACACGTCTGTTGAGTGAGTTAAATGCATTCCTCGTGTCGGCGAGTAAAACAGCCTCACAGTCTGCTGACTCAAATAGGTGTCGAATAGCGTGAACTGCAGCCTCACAGCCTCCAGGTTGGCCAGCACAAAGCGGTTCACATCCTGCCACTTCTACTACATCATGCCCAACAACCTGAAGTACTGCCTTACCAATAATGCGACGAACAACCTCACCAACTCCTATGGGGCGTACTCCAGGACACTTGTCAACAGCAATTAATCTACTGGCTAGGAGTGGGTGAAGACCAGCTGGGTCTATATAGGAGATACATATTCGTTTTGTCAATAAGGCGAGAGCAGAGCATAAGTCAGCTGAAGAGGATTGGAATGAGGTGCACAATTTTTTCCAAGCAGCAGCATCAAGTCCTGATGGACCAGAAGAACCATTAATCTTCAGCGCAAGAGATCTAATTAACTCTGGAGAGATGGAATCAAACAGAACAGAGTGAAAGACGTCAGGAGTATGTGAGGTCACAATTGTAGATGGATGAGGCAGTTGAGCAGGAGGATGCTTTTCTAGTAGTATCTCCTTCACTGACTGATCATCGATCATGGTATCCAAAGAGTGAATACCACTACTTTCATTATCAGATAATAATCTAATTGCGGCATTCACATTTCCTACGAACATTAAATTGGAGAATTTTCGGGAGAGGTTATCTGTATTTTTTGTAGGACAAGTAATAATGAGACGAGCTTGAATGGCACGACCTTCCTGAAGTAGAGAAGCCAGATCTCCACTCAACCAAATGGTTAGACGGTGATCAAGGAGCCTGGAAAGTTCTTTAGCACGTAGTTTACGAGGAGGCCTTTGTAGCAGGAGAGAAGGCATTATCATAGCAGCGTATAAAGCAACAGATTCAAGAGTAGAGGAGTCTGAGCATGCTTGAAATAACTTGGCTTGTTCATGTACAAAGGGATTAAGGCAGTGCCCATCACGACCAGGTAGGCAGTAGAAGCAGGTGCGACCAGCTTTAACACAGGCTTTAACACAGGCGCAGCCCTTACACAGGCCTCTGTATCTACTGCACCTACAGCACGCCATTTTTTTCCTTAGTAGGTTTTTTTTCATATACTATACACTAACATTACAATATAATATTGATAAATATTGCATTTGGCAGTACTACATTTGGTAGTATTATATTTGGTAGTGTTACATTTGGCAGTATTACATTTGGCAGTATTACATTTGGCAGTATTACATTTGGTAGTATTATATTTGGTAGTATTATATTTGGTAGTGTTACATTTGGTAGTATTTGATGATAATGTCAAAGTATTAGTTAACGTTCACACATTTTAATTATTGATATACTTACCAATTATTGAGTGCTTCATCTGCATGTATGTGAGTGTGTGTATGTGTGATAAGATATGATAATACTGTTAAGTTATACAATATGATATTAAATATATATACCATTATCTAGATATCCAAGCTGTATATCTAGAAGGACAAGAAATCATATTATCAATGATTATAATTAAGTTTATTTTTATGTAATAGATTAAGTTACCATGTGATGTTGATATCCCACAACACAAAATCTTGGAAAAAAAAGGACATTCTTAAGTATTTTGCATAAACCTGATTAAAAACAATAATATATATTTACATTTAACCTGAATTTTATTTAGTAGATTAGTAGATGGGACTAGCTCTATAAAGAAAGAGAACACAGCAATATTATGTGAGAAAATGTTTACTTTCTTATTTGACTGCCTACATTGACAGTGATACCTAATGATATAATGTATAAGTTAATCCACAATCTATGTATGTAGCATTTAATACCTGTAGATATAGTAATATGAGATATCATTGAATAGAATAACGTGTTTGTGAATAGGATGATAAAGAGATAAATAAATGAAGCAGTAAGATTAAAGTTGACTGACCAATTATCAGTAGTCTGCAACCTGTAACAATTGATAGAACATTTTACAACATTTTATGGACTAGCCTCTTACAAATATTCCATGGACTAGTCCCAGTATATTAACTCCAGTCCACTTCTAGTATCATAGAAGGAGTGAGATTTTAGTTAACCAATTGTACAAACTCAGTATAGATCAGTGACACATAGAAAGAAAATGCAACATTAATTATAATACAGTGACTGAGTCTTACACATTCTTCCTTATCCAAGAGTTAGCTCATGAACCTGACAATACCATTGACAGCTGTGAACTAGAAATAAATAAATTTTTTAAGGTATAATGAGATCATGAGAGACCTTCAATCCTTCTTTGATTCTCGCAGTAGCAACGTCAATATTTAATATTAAGGCGGTAAGCTGTACTTGTTCACGTGAGTTGTAGTATACTGACTCAGTATACTACAGGGTTAGAGTTGTAGTGTACGGAGTCAGTACACAAAGGTCAAAGTATAATATTCAAAAGTTAAGAATTTTTGTTATATACTTGATTAAAATATTATTAATTTCTTAATTCTAATTCCTTACAGAGTATCTATTTAGTTGTAAAGCTATAGTCGAGGAAGGACAACATATCTCTTGTACTTGTATAGAACTGAAGGAGAAAGGAAAATACAACTGTATTTGTTTTGTTAATGATCCACTTATTACTGCTGAAGTACATTATTTAGATTGTATTGATGCTTTGAGGAAGTGGCAAATAAAGTGGTATATATTTCCTTTAACCTATTGATATTAGTTATGTAAAAGAGTGGTTGTCTATAGTCAAACTTACTCTGTGAAAACAACAATTTTCGAAAAAAAATCACTGTAAATTTCCATGCAAATAACACCAAACAATTTTAGAGACCTTCCTTTTCCTGTTATCACTTTACACAGCAACCCATTGTGTTGAGTTTTAAATTCCATTATTATAAACATTCTGATTCTTACCCTAAAGCTTGACTTACTGAGCTACTTACTGATCTTTGACTTAATCTTTCGATAATAATTTGTGCCTTTTAGTTTGGGAATTAATTTGAGGAGATTTATTTTACTAAAGCAACATCTGTTATTCCAGTCTATTTCAAATGAACGTTGAAATATCATAACTGCTACTACTATAATATGAGCAACATAGCATATCATACAGAACTATAGAGTATAGACTAGTGATATATAGTACATACAGTTAAATTTGTTATATATATAGTAGCTAATAACTAAATTAGATAAAAGCAGTTTACAATTTAAGTGTAGCCATTGTTTAACTATATTGACTATCCTAACATACTATGACAATGGATATCATATTGTTAGTAGTACTGTTACTAGTTCATGATATTGCTACTGTAGGACAGGGATCCTCCCACAGTATGGCAGCTGGCATTATGTGGGACAACATGACTGTACTTAGACTGCCAACTTCCCTTATTCCATTTGATTTATTATCTACTATATGTAACAAATTTAACTGTGTGTATTATATATCACTAGTCTATACAGTTATGTATGGTATGCTTTGTTAATCATATGATATAATAGTAGTAGCAGTCATTGTGAAACATTAGTATACTCTCTAGTCCCTACATTGTCAGTATGGTTACATGATACTATTATTAGTGTTTAAAGTGAAACATGTTTCTGCTGATTTGTAGATGACTATATATCTCTTTCTTTATAAGTACATGTACAAACGACTGATTTATTATTATGTATTAACCTTCTATATAAGCAATACTGATATCAATGGTACATACATATCTTTAAATAATGAATCAGTCCTTTGTACATGTGCTTGTAAATATATATATATATATATATATATATATATATATATATATATATATATATATATTGTCATCTATAAATAGCAGAAACATGTTATACTTTAAACATTATTCATTACATCATGTAACTATGCTAACATTGAGGTAATATACAAATGTTTGTTGTATTAGTCAAAACAACTTCTACTACTATCATGTAACAAAATATCATACCATACATAACTCTATAGTCTAGTGATACATAATATATACAGTTAAATTTGTTAAGTGTGGGAGGAGTAGCTAATAACTCAATTATAATAAAGGCAGTTTGCAGTCTAAGTGTAGTCATTGTTTAACTATAGTGACTATCCTAACATACTATGACTATGGTTATCATACTGTTAGTAGTAGTGTTACTAACTCCTGATATTACTAGTGTAGGACAAGGATACTCTCACTGTATGACAGCTGACTGTTACATGGGACAACATGGACCCTCGCTATATAAGCAACACTGTTGTCTAATTGGTAACTATGGAAAGACATTACACTTGGAAGAAAAGGAAAGGAAAAAGATAATTTCCTGCCCCCCAACACGACCTAAGTCATGTCCAAGTAATATTGACTTGTCTTCTATCAATTAATGTGTATTTATTTCATTATATGGTATATATTATAGCTCTACTAGACTGTAAGACCTGGTTTGAGGCAGGTTATACTATCATTGGTGTATATCTTATCAATTCTGATGGAGGGACTCCATTTGAGGTCAGCTATAGTACACTTATTTTCATATCATATTACATGTATTTATAGGCCTATTGTGACATGGAGACTGATGGTGGTGGATGGACTGTCTTTCAAAGAAGAATGGATGGCTCTGTTGATTTCTATCTCAACTGGACTGATTATGTTCGTGGTTTTGGAAATACTTCAGGAGAGTATTGGCTAGGACTTGACAACATCCATCGTTTAGCTAATGGGAGCGTATTTACAAAACTACGAGTTGATATGAGAGATAAAGATGGTAACAGTGCATATGCCAGTTACTCTACCTTTTATATAGGTAATTCTACTACTGATTATACTCTCCATGTATCTGGATATAATGGTACTGCTGGAGACTCTCTTGCATATCATAATCTCATGAAATTCAGTACTAAAGACAATGACAATGATATTCTTACTGGAGGTAATTGTGCCTTTTTTGTTACTGGTGCATGGTGGTATAAACACTGCTATTACTCTAACTTAAACGGTCACTATGGTTTTGATACTGATAGTGGTATTATATGGTATCATTGGAAAGGTTTTGGATATTCTCTATCATATACTGAAATGAAAATACGTCGTATCTAATAACAAAACATGTACTCAATAATACATATTGATTAAAGACATTATTTTAATTGTTTCAGTACTTCAGTTTTATAAAATTTCATCAAATATAGTTTGTTCATATTCCTGTTTCTTTTTCTACAACATATCTGCTATGATTTCAATTTTTAAATCAGTCAATATGGTATTGTTGGTGGTGGATGGACTATATTTCAAAGAAGAATGGATGGCTCTGTTGACTTCATTTTCAACTGGACTGATTTTGTTGATGGTTTTGGTAACACCTCAGGAGAGTATTAGCTAGGACTTAGCATCCTCCATTCTTTAGCCAATGAGAATGTATCTACATAACTATGAGTTGAAATGAGAGATAAAGATGGCATCAGTGCATATGCCAGTTACTCTACCTTTTACATAGGTAGTTCTACCACATTGATTCTCTCTATGTATCTGAATATAGTGGTACTGCTGGAGATTCTCTTACATAACATAACATCATGAAATTTACTACCAAAGACAATGACAATGATGCTTGTAATTGGAGTAGTAGTGGTGATTGTGCATTTACTAGTGCACAGTGGTATTATAACTGTTATTACTCTAGCTTAAATGATCATTATGGTGATGACCCAACAAAAAGCATTTTGTGGTGCACTTGGAGAGGCTGTCTATATTTTCAACCATATGTTAACAAAAATACCTCATATCTAAAGCATTTTACTAATAATACATTAATACTTATATAAAGAATATAGTAAATGAATTCAATTAATGTTATATATATATTATAATTACTAGACATAGTGTTATCTCTTACTTTTCTTTCTCTTAATTGTCTCTGTGTCTCCTTTAATACTTCATCTTCAGTTTTTTTTAGCAGAGCGTTCTAGCTAGTGCCCACATTAACTCTAACAATAGCTGTCTCTCTTTATCTTCTAGTCTCTGAGACTCTGAGGATGTCAATATCTGAGGAGACAAGCACATTGATTATAACTTATATGTTAGAGTTTAGTTGTCAGTATACATGTAATCAGTATCGTCTTAAGACGACATATTATAATAGTATACTAGTATTAGGAGAGGATGTGTGGTACTAGATGGAATAATAGTACCATTGCACATGTACACATACTTTCTGTGTTGTTACACTCACTAGTGATATTGGCCAAGGGTGGATACAGGGGGAGGGGCTCCTGTCCCCTAAGCTGACAAGGTCAAGAAGCAAACTAGACTTACTGCCCCATTGGAATGTGTAAAATGTTATATAAACTGTTATTTGTGTTTTTTTTCTTGTTTTATTTTCCTTTGAGACTATACTATGAAAAGAATGGACCAAGGCAGTTCACTAACGTAGGAAATGGTATTTTCATCAACTTCATGGCAATTGTAATAACAATTATACAACCACTATGTAAATATTGCGCTACTAACCCACATTCCAATGAGACAGTAAGCCTCGTTCACTTGTAGACCCTCCTCTACGGAAGCTGAAGACAGACATTCCTATTTCCTATTTCTTCTGAGGCTTCCATACTCATTCGCCCGTCAAAAAGGAGGAGGGACTAGGTTGCTGGTCAATCATTCACCCTTGGTAATAATTATTACTTTAAGTATATTCATAGCAAATTCTTACAACAACAACAACAACAACTTAAAGAGCTATACCTCATAAATCGTATAATGCAATAATTGTTTGATAGGCCACATGTAGCAAATAACATGTGAATATGGGAAAGCACTAGGTAATATAGACTTCCTTGGGACTCTAAGATGCTGTTACTCCTCCTGAGAAAAGGATGGCATCTGAGAATGACAGTCACAGTAGTAGTAGTAGCTCTTCTACTAGCCTTAATTCTAGCTCTTCTATAACTCTACTTATAACAGAAAAAGCTTTTCCGAGTTATGTTGTCCTTGTGACATTAATGTTTATAATATTGCTCACTCTCTCACTGATCTAGAGAAGTAAATTAGAATAATTAACAATTGTAATTATTAATAATATTATTCAGGTTATATTAAAATTGCTTTAACTCGTACATCAATTGTATACTAGGTATAACTTCATAACTAAAGTTTTCAAACCAGATAATGCTTTTGTGTTTCCAACACACGACAAAATCAGGAAAAAGTGGACAAAGACAAACAGTCCTTGGCTAGCTTACTCCAAATTACTTGATGGAGGTGTCTGTCTTCCTCCCTTGCAAGGGCTAGTAATGATCTTGATGTGTTAGTTAGGACTAGCCACAAAGATATTAAGAAGATATAAAACTCTGCAATATCATAAAAATTCTATGACTAATATGATTTCTTTTCTTGATGTCGCAGAGCAACATATACCATCATTTACAGCAATGGCTATTTCTGCTCATGACCATTAAATTCAAGCAAATTCATTGAAGTTGTTTTCAATTGTAAAATTGTATTCTTTTTTGGTATTATGGCTGTCCTTTGTTAGAGGTATTGTTACTAACTACTACTAGTGTAGGACAGGGTTGTATGACTGATAGTGATTAACATGGGACAACAATGGACCCTCCCTATATAAAAATAATGCTATCAAGTCAAATAGGTTGACATTGTGCTTAGAAGAAAAGGGAAGTAAAAAGACAATTTTGTGTCTGAGGAACATAACATACAAGACTGCAAGTAAGATAGAATAGTCAAGTTCATAGGTTAAGCTTTACATGCATTGATATTGTACTATGACCTTTAAAGACATAGGAGAGGAACATATTAATAAGATGATGATTATAATAATGAGTCAGCTTTAATTAATCATGTAGATAGAGTAAATGAATCACACCATATGTGCTTATGAGGCCAACCTGAATAAACTCTCTCTACACTAATATTAAATCATGTTAGTACATCAAAGATATAGTTTGTCTGCCATCATGTCTGTATGATAATGATGACACCATGACTAAGCAGTTATAACAAGCATTGGGAGAGTCCCATCTTATGTTATATAAAAGAATCATTGACTACCACAAAGACAGGTGAAGGTGCCAATTCTAAAACAGAAATGAAGTTCAGTATTGTTCTCTTTCTAGCTATTGTTGTGTGTAGTGTGATAGCAAATTGTCCACCAGAACCAAAAGGTTAAAATTATATTATTCAAAAGCTAATATTTTTTGCTATATACTTGATTAAATTACTATTGATTTCTTAATTCTAATTCCTTACAGAGTATTTGTATAGTTGTAAAGCTATAGATGAGGAAGGACAAGATCTCTCTTGTACTTGTATAGAACTGAAGGAGAAAGGAAAATACAACTGTACTTGTTTTGTTAATGATCCACCTACTACTCCTGAAGTACATTATCTAGACTGTCTTGATGCTTTGAGGAAGGGAAATAATGAGAGTGGAATTTATTCTCTCAAACCTGACAATATGTCACCTTTTAAGGTACAAGATAGTCTTTAACAAAAATGATACTTCATCTGTATATATTGTATAGGCCTATTGTGACATGGAGACTTATGGTGGTGGATGGACTATCTTTCAAAGAAGAATGGATGGTTCTGTTAACTTTTATCTTAATTGGACTGATTATGTTCATGGATTTGGCAATATCTCGGGAGAGTATTGGTTAGGACTTAGTAAACTCCATCGTTTAGCTAATGGGAGTGCATCCACACAACTACGTGTTGATATGAGAGATAAGAATAATAATAGTGCAAATGCTACTTACACTACCTTTTACATAGGTAGTTCTACCACAGACTATACTCTCCATGTATCTGGATATAGTGGTACTGCTGGAGACTCTCTTGAATATCATAACCTCATGAAATTTACTACTAAAGACAATGACAATGATCCTGGTAATTGGGGTAGCAGTGGTAATTGTGCAATTTATTTTACTGGTGCATGGTGGTATAATGACTGCTATTACTCTAACTTAAATGGTCAATATGGTCAATATCAAGGAAAGGGAGTTACCTGGAATACATGGAGAGGTTCAGATCATTCTTTACTGTTTACTGAAATGAAAACTCGTCGTTCTTAAAATACCAAAATAATGAAATTTTAATTTGCTATTGTTTACTTTTTTATAAAAATTAATTGTTTGCAGAGGTATTAAAGTTTACAAGTTTCAATAAGTCACACCCAATTCAAAAGTACTTGTTTTAACAGAAATCAAATACATTGACTATACTTTGACTGGGCACATCCACACTTGTTATGGACTGCCAAATTGAACAAAAAGCCATGCACTATGACAAGGCTCGAACTATAAGTAGGAGATCTGATTCATAAATATGGGATCTGAATTATAAGTAGGAGATCTCAATTATAAAGAAGAAAATGAATTATGATTTTAAAATTGGTGAATTGAAAATCGAAGGGCCACAATATTGTTAAAATTGAGTATATACACAGCACATGAATTATCTCCTCATTTGGTACATTATAACTTGTTGCTATATGCCTTATCTATAATAAATGTTATTATTTATTTTTACACACTCATTTCATGAACTGACTATTATAGTTAACTTCTTCGTAACCAGTAGTGTAACGTAGTGTTACTAGTGTAGAATGGATCACACAGCAATAACACACAGTATGTACAAGCAATACTGACAACATGGACCCTCATTTATGAGCAATATGGCCATTGAATAATTACATATAGAAAAAAGGAAAGGAAGCATAATTTTTGCTTGTGCAAAATAGGTGTAGGTGAAAACAGAATTGTCATACAATTTGTGGCTACCTCACATTGGTAATATATTATGACCTTAAAGATGCAAGAGAGGCAGGATGTGGTTTTAAACACTGTAACATTTAAGATGATGTGAGACAGGATAATTATAATGATGAGTCAGCATTAATTACTCTGTAAAACCCACCACATAAGCTGATAATGCTAACCTGTATAAACTCTCTCTACACTAATATTAAATCATACTATTACATCAAAGATAAAGTTCGTCTGCCATCATGTCATAAAATGAGTGGTTAACTTAAATTGATAATGTACTACAACCTTAAAGATGCAAGAGAGGCAGGATGTGGTCTTAAATAAAGTAAAATTTAGCTGATTTAAGATGATGAGACAGGATAATAATAGTGACGAGTAAGCACTAATTACTCTACAATAAATGAAACCAACCACATATGCTGATGATGCTAACCTGAAAAAACTCTCTCTACACTAATATTATATCATACTATTACATCAAAGATAAAGTTTGTTTGCCATCATGTCTGTATGATAATGATGACACCATGACCCATGACTAAGCAGTTATAACAAACATTGGGAGAGTCCCATCTTATGTTATATAAAAGAATCATTGAGTACCACAAAGACAGGTGAAGGTGCTAATTCTAAAACAGAAATGAAGCTCAGTATTGTTCTCTTTCTAGCTATTACTGTCAGCAGTGTGATAGGAAATTGTCCACCAAAACCAAAAGGTCAAATTATATCATTCAAAAGCTAAGATTTTCTGCTATATACTTGATTAAATTACTTTAATTTCTTAATTCTAATTCCTTACAGAATATCTATATAGTTGCAAAGCTAAGGATGAGGAAGGACAAGATCTCTCTTGTACTTGTATAGAACTGAAGGAGAAAGGAAAATACAACTGTACTTGTTTTGTTAATGATCCACCTACTACTCCTGAAGTACATTATCTAGACTGTCTTGATGCTTTTGGGAAGGGAAATAACGAGAGTGGTATTTATTCTTTCAAACCTGACAACATGTCACCATTTAAGGTACAAGATAGTCTTTAACAAATATAATGCTTCATCTCTATACATTGTATAGGCCTATTGTGATATGGAGACTGATGGTGGTGGATGGACTGTCTTTCAAAGAAGAATAGATGGTTCTGTTGATTTTTGTCTCAATTGGACTGATTATGTTCATGGATTTGGTAATATCTCAGGAGAGTATTGGCTAGGACTTAGCAAACTCCATTGTTTAGCTAATGGGAGTGTGTCTACACAACTACGAATTGATATGAGAGATAAAAATGGTAACAGTGCATATGCCAGTTACTCTAACTTTTACATAGGTGGTTCTACCACTGATTATACTCTCCATGTATCTGGATATAGTGGTACTGCTGGAGATTCTCTTACATACCATAACCTCATGAAATTCAGTACTAAAGATGATGACAATGATCAATGGGGTGGAAATTGTGCCATTTCTTTTACTGGTGCATGGTGGTATCAGAGTTGTTATCAATCTAACTTAAATGGTCAATATGGTCAATATCAAGGAAAGGGAGTTACCTGGAATACATGGAGAGGTTCAGAACATTCTTTACTGTTTACTGAAATGAAAACTCGTCGTTCTTAAAATACCAAAATAATGAAATTTTAATTTACTTTTTAAAAAAAAATTAATTGTTTGCAGAGGTATTAAAGTTTACAAGTCCAAATAAGTCACACCCAATTCAAAAAGTCCTTGTGTTAACAGAAATCGAATGCATTGATTATGCTTTGACTGAGCACACCCACACTTGTTATGTACTACCAAAAAGCCATGCATAATGATGAGGTCCAACCTAAAAATAGGATATCTGAATTATAAATCAGGGATCCAAATTATAAATAGATCTCAACCATAAAGAAGAAAAATGAATTATGATTTCGAGATTGGTGAATTTAAAATTGAATGGCCACAATGTTGTTAAAATTGAGTATATACACAGTGCATGGCTTTTGTCCTCATTTACTAGATTATAACTTGTTGCTATAGGCCTCATCTATAATAAATTCTATTGTTTATTTTTATGCACTCATTTAATGAACGTACTATTATAGTTAACTTCTTGTAACCATGGATCACACAGCAATAAAACACACAAGTATGTACAAGCAATACTGACAACATGGGCCCTCTTTTTATGAACAATATGGCCATTGAATAATTACATGTAGAAAAAAGGAAAAGAAACAATTTTTTGCCTGTGCAAAATAGGTGTAGGTGAAAACAGAATTGTCATAAAATGTGCGGTTACCTTACATTGATAATATATTATGACCTTAAAGATGCAAGAGAGGCAGGATGTGGTCTTAAACATAGTAACATTTAGCTGACTTAAGATGATGAGACAGGATAATTATAATGATGAGTCAGCACTAATTATTCTGTACAATAAATGAACCCACCACATAAGCTGATAATGCTAACCTGAATAAACTCTCTCTATACTAATCTTAAATCATGCTATTGCATCAAAGATAAAGTTTGTCTGCCATCATGTCTTTATGATAATGATGACACTATGACTAAGCAGTTATAACAAACATTGGGAGAGTCCCATCTTATGTTATATAAAAGAATCATTAACTACCACAAAGACAGTACTAAAGATGATGACAATGATCAATGGGGTGGAAATTGCGCAGGTACACGTGGTGCATGGTGGTATAAAAGTTGCTATCACTCTAATTTAAATGATCTCTATGGTAATGATACTAATGATGGCATTGTATGGTATCATTGGAAAGGTTGGCAATATTCTCTACCATATGTTGAAATGAAAATCTGTCGTGTCTAATAACAAAACATGTCCTCAATAAATTTTGTTAATTAAAGATATTATAATAATTATTTTAGTAGTCCCTTTACTATATCAGTTCATAAAATATAGTTTAGTAATTATTGAATTTTCTTTAAAAATAAAGTCTGTTCATGTTTTTGTTTCTACAATATACATGTTGTGATTCTAATTTTAAAAGTGATTAATATGGTATTGATTCTCTAAAGGGAAGGGAGTTACTGGACATTTAACACATGAGAAATCCCCAATTTACAATAATTTTGTATATCTCAAGAAGAGTCAATGTGGACTTTTTGTATATTTCATAAATTACCAAATATAGTATTGTAGTAACTGATTGATACAATGAGTGTGACTCAAAACAATAGCTCATTTACATCTCCTTTGGTTTCATAGTAAATTAATTTAATGACATAGTTGGGGTCAATTTGCTAACCTTAGATCTTTGGATGATTGTCAATAAAAATTAAATTACTTAAAAATCAAAGAAAGAAACAGGAAGTATACATATATGACAGCCACACCTTCAATCACAACACATACAGCAGACATTATACATTACTAGATACTTTATATATTATATTAGGTATACATGTATCATAATAAAAGTACATATACATGTACTCTCTTTGTACTTCCTCTTACAACTGTTTACATTTCATTACTAGTACAGGTAATATAGATTTATTTCTTCTTTTATAAATTTCTGTTGTTCCTTAGCCTGAGCATAACCATGAGCTATTTTTTTCCAGAAGAGTCCCTTTCATAAACAAGTTGAACATATTACTGGGATTACTACTGTGAAGGAAATCATGACTTGTATCTGACTTAACATACATATTGGATTATCAACCTATATAAGTTATATACTATATGTATATACATGATATTATAAATTATACTCTATACTTGTATATTGAAGTGATCTAAAATACACAGTAAATCATCTTTAATGATTGTTCTCATCACATGACCTGTACAATATAACATAGTTGGATATAAAATTGTTGAAAATTAATACTATAACATCCATACACAGACATATAGAATGTGGGTGTGGTGACATAGCCACAATTGTTTCTCACTTCTGTGACTTATTAGCTTATAAGTATCTTTTCTAATATTGACCAACAACAGCTTGTGTGGATTTATAAGAAAAGCTTAAATACAATTACCAAATTATAATCTCAAATAATGCATTAAAATGTTTTAGTATAATTATAAAAAGGAAGAGGCACACCCGTTTTTACGTTCATTAAGTCTAGCTTCAAAATTTTTCTTGTCATTTCTCACTTGAGACATCTCTTGATTGTTAGTCTGTGAGCGTTTCTACATAAGACAACAATAATAAAACTCCTCCCACAACTGACATACACATACACATACTTATTATACTTATATATATCTATCTTTCAAGTTCTCTCTTCTTTTCTAACAGTTCATCTTTATTGGGATTAGTAAAACTGACTTCACTGGTACTCTCTTGTAACTGCTTCTTTAATTGCTTCTTCTTGATCTTTCTTCTTAGTGTCCTGCTTCTCCTTGAGTGTATCAATGTTTGTGTGCATTTGTCTATAGTTACAGCAATATATTAAGTTAAATAGTGTATGAGTATTTTGATAGTATAGTAATTAAATTCAACTAATGTAATACATATATAATCATTGTTGATGTCACTAGACTTATGTAGATTTGTGAGTTGGTAAAAACTGTGAAGATGTTACAAGGAGAATTACTAGAAGCTTGAGGAAACATACTCATAACAATAATAAATGCTTATTTACATACTCACTTCAATACTTGACTATTCAGACTATAGCTATTTTCTTGATAGTAGTAGTGCTACTAACTCCTTGTATAACTAGTGTAGGACAAGGATACTCTCATTGTATGAATGACTGTAACATGAGACAACGTGGACCCTCTCAATATAAACAATATTGCTGTCACATAGGTAGACAATATGCTTGAAAGAAAGAGAAGTAAAAAGGTCATTTTTGTCCATCTGAATTAAGATAATGTGTCGAGGTGATAACGAGATGAGTCAGCATTAATTACTCAATTAAAGTAATGAAACACATCACATGTGTTGTTAAGGCCAAGTTTGAGTCAGGTCTCTTCTTGAGGTAATACTACACTATATATCAATGATATGCCATCAAGTCTGTATGGTTGTACAATAATGATGACACTATCGCATCATGACTAGAACGATAACACTATGACCAAACACCATGACTAAACAGTTATAATGTACATCGGGAAAGTCCAACTTAGGTTATATAAAGGAATCACTGAATACAACAAAGACATGTGAAGGTCCCAATTCTAAACCTGAAATGAAGCTCAGTATTGTTCTGTTTGCAGGCATTACCGTCTGCAATGTGATAGCAAATTGTACATCAGAGCCAAAAGGTCCAAAATTATATTATTCAAAAGCTAAGATTTTTGTTATTTGCTTGGTTAAAATACTAGTAACTCTAATTCCCTACAGAGTATCTGTATAGTTGTAAAGCTAAGGATGAGGAAGGACAAGATATCTCTTGTACTTGTATAGAACTGAAGGAGAAAGGAAAATACAACTGTACTTGTTTTGTTAATGATCCACCTACTACTCCTGAAGTACATTATCTAGACTGTCTTGATGCTTTGGGAAAGGGACAAAATAAAAGTGGTATTTATTCCCTCAAACCTGACAGCATGTCACCATTTAAGGTACAAGGTAGTCAATAATATTCATCATTATATATTGTATAGGCCTATTGTGACATGGAGACTGATGGTGGTGAATGGACTGTCTTTCAAAGAATGGATGGCTCTGTTGACTTCTATCTCAACTGGACTGATTATGTTCATGGATTTGGGAACACCTCAGGAGAGTATTGGCTAGGATTTAGTAAACTTCATCGTTTAGCTAATGGGAATATATCTACAAAACTACGAGTTGATATGAGAGATAATAATAACAATAAAGGATATGCCAGTTACTCTACCTTTTATATAGGTGGTTCTACCACTGATTATACTCTCCATGTATCTCGATATAGTGGTACTACTAGAGATTCTCTTAAATATCATAATCTCATGAAATTTACTACTAAAGACAATGACAATGATGCTGGTAATTGGGGTAGCAGTGATAATTGTGTAATTGAATTTTCTGGTGCATGGTGGTATAATAACTGTTATTACTCTAATTTAAATGGTCTCTATGGTATTGATACTGTTGATGGCATTGTATGGCATCATTGGAGAGGTCCAGCATATTCTCTACCATATGTTGAAATGAAAACACGTCGTATCTAACAAAATATGTCCTAACTATTATTTGTTTTATTAATAATATTTTGTTTATATTATGTTATGTATACATTATGTACACTGGAGGTCTGCAGTTGACTAATTGAAAATGTGTATATAGGCGAAAGAGAAAATTGTAGGACGTGCTGGATTAATTATATTAAGTGATATTTTGATACCAGACAAAAAGAACTTTATTACAGAATGTAGTAATTAAAAACTTAATAACTTGTACATTATATAACGACATACATCATGTAGTATTGATATGAAGTAATACTTAATAAATCAAGTTACACTATATAGTTAAAGTTGTTTATATATAACTAATTTTTATTTATTACTTGGTCTTGATGAAACTGAGGGAACAAATAGTCATTTATTGTTAAGCACAATATTATTATAATTAACTATTGTAGTACTTAATGAATTGCTTCTTATGTTGAAGAAGCGTCTAGATCAGATCTGTTATCCATTCAGCAAAGCCACTGAGAGGATTATCTCTAAAAGTAAGTCATTCTAAAGACCATATGAGTTCTCTTTCTCTCTGACTTACATTAGTCCTACAAAATAGGACAATGAATGAAACTTATGAAATTTATGATCATAGCAAGATTACAGCCACAAAAATCATCCATGATTATTTTAATGGTACTGTTGTTGCTGTGAATTTCTGAAGACTTTGCAGAAACTGGTAAGTTTCTTGAAGATGTTTTTGTAATGAGACCATCATAATATCTTCAGACATTGATGAACTATCCCTTCTAAACCATTTGTTCTTTCTGATTCTAGTTCTATTATTTGGTGGTTAGACTACCTAATGAGAGTTTATATTTTGCGATGCTTTCTGATAAATGACCTTAAAACACAAAAAGCATAATTATTGTGTTTGTAAAGTTTGCAACATTGTTACAAAAGTGCTTCCTTTGTTAGCTTAACATGCACTGACACATACAGCAAGAGTTAATATTGAAATAATAACATATTTTTATATACATTGAAATAACTATGAGATCAACAGTATGAACACAATGTACAGATAAGTGGAAAATATTATTGTTTAAAGGAAATTGTTGTGTTTCTTATTAATTATAAAGAACTATAGCAGCTATTCATTAAAATTTGTTATACACTATAGATAACTACAAAAATGTGCTTGTTATTTGGTATAAAATATTTATTTTATCTTCAGACATTGATGAGCTATCCCTTCTAAACCATTTTTTCTTTCTGATTCTAGTTCTATTATTTTATTAAAAGTTTACAGAAGTACATATATAAGTCAGACACTACATACTCTAGATAATGTAATAGCTATGATTACAACAACAGTGTAAATAACTTACAGTTATTATACATTACTGTAGAGTAGACTAGTGGGAGCAAATTTGTAGAGTTAAGTCTTAGTCTCACTTCATTATCAACAGAGTAGTGTTGTTTTAGTAGACTAAGGTGTTTTAGTTTTAGTTTCATTATAGTAAAAAGTAAAATTTATTTTTAGTTTTAGTATTAGTTATAGTATTAATGTAAAATTTAGTTTAGTTTTAGTATTAGTTATAGTCATGTTTAAAACTGAAGCCACATTGAGCACCATCACTTTTGTTAATCAAGCAAACACTTTTGTTTTCTTCAGGAAGGTACTTGAAGTATTGCCATACTTCACTTTCTCTTGGCCTACCAGGACCAGCTGCTATACTAGCTGTAGTAGTTAACCTTAACAATAATAACTAGAAAATCACTCATGCATGGAAGGTTAAATGCACAAACAACTAAGGCATGCACTACCTAACATGATAATTATGCTAAATGCTTTACACATTCTATGTGGATAATAACTAATATAATTGAGGCTATTTAATTTAGTATTAGTTATAGTTCAAAGGAAAGTTTTAATTTTAGTTTAGTTATACATTTGAAAAATAATATTAGTTATAGCTAACTAAAATTTTTACTCTAAAAATGGTTCTAGTGCATATACCAGTTACTCTACCTTTTACATAGGTGGTTCTACCACTAATTATACTCTCCATGTGTCTGGATATAATGGTACTGCTGGAGATTCTCTTACTATAATTCATGGAGGTGTTCCATATCATAATCTTATGAAGTTTACCACAAAAGACAATGACAATGATCTTAGAAGTGATAATTGTGCTGTTACATTTACTGGTGCATGGTGGTATAACAGCTGCTATTACTCAAATTTAAATGGTCTTTATGGAGCTGATACTAATGATGGGGTTGTATGGTATGCTTGGAAAGGTTGGAGATATTCTCTACCATATGTTGAAATGAAACTATCTCGTACGTAATAACGAAATATGTCCTCAGTAATTTTTGTTGATTGAAGACATTATTGTAATTATTTTAGCAATCTCTTTATTATATTGTTTCATAAAATATAGTTTAGATTGGTTAAAAAATAAAGTCTCTTCATGTTTTTTTTGTTTATACAATATACATGTTGTGGTTCCAATTTAAAAATTAGACAATATGATATTGATTCTCTAAAGGGAAGGGAGCTACTGGAATATATGTAGAAACCTAAAATATTTTTTATCATTTACTGAATGAAAAAAATCTTAAAAAATTGACATTTTAGTTTGCTGTTGTTGTTTGTTTTAATTTGCTTTGCTTTAATAAATTAATATTTACAGTTACAGAAATTTGCAAGCCTTAATTAATCTCACCTAATCAATAGTAATTGAATGTATTAGATATTTAACACATGAAAATTTCAGGATTTACAATAATTCTGTTTATCACGAAAACTACCAAATACAGTATTGTAGTAACTGATTGATATAATGAGTGTGATTCAAAACAATAGCTCATTGACATCTCATAGTAAATTAATTTTAATGACATAGTTGTGGTCAATTTGCTGACGCTAGATCTTTGAATGACTATCAATAATGTTAGTAAACAAGCGAGAGCAACATAATAAAGTAACATAAAGAACAGCGATACCACTAATAACTAGTCCAATATTCAATATTGAATAGTTATTTATATTCCATTTGACAAAGAAATTATTAATTTTGCTTAAGTACTTATCTTATGAGATAATTATACAATTTCCTGAGTATGTCAATATAGTCAAGCATAAAATGTTGTACTAGAGGTTGTTATGTGACTACTGGTTAATTCAGTTAAATTAGTTTTCATTTTTTGCTCATGGCTTCAATTAGTGGGCAATTAACTACAAAGATTACTTTTTGGATTCTCAATTGACTTGAGTTACACTATTCGTGATCACTATGTTAGAATACTTTTGAAGTCAGCTGTCACTCTGGTATGTTTTCTTTATTAAGGAAAAGTTTCAACTAAGTTTTCGAAATAAATATTGAAAGGCAGGAAGTCATTGAATCATTATTTCCTATACTTACTCAAGATTTCTAAAAATGACATTTAGTCTTCCTATAATTAATTAAGGTAGAAATATCTGAAAATTTTTTCAGCTTTTTTTGATGCAATCATGTGAAGATACTTGTTCTAATAATTGATCATGCTTTAAAAATTTTTTTAAACCCTAGTACTTTGCAGAAATGTAGTTTGATTCCTTAATATCTGCAATGTTTTGGAGACGTCAAAAAATAATATTAAAGAACCTAGAGGGCTGAAACTTTTGAAAATTAAAGATGAAGTCAATTACTACAATTGTACAAATGGATTTATTTCTACAAAAATATTTGACATTTTTACAAAGCTATAAACCTTGCTTACTTTAATCACTATTATTATTATATGTTATACAAATCGTACAAAGCAATGCATCCGTAAAAGTACTAATGTGACATACTAGGTAACTTGATAAACCTTGAACCTACATGTATAATATTCATTATTGTATATTATTACGTCATGTATCGATATAAATACCGCATGCTTTTAGTATTTTGTCAGTTGTTATGAGTTGTCATTAGTTGTATTATTTGCTACAGTTGTTATAGTTATCATTATTATTACTATTGTCATTGGGTCGGTTGTTAGTTGTACAAATAGCCGGATCTACAATTCTTCACTTGGTCACCACATACTGAAATAATCAATTTTTGTTAATGTTGTTATTTTTTATTTGCTTGCTTTTGCAATAATTATTTGCAGATGCTTACAAACCTTAATAAATCATACTTAATTTAACAGTGCTCTCAGTAGAATAACTGAATACATTGATTGTGATGTGCATTGAACATTACTTTTTACAAGTTAATTTCATTTTCACTTCATTTCATTCACACGTTATGTTTGGAATAAATGGAAGGAAAAGTTAAATTTTCTGTCTGTGTATAATAATATAAAAGAGTGTAGGCGAATATGGAATGGTCATTGGATGTGTGGTTATAAGTGGTGCATAATAAAAGCTGATTTAAGATGATGAATCAGAATAATTATGATGAGTGAAGATGTTTATGATGACTAGACAGCTCTAACTAATCATGTAACAAAGCATGTCCTGATGATGCTAGCTTGAATAAATTGTCTCTATGCTAATCATGAATAATACTATTATATCAAAGATACAGTTTGTCTGGCATTATGCCTGTATGATAATGATGACACCATGACTAAGCAGTTATAAGACACAATGGGAGAGTGCCATCCTAATTAGTTGATATGAAAGATAAGAGTGGCAACAGTGCACATGTCAGTTACTCTACCTTTTACATAGGTGGTTCTACCACTGATTATATTCTCCATGGATATAGTGGTACTACTGGAGACTATCAGTCTAACTTAAATGATTGTTTTGACACTAACTGGAATACTTGGCATTCTTTACATTTACTGAAATGGAATCTCGTCATTCTTAAAATATTGAAATAATCAATATTTAGTTTGCTATTTAGTTGTTTTATTTTATTTGCTTCCTTTTACATTTATTGTTTGCAGACATTTATAAACCTCAATAAGTCATACTCAATTTAATGTACTCTCAGTAACAGCAACTGAATACATTGATTGTCATGTTTATTGACTTTGTAGGTTAATTTCAATATTTATTTCATTTCATTACACACATTATGTTGAAAGAAAATTGGAGGAAAATTTAATCTTCTGTCTGTGCAAAATAATATAAAAGAATTATAGGTAAAGATGGAATGGTTGTAGAATGTGTGGTTAAGCTGTGCATAGTAACATCTGATTTAAGATGATGAGTCAGAATGATTATGATGAGTCAAGAAGTTTATGATGACTAGACAGCTCATGTAGAGTAAGAAAGCATGTGCTGATGATGCTAACTTAAATAAATTTTCTCTACACTAATCATGAATAAAATTATTGCATCAAAGATATCATTTGTCTGCCATCACATCAACTTGATCTTCCTTGCACTTAGTCTCCTGATCTTTCTTGTCAGATATCCTGATCATGTTTTTACAAGTCATGTCTATGTAGCACTTGATTAATCCCAATGCTGACATTTTTTAGCTGTTGGCATGATACAACATCATATATCAGAAATCATCTGAGTGCTATACCACCAATCCATTCATATCTCCATTAATTGGTTAATACTTTGTCCATCTTGAAGTAAGATAATATTTGCTACTGTATTTTGAGTCATTTTATTTTTGATGCATAATTGTAATGAGTTGGATTGGTTGTCTTTAATGATATAATGGTCATCATAAAATAGTGATGCATGACCATCACTTCATATTAAATAAATTTAGTGAAACTATATATATGATGTTACTTCTATCAATGAAAAATTAGCATATGAAGCTGGTATTTGACAACTATTTTCTATAAAAATAATGTATTCTGTAATAAATATTGAAGTGTTATTTTTTGACTTTCATATGTTCCCAAATATGTTTGTTGAAGTATAATTTTCTTCTAATGATAACTCATAAAAGTCTTCATGACTGAATATTTTTCATACATTTTCTATTAACTGTTAGGTTTATGACAATATATGAAATGAAAACTTGTCATTCTTAAAATAGTGAAATAATCAAGTTTAGTTTTCCTATTGTTGTTATGTTTTATTTACTTGCTCTTACAATTATTTTTTGTAGACGTTTATAAACCTTAATAAGTCATACTCAATTTAAAGTACTCTCAGTAACAGTAACTGAATACATTGATTATGATGTGCATTGACTTTGTAAGTTAATTTTGCTTTTTCATTTCATTTTATTACACACATTATGTTGAAAGAAAATGGAGGGAAAAAGTTAAATTTTCTACTGTACAAAATAATATAAAAGAGTGTAGGTGAAGATGAAATGGTCATAGGGAGTGCAGTTAAGCTGTGCATAGTAACAGCTGATTTAAGACGATGAGTCAAGATAATTATAATGAGTCAAGAAGCTTATGATGACTAGACAACTCTAATTACTCATTGTAGAGTAACAAAGCATGTACTAATGATGCTAGTAATAATACTATAACATGAAAGATATAGTTTGTCTGTCATCATATCTGTATGATATTGATGACACCATGATTAAGGAGTTATAACACACATTGGAAGAGTCCAACCTAAGGTTATATAAAAGAATTACTTAGACAAGTGAAGGTGCTAATTCTAAATAGAAATGAAGGTCAGTATTATTCTCTTTCTAGCTTTTACATAGGTGGTTCTACCGCTGATTATAGACTCCATGTATCTGGATATAATGGTACTGCTAAAGACTCTCTTGCTTATCATAACCTCATGAAATTCAATACTAAATACAACTTTTTTGTCTGTGCAAATAACATACAAGAGTGTAGGTGAAGATTGAATGGTCATAAAATGTGTGGTTTGCATGTTTGGCAGGATGTCGTCTTAAACACAGTAAGATTTAGCTGACTTAAGATGATGAGACAGGATAATTATAATGATGAGTCAGCACTAATTATTCTGTACAATATATGAAACACACCACATGCATATGCTGATAATGCTAAACTGAACAAACTCTCTCTACACTAATCTTAAATGATGTTATTACTTCAAAGATATAGCTTGTCTGCCATCATGTCTGTATAATAATGATAACACCGTGACTAAGCAGTTATAACAAACATTGGGAGAGTCTAATCTTGTTATATAAAGGAATCATTGAGTACCACAAAGACAGGTGAAGGTGACAATTCTAAAACAGAAATGAAGTTCAGTATTGTTCTCTTTCTAGCTATTGTTGTCTGCAGTGTGATAGCATATTGTCCACCAGAACAAAAAGGTTAAAATTATATTATTCAAAAGCTAAGAGTTTTTGCTATATATTTGATTAAATTACTATTAATTTCTTAATTCTAATTCCTTACAGAATATCTGTATAGTTGTAAAGCTATAGATGAGGAAGGACAAGATCTCTCTTGTACTTGTATAGAACTGAAGAAGAAAAGAAAATACAACTGTACTTGTTTTGTTGATGATCTACCTACTACTGCTGAAGTACATTATCTAGACTGTCTTGATGCTTTGAGGAAAGGAAAGAATGAGAGTGGTGTCTATTCTCTCAAACCTGACAGCATGTCACCTTTTAAGGTACAAGATAGTCTTTAACAAATGTGAATCGTCATCTTTATATATATATATATATATATATATATATATATATATATTGTATAGGCCTATTGTGACATGGAGACTGATGGTGGTGGATGGACTGTCTTTCAAAGAAGAATGGATGGTTCTGTTGACTTTTGTCGCAACTGGACTGATTATGTTCATGGATTTGGTAACATCTCAGGAGAGCATTGGCTAGGACTTAGTAAACTCCATCGTTTAGCTAATGGGAGTGTATCCACACAACTACGAATTGATATGAGAGATAAAAATGGTAACAGTGCATATGCCAGTTACTCCACCTTTTACATAGGTGGTTCTACCACTGATTATACTCTCCATGTATCTGGATATAATGGTACTGCTGGAGACTGTCTTGCATATCATAACCTCATGAAATTTACTACTAAAGACAATGACAATGATCTTTATAGTAGTAATTGTGCAATTGTTTACAGTGGTGCCTGGTGGTATAAAAGCTGCTATGATTGTAACTTAAATGGTCTCTATAATAACGATAATCTTGATGGCATTATATGGTATCATTGGAAAGGTTGGTACTATTCTCTACCATATGTTGAAATGAAAATACGTCGTGTCTAATAAAAACTTATGTCCTCAGTAAAACTTGTTGATTAGAGATATTTTTAAAATAATCTGCATTTGTTATCATTTTTGCCTACCATATTGCACAATCACACTGTCCTATGATTGTTTTAGGCCATGTGTTAACTATATTTGTAATGGCATATGTTTGTGTTCATTGTTTTATTGAATTATTATTTAAGAGCAACAAATGAAATTAATCCAATATAGTAGCGGCTGACACAATTATCAACCAATGAATATTATTACATCTAATGTGAATTGGTATGACTGATCAAAGCTTTTGAGTTCTGTTACTTGAGAAAAAGTTTGAGAAAAACCCTAACTTCTGCCAACTTTCCATTTTTCAAAATGAAGGTAACACAGTATAACAAAAGTACTTACACAACTGACAATATTCCTCATGTGGTAATGTAGGTGCTAGTTATAATTTAAATAATAATAGTTGTCAATGAATAATTATCACAGAAAATCAGTACAGAATGGCTGCAGTTTGCAAGAAACTACTACTTCACAAACAATTTCAAATTATAAGAAAGGTGTGTAACCTGTTCCCATGAAAGCAGTCTTAATCCTTTTTGGTGATGTTAAAACTATTGCAAAATTGTGCTAGCGCAAGAGAACTGGAAAACAAGAAAAAGAACAGTTTGGCTGTTTCTAGTTTTCCACTTTAGCAATGCTTTCTATAATTACTTCAAGTCTTACTAGCTGTGGAAAGACTCCATATTTGGTTGGTGCTTGAATAAGAGTGTAAATTAACTTTGAAAGCATCATTGCGTATTAAATTAAATGGAGTAGCCATTTTTTTAGGTCAACCCTACAATTTAAGCACTACCATTCTTATAAACATCAGTAGATGATAGAAAAAATGACATTTAATAATATCACTAAGATAGATATACGTAATTACCATTACATACTATAGATGCATATATGTAGTACAGGATATATGTTATCACTCCATGTATCTACAATCCTACACATACTAGTGATATTTGCCATCTTTGTATTAATGGGAGTGTTACTAATTGTTAGTGTGGGACAGGGATCTTCTCATTGTATGACTGACTGTAACATCAGACAATCCTTTATATGACTAACACTGCTACTGAAATTGACAGATATTATGCTTAGAAGGAAATAGTGTTGTTTTAGTAGACATAAGGTGTTTCAGTTTTAGTTTAGTTATTGTAAAAGGTAAAACTTATTTTTAGTTTTAGTATTAGTTATAGTATAAATGCTAATTTTAATTTAGTTATAGTATTAGTTATTGTCATGTTTAACAGTAGTTTTTAGTTGAAAAACGTTATGTAGTTAGTTATTCAATAGTGATTTACATGCATGCTTTTGGCCTACCAGGACCAGCTGCTATACTAGCTGTAGCCATGCTTTCTAGTTAAGCTTAACAATAATAACTAGAAAATCACTCATGCATGGAAAGGTAAATGCACAAACAACTCAGGTATGCACTACCTAACATGATAATTATGCTAAATGCTTTACACATTCTATGTGGTTAATAACTTATATAATTGAGGCTATTTAATTTAGTATTAATTATAGTTTAAAGGAAAGTTTTAATTTTAGTTTAGTTATAGTAACATTTGAAAAAAATATTAGTTATAGTTTTAGTTATAGTTAACTAAAACAAAATTTGAAGAAACTGAAAGAAAAGAGAAGTTGTGACTTCACAAAATAATATAATACCTGACTTAAGTGGACAAGTCATAATGATAATGTTATTGAGTCAGCATCAAAAACTCAATTAAAGTAATGAAACACACCACATATGTGTTAAGGTCAAGTTGAATCAGGCCTCTCTATACTAACCTTAAAGCAATGCTATACTATATATCAATGATATGGACTGTCTACCATCAGTCTGTATTATAATGATGACACTGTGATTAAGCATGATGATAACATGACTAAGCATTGTGAGAGTCCAATATTGTTATATAAAGGAATCATTGAGTACCACAGGACAGGTGAAGGTGCCAATTCTAAAACAGAAATGAAGCTCAATATTGTTCTCTTTCTAGCTATTGTTGTCTGCAGTGTGATAGCAAATTGTCCACTGGAACCAACAGGTCAAAATTTTATATTTGAAAGCAAAAACTTTCTTATCTTTTTACTTGATTAAAATAATAGTAATTTCTTAATTCTAATTCCTTAAAGAGAATCTGTATAGTTGTAAAGCTATAGATGAGGAAGGACAAGATCTCTCTTGTACTTGTATAGAACTGAAGGAGAAAGGAAAAAACAACTGTACTTGTTTTGTTGATGATCTACCTACTACTCCTGAAGTACATTATCTAGACTGTCTTAATGCTTTGTGGAAGGGAAATAATGACAGTGGTGTCTGTTCTCTCTCAAACCTGACAACATGTCATCTTTTAAGGTATAAGATAATCTTTAACAAAATGCTTCATCTCTGTACATTGTATACATTATCTGAAGCACATGGAGGAATCTAGAATATTTTTTATAATATATTACAATAAAGTTCTTCATTCTTAAAATACTGACATTATTTTTTTAGTTTTTATTTGCTGAGTTTGCAAAGCTCAATAAATCACACCAAATTCAAAGCACTTGAGATGACAGTAATTAATGGATTGATAGTTACTTTGTGCAGGTTAACTTAATTATTTGCTCTTAATTATTTGTGCAGGTTAACTTAATTATTGCCAGATAGAAAATGAAAACTGTCAATACATGCTTCTTCATATTTTACAAACTACCAAATATAGTACTATAGTAACTGGAGAATACAATGACTGCAACCCAAAACATCTCATTTGTTGACAATGTTTTTTAGAATATTAATGTATTACTAATGCCATGGTTGGGGTCAATATGAAGATTTATTATTATAATGACATCAATTTTTTAAATGACTGTCAATATAGTCACTTTTAACTTCAAAACAAAGAGAGTATATGCAAGAATAAATAAAGGACAATCACACCTCCAATCACTAGCCCAATACTCAAGACATTATAAACATGTACCTCCAATCATTAGCCCAATACTCAAGACATTATAAACTACTGAACATTTTATATATTGCATCAGGTATATATCATACCAGCACAGAATACATATATATGTACTGACCTTGTACTTCCTCTTCCAATTGTTTGGCTTTCATTTCTAGTACAGGTAACATAGATTTCTTTCTGATAATCTCTTCTTTCATTATTCTCTATTGTTCTTCAGCCTGAGCATAATCATGAACTCTATTCCAAAAAAGTCCCTTTCATAAATAATTTAAATTTAGCACTGGGATTACTACTGTGAAGGAAATAACGACTTGTATTCTGACTTAACATACATACTGGATTATCAACCTATATAAAGTTATATGTTATATGAACACATGATATCAAGGTATTCTATACCTGTATATTAAAGTGATCTAAAATACGTAGTAATTCATCTTTAGTTGATGCCATCACATGACCTGTACAATAAAACATATTTGGATATAATATAAACATCCATCAATAATACACATTGATATACTGTAAGTATGGCATTAAAGGACATAACTACAATTCTCACCTTTGCTATCTTTTAGTTTATAAGTAGATGCGCCATCTCTTCTAATACTACGAACAACAGTAATACAATGACCATATTCCTTTGGTTTATAAGCCTCTTCTCCTCTGTTACGTAATGTCAGATGAATATCAGCTTGACTATATAAATAAAGTAATAATTATTATATAAAGTATTACATTATATGTACCTACAACCAGTACGTATAAAACTCTTTAATGAACTAGCTTGTTGAGTAGATATAGCTTTTCCTCCAAGAGCTACTATAATAGCAGTCATAATAGCACTCTTACCACCTGAAGAGAAAAAGAATAATAAATATGAGACAACAGTCTATTGAATTTCACAAAATAAACTTTCTTGCAAGAAATACAAATGACAACTTTTTACAACAAGTATTTATACAAAACACTTTACTTTTATACCTACAGTGTATTTAAGTGAAACCCCACCCATATTAATATATGTGTATTATATGTAATTGTAATCTGCTTGTACTAAATGGTATATGTTAGTGTTATAATATTTATAAGTTAATTAATCAAAGTGTTATCCTGCTACAGTATTTTAACAATGAAATCTATAGAATGTACTTCACAGCCATAAAATGTTCAAGACAGTTTGTAAAAACTGGTCCTCTACTACTTACAAATATATTAAAAATAATATAAAGTTGTGGGAATTGATTTCAAAATACATGATATCACTCAAATCAAACTATTACATCATAAGAAGATATAATATTAGACACACAAAGAGTCTTCACTGAAAAGTTATAGCAATTTTATTAAGTACTTTGCCAATTGGCAGTAAACAGACATTTAAGGACATGTCTATTAGTCAGTATAACTGTGTTAGTAAATAGGCTACCAACAATAGTGTATACTTACTACAAGAAATGCTGACTCAGCCAAAAATTACAAATCTTTAACATCATAATCATCACAATTATTATCATTATTATTAATATACTTCGGGTCAATCCTATTTTGATTAGTGCCTTCATTATATCAATGGAATAGCATGTGATTTAAACACTAACAAACCAAGTACATATACATATCACTTACTTCCATTTTGTCCCAGTATAAAATTAACATTAGAATTGAGTTGAACCTCTAACTTTTGATGACACATGAAATTAACAAGAAGTAGCTTCTCAATTATACCATCATCAATGTTCTGTGCCTGAAACGAGAAAAGGAAGGAGTGTTCAATAGTTTTTTGATGGCATACTTACTGGGACTTGACAAGTAGTCACTATGTCTCTTTCACTTTGGGTAGATATAGGAGATAACATCATTTGACTAGCGTCTATATCACCAGGAACTGTATCTTCATCAGTATCAACTTCCATATCCTCTCTCTCGTGATCACGTCGAGGTCTTTTGGCTTGTGGAAGTCTTTCAGAAGCCATTGCCTCCTCTTCCAAATTTCAAAAGCCACGAGGTCTTGAGCATGCGCACTGGAGGTCTGGGTTGACTCCTGTTAATAATTGAAACGAGTAGGCGAATGAGAAGAATTTGTGGGTGGGGCTGGATATCTACACTGTACATATTATAACATTGCACTTTTATGTAGAAAGAAGTGATGTTGGCATTAATAAGAGTTACATTATATTGATATTGTTAGTTGTAGAAGTTTTATTTGTACATTTAAATAATCTTAAAACCAGCTATTTCCCTAGCTAACATTGTATCTGGTTCCAAGACTATTACTTTTAAGTGGTAATCATGTAGTTTGTGATATTCAGCTTCAATGATACAATACTTAATAAATCAAATTACACTAATTTAGTTAATTATAATATAATTATATTACTAATTGTACTTAGGACTTGCTTTTGATAATACTGAGTGAAAAATTAGTGAAAAATTAGTCATTTTATCATTAAGCACTAGTACTGTAGTAGTACTCGCCAATATCAGTGTAGAAATTGATTGGTAGATTAACCCAATATATTGTTATACAGGTTATAGTCTGTTCAATCCAATAACAACAAAATAATCATCAAACAGTCTGTACTTGGTTGAGATAGAGGCTCTATGTGTTGCCTTATTAATACTGTAACATCTGTTATGAGCTATGCTATTAAACATAGAATAAAATATTGGAGAGTAGTAATTAGTAGTTAGTAGGTGGTACACATGTAAGTATATATTTCCTCAATTTTACAATATTTGCTAATGAAGCTTGAGTTGTAACATCAATAACTGCTGGTGTCATATGAATAACAGCATACAATACACAACTATAAAGTAGACTAGTGATATATAATATATATAGTTAATTAATATATATACTATTAGCTAATATGTCGAGTGAGACTAAAGGCAATTTGGCAGTCTAAGTTCAGCCATTGTTTAACTACAGTAACTATCCTAACATATTCTGACTATGATTATCATATTGTTAGTGGTAGTGTTACTAACTCCTGATTTTACTAGTGTAGGACAGGGATCCTCTCACTGTATGGCTGACTGTAACATGGGACAACATGGACCCTCTCTATATGAACAATACTGCTGTGAAATTGGTAACTATGGAAAGATATTACATTTGGAAGAAAAGGGAAGGAAAAAGATAATTATCTGTCCATCAACGCGAGCTAAGTTATGTCCAGGTAATCTCAATTAATGTGATATTTATTTCATTATATGGTATAGCTATTGTAGTTTTACCAGACTGTAAGACCTGGTATGAAGCAGGTTATACTACCAGTGGTGTATATCTTATCAATCCTGATGGAGGGACTTCATTTGAGGTCAGCTGTAGTACATTTATTTCCATATCATACTACATGTATCTATAGGCCTATTGTAACATGGACACTGATGGTGGTGGATGGACTGTCTTTCAAAGAAGAATGGATGGCTCTGTTAACTTCTATCTCAACTGGGCTGATTATGTTCATGGTTTTGGAAACACTTCAGGAGAGTATTGGCTAGGACTTGACAACATCAATCGTTTAGCTAATGGGAGTATATCTACAAAGCTACGAATTGATATGACAGATAAAAATGGTAACAGTCGATATGCCAGTTACTCTACCTTTTACATTGGTAGTTCTACCACTAATTATAGACTCCACGTATCTGGATATAGTGGTACTGCTGGAGACTCACTTGCATATCATAACCTCATGGAATTCAGCACTAAAGACAATGACAATGATCAATATAATAGTGGTAATTGTGCCAGTTCATTTGGTGCATGGTGGTATAACAGTTGCCATATCTCTAACTTAAATGGTCAATATGGTGTCGATGGTACCTTAGGCATTCATTGGGGTTCTTGGCAAGACTCTTCTTTACCATTTGCAGAAATGAAAGTACGTCGTATCTAATAACAAACATGTCCTCAGTAATACTTGTTACTAAAGACATTATTGTAATTATTTCTCCCTTTATTATATCATTTCATAAAATATATAGTTTTGTAATAGTTGAATTTCCTTTAAAAATAAAATCAGTCACGTTTCTGCATCTATAACATCTGCTATCATTCCATTCCAATTTAAACAAATTAATCAAATGGTTTACTTTATTATTGTTCTCAAGAGTCATATAAAACAATTGATATACTAGTTTTGATTCATTAGATTGTTTAGTTCAGTAATAACAAACTAATTATCAAGCAGCCTATACTTGGTTGAGGTGGAGGCTCCATGTGTTGCCTTATTAATACATCTGTTATGAACTATGTTATTAAACATGTTGAGGATATTTTAAAGTAATAAACAAGTAAAACATCTAGAGCAAAGGACAAAGGTGAGTATATCGTTCAGAGAGAAAGCTAAGGGCGTCACCAGCAACTAATTGATGATCTTCAGGCCAACCCCATATGTATCAAGGCTTGTTTGGGTGAAAATGAGACTACCTAAGAACAATAATTAAATATGAGGTGTGGTCAATATAAATCACACCCAAAATAGTTAGTAGGTGTAGTTATTAAAGCTTTATGTGTGGGTGTGGTGCTTGCAATTAGACACAGATTTGTGGGTGTGATCTTACTTGATTATAGCATACCTCACCAATTGCCATTCTCTCCTTAGGTTATATGTGAAGACATAATTCAATTACCACCTAGTTTGTGTCTAGTGCCTCTGTTTGTTTCTGCATAATAATCCCCTTGCTTTTCTACATGTAAATTAATGGATCTCTTTACAGAAGGTTTATAAACCTAATTAATAGGACATCAGTTCCATGTTACAGGCAGTCATACAATGAGATAATCCCTGTCCTATACTAGTAATATTAAGAGTTAGTAACACTACTACTAACAATATGATAACCATAGTTATAATATGGTAGGATAATAACTGTAGTTAAATTGTAGTTGCACTTAGACTCCAAACTGGATTTAGTCTCACTTGACTTATTATAATCAATAGTACTAGTATATATATTAATTGACTATATATATTATATATCACTAGTCTACTTTATAGTTATGTAATATTATGCTATGTTATTTATATGACACTAGCAGCCATTACAACTCAAGCCTCATTAACAAATGTTTTAGTAATTGAGGAATATCTACTTACATGTGTACCTACTAGCTATTAATTACTACTATCCAATGTATTATTGGATAGTACATAAATTATGTAGGATATATAGGGAAGTATAGATACACAACTTTTTATCATAACTATGTAATGCTACCAAATATAACACTGCCAAATGTAATACTGCTGGTCATTACATTACATCTCAAAATATAGTGTATGCAATTAACTTACACCCCAGACTCTTTAAGATATGTTAATGTCTTGAGCCTTGATGCCGATGTCCAGTGACGCTATAGAAATAAAACAGAAATTAAGAGTAATGATTTGTTATGAGTTAATATAAATTAGTAGTGTATGCTATTAACTTACTCGCCAGACTCTTGAGATAAATTGATGTCTAGAGCCTTGATGATGATGTCCAGTGATGCTATAGAAATAAAGCAGATATTAAGAGTAATGATGTATTATGAGTTAATGTAATTAGTAGTGTATGCTATTAACATACTCCACAGACTCTTAGGATAGATTGATGTATTGAGCTCTGATGCTGATGTCCAGCAATGCTGTGGAAGTAAACGGAAATTAGAAGCAATAATATTTATATTTAATGGGCTTGTACATCAATACTTTTTTTTTGACAGTATGGTCAACAAGCTTAGATAATTTAAATAAAATACAGTAATATTGATACAATAATGTGAGAGAGTACACAGTACACTCACTTTAATAATACACCAAAAACAAAACAAAGGAAAGTAAAAAAAACATGTTAATGAGCCACTCTTCCTTCAGAGAGGGCCGGTCCAGTGAATTAATGTTAGAGAAAATAGGTCTATGATATGAAGAGCGAGCTCCACGTAAACATAGGATGGTGGATCTAAGAAGGGAGAAAGACAATCGACAGCAAATCCAGTTCAGGATAAGTGAATAGGGTTTTTTATGGTAGTCAGACAAGTTAGAAGCTCAACGTTTGTAAAAGGTAGTAGCTGCAGGTCCCATCCCACCAGCAGTTGTGAATATCAGAGGTGTGAAAGTACCATGCTCAATTGTGCGGATTCTAGAGTCATACATGTCTTCTCTTCTCTTGTTCATTTCTCCTGTGGGATGCTTTAAGGGTTGATCTGACGTAGGTAGTGGAAAATGGATTATAAACCCTAACATCAAAAAAAGCTCTATCAGATGAAGACCAGACATTAGAAGCAGCTATATCCACTCGAGCATTATCTTCTGTATTGCTAGATTGGTGTGATAATTGTTCCTCAGTGAGTGGCTGAAGGGGAGGTTCAATTAGAACATTTGAGCTAGTTTTGGTCAATAGTTCAGCAGTTATATTTCTCAGCTCATTGTGACAAATGGAATGGAACCCACCACACTTACAATTCATGGCATGGTCAATACTAAAAGAGGAGCCACATATGCAATGAGAGGGAAGATGAGGAGGGGTCCAACCATATCTAAGAGAGATGGCTTCTATAAAAGCTCCCTTGTGTAAGGCAAAACCGTGTTCAACTATAGGCAGAGCTGTAAGCCATGAAGAAGCACCTTTCTCACTAGCAACCACAAGACACCGTTTCAGAGAGGGATCAGAGAAAGACTCATACAAATTAGAAAAAAGTGTATTAAAGTAAGCTCGGTGGTTTGACTTCACTTTGTTTTTTCGTATCTGTGACTCAGATAGAAGTGTAAAAATTGGAGTCTGATTTCTCGTGACAATATATTCCACAATGGGAGAGAGAATGGAAATTGAGTCATGGTATTGAGTATCAGCTTCTCTAATTGGGTTAGTTAATCCAAGGCCTCCTAGGTGAGCAGGAAGAGAAAAAAGGGAGCGTACAGAATCATTGACAGCATTCCTACCCGTCAAAATGGGAATCAATCTCTTTCTCAGACAATCTTCCACAGGGTGAATGTGTTCATATATACCAGGTGTAGTACGACAAAGATAGACAATTTTATTGAAAAACCCATGAGTTAAGGCAGAATATGAAGTATGTGGTTGAGTTTGAGCCACAGTAGTGAGTTTCTCTATCTGAGACACCCACTCAGAGATCTTATCTTTAATAAAGTTAGATATAAAATGTTCCGATCCTATTGGGCTCCCAAGGTATCGATGACCCTCAGATGTAATATTGATATCTATGTCAGCGAAAACGGAACAGGCAATTTCCTCAATCTCAGGTTTCACTATGAGCCAGGACTTAGTGGGATTTGCATAATATCCAAATAAAGGACCGTGACACTGAAGCTCCTCCCACTAGGATCGTATTGTGGACAGCTTTCCCAAGGATGCAGCATCATCTGCATACCAGACTTGGTGGACTGAAGGTTGATTAAGATGATGAATGAGAGGGAGTATCCCTATTGCATACATAACCATCGTTAAAGGGTCTCCTTGTGCTGTTCCTTCTGATGAGAAGATAATATCATCATCAATGAATAAGGGAACATCAGATCGATAGCAGTTAGTTAGAATTATTGCCAAAGATGGACAAATATTGTGTATATTTAGTAGAGCTACACGTCTGTTGAGTGAGTTAAATGCATTCCTCGCGTCGGCAAGTAAAACAGCCTCACAGTCTGCTGACTCAAATAGGTGTCGAATAGCGTGAACTGCAGCCTCACAGCCTCCAGGTTGGCCAGCACAAAGCGGTTCACATCCTGCCACTTCTACTACATCATGCCCAACAACCTGAAGTACTGCCTTACCAATAATGCGACGAACAACCTCACCAACTCCTATGGGGCGTACTCCAGGACACTTGTCAACAGCAATCAATCTACTGGCTAGGAGTGGGTGAAGACCAGCTGGGTCTATATAGGAGATACATATTCGTTTTGTCAATAAGGCGAGAGCAGAGCATAAGTCAGCTGAAGAGGATTGGAATGAGGTGCACAATTTTTTCCAAGCAGCAGCATCAAGTCCTGATGGACCAGAAGAACCATTAATCTTCAGCGCAAGAGATCTAATTAACTCTGGAGAGATGGAATCAAACAGAACAGAGTGAAAGACGTCAGGAGTATGTGAGGTCACAATTGTAGATGGATGAGGCAGTTGAGCAGGAGGATGCTTTTCTAGTAGTATCTCCTTCACTGACTGATCATCGATCATGGTATCCAAAGAGTGAATACCACTACTTTCATTATCAGATAATAATCTAATTGCGGCATTCACATTTCCTACGAACATTAGATTGGAGAATTTTTGGGAGAGGTTATCTGTATTTTTTGTAGGACAAGTAATAATGAGACGAGCTTGAATGGCACGACCTTCCTGAAGTAGAGAAGCCAGATCTCCACTCAACCAAATGGTTAGACGGTGATCAAGGAGCCTGGAAAGTTCTTTAGCACGTAGTTTACGAGGAGGCCTTTGTAGCAGGAGAGAAGGCATTATCATAGCAGCGTATAAAGCAACAGATTCAAGAGTAGAGGAGTCTGAGTATGCTTGAAATAACTTGGCTTGTTCATGTACAAAGGGATTAAGGCAGTGCCCATCACGACCAGGTAGGCAGTAGAAGCAGGTGCGACCAGCTTTAACACAGGCTTTAACACAGGTGCAGCCCTTACACAGGCCTCTGTATCTACTGCACCTACAGCACGCCATTTTTTTCCTTAGTAGGTTTTTTTTTCATATACTATACACTAACATTACAATATAATATTGATAAATATTGCATTTGGCAGTATTACATTTGGCAGTATTACATTTGGTAGTATTATATTTGGTAGTGTTACATTTGGTAGTATTTGATGATAATGTCAAAGTATTGGTTAACGTTCACACATTTTAATTATTGATATACTTACCAATTATTGAGTGTTTCATCTGCATGTATGTGAGTGTGTGTATGTGTGATAAGATATGATAATACTGTTAAGTTATACAATATGATATTAAATATATATACCATTATCTAGATATCCAAGCTGTATATCTAGAAGGACAAGAAATCATATTATCAATGATTATAATTAAGTTTATTTTTATGTAATAGATTAAGTTACCATGTGATGTTGATATCCCACAACACAAAATCTTGGAAAAAAAGGACATTCTTAAGTATTTTGCATAAACCTGATTAAAAACAATAATATATTTTTACATTTAACCTGAATTTTATTTAGTAGATTAGTAGATGGGACTAGCTCTATAAAGAAAGAGAACACAGCAATATTATGTGAGAAAATGTTTACTTTCTTATTTGACTGCCTACATTGACAGTGATACCTAATGATATAATGTATAAGTTAATCCACAATCTATGTATGTAGCATTTAATACCTGTAGATATAGTAATATGAGATATCATTGAATAGAATAACATTTTTGTGAATAGGATGATAAAGAGATAAATAAATGAAGCAGTAAGATTAAAGTTGACTGACCAATTATCAGTAGTCTGCAACCTGTAACAATTGATAGAACATTTTACAACATTTTATGGATTAGCCTCTTACAAATATTCCATGGACTAGTCCCAGTATATTAACTCCAGTCCACTTCTAGTATCATAGAAGGAGTGAGATTTTAGTTAACCAATTGTACAAACTCAGTATAGATCAGTGACACATAGAAAGAAAATGCAACATTAATTATAATACAGTGACTGAGTCTTACACATTCTTCCTTATCCAAGAGTTAGCTCATGAACCTGACAATACCATTGACAGCTGTGAACTAGAAATAAATATATTTTTTAAGGTATAATGAGATCATGAGAGACCTTCAATCCTTCTTTGATTCTCGCAGTAGCAATGTCAATATTTAATATTAAGGCGGTAAGCTTTACTTGTTCACGTGAGTTGTAGTATACTGACTCAGTATACTACAGGGTTAGAGTTGTAGTATACGGAGTCAGTACACAAAGGTCAAAGTATAATATTCAAAAGTTAAGAATTTTTGTTATATACTTGATTAAAATATTATTAATTTCTTAATTCTAATTCCTTACAGAGTATCTATTTAGTTGTAAAGCTATAGTCGAGGAAGGACAACATATCTCTTGTACTTGTATAGAACTGAAGGAGAAAGGAAAATACAACTGTATTTGTTTTGTTAATGATCCACTTATTACTGCTGAAGTACATTATTTAGATTGTATTGATGCTTTGAGGAAGGGGCAAATAAAGTGGTATATATTTCCTTTAACCTATTGATATTAGTTATGTAAAAGAGTGGTTGTCTATAGTCAAACTTACTCTGTGAAAACAACAATTTTCAAAAAAAAATCACTGTAAATTTCCATGCAAATAACACCAAACAATTTTAGAGACCTTCCTTTTCCTGTTATCACTTAACACAGCAACCCATTGTGTTGAGTTTTAAATTCCATTATTATAAACATTCTGATTCTTACCCTAAAGCTTGACTTACTGAGCTACTTACTGATCTTTGACTTAATCTTTCGATGATAATTTGTGCCTTTTAGTTTGGGAATTAATTTGTGGAGATTTATTTTACTAAAGCAACATCTGTTATTCCAGTCTATTTCAAATGAACGTTGAAATATCATAACTGCTACTACTATAATATGAGCAACATAGCATATCATACAGAACTATAGAGTATAGACTAGTGATATATAATACATGCGGTTAAATTTGTTATATATATAGTAGCTAATAACTAAATTAGATAAAAGCAGTTTACAATTTAAGTGTAGCCATTGTTTAACTATATTGACTATCCTAACATACTATGACAATGGATATCATATTGTTAGTACTAGTGTTACTAGTTCATGATATTACTACTGTAGGACAGGGGTCCTCCCACAGTATGGCAGCTGGCATTATGTGGGACAACATGACTGTACTTAGACTGCCAACTTCCCTTATTCCATTTGATTTATTATCTACTATATGTAACAAATTTAACTGTGTGTATTATATATCACTAGTCTATACAGTTATATATGGTATGCTTTGTTAATCATATGATATAATAGTAGTAGCAGTCATTGTGAAACATTAGTATACTCTCTAGTCCCTACAATGTCAGTATGGTTACACAAGACTATTAATAGTGTTTAAAGTGAAACTTGTTTCTGCTGATTTGTAGATGACTATATATCTCTTTCTTTACAATTACATGTACAAACGACTGATTTATTATTATGTATTAACCTTCTATATAAGCAATACTGATATCAATGGTACATACATATCTTTAAATAATGAATCAGTCCTTTGTACATGTGCTTGTAAACATATATATATATATATATATATATATATATATATATATATTGTCATCTATAAATAGCAGAAACATGTTATACTTTAAACATTATTCATTACATCATGTAACTATGCTAACATGTAGGTAATATACAAGTGTTTGATGTATTAGTCAAAACAACTTCTACTACTATCATGTGAATAACAAAATATCATACCATACATAACTCTATAGACTAGTGATACATAATATATACAGTTAAATTTGTTATGTGTGGGAGGAGTAGCTAATAACTCAATTATAATAAAGGCAGTTTACAGTATTAGTGTAGTCATTGTTTAACTATAGTGACTATCCTAACATACTATGACTATGGTTATCATACTGTTAGTAGTAGTGTTACTAACTCCTGATATTACTAGTGTAGGACAAGGATACTCTCACTGTATGACAGCTGACTGTTACATGGGACAACATGGACCCTCGCTATATAAGCAATACTGTTGTCTAATCGGTAACTATGGAAAGACATTACACTTGGAAGAAAAGGAAAGGAAAAAGATAATTTCCTGCCCACCAACACGACCTAAGTCATGTCCAAGTAATATTGACTTGTCTTCTATCAATTAATGTGTATTTATTTCATTATATGATATATATTATAGCTCTTCTAGACTGTAAGACCTGGTTTGAGGCAGGTTATACTATCATTGGTGTATATCTTATCAATTCTGATGGAGGGACTCCATTTGAGGTCAGCTATAGTACACTTATTTTCATATCATATTACATGTATTTATAGGCCTATTGTGACATGGAGACTGATGGTGGTGGATGGACTGTCTTTCAAAGAAGAATGGATGGCTCTGTTGATTTCTATCTCAACTGGACTGATTATGTTCGTGGTTTTGGAAATACTTCAGGAGAGTATTGGCTAGGACTTGACAACATCCATCGTTTAGCTAACGGGAGCGTATCTACAAAACTACGAGTTGATATGAGAGATAAAGATGGAAACAGTGCATATGCCAGTTACTCTACCTTTTATATAGGTAATTCTACTACTGATTATACTCTCCATGTATCTGGATATAATGGTACTGCTGGAGACTCTCTTGCATATCATAATCTCATGAAATTCAGTACTAAGGACAATGACAATGATATTCTTACTGGAGGTAATTGTGCCTTTTTTGTTACTGGTGCATGGTGGTATAAACACTGCTATTACTCTAACTTAAACGGTCACTATGGTTTTGATACTGATAGTGGTATTATATGGTATCATTGGAAAGGTTTTGGATATTCTTTATCATATACTGAAATGAAAATACGTCGTATCTAATAACAAAACATGTCCTTGATAATACATATTGATTAAAGACATTATTTTAATTGTTTCAGTACTTCATTTTTATAAAATTTCATCAAATATAGTTTGTTCATATTCCTGTTTCTTTTTCTACAACATATCTGCTATGATTTCAATTTTTAAATCAGTCAATATGGTATTGTTGGTGGTGGATGGACTGTATTTCAAAGAAGAATGGATGGCTCTGTTGACTTCATTTTCAACTGGACTGATTTTGTTGATGGTTTTGGTAACACCTCAGGAGAGTATTAGCTAGGACTTAGCATCTTCCATTCTTTAGCCAATGAGAATGTATCTACACAACTATGAGTTGAAATGAGAGATAAAGATGGCATCAGTGCATATGCCAGTTACTCTACCTTTTACATAGGTGGTTCTACCACATTGATTCTCTCTATGTATCTGAATATATAGTGGTACTGCTGGATATTCTCTTACATAACATAACATCATGAAATTTACTACCAAAGACAGTGACAATGATACTTGTAATTGGAGTAGTAGTGGTAATTGTGCATCTACTAGTGCACAGTGGTATTATAACTGTTATTACTCTATCTTAAATGGTCATTATGGTGATGACCCAAGAAAAAGCATTTTGTGGTGCACTTGGAAAGGCTGTCTATATTTTCAACCATATGTTAACAAAAATACCTCATATCTAAAGCATTTTACTAATAATACATTATTACTTATATAAATAATATAGTAAATGAATTCAATTAATGTTATATATATATTATAATTACTAGACATAGTGTTATCTCTTACTTTTCTTTCTCTTAATTGTCTCTGTGTCTCCTTTAATACTTCATCTTCAGTTTTTTAGTGGAGTGTTCTAGCTAGTATTGCCCACACTAACTCTAACAATAGCTGTCTCTCTTTATCTTCCAGTGTCTGAGACTCTGAGGATATCAATATCTGAGGAGACAAGCACATTGATTATAACTTATATGTTGGAGTTTAGTTGTCAGTATACATGTACTCAGTATCGTCTAAAGAAGACATAATATACTAGTATTAGGAGAGGATGTGTGGTACTAGATGGAATAATAGTACCATTGGACATGTACACATACTTTCTGTGTTGTTACACTCACTAGTGATATTGGCCAAGCAAGGGTGGATACAGGGGGAGGGGCTCCTGCCCCCTAAGCTGACAAGGTCAAGAAGCAACTTGACTTACTGCCCCATTGGAATGTGCAAAATGTTATATAAACTGTTATTTGGGGTTTTTTTCTGTTTTGTTTTCCTTTGAGACTATACTATGAAAAGAATGGACCAAGCCAGTTCACTAACGTAGGAAATGGTAATTTTATCAACTTCGTGGCAATTGTAATAACAATTATACAACCACTATGTAAATATTGCGCTACTAACCCACATTCCAATGAGACAGTAAGCCTTGTTCACTTGTAGACCCTCCTCTACGGAAGCTGAAGACGGACATTCCAATTCCTATTTCTTCTGAGGCTTCCGTACTCGTCCGCCCATCAAAAAGGAGGAGGGGCTAGCTTGCTGGTCAATCATTCACCCTTGGTAATAATTATTACTTTAAGTATATTCATAGCAAATTCTTACAACAACAACAACAACAACTTAAAGAGCTATACCTCATAAATCGTATAATGCAATAATTGTTTGATAGGCCACATGTAGCAAATAACATGTGAATATGGGAAAGCACTAGGTAATATAGACTTCCTTGGGACTCTAAGATGCTGTTACTCCTCCTGAGAAAAGGATGGCATCTGAGAATGACAGTCACAGTAGTAGTAGTAGCTCTTCTACTAGCCTTAATTCTAGCTCTTCTATTAACTCTACTTATAACAGAAAAAGCTTTTCCGAGTTATGTTGTCCTTGTGACATTAATGTTTATAATATTGCTCACTCTCTCACTGATCTAGAGAAGTAAATTAGAATAATTAACAATTGTAATTATTAATAATATTATTCAGGTTATATTAAAATTGCTTTAACTCGTACATCAATTGTATACTAGGTATAACTTCATAACTAAAGTTTTCAAACCAGATAATGCTTTTGTGTTTCCAACACATGACAAAATCAGGAATAAGTGTAAATTCTCCCAAGAATGGATAAAGACAAACAGTCCTTGGCTAGCTTACTCCAAATTACTTGATGGAGGTGTCTCAGACAGACCGTGTCTGTCTTCCTTCCTTGCAAGGGCTAGTAATGATCTTGATGTGTTAGTTAGGACTAGCCACAAAGATATTAAGAAGATATAAAACTCTGCAATATCATAAAAATTCTATGACTAATATGATTTCTTTTCTTGATGTCATAGAACAACATATACCATTATTTTCAGCAATGGCTATTTCTGCTCATGACCATTAAATTCGAGCAAATTCATTGAAGTTGTTTTCAATTGTAAAATTGTATTCTTTTTTGGTATTATGGCTGTCCTTTGTTAGAGGTATTGTTACTAACTACTACTAGTGTAGGACAGGGTTGTATGACTGATAGTGATTAACATGGGACAACAATGGACCCTCCCTATATAAAAATAATGCTATCAAGTCAAATAGGTTGACATTGTGCTTAGAAGAAAAGGGAAGTAAAAAGACAATTTTGTGTCTGAGGAACATAACATACAAGACTGCAAGTAAGATAGAATAGTCAAGTTCATAGGTTAAGCTTTACATGCATTGATATTGTACTATGACCTTTAAAGACATAGGAGAGGAACATATTAATAAGATGATGATTATAATAATGAGTCAGCTTTAATTAATCATGTAGATAGAGTAAATGAATCACACCATATGTGCTTATGAGGCCAACCTGAATAAACTCTCTCTACACTAATATTAAATCATGTTAGTACATCAAAGATATAGTTTGTCTGCCATCATGTCTGTATGATAATGATGACACCATGACTAAGCAGTTATAACAAGCATTGGGAGAGTCCCATCTTATGTTATATAAAAGAATCATTGACTACCACAAAGACAGGTGAAGGTGCCAATTCTAAAACAGAAATGAAGTTCAGTATTGTTCTCTTTCTAGCTATTGTTGTGTGTAGTGTGATAGCAAATTGTCCACCAGAACCAAAAGGTTAAAATTATATTATTCAAAAGCTAATATTTTTTGCTATATACTTGATTAAATTACTATTGATTTCTTAATTCTAATTCCTTACAGAGTATTTGTATAGTTGTAAAGCTATAGATGAGGAAGGACAAGATCTCTCTTGTACTTGTATAGAACTGAAGGAGAAAGGAAAATACAACTGTACTTGTTTTGTTAATGATCCACCTACTACTCCTGAAGTACATTATCTAGACTGTCTTGATGCTTTGAGGAAGGGAAATAATGAGAGTGGAATTTATTCTCTCAAACCTGACAATATGTCACCTTTTAAGGTACAAGATAGTCTTTAACAAAAATGATACTTCATCTGTATATATTGTATAGGCCTATTGTGACATGGAGACTTATGGTGGTGGATGGACTATCTTTCAAAGAAGAATGGATGGTTCTGTTAACTTTTATCTTAATTGGACTGATTATGTTCATGGATTTGGCAATATCTCGGGAGAGTATTGGTTAGGACTTAGTAAACTCCATCGTTTAGCTAATGGGAGTGCATCCACACAACTACGTGTTGATATGAGAGATAAGAATAATAATAGTGCAAATGCTACTTACACTACCTTTTACATAGGTAGTTCTACCACAGACTATACTCTCCATGTATCTGGATATAGTGGTACTGCTGGAGACTCTCTTGAATATCATAACCTCATGAAATTTACTACTAAAGACAATGACAATGATCCTGGTAATTGGGGTAGCAGTGGTAATTGTGCAATTTATTTTACTGGTGCATGGTGGTATAATGACTGCTATTACTCTAACTTAAATGGTCAATATGGTCAATATCAAGGAAAGGGAGTTACCTGGAATACATGGAGAGGTTCAGATCATTCTTTACTGTTTACTGAAATGAAAACTCGTCGTTCTTAAAATACCAAAATAATGAAATTTTAATTTGCTATTGTTTACTTTTTTATAAAAATTAATTGTTTGCAGAGGTATTAAAGTTTACAAGTTTCAATAAGTCACACCCAATTCAAAAGTACTTGTTTTAACAGAAATCAAATACATTGACTATACTTTGACTGGGCACATCCACACTTGTTATGGACTGCCAAATTGAACAAAAAGCCATGCACTATGACAAGGCTCGAACTATAAGTAGGAGATCTGATTCATAAATATGGGATCTGAATTATAAATAGGAGATCTCAATTATAAAGAAGAAAATGAATTATGATTTTAAAATTGGTGAATTGAAAATCGAAGGGCCACAATATTGCTAAAATTGAGTATATACACATGAATTATCTCCTCATTTGGTACGTTATAACTTGTTGCTATATGCCTTATCTATAATAAATGTTATTATTTGTTTTTACACACTCATTTCATGAACTGACTATTATAGTTAACTTCTTCGTAACAAATAGTGTAACATAGTGTTACTAGTGTAGAATGGATCACACAGCAATAACAAACAGTATGTACAAGCAATACTGACAACATGGACCCTCATTTTATGAGCAATATGGCCATTGAATAATTACATGTAGAAAAAAGGAAAGGAAGCATAATTTTTTGCTTGTGCAAAATAGGTGTAGGTGAAAATAGAATTGTCATACAATTTGTGGTTACCTAACATTGATATTATACTATGACCTTAAAGATGCAAGAGAGGCAGGATGTTGTTTTAAACACTGTAACATTTAAGATGATGAGACAGGATAATTATAATAATGAGACAGCACTAATTACTCTGTAAAATCCACCACATAAGCTGATAATGCTAACCTGAATAAACTCTCTCTACACTAATATTAAATCATACTATTACATCAAAGATAAAGTTCGTCTGCCATCATGTCGTAAAATGAGTGGTTACCTTACATTAATAATGTACTACAACCTTAAAGATGCAAGAGAGGCAGGATGTGGTCTTAAATAAAGTAAAATTTAGCTGATTTAAGATGATGAGACAGGATAATTATAGTGATGAGTCAGCACTAATTACTCTGTACAGTAAATGAAACCCACCACATATGCTGATGATGCTAACCTGAATAAACTCTCTCTACACTAATATTATATCATACTATTACATCAAAGATAAAGTTTGTTTGCCATCATGTCTGTATGATAATGATGACTAAGCAGTTATAACAAACATTGGGAGAGTCCCATCATATGTTATATAAAAGAATCATTGACTACCACAAAGACAGGTGAAGGTGCTAATTCTAAAACAGAAATGGAGCTCAGTATTGTTCTCTTTCTCTTACTGTCTGAAGTGTGATAGCAAATTGTCCACCAGAACCAAAAGGTCAAATTATATTATTCAAAAGCTAAGATTTTCTGCTATATACTTGATTAAATTACTTTTAATTTCTTAATTCTAATTCCTTACAGAATATCTGTATAGTTGTAAAGCTAAGGATGAGGAAGCACAAGATCTCTCTTGTACCTGTATAGAACTGAAGGAGAAAGGAAAATACAACTGTACTTGTTTTGTTAATGATCCACCTACTACTCCTGAAGTACATTATCTAGACTGTCTTGATGCTTTGAGGAAGAGAAATAATGAGAGTGGAATTTATTCTCTCAAACCTGACAATATGTCACCTTTTAAGGTACAAGATAATCTTTAACAAAAATGATACTTCATCTGTATATATTGTATAGGCCTATTGTGATATGGAGACTGATGGTGGTGGATGGACTGTCTTTCAAAGAAGAATAGATGGTTCTGTTGATTTTAGTCTCAATTGGACTAATTATGTTCATGGATTTGGTAATATATCAGGAAATTATTGGCTAGGACTTAGTAAACTCCATCGTTTAGCTAATGGGAGTGTGTCTACACAACTACGAATTGATATGAGAGATAAAAATGGTAACAGTGCATATGCCAGTTACTCTACCTTTTACATAGGTAGTTCTACCACTGATTATACTCTTCATGTATCTGGATATAGTGGTACTGCTGGAGACTCTCTTACATATCATAACCTCATGAAATTCAGTACTAAAGATGATGACAATGATCAATGGAGTGGAAATTGTGCCATTTCTTTTACTGGTGCATGGTGGTATCAGAGTTGCTATCAATCTAACTTAAATGGTCAATATGGTGTTGATTCTCAAGGGAAGGGAGTTACCTGGAATACATGGAGAGGTTCAGAACATTCTTTACTGTTTACTGAAATGAAAACTCGTCGTTCTTAAAATACCAAAATAATGAAATTTTAATTTACTTTTTTAAAAAAATTAACTGTTTGCAGAGGTATTAAAGTTTACAAGTCCAAATAAGTCACACCCAATCCAAAAAATCCTTGTGTTAACAGAAATCGAATGCATTGATTATGCTTTGACTGAGCACACCCACACTTGTTATGGACTACCAAAAAGCCATGCATAATGATGAGGTCCAACCTAAAAATAGGATATCTGAATTATAAATCAGGGATCCAAATTATAAATAGATCTCAACCATAAAGAAGAAAATGAATTATGGTTTCGAGATTGGTGAATTTAAAATTGAATGGCCACAATGTTGTTAAAATTGAGTATATACACAGTGCATGGCTTTTGTCCCCATTTACTACATTATAACTTGTTGCTATAGGCCTCATCTATAATAAATTCTATTATTTAGTTTTACTCACTCATTTAATGAACTGACTATTATAGTTAACTTCTTGTAACCATGGATCACACAGCAATAAAACACACAAGTATGTACAAGCAATACTGACAACACGGGCCCTCTTTTTATGAACAATATGCCAATTGAATAATTACATGTAGAAAAAAGAAAAGGAAACATAATTTTTTGCCTGTGCAAAATAGGTGTACGTGAAAATAGAATTGTCATAAAATGTGTGGTTACCTTACATTGATAATATATTATGACCTTAAAGACACAAAAGAGGCAGGATGTGGTCTTAAACATAGTAACATTTAGCTGACTTAAGATGATGAGACAGAATAATTATAATGATGAGTCAGCACTAATTATTCTGTACAATAAACGAAACCCACCACATAAGCTGATAATGCTAACCAGAATAAACTCTCTCTATACTAATCTTAAATCATGCTATTACATCAAAGATAAAGTTGGTCTGCCGTCATGTCTGTATGATAATGATGACATCATGACTAAGCAGTTATAACAAACATTGGGAGAGTTCCATGTTATGTTATATAAAAGAATCATTAACTACCACAAAGACAGTACTAAAGATGATGACAATGATCAATGGGGTGGAAATTGTGCAGGTACACGTGGTGCATGGTGGTATAAAAGTTGCTATCACTCTAATTTAAATGATCTCTTGGTGCTGATACTGTTGATGGCATTGTATGGCATCATTGGAAAGGTCCAGCATGAAAATACGTCGTATCTAACAAAATATGTTTTCACTATTATTTGTTTTATTAATAATATTTTGTTTATATTATGTTATGTATACATTATGTACACTGGAGGTCTGCAGTTGACTAATTGAAAATGTGTATATAGGCGAAAGAGAAAATTGTAGGAGGGGCTGGATTAATTATATTAAGTGATATTTTGATACCAGACAAAAAAAACTTTATTACAGAGTGTAGTAATTTAAAACTTCAATAACTTGTACATTATGTAACGACATACATCATGTAGTATTGATATGAAGTAATACTTAATAAATCAAATTACACTAGTTAAAGTTTTTTATATATAACTAATTTTTATTTATTACATGGTCTTGATGAAACTGAGGGAACAAATAGTCATTTATTGTTAAGCACAATATTATTATAATTAACTATTGTAGTACTTAATGAATTGTTTCTTATGTTGAAGAAGTGTCTAGATCAGATCTGTCATCCATTCACCAAAGCCACTGAGAGGATTATCTCTAAAAGTAAGTCATTCTAAAGACCATATGAGTTCTCTTTCTCTCTGACTTACATTAGTCCTACAAAATAGGACAATGAATGAAACTTATGAAATTTATGATCATAGCAAGATTACAGTCACAAAAATCATCCATGATTATTTTAATGGTACTGTTGTTGCTGTGAATTTCTGAAGACTTTGCAGAAACTGGTAAGTTTCTTGAAGATGTTTTTGTAATGAGACCATCATAATATCTTCAGACATTGATGAACTATCCCTTCTAAACCATTTGTTCTTTCTGATTCTAGTTCTATTATTTGGTGGTTAGACTACCTAATGAGAGTTTATATTTTGCGATGCTTTCTGATAAATGACCTTAAAACACAAAAAGCATAATTATTGTGTTTGTAAAGTTTGCAACATTGTTACAAAAGTGCTTCCTTTGTTAGCTTAACATGCACTGACACATACAGCAAGGGTTAATATTGAAATAATAACATACTTTTATATACATTGAAATAACTATGAGATCAACAGTATGAACACAATGTACAGATAAGTAGAAAATATTATTGTTTAAAGGAAATTGTTGTGTTTCTTATTAATTATAAAGAACTATAGTAGCTATTCATTAAAATTTGTTATACACTATAGATAGCTACAAAGATGTGCTTGTTATTTGGTATAAAATATTTATTTTATCTTCAGACATTGATGAGCTATCCCTTCTAAACCATTTGTTCTTTCTGATTCTAGTTCTATTATTTTATTAAAAGTTTACAGAAGTACATATATAAGTCAGACACTACATACTCTAGATAATGTAATAGCTATGATTACAGCAACAGTGTGAATAACTTACAGTACATTATACATTACTGTAGAGTAGACTAGTGGGAGTAAATTTGTAGAGTTAAGTCTTAGTCTCACTTCATTATCAACAGAGTAGTGTTGTTTTAGTAGACTAAGGTGTTTTAGTTTTAGTTTCATTATAGTAAAAGTAAAATTTATTTTTAGTTTTAGTATTAGTTATAGTATTAATGTAAAATTTAGTTTAGTTATAGTATTAGTTATAGTCATGTTTAAAACTGAAGCCACATTGAACACCATCACTTTTGTTAATCAAGCAAACACTTTTGTTTTCTTCAGGAAGATACTTGAAATATTGCCATACTTCACTTTCTTTTGGCCTACCATACTAGTTGTAGTAGTTAAACTTAACTATAATAACTAGAAAATCACTCATGCATGGAAGGTTAAATGCACAAACAACTCAGGCATGCACTACCTAACATGATAATTATGCTAAATGCTTTACACATTCTATGTGGTTAATAAAAATATAATTGAGGCTATTTAATTTAGCATTAGTTATAGTTCAAAGGAAAGTTTTAATTTTAGTTTAGTTATAGTTATAGTAACATTTGATAAAAAAATATTAGTTATAGTTTTAGTTATAGTTAACTAAAATTTTTAATCTACTAAAAATATTTTAGTATTAGTTATAGTTAACTAAAACAACACTACAACAGTGCATTTCTTGATTATTCTGACTATGCCTGTCTTCTTGTCAGTGGTAGTGTTATTAACTACTGATATTGTTAATTTAGGACAGGGATCCTCTCACTGTATGGCTGACTGCTTCTACTATCATGTGAGTAACATATACAATACCATACATAATTGTGTAGTATAGACTAGTAATATATATACAGTTAACTTTGTTATGTGTAGGAGGAGTAGCTAATAACTCAATAAGAATAAAGGCAGTTTACAGTATTAGTGTAGTCATTGTTTAACTATAGTGACTATCCTAACATATTATGACTATCATTATCATATCGTTAGTAGAAGTGTTACTAACTCCTGATATTACTAGTGTAGGACAGGGATCCTCTCACTGTATGGCTGACTGTAACATGGGACAATGTGGACCATCACTATATGAACAATACTGTTGTCAAATTGGTAACTATGGAAAGACATTACACTTGGAAGAAAAGGGAAGGAAAAAGATAATTTTATGTCCATCAACACGACCTGAGTCATGTCCAAGTAATATTAACTTGTATTCTATCAATTAATGTGTATTTATTTCATTATATGGTATATACTATAGCTCTACTAGACTGTAAGACCTGGTATGGAGTAGGTAATACTACCAGTGGCATACATCTTATCAATCCTGATGGAGGGACTCCATTTGAGGTCAGCTGTTGTACATTTCTATTCATATTTTACTACATGTTTCTATAGGCTTATTGTGACATGGAGACTGATGATGGTGGATGGACTGTCTTTCAAAGAAGAATAGATGGCTCTGTTGACTTCTATCTCAACTGGTATGATTATGTTCATGATTTTGGTAACATCTCAGGAGAGGACTTGACAACATCCATTGTTTAGGTGGTGGTGGTTTACTTATATATTACTGTAAAAATTGATTGGTTGATTTAACCAATATGATATGATACAAATTACATGTATGTAGTAAATTTTTTGACCCAAACAGAAAGTAAACATCATACTGTTTTCAGACTAATTATTTCTAACAGTACATTAGGAATGAAAACACTATAACTATATATTGATTAAATCAACTATACAGAGCATTGTCATAGTGTAGATTTTATATTATAAAATACATATCTTTAAATGATGAACCAGTCATATGTAATGTAATTGTAAACAAATAGATATATACAGTCATCTACAAAATTAGCAGATCCTGTTTAACTTTAAATATTATTCATTACATCATGTAACTATATTATTATTGTAGGGAGTGTTGTTTGATGTATTAGTCAAAACAACTGCTACTACTATCATGTGAGCAACATATACCATACATATAACTGTATAGCCTAATGATATATAATATATACAGCTAATTTGTTAAGTGTAGTAGGAGTAGCTAATAACTCAATTAGAATAAAGGCAGTTTTGCATTCTAAGTGTAACTACAGTAACTATCCTAACATACTATGACTATGGTTATCATATTTTTAGTGATAGTGTTACTAACTCCTGATATTACTAGTGTAGGACAGGGATCCTCTCACTGTATGGCTGACTGTAACATGGGACAACATGGACCCTCTCTATATGAACGATTCTGCTGTCAAATTGGTTACTATGGTAAGACATTACGGTTGGAAGAAAAGGGAAGGAAAAAGATAATTTTCTGTCTATCAACAAGACCTAGATCATGTCCAAGTAATATTAACTTGTCTTCTACCAGTTTATTTGTTCATTATATGGTATAGCTATTGTAGTATTACCAGACTGTAAGACCTGGTATGAGGCAGGTTATACTCTTAGTGGTGTATATCTTATCAATCCTGATGGAGGGACTCCATTTGAGGTCAGCTGTAGTAGACTTATTTCCATGTCAGACTACATGCATCATAGGTCTATTGTGACATGGAGGCTGATGGTGGTGGATGGACTGTCTTTCAAAGAAGAATGCATGGCTCTGTTGACTTCTATCTTAACTGGACTGATTATGTTCATGGTTTTGGTAACATCTCAGGAGAGTATTGGCTAGGACTTGACAACATTCATCGTTTAGCTAATGGGAGTCTATCTACAAAGTTACAAATTGATATGAGAGATAAAAATGGTAACAGTGCATATGCCAGTTACTCTACCTTTTACATAGGTGGTTCTACCACTAATTATACTCTCCATATATCTGGATATAGTGGTACTGCTGGAGACTCTCTTGCATATCATAACCTTATGAAGTTTACTACTAAAGACAATGACAATGATCCTGGTAATTGGGGAAGCAGTGGTAATTGTGCAGTTTATTTTACTGGTGCATGGTGGTATAATAGCTGTTATTACTCTAACTTAAATGGTCAATATGGTGTTGATTCTCAAGGGAAGGGAGTTACTTGGAATACATGGAAAGGTTGGGAACATTCATTACCATTTGCTGAAATGAAAACACGTCGTTCTTAAAATACTAAAATAATCAATTTTTTCCTATTATTATATTCCATTTGTTTGTTTGGATAATTTAGTGTTTGGAGAGTTTCAGAAGTTAATAAGTCATGATCATGGCCAATTGAAGTGCTCTCCATAACCTTAATTGAATGTATTGATTGTGATGTGAATTGTGCAGGTTAATTTTATTATTATTCTGAAGAGTCAGATAAAATGATAGATTCAGTGATGTGAAAATAAACAAACTTGTATATATACACGGATACCAGGTGGTTCAAAACAATCTAAGGAATTCTTGTGTGTGCCAAGTAGGACAATATTATGCAATTATTCATCAAATGACAATGTGCAGATTTATAGTTAATCTGTCAATATAAGTTTTCTGTATACTTCACAAACTGCCAAATACAGTACTGTAGTAACTGACTGGTATATTGGCTATGACCCAATTGCAAAACATTAACTTATTAACATTATATTCATATGTTTAAAGCATTATTACTAGGAACCCATAGCCTTACAAAGACCATGCAACTATCATTCAAAAGGTATTGCAGTATTAGAGTATTGGTTAGGACTTGACAACATCCATCGTTTAGCTAACGGGAGTGTATCTACACAACTACGAGTTGATATGAGAGATAAAAATGATACTACTGCATATGCCAGTTACTCTACCTTTTACATAGGTGGTTCTACCACTAATTACACTCTTCATAATTATATCTGGATATAATGGTACTGCTGGAGACTCTCTTACAACAATTCATGGAGGTGTTCCATATCATAATCGTATGAAGTTTACCACAAAAGACAATGACAATGATCTTACAAGTGATAATTGTGCCATTTCATTTACTGGTACATGGTGGTATAGACACTGCTATTACTATAATTTTAATGGTTACTATGGTGTTGAGGATGGCAGAGGCATTGTATGGTATTCTTGGAAAGGTTGGGGATATTCTCTACCATATTTGAAATGAAAATACGTCGTACGTAATAACGAAATATGTCCTCGGTAATTTTTGTTAATTAAAGACATTATTGTAATTATTTTAGCAATCCCTTTATTATATTGTTTCATAAAATATAGTTTAGATTGGTTAAAAAATAAAGTCTGTTCATATTTTTTTGTTTATACAATATACATGTTATCATTCCAATTTAAAAATTGGTCAATACGATATTGATTCTCTAAAGGGAAGGGAGCTACTGGAATACCCAGAATATTTTTTATCATTTACTGAATGAAAAAAAATCTTTAAAAATTGACATTTTAGTTTGCTGTTGTTGTTTGTTTTAATTTGCTTTGCTTTAATAAATTAATATTTACAGTTACTGAAGTTTGCAAGCCTTAATTAATCTCACCTAATCAATAGTAATTGAATGTATTAGATATTTAACACATGAAAATTTCAGGATTGACAATAATTCTGTTTATCACGAAAACAGTTAATGTGGACTTTTTGTATATTTCATAAATTACCAAATATAGTATTGTAGTAACTGATTGATATAATGAGTGTGATTCAAAACAATAGCTCATTGACATCTCATAGTAAATTAATTTAATGACATAGTTGGGGTCAATTTGCTGACGCTAGATCTTTGAATGACTATCAATAATGTTAGTAAACAAACGAGAGCAACATAATAAAGTAACATTAAGAACAGCGATACCACTAATAACTAGTCCAATATTCAATATTGAATAGTTATTTTTATATTCCATTTGACAAAGAAATTATTAATTTTGCTTAAGTACTTATCTTATGAGATAATTATACAATTTCCTGAGTATGTCAATATAGTCAAGCATAAAATATTGTACTAGAGGTTGTTATGTGACTACTGGTTAGTTCAGTTAAAATAGTTTTCGTTTTTTGCTCATGGCTTCAATTAGTGGGCAGTTAACTACAAAGATTACTTTTTGGCTTCTCAATTGACTTGAGTTTACACTATTCATGATCACTATGTTAGATTACTTTTGAAGTCAGCTGTCACTCTAGTATGTTTTCTTTATTAAGGAAAAGTTTCAACTAAGTTTTTGAAATAAATATTGAAAGACAGGAAGTCATTGTATCATTATTTCCTATACTTACTCAAGAATTCTAAAAATGACATTTATTCTTCCTATAATTAATTAAGGTAGAAATATCTGAAATTCAGCTTTTTTTTTTATGTAATCATGTGAAGATAATAATTGATCATGCTTTAAAAAGAAACGTAGTTTGATTGCTTAATATCTGCAATGCTTTGGAGACGTCAAATAATAATATTAAAGAACCTAGAGGGCTGAAACTTTTGAAAATTAAAGATGAAGTCAATGACTACAATTGTATGGTTGGATTTATTTCTACAAAAATATTTGACATTTTTACAAAGCTATAAACCTTGCTTACTTTAATCACTATTATTATTACATGTTATACAAATCGTACAAAGAAATGCATCCGTAAAAGTACTAACTATTGATCATTTTCGTTCTTGAACTTGTCAGCAGGTTGTTACATTATCCATAGAATCAAAAATCACAACAACAGTATCTAAAAGTCACCATCTTGATAATGAATAATCGATTTTCATTAATTAAAGGCAATGAATACACTTAGTGTCAGGTTGTTGATAAGTGACTTTCGCGTTTTAGAATAGTTAACTAAAATGTATTAATTATTATTACTATTATTATTATTATTATTGTTGTTCATAGTCTTATGTGCTTTCATCTCAAAGCAGACCACGCTTTAATAACAATAATAATAACAATAATAATAATAGTAATAATATATTTAACTATTTTAAATTAGATATTAAAAGTCCCATCCTTGATAATGTTACAAAAATTGCTGACGTTGGTATTGCTAAATCTAAAATGCAATCAGATATGACAGCTCAGCAAGGTTTTACAATAGCATGGGCAGCACCTGAAGTGGTCTATCGTCGACGAACTACTGAAAAAATTGATATTTGGAGTTTTGGTATTATTTTATGGGAAGTATAGTGACAGGAAAGGTACCACAGCCTGGACAATTGGTCCTACCCTCGTCAACTCCTAGTACTCTACAACAGTTGTATATACAATGTACGTCTGAGGACTATCAGTTGAGACCATCTGCAGGTGACATTTTAGTCTCTCTAAAAAATATGAAATGATATTCACTTTTTCTCAAACATATCCCATATTAACAAATGCACAATAGAATTTCACATTTTATAGTACAGACAATCTGTATAAAAATTAACTAGACATTCATAGCAAATTTGATTTGATATTCCTTTAAAAAAGACACTAGCTATGTCATGTACTTATAATTCATGGTCATTTAATCTATTAACATATCAACAACAATTAAATCAATTATATAATAATACAATACATTATTATGTTATTAGTTTAAAGTATTGTTATATTATGTGTTAACAATTGTATTATTGTGAGGTAGTCTTAACTGATGATAATGGATATAATAATAATGAAGAATGAGATGAGAAGAACTTGTTATAATCAAGACGTAATATAAGTTGAGCTAAATGTGGTGCTGTATGAAGACTACGTACATTGGAAAGAATACGAAATAGAAGAGAGGCTTGACGACTAAAGTCCTATGAAAAAGTTAATATACATTGTCCAACTCTCTCTCTCTCTCTCTCTTACTTTAGCTATTCTATCAAGATGAGCAGTCTCCTTTAAAGTTAATGGATCAGACATAGTTTGTACTAAACTATGTAACTGATGACATAATTCCATAATCTCACAAAGACCTCGAGATACCTAATAGTTCATACACATAATGTACCTGATGTTTTCATATACTATAACTTACAGCTGGTAGAAGACAAAACAGTTGAGTTTGTAATGTAGTGAGGTAGACATCATGAGCATGTTTAATAGACTCAAAGTCATGAGTTGATCTGATTTTTTGTAAGAGTTGTGTAAATTGTGTCTCCAGAACATCAACCTACCAACCAAGAAAGAGAGCTTATTATCCTAGGTCACTGTGGTAAGTACTGATGTTCACTAGTCTAGAGCTTACTAATGGTAGCTATCCTAGGTCACTGTGTAAGTACTGATGTTCACTAGTCTAGAACTTACAAATGGTTGCTATCCTAGGTCACTGTGGTAAGTACTGATATTCACTAGTCTAGAACTTACTAATGGTAGCTATCCTAGGTCACTGTGGTAAGTACTGATGTTCACTAGTCTAGAGCTCACTAATGGTAGCTATCCTAAGTCACTGTGGTAAGTACTGGTCTGGTCCAACTTACTTGAACGTAGTATTGGAGATTATCGATCAAAAAAGCCATATGAACTCTTAGTTGCCATAGCAACCCTGCTGTTCTTTGACGTTTAGACATCTGTAAATACCAAGTATGTTGAAGAGCTAGTTGAGCTCGTCTGACAGCTAACAGGATCTTGAAAAGCGAGTTATACCTGTTTATTAAACAAGTACATGAGATCATTAAGTCTACACTGACTTTTCAAGTACAGCTGGTGTGAAGAGAATATGAAGTGGCCATTTTGGTTTGAAACAAAGTCCAAGTTGATCCCAGCTGTTCTGAATTTTTGTTTCAGGTTTTTGAGCTGTAGGGAGGACCCCCTTTCGATCTGGAGGAGGAGGTACAGTTAACTGGAACTGATGTAGGAGCGTCTCATCTTCAATGCCTAGTTTAGTCATAGCTTGTCTGAAGGCTACATTAACATCTACATTAATGAATGGATGGACAGATAATAAATGGAGGGGACAGACACATACCATGTTGTGTTGATAATAAAGGAGGCAAACTCATAAAAGAATTAGCTATATCTATAAATGTTAAATAGAGACCACCACGTCCTAATAGAAAGAAGTCCTTCATTATCTGTAAACTACCAATAAGATCTGACTCTTCAACTAATAGCAACCATAAATGCTGAGAGAGAAAGAGAGAGAGAGAGACATACATTTATCTATCCATTCATTCATCTATCTATCCATTTACTTCAGCTACTGTGTCTCGTATTTGACTACAACAACTTTCAAAGGCTCTTAAATCAAATAAAGGTTGTCTTTGAAGATCATTGAGTAGATCAGCAAATGTCAATTGATGAGTGTGTAGTTGAGTAGCTAGACAATAGATCAATGAATGAAAGAATGACTGGAAAGATAGACAGATTACCAGATTGACTAGATAATATTCCATTATTTTGTGATGATATTTTGACAAAATTTTCTGACTCTTTTCCTAAAAATATCTGAAGAGCTTCTCCTATAAACAATATCTAGATATGACATAGTCAGTTAATATATGTACATAACAAATAGTAACTGACTTTCTCTGCTACTCTCATAGGAAGATAACTAGGCAAGAGAGAAGGTTTGATTTGGTAATTGGAAAGTCCCCTCGGATGATAAGCTGGTTGTAATGGACTCTGTTGATAGGAAAGATAATATGACACATGCAAGCATAGGCCCTCTCTCTCTCTACCTCCTCATTTTCTTCCTCTTCTTTGTCTTCTACAGAAGGAACAGGTTCTATGAAGAATTCCTTACAGTCATCTTTAAGTACTCCATGAATTATCCAACTAGATAGCTGTTTATATAGGACACCATGACATGTGTAGAGGAGACTAAATATAATGACAATATGATATGTAATATTGAGTAATATATGTTAATGTATCTATATATACATCTAGTTGTCCATTTCTCCATTCTATCAATCCATTTACCTTTCATATGCTGCTTTAACTGACGGTATACCACAAGAAGATCTGTCATATAATAGACTAAGTATATGACAACCATGGAGCTAATATAATATCAACTAACTAATACCATATATTAATAATATATAAATTACCTTATGTCTTAATATATGTTTAATAGTAGCATCTAATGATGGTAGGAGAAAGTGATACTATAAAATGAGAGAGAAAAGTGTTAAATGAATGGATAGATAGATGGACAATGGATGAATGAATAAATTGGATAGAAGGATAGATGAACTGATGGATATATGGAAGGATAATGGATAAACAGACGATTTGATTAATAGACAGATAGAAAATATGATACCTCTTCAAATTTATGTTGAATATGTGATAATTGTAAATGATGGTCTTTAATACACTACATTTAAAAATAAAACATGTATTATTTTACATGTAGAGTTAATGTTACATGTACCTCTTTTTCAACATCAACTAATCTCTGACGATATGGACCTAGTACTTGATTTAATCCAATAGCTAGTGCTCGTATATAAAGACCTACATTATTTTATATGATATTAAAATGTATCTATTTTATGTTCAACCTGGTGACTCTTGTTCATTAGTAGTGGGTGTGGTCAAAGTCAAAACAGCTGATGTTTGTTTCTTAATAAAATCTTGAATTGTTAAGTAATATGTACCTAATGATACTACTCTATTGATCAAATCTACTTCACTTGGATGTATAAATGGTAGATCTGGTATTAACTGGTGTTGGTAGGAAGTTCAGATGAGATAGTATCATTATCATAACTTGAAATTGGAATCGTTCTAGACCTCACCTCAAATAGACCAGTGTCTCTAGAACATGTGAAGATATCTCCAGGACATCCTGAGAGTGTCAGCAAAATCTCGTGATGCATCTCACAAGCTGTTGGAATACTCCACCTCTCATAATTATTATTCCACCCACATGCGTTCTGAGAACAACAGATCATGTACAAAGTGATATGGTATATGCAAAGAAAAGAAAACTAAACACTGAAATATTATTAGGACATTATATATTTATAATGTTGTACAAAATAATAATAGTATATTATAATTATCATATTTCTATAAATTATGAATTGTATATAATATAGTAAAAGAAAACTATTTCATTGTTCTTGACTTCTTTGTAAACTATTTTCCATTACTGTTATTATATGATGTCACTAGTTTAAATGTTATCGTGTTTAGTTTTACAAAGTAGCCTCTTTATTTGAAGGAACTCTATATGATAATGTTCATATGTTGAATGAAAGATCATTAGTAACTGGACATCATTTGAAAGCTACATAATGAAGATATATGTCAAAGTGATATTGGAAGGACAAACTTACATTTGGTCAAGAGAAAATGGAAGTTATAGACTTTGATTTATGTTATATCTTAACAGGTTGTGTTTGTAAACAATTATGATGAAACTTACCTTTATTATGATATTCCTTAACAACTCACTAGAGATCTAGACTAAACTGACTAAATCTCTGAAGGAGAAAATGCAAAATTGTTGTCCATTCTTGTCATTATCAAGTTCAGAGGTCACAGGACATCAGCAAGTACTTCCTGACTAACTTGAATTTGAAAATATCTCATTCTCAATGATAACTACAAGATACTAAAAAATTAATATATTTTAATTAAATAACTACAAATTAAACTTTTGAAAAAACAATAACAAATAATTATATCAAAATGTCATATGATGTCTGTTCTAGTCAAATAATAAGGAAAACTTAATTGCAGAGTTGACAGTGAGACAAGGGCAGGCTTTGGTGGGAAAAAGTCCAAGTGGACTGTCTAGTGTTTCATAGTACAGTGGGATTGGAAGAACAGTGGAATAATGTTAGGTTGTAATGAAATGATTCTCATTGAACTGTCTAACATTGTAGAATGAGATTGGGTGGTTAATAAGAAAGTATAACTATAGTCCATTGTGGGACAGTTCAATATTTCTAGTGGAAGTTGTAAGATTGTCTTAATGGACTGTCATACTCATCTCAGTTCAAGTAATACATATAGAGACTTTAGTAATAGGATTCCTTAAACTTATCTTTTGAACTTTGGGAATGTCATTTTAAACTCCTAACTGTCTTCTTAAACTTTATAGGATAAAAATTACAAAGTACTTTGATAGCAAACATGGATATTAAATAGCAGCTGGAGAAAATAATATTAATTTGTTAAGTAAACTGTGTGTTGGAATGTTGTATGGATCAGTACTTTAATGGAATTGTTAAAAGTGAGTGTATTATTAAATAGAACGTGTTATTAAATATAATATTAATTTGTTAAGTGAACTGTGTGTGTAGGAAATAAGTTTTTAGGTGATTTGACAAATTAATTGGCTTTAATTAATGGATTTTTTATTAGCAGTAGTAATTAGGGGTATCAGACGTAGCGATAATATTTAATTTTATATAACTACTAACTAGAGGACTATTAATGTACAATTTAGTCTAGTTTGTTTGTTATAATTCTATTTGTAAAATATTAGAAATAATATTGAAGCTTTTATTATTAATTAATGTAGGCGTGGTCAATTGTCAACTAAAGAAGTTGAGTTTTTCTAGAGAAGAAGTGAATTATAAAAATTGTTAACTTTGTTAGAAGACAAAGAACTGGATACTAAAGTATTTACCTAATAATTGACTTATTGGAATTTGAAATAATTTATTTTTCGTAAAAATACAAAAACAATAGTACAAAAATAACTAATAATTAACAGAGTATGTTATCATTAAGAAACAATCTCTTCAAACTATTATTTTTAACAACAACATTTTGTAATTGTTGTTCACCAAATTTACAAATTTTAGGACATTTATCGAGATATAGATCTTGTAATGTGTTATTGTTAATGATCTTTACATTCTGCCACAGTAGATGAAGTAAGTATAACACTATCTAAGCTAAGGATGAGGAAGGACAAGATCTCTCTTGTACTTGTATAGAACTGAAGGAGAAAGGAAAATACAACTGTACTCCTGAAGTACGTTTTCTAATGGTTTTGGATGGTCTGTCTTTCAAAAAAGAATGGATGGCTCTGTGGACTTGTATCTCAACTGGGATGATTATGTTTTAGTAACACCTCAGGAAAGTATTGGCTTGGTCTTGGTAAACTTCATCATTTAGCTAACGGGAGTGTATCTACAAAACTACGAGTTGATATGAGAGATAAGAATAACAATAAAGGATATACCAGTTACCCTGCCTTTTACATAGGTGGTTCTACCACTGATTATCCATAGTGGTACTGCTAGAGATTCTCTTAAATATCATAATCTCATGAAATTTACTACTAAAGACAATGATAGTGATGCTGGTAATTGGAGTAGCAGTGATAATTGTGCTATTGAATTTACTGGTGCATGGTGGTATAATAACTGTTATTACTCTAACTTAAATGGTCTCTATGATGTTGATACTGTTGATGGCATTGTATGGCATCATTGGAAAGGTCCAGCATATTCTCTACGATATGTAGAAATGAAAATATGTCGTATCTAACAAATATGTCCTCAGTACTATTTAATGATTAATGATATTATTGTAATTATTTAAGCAGATACTTCATTGGTTGAATTTTCAAAAGAATAAAGTCTTTCCTTTTTTGTTAATTGGTTTTGATTCCAATTAAAATGTTTTGACATTATTATGACTGTTTTTTTATTTTGCTAAAACTTTTTCTATCTCCTGGAGCAAGTAGACTCTCCATTCTTTAAACAATAGTCATGAATCTCACAATACTTAGTATACATGTGCAAAATGTGACCTTAAAAGCTGACAGTGTAAAATTATCACCTTTCAAATAGTTATGAATAATAGAGTAATAAGTAGATCAACTTAATGGGGTGGAGTCATCATTTATCTTTCCAACTAAAGATAATAATATTTAAGTGTCATAAATAATACATACATAATTTGTGTTTATTTAGTCCCCCTCAAATTAATGTTTCCGACCAAAAAGACACTAATTGAAAGAGTAAGTCAAGGATCAGAATTGAAATAGTAATTAATGAAATTAGCAGATTAGCTAATGCAAACTTAGGCTGATATGGATTTTTATGTGTTGTTTATGTTGCATTTTTAGTAATAATAATTAATTTATCATTTATGTTTACTTTTATGAAATAATTAATTGGAATATTTGAATTAGCCAATTACAGACCTGCTAAACCAAGTACTGAAGTATACATCCAGTCAAGATCCTGCCATTTTCCTTAAGAATACTAGAAAGTTTGAGATTTGTTCTCCCTTGAAAGGAAAGATGCACCAAAAAACAATCACAATCAGTCTTATTGCAGGATAGATATACAATCCTCCAATTGTATTTACTTATATATAACACTGTAAAAATTTGTTGGTTGATTAATCTTATATATGATTATATAGATTACACATATGCATTAAATTATTTGACACAAATAGAATGTAAACATCATACTATTTTCAAATTGACTGTTTCTGATAGTACGTTAGGAATGAAACAACATAACCATACTATAGTGGTTAAATCAATCAATTAATTTTACAAAATATTGTCATAGTGTAGACTTTCTATTACAAAATACATATCTTTAAACATTGAATCAGTCATATGTAATATGTTTGTAAACAAATGCATGTGTACTGTCATCTACAAGTTAGCAGGTATACTTTACACTTTGCATTTTAAACACTATTTATTGCATTTGGTGACCATACTAATATTGTAGGGAGTATACTAATTACTGTTTGATGTACTAGATTTATAAGTCAGTTCAAACCGATAACAACAAATTAATTATCAACAACCTATACTTAGAAGTTCCTTGCATTACCTTATTAATATACATATTATGAACTATGCTATTAAACATAGAATAGAGAGCAGTAATCGGTAGCTAGTAGGTACAAATGGAAGTAACAACACACTTCCTCATTTACTAAAAAAACATTCATTACTCTAGTCTTATATCAAATCAATTAAGCTTGAGTTGACATGACTGCTAATTAATACTATCATGTGAGTAACATATAGCTTACCATACATAACTGCAAAGTATAGACTAGTGATGTGTAATATAATATATACAGGTAAATTTGCTATGTATATAGTAAGTAATAACTCAATTAGATTAAAGGCAGTTTATCAGTCTAAGTGCAGTCATTTTTTAACTATAGTAACTATCTTAACATATTCTGACTATGGTTATCATATTGTTAGTGGTAGTGTTACTAAATCCTGATATTACTAGTGTAGGACAGGGATCCTCTCGTTGTATGGCTGACTGTAACATGGGACAACATGGACCCTCTCTATATGAACAACATTGCTGTCAAATTGGTAACTATGGAAAGACACTACGTTTAGAAGAGAAATGAAGGAAAAAGAAAATTTTCTGTCCACCAACAAGATCTACAGTAATGTTTGATGTACTAATTTTATGAGTCTGTTCAATCCAATATTGACAAATTAATCATCAAACAGCCTATACTTAGAAGTTCCATGTGTTACCTTATTACTATACCTATTATGAACTATGCTATTAAAGCATAGAATTAAATTTGGAGAGTAGTAATTAGTAGCTAGTAGCTACACATGAAAGTAAGAATACATGCACTTCCTCATTTACTAAAACAACATCTGTTACTCCAGTCTTGTATCAATGATGAATTCACTACTACTACTATCATGTGAGCAACATACAGTACACCTTACATAGCTGTAGATCTAGACAGTAGTCTAGTGATATATAATATATACAGTTAACTTTGTTTTAAACATATAATAAGTAATAACTTAATTAAATTAAAAGCTGTTTGTCAGTTTAAGTGGAGACATTGCTCAACTAAAGTTACTATTCTAACATATTCTGACTATGGTTATCATATTATTAGTGGTAGTGTTACTAAATCCTGATATTACTAGTGTAGGACAGGGATCCTCTCATTGTATGGCTGACTGTAACATGGGACAACACGGACCATCTTTATATGAACAACATTGCTGTCAAATTGGTAACTATGGAAAGACATTACGTTTGGAAGAGAAAGGAAGGAAAAAGATAATTTTCTGTCCACCAACAAGACCTTTGTCATGTCCAGGTAGCAACAACCTGACTTTCATAAATTAATGTGTATTTTTTTCATTATTTAATGTGTAGTTTTATCAGATTGTAAGACCTGGTATGAGTTAGGTAATACTACTAGTGGTGTGTATATTATCAATCCTGATGGAGGGACTCCATTTGAGGTCAGTTGTAATGAAATTATATTCATAATTCAATAAAATATCGCATTAGGCCTATTGTGACATGGAAAGTGATGGTGGTGGATGGACTGTCTTTCAAAGAAGAATGGATGGCTCTGTTGACTTCTATCTCAACTGGATTGATTATGTTCGTGGTTTTGGTAACATTTTAGGAGAATTTTGGCTAGGACTTGACAACATCCATAATTTAGCTAGTGGGAGTGTATCTACACAACTACGAATTGATATGAAAGATAAAAATGGTAACAGTCCATATGCCAGTTATTCTACCTTTTACATAGGTGATTCTACAACTGATTATACTCTTCACGTATCTGGATATAGTGGTACTGCTGGAGACTCACTTGAACAACAACACAATCTCATGAAGTTTACTACTAAAGACAATGATAATGATCAATATAGTGGTGGTAATTGTGCTATTTATCTTACTGGTGCATGGTGGTATAATAACTGTTATTACTCTAATTTAAATGGTCGTTATGGTATTGATGATAGCAGAGGCATTGCATGGTATTCTTGGAAAGGTTGGTATTATTTTCTACCATATGTTGAAATGAAAATACGTCGTGTCTAATAACAAATCATGTCCTCAGTAATAATTATTGATTAAAGATATTATTGTAATTATTTTAGTAGTTCATTTTATATAATTTCATAAAATATAGTTTAGAAATGGTTGAATTTAAAAAAAATAAAGTGTGGTCATGTTTTTATTTATACAATATACATGTTGTGATTCCAATTTTAAAAAAGCTCAATATGGTATTGATTTTCTAAAGGAAAGGGAGTTATTGGAATAGCTGTTGTTGATGGACATAAAATTATCTTTTTTCAGAATTCAGAATATTTTTTACCATTTTATTGAATGAAACCTTTTTATTCTTAAAAAAATGGCATTGTTAATTTTAGTTTGCTGTTGTTGTTTGTTTTTATTTGCTTGCTTTTAATAAATTAATGTTTTCAGTTACAGAAGTTTACAAATCTAAATAAATCTCACCTAATCAGTAGTAGTTGAATGTATTAGATATTTATATTAAAAAATTCCAGGATTTATAATAAATATGCTTATCATGAAAGTAGTCAATGTGAGCTTTCCACATACTTCATAAATATAATATCTGATTCCAAGACTATTACATACATTAAGTAATTATTGATATTAGACAAAAGGAACTCTATGAATGAAATAATTATATGTTAATTTGTACAAAGTTCATGGCGTCATGTAACACGTATTTTTATCACATGTATAGACCATGCATTGTTATAATAGCTAGATCTATAACTGCATTATTTTCCATTTTAATAGCAGAAACAAGTCTTCTAGACTTAAGTGGTGGTTCTAACTTGATCTAATTAATTCTACAGTCCTTCATTTTAAGATATACACATGACAGATTACTTGCACTCAAGATGACAGCAATTAATTACTAGTGTACTGAATAGATCACACAACAATAACACATAGCATGTACAAGCATTGCTTTACTGACAACATGGACCCTCTTTTTATAAACAATATGGCCATTGAATAATTACACGTGGAAAAAAGGAAACATAAGTCATGTCCAGGTATGTTAACTTATTTTCTACCAATTAATGTGTATTTATTTTATTATATGGTATAGCTATTTTAGTTCTAACAGACTGTAAGCAGACATGGGGCAAGCACTTGAGTGCTTGTGCTTGAAAGCACTTTAAGCACATTTTTTGGAATGCTTGGAGGTGCTTTGAAGCATTTATTATATATAAGCATTTATGCTTGTGCTTGTGCTTACTCAATTTTAAGAATATTGTGTTCCTTCAATTTCCAATTCAGCAATCTCCAAATCATAATTCACTTTCTACTTCATAATTCGGATCTCCTATTTATAATTTGGACCTCATCATAGTGCATAGCTTTTGTTCCATTTGGCACTCCATAACAAATGTGGATGTTTCCAGTCAAAGCATAATCAATACTTTCAAATTCTGTTAATGAAAGTACTTTGAATTGGGTGTGACTTAATAAGATTGGAAAACATTAAAACCTCTGCAAACAATAAATTTATCAAAAAAAGGAACCAATAGCAAATTAAAATTTCAGTATTTTAGTATTTTAAGAACGACGAGTTTTCATTTCAGTAAACAGTAAGGAATATTGCCAACCTCTCCATGTATTCCAGGTAACTCCCTTCCCTTGAGAATCAACACCATAACGACCATTTAAATTAGATACATAGTCAATCCAGTTGAGATAGAAGTCAACAGAGCCATCTATTCTTCTTTGAAAAACAGTCCATCCACCACCATCAGTCTCCATGTCACAATAGGCCTATAGAAATATGTAGTAAAATATGAATAGAAATGTACTAGAGCTGACCTCAAATGGAGTCCCGCCATCAGGATTGATAAGATATACACCACTGGTAGTATAACCTGCTTCATACCAGGTCTTACAGTCTGGTAAAACTACAATAGCTATACCATATAATGAAATAAATATCACATTAATTGGTAGAAGACAAGTTAAATCACCTGAGCATGACATAGGTTTTGTTGGTGGACAGAAAATTATCTTTTTCCTTCCGCTTTCTTCCAAACGCACTGTCTTTCCATAGTTACCAATTTGACAACAGTATTGTTCATACAGAGAGGGTCCATATCTCACATTGCAGTCAGCCATACAGTGAGAGGATCCCTGTCCTACACTAGTAATATCAGGAGTTAATAACACTACCACCAATAATATGATAAACATAGTCAGAATATGTTAGGATAGTTACTATAGTTAAGCAATGGCTGCACTTAGATTGACAAACTGCCTTTACTTTAATTCAGTTATTATATTTAAAACATTTAACTGTATATACTAGTCTACTCTATGCTATATATTACTCACATTAGTAATAGCAGTCATTCCAACTCAATCTTCATTGACTTGGTATAAGACGGGTGTAACAAATGTTGTTTTAGTAAATGAGGAAGTGTATTCTTACTTCCATGTGTACCTACTAGCTACCAATTGCTACTCTCCCAAATTTTATTCTATGTTTAATAGCTCATAAATAGGTATATTAATAAGGTAACACATGGAACCTCTTAGTATAGGCTGTTTGATGATTAATTTGTTAATATTGGATTAAACAGACTAACAAATCTAGTCATCAAATGTTAGTATACAACCTACAATGTAGTATGGTTGCAAGATACAATGAATAGTGTTTAAAGTGCAAAGTCCAAAGTGTACCTGCTAATTTATAGATGATATTATATATGCATTTGTTTACAAGTACATGTACATATTGACTAATTCAATGTTTAAAGATACATATTTTATAATATAAAGTATACACTATGACAACACTCTGTAAATATTGATTGGTTGATTTAACCAATCAATATATGGTTATACTATTTTCATTCCTAATGTACTATCAGAAAAAGTCAATCTAAAAAAAGCATGATGTTCACTTTCTGTTTGTGTCATACTGAAGTTCGTTTCTGCTTTGGAATTGGCACCTTCACCTCTCTTTGTAGTACTCAATGATTCCTTTATATAACCTAAGTTAAACTTTCCCAATGTGCATTATAACTGTTTCATCATAGTGCTTGGTTTGGTTTCATCATGCTAGTCATTGTTTTAAAGTGTCATTGTTATTGTACAGACTTGATGGTAGACAGTCCATATTATTAATATATATAGTGTAGCATTACTTTAAGGTTAGTATAGACACCTGATTCAACTTGACCTTAACAGCATATGTGGTATGTTTCACATGTGACATGTTTCAGCACAAACACTAAATTTATCAAAAAAAGCAAACTAAACATTGATTATTTCAATATTTTAAGAATGTTGAGTTTTCATTTCAGTAAACAATAAAAGATGTTCCGAACCTCTTATGAATTCCAAGGAACTCCATTCCCTTGAGGATTGACACTATATTTGACCATTTAAGTTAGAGTAATAACAGTTATTATACCACCATGCACCAATTGCACAATTATCACTGCTACCCCAATTACCAGCATCATTGTCATTGTCTTTAGTAGTAAATTTCATGAGGTTATGATATTTAAGAGAATCTCTAGTAGTACCACTATATCCAGATACATGGAAAGTATAGTCTGTAGTAGAACTACCTATGTAAAAGGTAGTGTAAGTGGCATTTGCACTATTATTATTCTTATCTATCATATCAACTCGTAGTTGTGTAGATACACTCCCATTAGCTAAATGATGGAGTTTGCTAAGTCCTAACCAATACTCTCCTGAAATATTGCCAAATCCATGAACATAATAATAAGGTAACACAAGGCGCCTCTATCTCAAATAAGTAGGGGTTGTTTGATGATTAATTTGATTGAACAGACTAACTCATATAGCGAAATATTGGTTAAATCACCCAATACATTTTTTACAGCTGTGACATATATATATATATATATATATATATATATATATATAATTATAACTATTGATATAGATTCTAGTCAGATAATGCTATTTCCTATATCTACCTAAAGTGAAAGAGATATAATGACTTCAGATCAAGTCCCAGTAAGTATGTCACCAAATATAGCATTGAACAGTTCTCCCTTCTCCCTTTAAGACACAAAACATTGATGATGGTGTAATTGAGAAACTACTTATTGATTTTATGTGTCACCAAAAGTTAGAACTCCATCTCAATGTTAAGAGGTGTGGTTTTTGACTAAATCAGCATTCCTTGTAGTAATTACTCATGTATTTATTTACAAACATTGTTTAGTGTCTAGGTTACTTCCAATTTACAAAATATAAGGGTAGAATTGTTATAGGTTTTAGTGAAGACTTTTAAGGCAAGTTTCACATACATATTGTTTTTTTTTTAAATCAAGACACCGTGATTTCGAATTCACAGTAGTAATCACTCATTTGGAAATGATAGCTCATGATTATGCTCAGGCTTAGGAACAACAGAGATTTATGAAAGAAGAGATTATCAGAAAGAAAACTATGACCTGTACTAGAAATGAAAACAAAACAGTTGGAGGAAGGAGTACAAGGTCAGTACATATACATGTACCTTTTGTGTTGGTATGATATATACCTAATGTAATATATGAATTGTCTAGTGTCTATTAAGTCTATAGTATATAATGTGACTAGTGCTAGAGTTGTGGGTGTGGCTATCCTTTATGTTACTTCATGTATATTTTATTATTGTTGAGGTAACTTTATTACAGTCATCCAAAGACATCATATTATTTTAGTCATAAATCTTCATATAAATCCTCAATTATTTTATTTGTAAATTTGTTATGACCATATAAAGAGATATGTTATTAATTCATAGCGAGTTAACAAAAGTCATAGCTTCACAAGTACTTAATAAGTTTCCAAATGTGGTTTTGTCTAAAGCTGCAATGGCTTTGAATGGTAGTTGTACACTCCTTCTTCCATTTCAAGGCCATGAGCTCCTGGTAATAAATTGCACATTAAAAGCACAAAGACAATCATATTAAGCTATTGTTTTGAATCACACTCATTATACCAGTCAGTTACTACAGTACTACATTTGGCAGTTTGTGAAGTATGCAGAAAGCTTACATTGACCATTTTTATTGAAAGACAGATTAACTGTAAATCTAGAAATTTTCAGGTGATGAATATTTGCATATATTTACTTATGTGGCACACATAGGAATTCTTTATATTGTTTTGGACCAAATGATATCTATGTTTTTATATACAAGTTTGTTTATTTTCACATCATTTTAATCTATTGTCTTATATGTGACTCTTGAGAGCAATAATGAAATTAACTAGCAAACAAGAAACAAACAACAGGAAACTAAAAATTGATCATTTCAGTATTTAAGAACGTCGAGTTTTCATTTTAGTAAATGATAAAGAAGTTCTAAATGTATTCCAATAAATTCCCTTCCCAAAATAAAGAACACCATATTGACCATTTAAGTTGCAGTAATGACAGCACTTATACTACCATGCACCAGTATATGCAATGGCACAATTAGAGTTATCAATGCTAACATCATTGTCATTCTCTTTAGTGGTAAATTTCATGAGGTTATGATATGTAAGTGAGTCTCCAGCAGTACCACTATATCCAGATATATGGAGAGTATAATCAGTGGTAGAACCACCTATGTAAAAGGTAGAGTAACTGGCATATGCACTGTTACCATCTTTATCTTTCATATCAATTCATAGTTGTGTAGATACACTCCCACTAGCTAAATGATGGATGTTGTCAAGTCCTAGCCAAAATTCTCCTAAAATGTTACCAAAACCATGAGCATAATCAGACCAATGAAGTGTTAGTTGTATTTTTGTTTTTCATCAACAATTAAGTCACTTGCTGATAAGGTTTTTTGATTCTAACAAAGGCAGTTCCATCTCCTATGATGAGTGGCAAATCTATATTGGGCTTCTCAATTTTGACTCAATAGAGGAAATCATTTCTTTATACATAAAAATGCAGTGCTAATATTGTAACTTATATATGTATATGTAAGTGTAGTATGATATAACGTATTGAATATAGCCTCTTCCATAAGTACTAAAATGATATATATATATAGGTATGACTGACAATGTTGGAAGATTTTTGCTTGCTTTTTATATGCCTATATTTCTCGCACTCTAAAGGTCAGAGTCTTCAACTAGCACTGCTGCTAACTGCAATTTGTTAGCTCTCGTCAGTCAGTATTCAATGCAGAGTCATTTTTTTCAAATCAATTATAGGATGGTTTTTCAATTAAATGTTGTTTTAGATATTTTTTTGTATGACTAATAGATTGTTAGTTTAATAATTTTAATTTGGATTGAAAAGATTAATATTGTTATCAACTAACAAAGAATCACAAGTTCAACTAAGGACATGTGCTCACACTTAAAGACACACTTACTATATATGCACTGTAAAAATTAATATGTCATTTTAACAACAAATTTGTAGTTTACATGGATGGATTACTATGGAATTTAGAATTTTTAAGAATTACTCACTATGTAATTTATTGGCATGTTGTACTGGTATATACCAATAAATTATACAATGAGTAATTCACATAAATTCTATATTCCATAGTAATCCATGCATGTAAACTACAAATTAGTTATTAAAATGACATATTCATTTTTACAGTGTGATAATGAATATTATACAATAATAAACAATAGTAGAGTATATTAGTAATATGTTTGAGCAAAATATTTCATAACATGTTTTTATCTTAGACATGCCGAATTTTCATTTCTACATATGGTAGAGAATATAGACAGCCTCTCCAAAAGCACCATGTAATTCCACTAAGTGTGTCATCACCATAACGCCCATTTAAGTTAGAGTTATAACAACTTTCATACCACCATGCACTAGAAAAAATAGTAGCGCAATTTTGATAATAAAGATCATTATCATTGTCTTTAGTAGTAAATTTCATGAGGTTATGACTTGCAAGTGAGTTTCCAGCAGTACCACTATATCCAGATACATGGAGAGTATAATCAGTCGTAGAATTACCTATGTAAAAGGTAGAGTAACTGGCATATGCGCTAGAACCATTTTTATCTCTCATATCAACTCGTAGTTGCGTAGATACACTTCCATTAGATAAACGATGAAGTTTACTAAGTCCTAGCCAATACTCTCCTGAGGTATTACCAAAACCATGAACATAATCAGTCCAGTTGAGATAGAAGTCAACAGAGCCATCTATTCTTCTTTGAAAGACAGTCCATCCACCACCATCGGTCTCCATGTTACAATAGGCCTATAGAGACATATATCTAGTATAATATGAAAATAAATATGCTACAGCTGACCTCGAATGACGTTCCTCCATCAGGATTGATAAGATATACACCACTGCTAGTATAACCTGCCTCATACCAGGTCTTACAGTCTGGTAATACTACAATAGCTATACCATATAGTGAACAAATAAATTGGTAGAAGACAAGTTAATATTACTTGGACATGATCTAGGTCTTGTTGGTGGACAGAAAATTATCTTTTTCCTTCCCTTTTCTTCCAAACGTATTGTCTTACTATAGTAACCAATTTGACAGCAGTATTGTTCATATAGAGAGGGTCCATGTTGTCCCATGTTACAGTCAGCCATACAATGAGAAGATCCCTGTCCTACACTAGTAATATCAGGAGTTAGTAACACTACCACTAACAATATGATAACCATAGTCATAATATGTTAGGATAGTTACTGTAGATACACTTAGAATGCAAACTGCCTTTATTCTAATTGAGTTATTAGCTACTCCTACTACACTTAACAAATTAGCTGTATATATTATATATCATTAGGCTATACAGTTATGTATGTATGGTATATGTTGCTCACATGATAGTAGTAGCAGTTGTTTTGACTAATACATCAAACCCTACAATAATAATATAGTTATATGATGTAATGAATAATGTTTAAAGTTAAACATGGATCTGCTAATTTTGTAGATGACTGTATATATCTATTTGTTTACAATTACATTGCATATGACTGGTTCATCATTTAAAGATATGTATTTTATAATATAAAATCTACACTATGACAATGCTCTGTATAGTTGATTTAATCAATATATAGTTATAGTGTGTTTTCATTCCTAATGTACTGTTAGAAATAATTAGTCTGAAAACAGTATGATGTTTACTTTCTGTTTGGGTCAAAAATTTACTACATATATTTAATTTGTATCATATCATATTGGTTAAATCAACCAATAAATTTTTACAGTAATATATAAGTAAACCACCATCACCTAAACAATGGATATTGTCAAGTCCTAGCCAATACTCTCCTGAGATGTTACCAAAACCTTGAACATAATCATCCCAGTTGAGATAGAAGTCAACAGAGCCATCCATTCTTCTTTGAAAGACAGTCCATCCACCACCATCAGTCTCCATGTCACAATAGGTCTATAGAGACATGTAGTATAATATGAAAATAAATGTACTACAGCTGACCTCAAATGAAGTCCCTCCATCAGGATTGATAAGATATACACCACTGGTAGCATAACCTGCCTCATACCAGGTCTTACAGTCAGACATGGGGCAAGCATTTACTGAAGTGCTTGAAGCACAACTTAAAGCATTCATAAAAGAGCTTAAGCACAAGCATTTATGCTTCTAAAAAATCAGTGCTTGAAGCACAAATTCAAGCACTTAAAAAATGCTTGAAGCACAAGCACAAACATTTTTGACAAAAAATGTCCTTCAAATAAACAATTCTTTTATCTAAGTCAACTTTTAAAATACTTCTTGTTAGATCGTATAAACATTAGTTATAGAATATAGTATCTACCAGTCGGCATCTCTCTGGCCTAAAGATCTTGCTTGCCACACTAAACAGCTGCTCTACTACATAAAAAGATACAGGAACTCCCAACACAGTTGTAGTTATATTTGCTAATGATGGATAAACATACTGATAGCAAAAGAGTATTAATAGATGTGCTAAGTGCACAAAGAACTTGCAGCCTTTGTGCTTAAAAGTGCTTATAAAGAGCTTTAAAGCACTAATGCTATAAAGTGCAGTGCATGACTTTTGTCCCCGTTTGGTATATTATAATTTGTTGCTATATGCATTAGCTATAATAAATACTATTGTTCTTTTACATACTCATTTAACAAACTGATTACTCTGATTATAGTCAACTTCTTGTAACTTGTATGTTACAAATAACCTAGTATTACTAGTGTATTGAATGGATCACATAGCAATAACCCACAGCATGTACAAGCATTGGAATATTGCACTAAGTGTACTTTTTCATATTAGGTCACATATATTTGTATCTTACAAACATACTACCGTAGATCGGGAAAGTTTCGTTGTAAAAAAAATTCGAACATTGGACGGTGTACGAAAATAAATTACACGAATATTATTACACAATGAAGGTTAATAAATTTCGTACACTCCTCTTATGTTCGAAATTTTTTTGACACGTAAATTTTTTACATGAAACTTTTGTAACGCGAAAGTTTCCCGATCTAAGGTATGTTATATTAGTATATTATACTTACAGAACTGTAGTCAATCACAGACAACCAGATGCTTTTAATTATATTCATAACTAATATTATATACTTCAGTAGAGTACACAAAAATTGACACTATCAATAAGATAGATAGTTATCATTACAAGTTAAGATGTGGATATAATGTATTAGTGGATATAATAATGTCAGCATTGCATGTGTCTGTAGTTACTACATTGCTACACACACTACTGACGCTGTCTTTTTGCTAGTGGTAGTGTTACTAACTCCTAATATTGGACAGGGATACTCTCTTTGTATGCCTGACTTTAAAATGGAACAACACAGAACCTTCTTATATGAACAAAGTAAACATTACACTTAGAAGAAAAGGAAAGGTAATATAATTTTTTTTCTGTGTGAAATAACATACAAGAGTATACTATGGTCAGACAATGTGTGGTTACCTCACATTGATAGCGTACTATGACCTTAAAGACACAAGAGAGACAGGATGCAGTCTTAAACATAGTAACATTTAGCTGACTTAAGATGATGAGACAGGATAATTATAATGATGAGTCAGCACTAATTACTCATGTAGAGTAAATGAAACCCACCACATATGCGGATAATGCTAACCTGAATAAACTCTCTCTATACTAATCTTAAATAATACTATTACATGGAAGACATAGATTGTCTGTCATCATGTCTGTATGATAATGATGACACTATGACTAAGCAGTTAAAGCAAACATTGGGAGAGTCCCATCTTATATTATATAAAGGAATCATTAAATACAACCAGACAAGTGAAGGTGCCAATTCTAAACAGAAATGAAGTTCGGTATTGTTCTCTTTCTAGCTATTGTTGTCTGTAGTATGGTAGCAAATTGTCCATCAAGACCAAAAGGTCAAATTCTATTCAAAAGCTAAGAACATTTTTGCGATAAGTTGATTAAATTACAGAGTACCTGTATAGTTGTAAAGCTAATGATAAGGAAGGACAAGATCTCTCTTGTACTTGTATTGAACTGAAGGGAAAGGAAAATACAACTGTACTTGTTTTGTTTATGATCCACCTACTACTCCTGAATTACATTATCTAGACTGTCTTGATGCTTTAAATAAGGAATAGAATAAAAGTGCATTTATTCTATCAAACCTGACAACATGTCATCTTTTAAAGTATAACATCGTCTTTAATAAACATGATACATCATTGGCCTATTGTGACATGGAGACTGATGGTGGATGGACTGTCTTTCAAAGAAAATGGATAGTTTTGTTGACTTCTATCTCAACTGGACTGATTATGTTCATGGATTTGGAAAGACACAAGAAGAGCATTGGTACCAATTAGGACTTAGTAAAATCTGTTGCTTATCTATTGGTAGTGTATCTACATAGTTACAAGCTGACATGAAGAATAAGAATGGTAACAGTGTAATGCCAGTCATTCTACTCTTTACATAGGTGGTTCTACCATTATATCCGTGTATCTGGATGTCGTATTACTGCTGGAGAGTGTCTTACTACAATTTATGGAGGTGTTCTATATCATAATCATATGATGCTTGCCACAAAAGACAACGATAATGATTTATGGATATAAATTACAAAGAGTATGTTTTAGCTTCTAGTTGGCTATATACGTATTGATTGAGTTAGACAGTTTTGCCTCTGTTGTAACTCAGTATTGGACTTACATTGTTATGATGTGACTCTGGTAACTAAGACAATGATTGAAATGACAAAATGCTATTTTAAGTGTATAATTGGTAGCTAGTAGGTACATATTTAATAATTATAAACTTCCTTAGTTACTAAAATAACATTTGTTTTTTCCAGTGTCATATCAAAGCAATGAAGCTTGAGTCAAAATGACTGCTACTACTATCATGTGAGTAACATATACCATACCATACATAACTGTGTAGTATAGACTAGTGATATAATACATACAGTTAAATTTGTTACATGTAGTAGGAGTAACTAATGAAGGCAGTTTGTCAACCTAAGTGCAGCCATTGTTTAATCATAGTGACTCTCCCTATATACTATCATTATGGTTATCATATTGTTAGTGGTAGTGTTACTAACTCCTGATATTACTAGTGTAGGACAGGGATCCTCTCATTGTATGGCTGATTGTAACATGGAAGGACAACATGGACCCTTTTTATATGAACAATACTGCTGTCAAATTGGTACCTATGGAAAGACACTACACTTGGAAGAAAAGGGAAGGAAAAAGATAATTATCTGTCCATCAACGCGAGCTAAGTTATGCCCAGGTAATCTCAATTAATGTGATATTTATTTAGTTTCATTATTATGGTATAGCTATTGTAGCTTTACTGGACTGTAAGACCTGGTATGAGGCAGGTTATACTACCAGTGGCGTATATCTTATCAATCCTGATGGGGGAACTTCATTTGAGGTCAGTGTAGTACAATTATTTCGATATCATACTTCATGTATCTCTATAGGCTTATTGTGACATGGAGACTGATGGTGGTGGATGGACTGTCTTTCAAAGAAGAATGGATGGCTCTGTTGACTTCTATCTAAACTGGATTGATTATGTTCATGGTTTTGGTAACATTTCTGGAGAGTATTGGCTAGGACTTGACAACATCAATTGTTTAGCTAATGGAAATGTATATACACAACTACGAATTGATATGAGAGATAAAGATGGTAACAGTGCATATGCGAGATACTCTACCTTTTACATAGATAATTCTACTACTAATTATACTCTTCATGTATCTGGATATAGTGGTACTGCTGGAGACTCTCTTACATACCATAATCTCATGAAATTTACTACTAAAGACAATGACAATGATCTTGGTAATTGGGGTAGCAGTGGAAATTGTGCTATTTATTTTACTGGTGCATGGTGGTATTACAGCTGCTATGACTCTAACTTAAATGGTCAATATGGTGTTGATTCTCAAGGGAAGGGAGTTACTTGGAATACATGGAGAGGTTGGGAACATTCATTACCATTTGCTGAAATGAAAATACGTCGTTCTTAAAATACTGAAATAATCAATTTTTTCCTATTATTATATTTTATATTTTATTTGTTTGTTTTGATAAATTAAGTGTTTATAGACTTAGAGAAGTTAATACGTCATGATAATGGCCAATTAAAGTGCTCTCAATAACAATAATTGAATGTATTGATTGTGCTGTGCATATATGTTTACTTTGTGCAGGTTAATTTTATTATTGCTCTGAAGAGTCAAATGAAATGATAGATTAAGATGATGTGAAACAAACAAACTTGTGTACATACATGGGTACCTTGTGGTTCAAAACAATCTAAGGAATGCCTGTGTGTGCCAAGTAAGAAAATATTATGCAAATATTCATCAAATGACAATGTGCAGATTTATAGTTAATCTGTCAATTGGAATATAACCATATAAAATCAACTACAAGCCAAAAATTAATCTCAAGAATTGTTTAATTGAATCCATAAGCAGATACTATGTCATCTGAACTAACTTATACTCTCCATGTATCTGGATATAGTGGTACTGCTGGAGACTCTCTTAACCTCATGAAATCTACTACCAAAAATAATGACAATGATCCTGGTAATTGCATGGGATAGCAGTAATAATTGTGCAATTGAATTTACTGAAGCATGGTGGTATAATAACTGTTATTACTCTAATTTAAATGGTCAATATGGTGTCAATTCTAAAGGGAAGGGAGTTACTTGGAATACATGTATGTGCCAGGTAGGTAAATATTATGCAAATATTCATCAAATGAAAATTTGTAGATTTACAGTTAATCTGTCAATATAAGCTTTCTGTATACTTCACAAACTCCCAAATACAGTACTGTGGTAACTGACTGGTATAATGGCTGTGACCCAAAACGATAACTTATTAACATTGTATTCATTCTTTAAAGTACAATTAATTGCTAGGAGCCATAGTCTTGCAAAGGAAGAAGGAGCATACAACTATCATTCAAAAGACATTGATACATTAGACCAAGCCACAGTATTCAACATGAACCTTTATAATTAAAAGAATAATATTATCTTTGGATGATTTTCTTCAAACAAAAGACAATTATATCAAAATATGCGTGAAGACAGCCACACCCCTAATCATTATACACTACAGAACTAATAGATATTTCATATATTACATTAGATCATAACAGCACAGAAGAATTCCTTAATATATTTACCAAATTATTATCTCAAATAACGTTTTAAAAGGCTTTTAAGTAAACTACAAAGTGAAGTGATATACCTGTTTATTAAGTTTAGCTTCAAAGTCATTTTTTGTAACAGTTCATCTCTTTTGGCATTAGTAACACTGACTTCACTAGTACCCTCTTGTAACTGCTTCTTTGCTTCTTCTTGATCTTTCTTCTTAATGTCCTGTTCTTTTTGATTGTATCAATCTATTGTTATAGAAATATGTTAAGTCAAATAGTGTGTGAGTATTTTAATAGTATAGTAAATGATTTCAATTAATGTTATACACATATAATTGTTGTTGATGTCACTGAAGTTACATTGATTTGTGAGCTTGGTAAAACCTATGAAGATTTTACAAGGAGGATTGCTAGAAGATTTGAGCAATCATACTCATCACAATAATAAATGCTTATTTACAAATTCACTTCATGAGTTGAGTATTCTGACTATAGCTATACTTCTTGATAGTAGTAGTGTTACTAACTCCTGAAATTACTAGTGTAGAAGAGGGATCCTCTCATTGTATGGCTGACTGTAACATGGGACAACATGGACCCTCTCAATATAAACAATATTTTTATCCAATAGGTAAACATAATGGTGGGAAGAAAAGTAGAAAGATCATTTTTTGTTTGCGCAAAACAATTTATCATCTGACTTAAGATGAATCATGGTGATAATGATGCTGTTGCTGTTAAGGCCAAGATGAATCAGGTTTCTCTATATTAACTTTAAAGTGATGCTAGATTAGTATACATGCGTAAAAGATGGCCTTAAAAAGTAACAGTGTAAAATTACCACCTTTCAAATAATTATAGATAAATAGAGTAATAATTTAATAAGTAGATCAACTTAATGGGTGGAGTCACCAATCATCCACCAGGTCAACGATGAACTTCTGTGTCAACAATACAGAGGTGTATGTGTTTCAAAAAAAGTTAGAAAACTGGTAATAAAGAAGGAACGACTATGCCAAAAGAAAAGAAACAAGGTAGGAATGTATACGCAAATCCATACAAACATCCTTACAAATTGAAATGAAATTATCTACATATCAATTAAAGACAATAACATTTTAAGTATTAAAATAATGCAAACATAATTGTGTTTAAATAGTCATTCCCAATTAAATAAAGCACTGATTATTGAAAGAGTAAGTCAAGGGTCAGAATTAGAATGGTTAATAATGGATTAAATGAAATTAACAGATTAACCAACAATAAACTTATAGTAATATAGGTTGTCTACTTTTGTTCTAATTACTTAGTGACATTAATATATAGACAAAGGATACCTTATATTAGAACTGGTAGAAATAAGAATTGGCCAGAGAAAAGTCTATATTAGAAATTATATGTATGTATTTTTAGAATATTTAAATCAAAAATCAAATTATGGAATACTGTAGTACTTACAAAGAAGACATGATGGAAAGAGGGAAGGAGTACAAATCACATATGTGTTAGTTTCAAAATTCCGCAATAGCAGATACACTACATTTAGGCACAGATATTAATGCAGATCCCTGGGATAAATTATTGAAAAAAATGTAAAGCACAATATCCCAGTATAGTCTTATTAGACATGCATATAGGGTATTAAGTTGTTGCTGTTATTGTAGATATTTTTATATATACTGTGTGCACCATTCACCATCCCTACATTTCATTTCTTACAATTTTTATGTGCTTGTTTGCGTTGCTTTTTTAAATTCTAAATCTTTTTATAATAATAATTGTTATATCATTTAAACGTACATATAATATTATATATTTTACAGATTAATTAACTGGAATAATTGAATTAGCCAACTATAGACCCTCTACACCAAGTATTGAAGTACACATCCAATCAAGATCCTGATACCTTTTTCCTCAAGAATACTAAATGTTTTGAGATTGTTGGAAAGTTTTCTTCTCCCTTGAAAGGAAAGATGTACCAAAAAACAATCATGATCAGTCTTATAGCAGGATAGATATGATCTTATTTATGTATAGCTGTAAACATTTATCTGATATATGATTATAAAGATTGCATATATATTGTAAATTATTTGACACAAACAGAAAGTAGACATCATACTGTTTTCAGATTAACTGTTTCTGATAGTATATTAGGAAAATAAACACTATAACCACATATTGGTTAAACCAACCAATCAATTTTACTGAATATTGTCATAGTATAGGCTTTCTATTACAAAATACATATCTTTAAACATTGAATCAGTCATATGTACATGTACTTGTAAACAAATACATATATATTGTCATCTACAAATTAGCAGGTATACCTTGCACTTCAAGCACTATTCTTTACATCTGATGACTATACTAACATTGTATTAAGTACAGTAATGTTTGATGTACTAATTTTATGAGTCTGTTCAATCCAATATTGACAAATTAATCATCAAACAGCCTATACTTAGAAGTTCCATGTGTTACCTTATTACTATACCTATTATGAACTATGCTATTAAAGCATAGAATTAAATTTGGAGAGTAGTAATTAGTAGCTAGTAGCTACACATGAAAGTAAGAATACATGCACTTCCTCATTTACTAAAACAACATCTGTTACTCCAGTCTTGTATCAATGACGAATTCACTACTACTGCTATCATGTGAGCAACATACAGTACACCTTACATAGCTGTAGAGAGTAGTCTAGTGATATATAATATATACAGTTACATAGCTGTAGAGAGTAGTCTAGTGATATTATTTTCATGTTAGAAATGAAAATAATATAACCATATATCAATTGGTTATATCAATCAGTCAACTTTACAAGGTATTGTCATAGCGTATAGGCTTTATATTACAAAATATATATCTTTAAATGATATATGTAATTTATTTGTAAACAAATAGATATATACTGTCATCTACAAATTAGCAGATATGTGTTTCATTTTTAAAATTATTCATTGCATCATGTAACATTGTAGGGAGTATACTAATGTTTGATGTATTAGTTTTTATTGGTCTTTTCAATCCAATAACAATAAATAAATCATCAAACAACTTATACTCGGTTAAGATAGAGACTCCAGTTATCTAGTTAATATACCTATTATGAACTTTGCTATTAAACATAGAATACTACTTTGGAGAGTAGTATCACCAAAAAAGCATTTTGCCATTTTAACTGAGGTCTTTGGAACCATACTTTATCAATATGATGTAAACCCAATTATAATTTGCTACAAGGCCAAAGTTAGTATAACTCAATATGTATAAAATCAACTACAAGCCAAAAAGAAATCAATTCCAGCATCATTGTCATTAATGTTGTTGTAAATTTCATGAGGTTATGGTATGCAAGAGAGTCTCCAGCAGTACCACTATATCCAGATACACGGAGTGTATAAGTTAGTTCAGATGAAATAGTATCTGCTTATGGCTTTAAATGAAGCCATGAGCAATTCATGGAGGAGTAGTAGTGATAATTGTGCAATTGAATTTACTGAAGCATGGTGGTATAATATCTATTATTTCTCTAACTTAAATGGTTAACATGCTATTGATCCTAAAGGGAAAGGAGTTATTTGGAATACATGTGTGTGCCAGGGTAGGTAAATATTACACAAATATTCATCAAATGAAAATTTGTATCTTTATAGTTAATCTGTCAATATAAGCTTTCTGTATACTTCACAAACTCCCAAATATAGTACTATAGTAAATGACTGGTATAATGGCTGTGACTCAATTGCAAAACAATAACTTATTAACATTGTATTCATACTTTTAAAGTGCAATTTATTACTAGGAGCCATAGCCTTACAAAGGAAGGAGCATGCAACTATCATTCAAAAGACTGATACATTAGATCAAACCATAGTATTCAACATGAAAATTCATAATTAAAAGAATACCATGTTTTTGGATGATTGTAATAAAATTATTTCAAACCAAAGACAACCATATTAAAATATACATAAAGTAACGTAATGACAGCCACAACCACAGCCACACCCCTAATCACTAGTCACATTATATACTACATAATTAATAGACTACTAGACATTTCATATATTACATTAGGTATACATCATAACAGCATAGAAGAATTCCTTAATATAATTACCCAATTATTATCTCAAATAATGTATTAAAAGGTTTTAAGAAAATTACAAAGCGAAGTGATATAAGCTTAGCTCTTCTAACGTTTTCTAACAGTTTGTCTCTTTTAGCATTAGTAACACTGACTTCACTAGTACCCTCTTGTGACTGCTTCTTTGCTTCTTCTTGATCTTTCTTCTTAGTGTTATGCTTCTTTTTGATTGTATCAATCTACAGTTATAGAAATACATTAAATCAAATGGTGTATGAGTATTTTAATAGTATAGTAAATGAAATCAATTAACTTTATACATATATAATTGTTGTTGATGTCACTGGAGTTACAAAGATTTGTGAGTTGGTAAAAGCTGTGAAGATGTTACAAGAAGGATCACTAGAAGATTTGAACAATCATAGTCATCAAAATAATAAATGCTTATTTACAAACTCACCTCATGAGTTGACAATTCTGACTATAGCTATCTTCTTAATAGTAATAGTGTCACTAACTCCCAAAATTGCTAGTGTAATAGAGGGATCCTCTCACTGTATGACTGACTGTAACATGGGACAACATGGACCCTCTTACTATAAACAATATTTCTATCAAATAGGTAGACATAATGCTTAGAAGAAAAGTAGAAAAATCACTTTTTGCCTGCACAATTAAACTTAGCATCTGACTTAAGATGAATCAAGGTGATAGTGATGTTGTGCTGTTAAGGCCAAGCTGAATCAGGTCTCTCTATATTAACCTTAAAGTAATGTTACACTATTCAGCAACGATATGGACTGTCTACCATTGTATGTATGATAACAATGACACCATCACACCAAAACTAGCATGATGACACCATGACTAAACAGTTACAACACACATTAAGAAAGTCCAATCCTATGTTATATAAAGGAATCATTGAGTACCACAAAGACAGGTCAAGGTGACAATTCTTAAACAGAAATGTAGGTTAGTATTGTTCTCTTTCTAGCTATTGTTGCCTGCAGTGTGATAGCAAATTGTCCACTAAAACCAAAGGTCAAATTCTATTATTCAAAAGCTAAGAGGTTTTTGCTATTATACTTAATTAAATTACTCTTAATTTCTCAATTCTAATTCCTTACAGTATTGTCATAGTGCATAGGCTTTATATTACAAAATACATATCTTTATACATATCATGTAACCATTCTACACTGTAGGGAGTATATTATTGTTGACGTACTAGTTTTATTAGTCTGTTCAATCCAATAGCAACAAATAAATCATCAAACAACCTATACTTGATAGAGATAGAGACCCCAGTTACCTGGTTAATATACCTGTTAAGAACTATGCCATTAAACATAGATTACTACATTGGAGAGTATATCACCAAAAAATGCATTTTGTTATTTTAACTGAGGTCTTTGTTACTGTAGTTTATCAATATAATGTAAGCCCAATTCTAATTTGCTACAAGGCCAACCCTAGTGTAACTCAATAGTTATATATGGTATGGTATATGTTACTCACATGATAGTAGTAGCAGTCATTTCGACTCAAGCTTCCTTGCTTTGATATGACACTGGGAAAACAAATGGTAATTTAGGAATTAAGGAAGGATGTAATTACTTACATGTGTACATACTGGCTACCAATTATAAACACAAAATATCATTTTGTCATTTCAACCATTGTCTTAGTTATCAGAGTCTCATCAATACAATGTAAGTCCAATACTGAGTTACATCAGAGGCAAAACTAGTCTAACTCAATATGTATATAGACAACTAGAAGCAAAAAAGCACTCTTTGTAATTTATTTCCCAATAATTGAATCAATGAGAAAGATATGGATACTATATCTACTGAACTAGCCAAATTATAGTTCAGATGAAATAGTACCAGCTTATGGCTTTAATCGAAGCCTTGTAATTCATGACATTGCTTTTTGGCTGCTTTATACATATTGAGTGGTATAGACTAGTGAAATAATACATACAGTTATATGTAGTGGGAGTAACTAATAACTCACTCAATTAGAATAAGGGCAGTTTGTCAGCTTAAGTGTAGCCATTGTATAACTATAGCCTTACATACTATGACTATGATTATCATATTGTTAGTGACAGTGTTACTAACTCCTGATATTACTAGTGTAGGACAGGGACTATCTCACTGTATGGCTGACTGTAACATGAGACAACATGGACCCTCTTTATATGAACAGTACTGCTGTGAAATTGGTAACTATGGAAAGACATTACACTTGGAAGAAAAGGGAAGGAAAAATATACTTTTTTGTCCACCAACAAGACCTAAGTCATGTCCAGGTAATATTAACTTGTCTTCTACCAATTAATGTGATATTTATTTCATTATATGGTATAGCTATTGTAGTTGTTTTACCAGACTGTAAGACCTGGTATGATGTAAGTAATGCTACCAGTAGTGTATATCTTATCAATCCTGATGGAGGGACTCCATTTGAGGTCAGGTGTAGTCTACATTTCTTTTCATATCTTACTATATGTATCTATAGGTTTATTGTGACATGGAGACTGATGGTGGTGGATGGACTGTCTTTCAAAGAAGAATGGATGGCTCTGTTGATTTCTATCTCAACTGGACTGATTATGTTCATGGATTTGGGAACACTTCAGGAGAGTACTGACTAGGACTTAGTAAAATCCATCGTTTAGCTAATGGAAGTGTATCTACACAACTATGAGTTGATATGAGAGATAAAAATGGTGATAGTGCATATGCCAGTTACCCTCCCTTTTACATAGGTGGTTCTACCACTGATTATACTCTCCATGTATCTGGATATAGTGGTACTGCTGGAGACTCTCTTGAATATCATAACCTCATGAAATTTACTACTGAAGACAATGACAATGACCAATAGAGTGGTAATTGTGCCATTGATCGTATTGGTGCATGGTGGTATAACAGATGTGATGATTCCAATTTAAATGGTCACTTTAATACACATATTGGATGGGTTACATTTAGTTGACAACCTTTATTATTTAGTGAGATGAAATTAAGGCACATTAACAATTAATGGACCTATTAAATTTAAAACTTTTGTTAATTCTCTGTTTACATTTGTTTATTTCACACATACTTCATTATTCTTTTGATCAATAAATCTATATTTTTTAATATTTCAATTTTCACTATAAATAATACTTTGAAAGTGCATCTGGCTGAGTACTGACTGTGAATTGTGTGCTAAAATATTTAGGTTATGGTCTATTGGTTAGGATTTAGATTTAAAATTGCTTTTGAAATACTCAAAACTGCAACACAACTTAAATGCTTTTCATGGGAGCGGCTCAATTCATATCTGTTGTTACTATGTTAAAGTGGTAACAGGAAATGTAAGGTCACAAAAATTGGCTGATATTATATGTATGGAAAATTATGTACAGTGAAATTTTCCTATAATTGTTAGTTTACTATAAACAACCCTCTCTTGGAGATGCCATTTTACATGACTAATATCAATAGATACAAATAAGCTAGTATAATGAGATGTCTAGCATTAAGTTAATATCGATTTTAATAACTAATTTGTAGCTTATAAGAATGAATTACTATGGAATCAGAGATTCATGTAAATTACTGACTGTAAACTTTGTTGGCATGTTGTACTATTAAAAATGAACAAATTACATAGTGAGTAATACACATGAGTACTAGAGTCCATAATAATCCACCCATGTAAGGTACAAATAAATTGCTAAAATAACAAATTAGTTTTTATAGTGAATTCTAGATCATGTTTTGAATGACAATGACTAGTGAATGACTAACACTTATTGACTGTAAAAGTTGATTGGGCGACTAATCTAATATTTAGTTATACAGATTGCATGTATGTAGTAAATTATTTAATGCAAATTGAAAAAGTAAATATCATATTGTTTTTATTTCTATTATCATACGTAATGTACTTGTAAACAAATAGATATATACTGTCATCTACAAATTAGCAGATACATTAAACATTATTCATTGCATCATGTAACTATACTAACATTGTAGGGAGTATACTAATGTTTGACGAAACAACTGCTACTACTATCATGTGAGTAACATGTACCATACATACATAACTGTAGAGTATAGACTAGTTATAGTTAAAGTTGTTATGTGTAGAAGGAGTAGCTAATATCTCAATTAGAACAAAGGCAGTTTGTAGTCTAAGTGTAGTCTTTGTGTAACTATAGTAACTATCCTAACATACTATGACTATGATTACTGTTTATAGTAATGTTACTAGCTCCTGATATTACTAGTGTAGGACAAGGATACTCTCACTGTATGCTACAATTTCTTTCTGTTAGAACATGTTTATGGCTGTAAAGCTAAAGATGAGGAGGGACAAGATCTCTCTTGTACTTGCAGAAAACTAAATGAGACATGAAAATATAACTGTACTTGTTTTGTTGATGATCAAACTACTACTGAAGTACATTATCTCGACTGCCTTGATGCATTGAGGAAGGGGCAAAATAAAAGTGGTGTCTACTTGCTTAAACCAAATATTTTACAGCCTTTTAAGGTATAATAATTATTATGAGGTGGTCACATTCTATCACTTGTATAGGTCTATTGTGACATGGACACTGATTGTGGTGGATGGACTGTCCTTCAAAGAAGAACGGATGGCTCTGTTGACTTTTATTGTAACTGGGCTGATTATATTTACGATTTTGGAAATGTCTCGAGAGAGTATTGGCTAGGATTAAGCAAAGTTTATCGCTTAGCAAATAGTGATGTATCCACAAAATTATGAATTGATATGAGAGATAAAAATGGAAACACTGCGTATGCCAGTTACTCTACTTTTTACATAGGTGGTTCTACCACTGATTATACTCTCCATGTATCTGGATATAGTGGTACTGCTGGAGACTCTCTTGCATATCATCAACTCAAGAAATTTTCTGCAAAAGATAATGACAACGATCAACACAGTGGTAATTGTGGTAATGATTACAAAGGTGGATGGTGGTATGGTGCTTGTTATAATGCTAACATAAATGGCCTTTATGGTGTTGATAATCAGCCTGGAATCATCTGGGAGCATTGGAAAGGTTATTATCATTCTTTACCCTTCATTGAAATGAAGGTCCGTCGTGTTTAATGATACAAACCCTTAAGAGACAAACTCAATAAAAATGTTATATTAGTACTGTATATAGTCATAGAAGTGATATTTCATTGATCATTTGTTGCAGTGAACATTTACATAATAATAATCATCATCTTGTGGACATATGCCAATTTGAGAATGATTATTTGACAAAATTATTTGCTACTTGTGTTTGTAGCAATAAAAATGCCATTTGATTTTTATTGCTTTAATAGTCCCATGTAAAATAGAATAAAACATTGAAAAGTTAACAAACATAGCTCTCAAAACACATGGCCATGATTATGCAAAATAATCATAGTATATAGTATAGAAATTATCATTAATGATATTAAACATTGCCCTTTGAATAGTCATAATCTCCCTCATTTTGGATGTGAGGTGAAGTAGATGATGTGGCTCTTATTCAAGAAATATGGTATCAAACAACATTTTCAACATGTATTAAGCAATAGTTTTAGCTTATTTATAAGTTTCTTAGGTTCACTGAAAATGATGAAGAGGAACTGAACGTTTAGCCAATAATATTATGTTTTCAACATCTTCCATATTGAAAGACTAATTACATGTACAAAATGTGACAACAGTCTTAAGATAACATACATTGTACCACAAATGGTTATGGTCAATTCAATACTCTTTCAGAAATTTAACAAAACATATATTATACAATATAACACATATTATGATAGAGAAGACAATAATTTAGGTTAATAACAAACAACATACCTACCAACATACAGAATAAAAATGCAAACTTTGGAAAGAGCTTTCAATAACATTTTGTAAATACTTAGGACAACTTTTGTTAGTAAAATATCTCACAAATGTAATGCCATTATAGCATGTGATGACAATGTACTATGAATAATTTCACTTCTATGAATCAAGATCAAAATATACCAAATATCATGTGTCTATGTAGAAATATATCATTATTATCAAACTATCATGTTAGCATTAACATATAAAAAATTTCTATAAGAGTATTTATAAAGCAAAGACAAGAACATCAATTCAACACTAAGATACTAACAGAGGAGTGTCATTATTAACAAGAAAAACTCAACCACAAGAGGACAACTATAAAATCAAAGATGAACTTCTACATTATTCTCTTTGTAATTACAACCATAGCTATATACAATGGAGAAGGAAACTGTCCATCTGATGTGGAAACTCAAGGTATGTAAATTATACTACATATAAATGTAGTGATTGCAAAGGATTCCTATTTGCTCTTCATAATCTCATGGTTTACTAATAGACACTTTTCTATTTTACTTTCAGAGTACTTGTACAGTTGTAAAGCTAAGGATGAGGAAGGACAAGATCTCTCTTGTATTTGTACAAAATTAAATGAAACAGGAAAATACAACTGTACTTGTTTTACTGATGATCCACCTACTACTGAAGAAAATTATTTGGATTGTCTTGATGCATTGAGAAAGGGACAAAATGAGAACAATGTCTATTCCCTTAAACCTGACAACTTGTCACCTTTTAAGGTACAACATTGTTTTTAACAAACATGAAACTTCATCTCTATACATTGTATAGGCCTATTGTGACATGGAGACTGATGGTGGTGGGTGGACTGTCTTTCAAAGAAGAATGGATGGCTCTGTTGATTTCTATATCAACTGGGCTGACTATGTTCATGGTTTTGGAAATACATCAGGAGAGCATTGGCTGGGACTTAGTAAAATCCATCGTTTAGCTAATGGGAGTGTGTCTACACAATTACGAGTTGATATGAAAGATAAAGATGGTAACAGTGAATATGCTAGTTACTCTACCTTTTACATTGGTGGTTCTACCACTGATTATACTCTCCATGTGTCTGGATATAGTGGTACTGCTGGAGACTCTCTTGAATATCATAACCTCATGAAATTCAGTACTAAAGACAATGACAATGATCAACACAGTAGTAGTTGTGCTGTAGGTAGTCTTGGTGCATGGTGGCATAAGAAGTGTAGTAATTCCAACTTAAATGGTAAATATGGTGATGATTCTGGGAAGGGAATATACTGGTCTACATGGAAAGGATATTACTATTCTCTTTCATTTACTGAGATTAAAGTCCGTCGTGTCTAATAATTCAAATCCTCAAGACACGAACTCAATTATATTTTTAGTAGTGATATTTCTATTTCATTGTTTATTTGTTGTAGTAATAATTATTTTAATGTATATAAATATGTCAATTTGAGAGGGATTATGTCATAAAAGGAAGTTGCTAATAACAAAAAACAAAGTTTGATTTTAAATAACATTTTGATAGTCATATACACAATAGAATAAAATATTCAATAGGAGACAAGAATAACACTTTAGCCATAATATCAAGGACAAAATGTTTATCTGTCAAAATAGTTCTAGAAGAATTTTGAGGCAAACAGTTCCATGAATACAAAGCTGCTTACTTACTTAAATATAATGTTATCATTTTGTTTCAAGAAAGTACACACAATAAAAAAAAATATGGTTTTCAAACACAAATATTATGGTCAAGTACAATTATGTGGCTACTATGTAGGGATGTCTATACTGTCATTCATACTTTGGACTTGTTTGAGATCTTTTAGCATCATTTCTATATTTAAAGAGATTTCAAAGAGATTTTATTCACTTATTTTTATTTGAATTATAAATTGGTTAAAATATGTTCTTGTGTATCTTACTTTTTAAGGGTCTTGGTGGTAAAAGAACTACTTTACTGCACACTAATTTAAACCAAGTGAAGTGAAACATTTCAATTTAGATAATGTGGCTCTTATTGAATAAGATATCTCATCAAGCAACAGATTAATTACATGTGCAAAAATGTGGCAAATGACAATAATCTTAAGAAAACACACATTGTACTACAAATGGTTATAGTCAACCCAATATTCTCTAACAGAACAGCATATCTCATCATACTGGCAAAAACTATCTGTCCTAAAATATGGACTACAGAATACCAGCGCTATCTTATGACCAATCATTACACCCAAAAACGAAATGCAGGCTTTAGTGTGTTGATGAAGGTGTTCCAGGTATTATTGCTAACACTAACGGTGCTTTGTTCTACCATGTACAAGCTCAGTGCAATGGTCTCCTCTGTCCTCCTTATGATACTGAGAAAGAACTTGCCTTTGTGGTGTGTACCAAGTAAACAAGCTATCATATTTAACAGATTGACAATTTGTAACTTGATTCAGGTATTTCTTGATGTCTATAAACACACCTTGAAATCTTTTTGATTGTGAGTAGTAAAAATAAATCAAATACAAATAAATTGAACAAATTATAAATATAACTAGACCAACAATTCTGTAATGATGTAATAAACAGTATAACATCATTCATGATGTGCGAGGCGCATATTATTAATTCTATTATCTTCAACTATCAATTTAGCTGAATATACATTGTTAACAATTAGGCAGCAATAAAGCTTAAGAAATGTATAATTGTAAATTTCTTAATAAAGATTAAAAAGGTTGATCAATTTATAGTGATACACATAACAGAATTTGCAATCAATGGAAACTTTAATATAAACAAAATGTTTTATAATATATCATTGTTAAACTATAGCAATAATCATTGATTTTGCTAAAAATTTTTATAATTTTTAAACAAAGTCAATTATAATGATATATATCCGGGATAACTACTTTCAAAAGAGTAAAATTGTCTCCATCTCTATATCATTACACACATACTAGTGTCGTGTTCTAATTAGAACATTATATAGACTGACAATTGACTAATATATTATATAACAATATTCAATTACATAAAACTTATGACATTACACATTAGAAGCTAATGACATCATATTCAGGTATCAAAATCATAAGTATGGATCATATAGCGTATAATAACCACACTATATTGTATCATAATATAACTGACTCATACAACAAAGATAGTGTCAATCACCAGCAAAAATAATAACAACAATAAAGCTGGTAGATCCACATATGACAGGTGAGGCATGCCCTGACAACTTTCTTTCAACTGACATTCATATTTCAATGATATGCACACATAAAGATGATCACCTATGACCTTGTAGACTCTGATGTAACATATTTTACCTCCTCTCCTATCTCATATCCAAAGCAACAGACACAATGCATCAAAATCAAGGAATTTGATTGGCCAGCTATAACACCTCAAGCCACCTATACATATTCGCTACTATGTTGTCACTTTTAAAATAATATTACAATAAATTAATTATAAAACAACACAAAATTAATCAACATCAATTTCCTAATCAAGGCTTGTGGGCTCAGTCATAACATTAAACCAACAACCAAAATTGACTATTCATAAACAAATAAAGTTTAAACTGTATATCTTCATGAGTAAAGTTGAATGTTTAAGAGTTCATTGTTAGCCATAAATTTAATTTTTTTTAAAAATAGCACTGTTAATGTTAGACATGTAATAAAACTCATAGATCTTAACAAACCATATCATAACTTACATGCCAACAACTTCCACGTTGAAAACTAACAACATATATATATACATTAATATTTATTAATGGCAAAATTTATAAATTATGACAAACAATCCAGTCATATCAATGTTAGAAATGTTACAAATCCAAGAACAATTTCAGATTTAACAAGAATATAATTTTAAAATTCATCCCATAATTGCTTTAAAAAGATTTACAGTGAAACACTGACTAGAACTACAGGGATATTATATTTAGTAGTGATGTCTGGTCTGTAAAAGACTATAGATATAGAATACTAGACATATAGGCAAGAGAAACAAGCTAGTGAGAAGTTTCGAGCATAATATCTATCATTGTAGCACTTGCTGTTAGGGTTAATGAAATTCATTGTTGCTATATGTGTCAAAGCTAGAGGATGTGGTTCAATTTGGTAGTAAAAAAAGATCAGGCACAATAAATTGCTGACTCTTAAAATACATATAGTGCTCAAATACATAGATAATACAGTATATAACATAAGAACCAACATATTTAATATACCAATAACATCCACATAGAAAGATAAACTACACAAATAAACACTTTACATTTTGGGAATAGTCTCATATCTATTAAAATCTCATTACATAATATTTTACATCAATCATCATCTTTTATACAAACTACAGCTCAAACTGTACCAAAACCATCTTTATAACATGTCAAAGGATTCATTAACAGCTATAAGAGTATATATACCAAAGCATACTAGAACACACTACATGTAAGAATTGAGCTAAACTAGATAGTCCAGATGTCCAAAGCATCACTGATAATGAAAATAACCCAGGGCAATTATACTTGACCAAAATAAATGTCGATATCTTTCTTTTTCTGGCTATAACAATAGCTATATCAAATGTGAAAGGAAGCTTAAGAGCCTCAAGGTATATATTTTAGTGTATTATCAAATTATTGAAGTTACTTGTTTAAAATATTCAATTTCTTACCTCTATGGATGCAGAGCTATTGATGACGAAGGACAACAAGTATATTGTACTTGTATAGAACTAGAAGAGAATGGAAACTTTAACTGTACTAACTGTTTTGCTCAACATAGTCGTGACGGACAATATCGAGACTGCTTTGATTTGATGCCTTGAGGAAGGGGATGAATCAGAGTGGTGTCTATTCCCTCAAACCTAACAACATGGCACCTTTTAAGGTACAACATTGTTTTTAACATCCACAATACTTCATCTCTATACATTGTATAGGCTCATTGTGACATGGAGACTGATGGTGGTGGATGGACTGTCTTTCAAAGAAGAAAGGATGGTTCTGTTGAGTTCTACCAAAACTGGGCAGATTACGTTCATGGTTTTGCTATAGAAAGTTGTGATTTTTGAACATGATTACTCACAGGCAACATATTTTAAGAACAGTTCATTCAGTACCTCATTCATATAAATGAGATACCACATATCAAATTTCCAAAAGTAGATGGCTCACTTAAATAGTCGCCTCGCCTTACACCTCAATGAAATAGACACCACCTAGCCACATATAACTATATTCATTGTTAATACTTGCATTCAATATTAACTCTAACCGAAAAAGAAATAAAGAAACAAGAGCTCAGTGCAAGAACTATAACTTTTAAATAAAATATATAAATTATGGTATTCAGTTAATAGGTTTACCAATTATCATTAATAACACTGCCCTTGAAGAGTCATCTCCCTCCTTTTGGAAGTAAATGACATGGCGCTTATTCAAGAAAATATGGTTAGTAACAGACTAATTATATATACAAAAATGTGATAATAGTATCAAGACAACATACATTGTAATACAAGTGGTTACAGTTAATTCAATATTCTGTCAAAAGTTTAACAAAATCTATATTATACACTCGTATTATGGTTGAGAAGATAATAATTTAGATTAATAGTATTCATAGCAAAAAACATAGTAACAATATATAGAACAAAACACAAACTTTGGAAAAAGCTTTCCAATAACATTTTGTAAATATTTAGGACAATTTTTGTTAGCAAAATATCTCACAAAAATAGTGCCAATATAACATGTGATGACAACGTACTATATGAATAATTTCACTTCTATCTATCAAGATCATAATACATCAAATATTGTGTGTCTATAGAGATATGTACCATTATTATCAAACTATCATGTCAGCATTAACATGTAAAGAATTGTTCTAAGACTATATATAAAGCAAACACCAGAAAAACAATTCAGCACTAAGATATTAAGAGAGGAGTGTTGTCATTAACAACAAATACTCAACCACAAGATGACAACTATAACATTAATGATGAACTTCTACATTATTCTCTGTAGCTACAACTATAGCTATATACAACGTAAAAGGAAACTGTTCATCTGATTTAGAAACTCAAGGTATGTAAATTATACTACATATAAATGTAGTGATTGCAAAAGATACCTATTTGCTGTTCATAATCTCATGGTTATCTAATAGACACTTTTCTATTTACTTTCAGAGTACTTGTACAGTTGTAAAGCTAATGATGAGGAGGGACAAGATCTCTCTTGTATTTGTACAAAATTAAATGAGACAGGAAAATACAACTGTACTTGTTTAAAATACATCATGGATTATTGATCTATATTGGTTATATATGATACATATGCATGCTTATAAATGCATATATATAATATAAAAGTATTAAGACTTTAATATGATTTTGCTCCCTGTCAGTCCAGGCATATTCAACCACAGTATTCTGACAATGAAATTCATAAAGCATCTACTCCACAGCAACAAACATTTCTGAACAGATTGTCTTTTACTATACAGTAGATAAAACCATTTTCTAAAAAAACGGAACAAATGTAGGGATGGTTATTATCAGTCCCTTATGAAGAATACAAACAAAGTAGTATTCTTTGTAAAGGTCTGACATTGGTATCCCTATAATTACTCCATGTGAGGCTATGTTTGAAGTTGTTTCACTGGTATTGGTACCAACATTAATGCATTGATTTTAATCAGTAGTAAAACCTGTGTTGTCTGGCATATGCTACAAACCAATAAGGTAGAAGTCATTCTTGTAATCAGATGTAAAAGATAAGAAAATGGTGATTACATTTATGTGTATATATATTATCATAGGAGTAGAGTTTTGGAAAAAAGAGAAAAAAAAGTGATTCCGCCCGGGATCGAACCGGGGACCTTGAGTGTGTTAGACTCACGTGATAACCGCTACACCACGGAATCAACTAGGATGACAGTAACTCTTTGTTGTTAATCAACATCATATAAAAGTTTATAATCTTAACTTTATTTCAGAATTCAACAATTACAAACATATCATAGCTCAGTTCAATCAACTAAAGTAGGTTAATTTATATACTTCATTACTTAGCTCGACAGAGCCTCATTTCAACAAAAGGTAAAGAATATCTATTGCCTTTTCATATATTCCAGATAATAACTTTATCTGTTGTGTTATAACCATAAACCCCATATAAATTTGAGTGATGGCATGAATTATCCCACCATGTACCTGTTTATAACACTGCACAATGCCAATAGGTTGAGTCATTGTCATTGTCTTTGGTGGAAAATTTCCTTAAATTGTGATACCTAAAAGAATCTCCAATACTCAATGGCTACATTGGTACTACTGGACCTGTAGTACCAATGTAGCCATTGACATGAAGGGTGTAATCAGTGGAAGAGCCACCATATGAAGTTTAGAGTAGGTTGCATATTTGCTGGCCTTGTTCTTAGCTCTTAAATCTATTCATGGGTGGGTGGATACACTCCCATTAGTTAGACAATGGATTTTACTAAGACCTAGCCAGTGCTCTCCTGATACATTTCTATAACCATGAACATAGTTGATCCAATTACAATAGAAATTAACAGAATCATTACTCTTCTCTGAAAGATAGTCCATCCAGTGTCCATGTCACAATAGGCATATATGTATACAAATTTAGTTGGTGATAATAAATTACAGAAATTGCAATTTACTTTACCTTAAATTGAGACAGTTTGTCAGGCTTGAGCAAATAGATACCACTTTCCGTCTGTCCTTTGATCATAGCATCAAAACAGTCAAGGTAATGCTCCTCAAGAGGTGATGTAGCATAAAGAAAACATGTGCAGTTATAGCTAGAGATGTTATTGTCATCCCTCTTCATCCTTAGCTTTGCATTCATAGAAAAAATCAGAAGGAAAAGGCACAAATTGGATTCAAGTAGACGTTACCAATTGTTACCTTTTGTCACTATAGGACAATCTAGAGCTCCATTAGCTACCACGAGCACACTGCAAACAGCTAATGCTATAATGAGAACAGCATTGACTTTCATCATTGGTCTTTGGGGCAGGCTAGATGATTGCTCAGATAACACAGTTAATGAATGACTTGTTATGAGTGCAGATTCTCTAAGTAGACAGTTGGTAGAACAACACCTTTATATATACAGTGCATGTACTGAAAATGTGTGAATGTGACAGGATATTAAAACTGAGTACTGATACATGAGCTTGGGGATATTTTGGACTATGTTAGGAGTGGGTGGTTTGGGCTTTGGGACAAACTCTGAGCCTAATTTAAACTAACTGACATATCTTTTTCTCATGAAACTAAATGATGTCAAATACATGCACTGGAAATAAATGGGAATTTTTTCATTTTGTCACCATGCCAAGAAAAGATCTAGTAGACCAAATATCAAAGCCATAATCTACATATACTACTGTTATATAATGTATATACTGTATGTCATGTGGTAAAGAAACTGCCATCCCTACTATCTTGTTTGTATTCTTTGTAAAGGCCTGATGTTTAGGCACAACTATGTTTACTCTATGTGTTATTGTTTATTAGGGGGTAGGTTGTGGGGATCAGTTTAATGTACAATGAAGTATTGACTTGCTGTTGGACTTGCCATGTCAACAATATGTCACAGTTAATGATCAATAACATCAATAACAGTAAGTAATCTACTCTATTTCTTGTTGAATGATGGTTGCCAAAATTTGGTTATTTCTGGGAATATGGTTTGCTGAAACAATAATTATATTTGTAAGCACACTATTAGTACTGGCAGTTTTACTGCCAGTCACATGATGGTTGTGTAGTATTAAGGCCACATATAAAATCTAAAATTAATACTGTCTTCTAGTCTCCAGTCCTCACCCCCTCCTCGTTTTTATTAAGGGAGGGGCCGACTAGAGACAAGACTGCTTATATGGCTGCAAAATTTTGCACTGCTGGCAAAGTTAAATATTGCAATGATGGGAGTGGCTCACTACTGACTGCAATAATTTTGACATAAACCTCGTGCCATGCAGAACCAAAATTTTTCTTTAACGCGGGTAGATAATGCTCACGTGATTGCTACAGCTGTTTGTCTAAGGATGAGGAAAGGGGTCAAAAGAAAAAGTAGATCAGAACCTTCTAGAGCTAGTGGTAGGTGGTGTCATAATTTTAAGTATTTATTAAGACCACTAACTGTATTGAATATACTAACTGACTGTAATTAGACATACTAAGGTTGTAATTTGTACTTACACGTCCCTCATTATATCTTTGTATGTTACTATATTTATAGATAAGAAGAAAAAAGGAAATCATGAACCTCAATACAGTAAATTTATAGATACTGTCAAGACAGCTGGCATAACCTTATCAAATGGAACACAATCTGATATATTAAGTATGTTGTAAAACTGACCAAATTAATCAACTATACAAGACTTGTCTTTGTGTGTGTATTGTTTACTCAGTTGACATCATGAATTATAAATTTATTGTATTGCATATGTAGCATTGTCTCTTTATGTATACTTCATTGATTTTATATGTGTTAAGTTTCAGAAGCTCCAGAGTTTAAGCAAAATCTACTGACCTCTCTCTCTAGTCAGGGAACAGTTGGATTGAAGGTAGTATACTCATTTGTATTAGTCAATGGAGTCTTATTTATTAAACTATGAATTCTTTATCATTTGACATGAGGAAAGCATGACGTTAGTACATGACATGTTCCTTTTAATATTACTGTGATGATTATGGAGATAATTTTCTTTATTTTAGGAGTCAGTGGATGAATTCACATCTGGTTTTAACGAGTATGTGTCTGATCCTAACTGGTATGTGACTTGTCATTGTAACATTATTGTGGATTATAATATTGAGATACTTTTTGCTATTAGTAATAGCATTAGTAAAAGAGAGTTGGGATAACTTAAAATGAGGATATATGTATATAGTTGATGTTATTTTTAATCCTGATAATAAATAGATATAATGGTTTATGTAATTCTTTTTATAGTCTTTTTTATGCCCTTCTACCAATGACTGAAGATGGTACTACCAATAGAAGGTTAGTATAACAATGTATATACAATAATATTCTTTGTTATAATGTTATAACAAAGTAGACATTGTTCATTTTTATTTCTAGCTCAACCAGGTCTAATAGTTTTTGCCGAATTCTTCTAGACATTGAGTGTATTCAAACAAGCATAGCAACCCTACTCATTGACAAGTTAATTGACTTTATTGACTCTCCAGCTGCTGCTCGGTAAAGTGTAGAATCATATATATATAATTATATATATATATATATAATCTTTATGTACTATAATATAACCAAGTGCCTTTACATACCTCCTAATATAATGTGATGGACTGGTAATCTGGTCATAGTATTGACCGAGCTAGAAATTGCTAAACTAGAAATTAAACAATAAATTATATGATTTGTTAAAAGTGGATTATATGTAGTAATAAATACATATATTTACATGAAGTACATGTTAATGTTTTTTTTACGATATATAGTTCTCTGTCTGTGAAAGACTATTATCAAATACCTAAATTAATTCTGAATCAACTTCGTTGGCTTGATGTTATAATGGAGGGCAAGGTATAATACTACAGTGTTATGTATTGTTGTATTTAATGTTGTAATGAAATGTTTATATATTATATATTACAGGTAATTTTAGACAAGTTACTAGAGATGATTGATGTAGTTCCTGATGGTCTTCAACGTGATATAATTCAAGCATTACCTGAAATTATTAATGATGAATTACATACTGATATAGGCACAAAACTAAGGTCAGTATAGACTATACTCTGTTCATGTTAAGAATGGCACTAACGTAGTGTTATAGCTCTGGTTTTAGGAATGAGCTAGAGAGAAATGGTTTGCATTATTCAAAATGCCTTGCAAATCCACAATTTTTATAAAAAAATAGAGTGTTAGCTATTTAGGAAAGTCACAAATCAGAAATCCCATATAAAGGGAGTTGTGTTTTTTGCATTCTACCATGATCTGATGTTTGCTTGATATTCGTGTCTTTAACAAATGCTCACGTAAGTGTTCTCCAGCTATAGCAGAAAAGTTCATAAACTGTTAAAAGTATCTTTAACAGTAAAAGTTATATAGAGTAACAACCATAAAGAACCACAAAAGCTTAAATATGACTCACAAAACTTTACAACAACAATGCTATGGGTTGATGGCATCATAAGCAAAATTCCACTAAAACCACAGTTAATGCCAGCAGAGTATTTTATAATAATTTGTGTAGTCTGTATGTTAATGTAAACTATACATGCTATAAGAATGCTGCTTTCCTCTTCAATATGTGTGTGTGTGTGTGTGTGTGTGTGTGTGTGTGTGTATAGAGCTGTTTTCATTAATTACAGAACAATTCTTGAGGGACATACTCATTTAACTGCAGCCTGTATTGATGCTCTTTCCAATCTTAATATTTCAACTGAACTTGAAGAAGAGGTTAGTTTATATAACTAGCAATACCTACATAACGAATCATTTATTATAGTAATGTGTATATTGCATTAGTCTATACTCAATTATTTTTTTATTTTTTAGATTTTGGAGGTTGCTCTGGAGAGATTGTCATCCTCTGATACACAAGACCTTCCTGTATTAATTAACTACATATCTCATCGAGTGACTGCAAAGAATTGTACACAGGTCTGGTCAATACATGTACATGTAATAAATGTTTTACATATAATATTACACATGTATATGTCATCTGAATTAAATACTATGAATTACAAACTTTGCAAATGAAGAATCTCAAAATTTTAGTTTTGATCATTATTCATTACTTTATGTCATATTGTATTTGTTGGTTATTGATCCTCACTTTTAGGTAATTCAAGAGATGAGAGAGAGATTGGACACTGAAGTATGTTTTTTCCCTCATCCATTGGCCTCATCAACCCCTAATTGTAATTCAACTATTGGGTATGTTAAAACTTAATGCTAGTGACTTATCTGTACCTCTCTCTCTCTCACTCTTTCTCTCTTTCTTTCTTTCTTTCTCTCTTTCTCTCTCTCTCTCTCTCTCTTTCCCTCTGCAGTGGTAGTAGTGAAGGATTTGTAGTATTAGATGCTCTAAATTCATCATTGAATTATTTGAAACATGTCGGAGATGGATGGATAAAGGTAATACATGAATCATTACGCATTTATTGTGAAGATGGAATATTCACTTGTATTAATTTATGTGATGATGACAAATTAAATGAAATAACATCTCTTGTATTATTATTATGATATGCTATATAAAAGAGCTTTATATATCCTTAATTATAATTATTAATCAAATAGGTAGTCAGTAACAGTCATTCCTTATGGATATTTTGTAATTGATATCGTACTTTCTTCCCCTCAGGTCATAGAGAGTATTAAACATAAAAGAGATCACAGAGTTTTGGATTTATTTGTTTTATTTGTATTACATAATATTTCGGCTAGAAGAAAAACTGTACAAGCTTTATTTGTATCTAAAGTGAAGAATGGACTCTTCTCAGATGATTTAGTAACTCAATTATTTGACTGCCAAATATCAGTAAGTACTATATTATGTATAATATGTTGTATATTTATGTGTTATGTACAACGTTTATTATAATATAGATGACAGGTATCTTGTACAATAAAATATTGACTTTGTATTTTCTACTATAAAATATATACTTGTATATTAAATGATTTATTAACTTTGATCTTTATTTTTCTTTAGTGTATTAGAGATATATTTCCTAGTATATTGTTATTGTGTGAGAAACTATTGTGCTCCTCAACACAACGTGTACTTTTATTTGCAAAGCAACTCTATGTTCTAACTTTTACAACTTTTGACATTTTAAAACAACAGGTACTTTTGAGTCCACATAATACACTGTTAGTAGTATCATACTGTACTAGTGCCATGCCCCAAACTAGACCCTCTATAATAAATACAAGCCTCGCCAAATACTTTTGTTGCAATCTTAAACTTCCATTGATACCTTGAAGTTAAGACTTTAATATTAGTATAATGTGATAGTAGTTATTCAATGGTATTTTATTATTTATAGGAAGTGGTTGTGTCTTTAGTAACTCATATTGGTAGTGGTATTAGTAGTGATTGTGACTGTGCTCTAGATATATTGGAATCATTAGTGGATACCTCTCCATCAGAACTAGCTAAATTTACTGTGTTCATCAAGGTAAGTCTTATAGATTTATAGCATATATTAAAGATCATGTTGTGTTCTCAGAGTCTGTTATAGATTGTATGTATGCTAATTTTAGTGAATCTAATAAAGTTCTGTAATTGTCTTAGCTGATTTAGTAGGTGTTCTCATCAATTAATTTACACAACATTTTTAGAGGAATCAATTATATACTTCATAGATTTTGATATTAGACATTAAATAATACAAATTATTTTCTCCTAGTAATCCTCAATGATAGATACTGAGGATCTATCAATAAAATTTATTTATGTATACTCTGTTGTATTTCTTATGTAGAGTATACTGGATTATCTGGAACAACTTGATATGAGTCAAATTCACAAGTTATATTATGTATTGAGTGCTTTAACATACTCAACTGATCATAGCGATATTGGATTACATGATGATCTACATTCCATCATTAGAAAACAACTATGGCATTGTGATACCAGGTGAGCCCTATACATAGTTATTCCATGTTAAAAAGTCACAAATGTCTGCTACCTCTAATATAATACTTGATCTTTCAGTTGATCCCCAAAGTGTGTATTGAATTTTGAAACAATCCACTGGGGAAGTACTCTGTCACACCTAGAATATTACAAAGCTCTATTACATCTTATCCAAAATGTTGACAGATGGAAAGGTAGCTTGTGTTGCTAGGTTACCTTAAAGTAACTACATATCATTGCTACTATAGTCAGTTCAACTTGAGAAGTCGCAAATGTTTGATGCTGTAACTCTCTAATATTCCCTTGTATCAGTATGGAAAGATACTGCTAAAATTGTTGCAACTTACCGCGTTTAATTGTACCGTTTTTGTTGTATTTTGAGAAACTTTATATTACTAAGCAGAGATTGATGCCATTCAACACATTGAATGGCATCAATATCTATATTACTATGGTTGCACGCTACCTACTTTTAGAATAATACTTTGGGAAAGGAAATGGTGCCCCTCCTAGTTTATTATGTTATGCCAGTACTCGTTCCATTGAATGTTTACTATATCCAGTGGCTTGTGCTGTCTTTGTGCTTAACTTGAATGCTTTAATCCTCTTGTTTGTCTTAGCTTTTTGGAGACATTTCCTTGTTCCATGTCAAAAGTATTTATATTCTAATAGAAATCAACAACACTTGAGATAAGTGCATTTAAATGGGAAATAAACTAAAGTGAATGTTTTGATATAAAGCACTTAGGAAAAGTATTGTTAAATGGATAATGATCAAATTATGTTATAATAGGAAATCAAGAGCACTTGAGATAAGTGTCATTAAGTAGGAAATAAACTAAATTATGTTATAATAGGAAATTAACAGCACTTAAGATAAGTATCATTAAATGGGAAATGAATCAAAATCATAATATATAAAAGGAAATTAAAAGATTTACAATTATATACCATTGTCAAAGCAACTAATAAGCAATTTATACATTGTAATTATGATATTTCTTATTTATCATTATTGGTTTTACTCACATGTGAATTTTTCTTGCTCTTGATTGATTCTTTATCATACTTACAACTTCCAATTTGTATCAAAACTCTTGAATTCATTGGCTTTATAAATTAACGTTCTTTTCAGAAATAATTTTCTAACTTTATTAATATCTACTTTTTCTGCAGATGTTACTTTTTTGTCTTTCATATTCTGTTAAAATTAACCCTTAGTATGCTGAAGATCGACAAATACATCAATGATGATGTAACTGTTTTATGTTTCATCAAATTGAAACTAAATTTTCAGTCATTAGTTGAATAGTTTTACTATTAGTAAGAGAATGTAAGTGGATATTTGGGTTTGATTTCAGAAAGTCAATTGTCTTTTGTTAACTCTCATAATAAGAGTTAGAAATAATCCAGTTAATATTCACATAATAGCAGAGACACATATCACAGCTTACATTAACCAGGAAGAAGAGTATTTTAGAGAGATGGGATTAGATAACTACTCCATTCATTCAACTAGATAAAATGTGTTTGTTCCAACTTATAATTAACATATGACTTATTGACTGATTACACATTTTTAGTTTAGACTTGCTTAAAGATAATGTTTACATGTGTACTAAGAAATTGTATTTTGTTTGCAATGCAAATTTTTACTAATCGAATTCACCTTTATAATGAGTAGTAACTATAATTATGTAATTGAGTTGTCTCTTAAAGTGGTTAGATTTCAATAAATTGGTTAAATACTTGTAAAATTTATTAATGAAAAGTATGCATCATTGTTACAGTATTTCATAAATATCTGTAAAGAGCTAATCTTCTGTTTTCTGTGTTTTGAGACCTGACTTCACTTTGAAAAAATTTTAATATTAATACAATATTTAACAAAATTTAATTATGCATTTTAACTTTCATGATTTGGGATTTAATTTTTGAAAACAAACAAACATTTGAGTACTGCAAAATTTCCCAATCTATGGTGCCAACACAATCACTATATTTAAATTGAAAATATTTATTTTGACGTTATTCTTTGTTAATGCATTAAGTGTACTCTTCACTGTCTGAGTTTATGATATGAGATTATTTAGATGAGGTATATCTGGTATACTGTAAGAAGTGTTACTTCTTGACATTGTGATATTTATAAACATATATACTGTAAGGTATTTGTCATAAGAATTTGTGTTGTTACAATTGGTACATGAACAGAATTAAAAATGACACTAAATAAACATCAATAGATAAATCACTGTACTAAGAGGACAAGAATAATAGAATTTTATAATTCAGAAGACAGACATATCTAATAGAAGACTTTGATCTTGTTCAATACTTTGTATTCACTCTTAGTGGGTTGTATTAAGGATTTGATCTAGCTCTTGACTTTATCATTGCCATATCTCCTCTTGAAATGAAAAGATTCTTATTTGGAGATTGGTTTGCATTCAATGGCATAACTAAGCTATTGGATATAATCTCTATCATCCTTTTAAGTTACTTCCTGAATACATTCCTATAAGTTGTGGTTTCTATTACTACCTCACTCAGGTTTTTCTGTTATTCTATTTATTGCTTTCCTTATTGTGTTGTAATATTACAAACTGAGATGAGATATAATCCAGTTAATATTCTCATGATGCTGAGACATATATTACAGCATATATTGACCAAAAAGAAGAATATGTTAAAGAAATTGATGAAGAAAACTACTCTATCAAGTGATGACAACTTTGTCGAATAAATAGCATATGGTGATCGTGCATCCTTTCTTGTTTTAAAAAGGGAACTTTTGCTTGTAAACTACAAAATTAGATTATTTATATTTGTAAAAGTATTTATTGATGTTTTTACTTTTGGTTTTATTCTGTGCATGTGTTAATTGCAAAATAGTTCACATGTTGTGAGTTTCATATATGTGACTTTTATAGTCTCTTCACACTATTGTAGTCTGTAAAGAAGTTATGAACTGTTTTCTGTTGTTCCAATTAACACAATAGAATTGAAAATGAAACATTTACAACATGAATATTTTATTGTATATATTTGTAATATAGCATAATGACATCACTCAACCCATATAGTGTGACATGTACTGAACCAATTGATTTTAACTTATATTACTTCTATCCTAATATTTTTAGTATTGATACAAGATGTTCATATTGTGACTCACATTATAAACATTTTCTTTGTTGTAATTGACACATCAATAGATTTGAAAGTAAAATAACAAGGCATCATTGGATAAGTTACTGTGTTGTGTATAATGGTCAATAGAAATTTATTATTCACAATTGTAAAGAGCTTGAACTTGATATAGAATCTACAAAATGTTGTTCTTAACATGTACATGTTTTGACTAAAACTAATTTATAAATACACACACACACATCATCACATGACTCACAACATTATAAAGTGTTTCTAATTGCCACTCAACAAATATTAGAGCTTTGTCATTTTCAAGCATAAAGAATTTGTAATGAATACTAGAAGAGTTTGTTCTTATCCAGTACTATGTATAAAATCTAAAGCAGCTATCTTGATGATTTGGGTGTCCACAACTGTATATTTCTACTTGTCCCTCATGGACTTAATCTATCTCTATATTAATTGGGCTCTCTATAGTGATGTTTTCTTTGTATACTTGACTTCAATACTTCGCATCTTCTTCCCACTATTTGGATGGATTGCTGATGCATGGATTGGACGATATAGAGTTATTTTATATGGACTGTATTCTTTAATAATAGGATGTGTATTTTTTGCAGGATCTGTTATTGTTTATGAATTTAACCCATTGGTCTCACAAATCTTTTTTTATGTGTTCAATGTTTTTAATTCACTTGGTTTAGCTGCTATATATGCTAATATTCTTCCTTTCATTACTGATCAAATGATAGGAGCATCTGGTGATGAACTTAGTGCTGCAGTTCATTGGTGGTTTTGGAGTTTCCATTTTCCTTCTATGGTACTAATGGATTTTGTCTGTGCATTACAAATTGCCTCTCCTGTAATACATATATTGATATTGATTTTCTTTTTATTCTCTGGTCTAACTATTGCTCTCTCTAGTATATTTCTTTGTCAACATTGGCTCAACAAAACACCTCAGATCACTAACCCTATTAAACATATTGCTAAAGTACTCAACTATACTAGAAAGAACAAGTACCCCAGGAATCGTAGTGCTCTCACCTACTGGGAACAAGATATACCTTCACGACTTGACCTTGGTAAAGATAAATATGGTGGTCCTTTCTCAGAGGAGGAGGTAGAGAATGTTAAGACAACAATGAGATTAATAACAGTTATATTTATATGTGCAATGAGAGGAATGGCTTTAGATGTGAACTACAAACAGCAACGTCACATGAGATTTAACAATGATAGTATTCTTGCATGTTTCTTCATTGACCGACACAGATTATTTCTGCAAATAACAAGTTTTGGAATTCCATTATATCATTTCATTATAAGACCAATTATAAAGAAAACCACCAAATATACTCCTAACATGTTAAGATTAATTGGAGCTGGTTTATTTCTTCAAGTTTTAGGAACAGTAGGTATGGTAGTAATAGAGACTATAGGTCACCTCCAAACTCCTAATGTCACTTGTATGTTTAATGATAATATCAATGAGGTTATATCTCTTAATTATTACTGGACTATGATACTACTAATGCTACGAGTAGTTGGATCTTTTTTGTGTGTGATAGTCCTTTTTGAATTTATCATTGCTCAATCTCCTCATGAAATGAAAGGATTTTTATTTGGACTTTGGTTTGCATTCGATGGTATAGCTCAACTGATTGGATATAATCTCTATCATCCTTTTCAGTTTCTTCCTGCATCCATTCCTATAAGTTGTGGTTTCTATTACTACCTCACTCAGACTCTCCTTCTCTCTCTTGTGTTTATTATCTTCCTCATTTTGTCTAGACATTACAAACTGAGAATGAGAAATAATCCAGTTAATATCAACATGATAGTAGAGACACATATTACAGCTTATATTGATCAGGAAGAAGAGTATTATAGAGAAATTGGTGAAGAGAACTACTCCACTAACTCATTGAGTCATAGTAGCTTTGGTAGTACTAGTAATTAATGTATGACTGATTATGGATTACCTATTATTTAAAGAGAATTGTTTGCTTGTGTGTTACAAAAATAAGTTACATGTATTTATATATTAATATACATAACTTAAGTCACATAAAACTAGGATCAGTTTGTTACTCACTATGGAAGCTCAGAAGTCTTTCTTTCTATTCTATTCATGTGTCAATCTGCAACAATAGAAACAGTTCATAATGTTGTGAATTTCATAATGACAACACAGCTATTGTAGTTTTTAAAGAGAACATTATGAACTTTTTTCTTTTATTACAATTAGCACATTAATAGAATTGAAAGTGAAACATTGAGAACGCGACTATTGTAGTTTGTAAACATGCATATGTGAAGTTATTAATGATTGAAGTGATATCCACACATTTAGCTGACTCAATCTTTATTTATCAGTATAGCCACTAAAATCATAGAGCAATAACTTGTTACATAACAACTAATCTTTAATCAACTATTCAGATGAATTGCTGATGCATAGATTGGATGATATAAAGCTATTTTATATGGACTGTATTCTTTTGTGATAGGATGTGTTTTCACAACATCTGTTGTTATCAAAGACTTTAAGCCATTAGTTTCATAAATATTTTAATTTATTCAGCATAGCTGCTATATACACTAATGTGCTTCCTTTTATTACTGATAAAATGGTAGGAGCATCTGGTAATGAACTTAGTGCTGCTGTACATTGATGGTATTGGAGTCATATATTTCCTAATATAATTCAAAAGAATGAGCCATGTATATTGCATAATACTCCTCTATTTATGACATCTTATAATTCTCTGGTCTAGCTATTATTGTTGTTTCTTGGTCAACATTTGCTAGACAAGACAGCTCATATTGTAAAGAGCTTGAACTTGATATTGAATCTACAAGATATTGTTCTTATCATGTACAATATATTAACTCAAAAGGAGCTATCTTGATGATTTGGGTGTCCACTGCTGTATTTATCTATGCAGGCCATGTTGACAATATCTATATGCTCCTTAATATTGAATGTAATCCTGTATCTTTGTACTTGACTTCAACATTTAACATCTTCACCCCACTATTTGGATGGATTGGACGATATAGAGCTATTTTATATGGCCTATATTTTTTAGTAATAGGATTTGCATTGTTGACAGGATCTATTATTATCAAAGACTTATATCCATTGGTCTCATGAAGCTTTCTTTATACAAGTAATGTTGTTTATCGACTTGGTATACTTACAATGTATGCCAACACCCTTCCTTTTGTTACTGATCAAATAATAGGAGCATCTGGTGATGAACTTAGTGCTGCAGTACATTGGATAATTTGGAGTGGGGTACTTCCTGTTATGATTAAAATGTTTGAGCCTTGTTTGATGTCAAAGACTCTTAATATTGATGTACATTTGTATCTTTCTTTGGACTAGCTTTTGCTCTCTCTAGTATATTTCTTTGTCAACATTGGCTAGATAAAACACCTCAGATATCTATTAAACATATTGCTAAAATACTCTACTATGCTAGAAAGAACAAGTACCCCAGGAATCGTAGTGCCCTCACCTATTGGGAACAAGATATCCCTTCACAACTGAACTTAGGTAAGAAATATGGTGGTCCTTTCTCAGAGGAGGAGGTAGAGAATGTCAAGACAACATTGAGATGAATACCAGTTATCTTTGTATGTGTAGTGGTAGGAATGGCAGTAGATATGACTCACGAACAACAAAGTCACATGACAGTTAACAGTGATAGCATTTTTGCGTGTTTTTTTTTGTAGAGGAAGACAGATTATGCCAACAAATTATTGGTTTTAGAATTCCACTATATCTTTCATTATAAGACCACTTGTTTACGAAAATTGCATCCATTCCTATAAGTTGTGGTTTCTATTACTACCTCACTCAGGCTCTCCTTCTCTCTCTTGTGTTCATTGTCCTTGTCATTCAATTTAAACATTACAAACTGAGAGTGAGGAATAATCCAATTAATATCAACATGATAGCAGAGACACATATTACAGCTTATATTGATCAGGAAGAAGAGTTTTATAGAGAAATTGGTATAAAGAACTGTTCCATTAACTCATTGAGTCATGATAGTTTTGGTAGTACTAGTAATTAATGTTTGACTGATTATGGATTATCTTTTATGGAGAGAGAATTTTTTTCTTGTGTGTTACAAAGTTGAATTACATGTATTTACATAATTAATATACATAACTTAAGTCACATAAAACTAGGATCAGTTTGTTATTTACTATGGAAGCTCAGCATAGCTGCTATATACACTAATGTGCTTCCTTTTATTACTAATAAAAATGATGGTATTGAATGTGAATTTTTCTTGCTCTTGATTGATTCTTTATCATACTTACAACTTCCAATTTGTATCAAAACTCTTGAATTCATTGGCTTTACAAATTAACGTCCTTTTCAGAAATAATTTTCTAATATCTACTTTTTTTCTGCAGATGTTACTTTTTTGTCTTTCATATTCTGTTAAAATTAACCCTTAATATGCTGAAGATTGACAAATATGTGATGTAACTGTTTTATGTTTCATCAAATTGAAACTAGATTTTCAGTCATTAGTTAAATAGTTTTACTATTAGTAAGAGAATGCAGGTGGATATTTGGGTTTGGTTTCAGAAAATCAATTGTCTCTTGTTAACTGTCATAATACCAACTCTCACTTACCAAAATTACTACTATAAATGTCATAATATAACATTATCATAGTCGCTGAGAGTTGTTAGAATTGTTTCGCTAGATTCCATTCTTGTCATTGTAACCTTTTGTCTACTTCAATATATCTCTTTATTTCTTATTTTAAATTATTATGTAGAGCAATGGAATAAACAATGCAGGTAGATCTATATATATACATGTTCATAATATGAGGCTGAAAACAATTACAGGATTGGTTGGGTTTCAAATACTGTATGTACATCACAAAATTGTGATATAATAACTTAAATATCAAACCCATAGTGACCAGTATATGGATCAAATTGTTTGCTTTATAGTAATTGTAACTACTATGTAGTAGTGTGTTGACAAATACAATGGTGACGTTGTTATCATGAAACTTACAACATTGTAAATTGTTTTCTATTGTTGTAGTCCATGAATAGAAATTGAAAGTGAAATTAGATTGATATCTATACACAAAACATTGCACAAGGTATAAAAGTCAATGAACTTTATAATTCAGAATACTAACTTGAAACATGAAATCAAAAATACTTTGTTCTTATCCAGTACTGTGTATTAACTTTAAAGGAGCTATCTTGGTGATTTGGGTGTCAACTGCTGTATTTGTCTACTTGACCTTTTTGGCTTATATAGCTTTGTTTGTTTACTCACCTGATAATGATTCCCTTTCTTCAAGTCTTCATTTTTACTCATTGCTTGATCAGTATTTTGTATGGTTTTCTCTAACATTATTAATTTTCTTACCGCTATTTGGGTGGATTTTATTCTTTAGTTATAGGATGTGTATTGTTCACAGCATCTGTTACCATCAATTACTCATTGATCAAAAGAATATTTCTTTTTTTAAGCATTGCTTTCTATTTATTTGACATGGCTGCTATATATGCCAACTATCTTTCTTTTATTACTGATCAAATGATAGGAGCATCTAGTGATGAACTTAGTGCTACAGTACATTGGTGGTTTTGGAGTTTCTTTTTTCCTTCTATGGTACTAGTGGATTTTGTCTGTGAAAATATTCTTCTTGTAATGCTTTTACTGATGTTTATTGTCATATCATTCTCTGGTCTAACTATTGCTCTCTCTAGTCTGTTCCTTTGTCAACGTTGGCTAGAAAGACACCTCAGATCACTAACCCTATTAAACATATTGCTAAAATACTCAACTATGCTAGAAAGAACAAATACCCCAGGAATCGTAGTGCCCTCACCTACTGTGAACAAGATGTCCCTTCACGACTTGACCTAGGTAAGGATAAATATGGTGGTCCTTTCTCAGAGGAGGAGGTAGAGAATGTCAAGACAACACTCAGATTAATACCAGTCATTTTTATATGTTCAATGATGGCAATGGTTGTAGATGTGACTCGAGCAACAAAATCACATGACTGTAATATACAATAGTATTCCAGTTGACAGAGTCCTCTCTGTTTCACAAATACCAGTGTTTGGAATTCAACTGTATCATTTCATTATTAGACCACTTCTAAAGAGAACCACCAAATATATTCCTAGTATGTTGATAGTAGTTTGAGTTGATTTATTTATTCAAATTTTAGGAACTATTGGAATGGTAGCAATAGAAACAGTATGTCACCTCCAAACTTCTAAGGTCACTTGTATGTTTAATGATAACATTGAAGTGGTTATGTCTCTTAATTATTATTATACTGTAATACCAAAATTATTTCAGGTGGTTGGAGTAAGTCTTTATGCCCTGGCAATTCTTGAGTATATCATTGTTCAATCTCCCTGTGAAATGAAAGGGTTTATATTTGGACTTCTTTGTGCATTCTATGGTATATCTAAACTGACTGGATACAATATCATCCTTTTCAGTTCCTTCCTGCATCCATTCCTATAAGTTGTATTACTACCTCACTCAGACTTTTCTTCTCTCTCTTGTGTTCATTATCTTCCTCATTCTATTTAAACATTACAAACTGAGAGTTAGAAATAATCCAGTTAATATTCACATAATAGCAGAGACACATATCACGGCTTACATTAACCAGGAAGAAGAGTATTTTAGAGAGATGGGATTAGATAACTACTCCATTCATTCAACTAGATAAAATGTGTTTATTCCAACTTATAATTAACATATGAATGATTGACTGATTACACATCTTTAGTTTAGACTTGCTTAAAGATAATGTTTACATGTGTACTAAGAAATTATATTTGTTTGCAATGCAAATTTTTACTAATCGAATTCACCTTTATAATGAGTAGTAACTATAATTATGTAATTGACTCGTCTTTTAAAGTGGTTAGATTTCAATAAATTGGTTAAATACTTGTAAAATTTATTAATGAAAAGTATGCATCATTGTTACAGTATTTCATAAATATCTGTAAAGAGCTAATCTTCTGTTTTCTGTGTTTTGACACCTGACTTCACTTTGAAAAAAAATTAATATTGATACAATATTTAACAAAATTTAACATTTTAACTTTCATGATTTGGGATTTAATTTTTGAAAACAAACAAACATTTGAGTACTGCGAAATTTCCCAATCTGATGCCAACACAAACAATCACTATATTTTAAATTGAAAATATTTATTTAACGTTATTCTTTGTTAATGCATTAAGTGTACTCTTCACTGTCTGAGTTTATGATATGAGATTATTTAGATGAGGTATATCTGGTATACTGTAGGAAGTGTTACTTCCTGACATTGTGATATTTATAAACATATATACTGTAAGGTATTTGTCATAAGAATTTGTGTTGTTACAATTGGTACATGAACAGAATTAAAAATGACACTAAATAAACATCAATAGATAAATCACTGTACTAAGAGGACAAGAATAATAGAATTTTATAATTCAGAAGACAGACATATCTAATAGAAGACTTTGATCTTGTTCAATACTTTGTATTCACTCTTAGTGGGTTGTATTAAGGATTTGATCTAGCTCTTGACTTTATCATTGCCATATCTCCTCTTGGAATGAAAAGATTCTTATTTGGAGATTGGTTTGCATTCAATGGCATAACTAAGCTATTGGATATAATCTCTATCATCCTTTTAAGTTACTTCCTGAATACATTCCTATAAGTTGTGGTTTCTATTACTATCTCACTCAGGTTTTTCTGTTATTCTATTTATTGCTTTCCTTATTGTGTTGTAATATTACAAACTGAGATGAGATATAATCCAGTTAATATTCTTATGATGCTGAGACATATATCACAGCATATATTGACCAAAAAGAAGAATATGTTAAAGAAATTGATGAAGAAAACTACTCTATCAAGTGATGACAACTTTGTCGAATAGCATATGGTGATCGTGCATCCTTTCTTGTTTTAAAAAGGGAACTTTTGCTTGTATACTACAAAATTAGATTATTTATATTTGTAAAAGTATTTATTGATGTTTTTACTTTTGGTTTTATTCTGTGCATGTGTTAATTGTAAAATAATTCACATGTTGTGAGTTTCATATATGTGACTTTTATAGTCTCTTCACAGACTATTGTAGTCTGTAAAGAAGTTATGAACTGTTTTCTGTTGTTCCGATTAACACAATAGAATTGAAAGTGAAACATTTACAACAAGAATATTTTATTGTATATATTTGTAATATAGCATAGTGACATCACTCAACCCATATAGTGTGACATGTACTGAACCAATTGATTTTAACTTATATTACTTCTATCCTAATATTGTTAGTATTGATACAAGACGTTCATATTGTTATCATGTGACTCACATTATAAACATTTTCTTTGTTGTAATTGACACATCAATAGATTTGAAAGTAAAATAACAAGGCATCATTGGATAAGTTACTGTGTTGTGTATAAAGGTCAATAGAAATTTATTATTCACAATTGTAAAGAGCTTGAACTTGATATAGAATCTACAAAATATTGTTCTTAACATGTACATGTTTTGACTAAAACTAATTTATAAATACACACACACACATCATCACATGACTCACAACATTATAAAGTGTTTCTAATTGCCACTCAACAAATATTAGAGCTTTGTCATTTTCAAGCATAAAGAATTTGTAATGAATACTAGAAGAGTTTGTTCTTATCCAGTACTATGTATAAAATCGAAAGGAGCTATCTTGATGATTTGGGTGTCCACAACTGTATATTTCTACTTGTCTCTCATGGACTTAATCTATCTCTATATTAATTGGGCTCTCTATAGTGATGTTTTCTTTGTATACTTGACTTCAATACTTCGCATCTTCTTCCCACTATTTGGATGGATTGCTGATGCATGGATTGGACGATATAGAGTTATTTTATATGGACTGTATTCTTTAATAATAGGATGTGTATTTCTTACAGGATCTGTTATTGCTTATGAATTTAATCCATTGGTGTCACAGATTTTTTTTTATGTGTACAGTATTTTTAATTCACTAGGTTCAGCTGCTATATATGCTAATAATCTTCCTTTTATTACTGATCAAATGATAGGAGCATCTAGTGATGAACTTAGTGCTGCAGTTCATTGGTGGTTTTGGAGTTTCCATTTTCCTTCTATGGTACTAATAGATTTTGTCTGTGCATTACAAATTGCTCCTCCTGTAATACATATATTGATATTGATTTTCTTTATATTCTCTGGTCTAACTATTGCTCTCTCTAGTATATTTCTTGGTCAACAATGGCTCAACAAAACACCTCAGATCACTAACCCTATTAAACATATTGCTAAAGTACTCAACTATGCTAGAAAGAACAAATACCCAGGAATCGTAGTGCCCTCACCTACTGGGAACAAGATATTCCTTCACGACTTGACTTAGGTAAGGATAAATATGGTGGTCCTTTCTCAGAGGAGGAGGTAGAGAATGTTAAGACAACACTGAGATTAATACCAGTTATATTTATATGTGCAATGAGAGGAATTGCTGTAGATGTGAGCTACAAACAGCAAAGTCACATGAGATTTAACAATGATAGTATTCTTGCATGTTTCTTCACTGACAGACACAGATTATTTCTGCAAATAACAAGTTTTGGAATTCCATTATATCATTTCATTATAAGACCAATTATAAAGAAAACCACCAAATATACTCCTAGTATGTTGACATTAATTGGAGCTGGTTTATTTTTTCAAGTTTTAGAGACATTAGGATTGGTAGTAATAGAGACTATAGGTCATTTCCAAACTCCTAATGTCACTTGTATGTTTAATAATACCATCAATGAGGTTATATCTCTTAATTATTACTGGAGTATGATACCACTAATGCTGCAAATAGTTGGATTTTTTTTGTGTGGGATAGTCCTTTTTGAATTTGTCATTGCTCAATCTCCTCATGAAATGAAAGGATTCTTATTTGGACTTTGGTTTGCATTCAGTGGTATAGCTAAACTGATTGGATATAATCTCTATCATCCATTTCAGTTCCTTCCTGCATCCATTCCTATAAGTTGTGGTTTCTATTACTACCTCACTCAGACTCTTCTTCTCTCTCTTGTGTTTATTATCTTCCTCATTTTGTCTAAACATTACAAACTGAGAATGAGAAATAATCCAGTTAATCTACACATGATAGCAGAGACACATATTGCAGCTTATATTGACCAGGAAGAAGAGTATTATAGAGACATTGATGAAGAAAACTACTCCATTAACTCATTAACTCATGGTAACTATGGTACAACTTGTAATTAATATATAACTAATTATGGATTATCTCTTATTCAAAGAGGATCTTTTGCTTCTGCATTACAAAATTGAATTACATGTATTAACATATTAATATTTATTACTTGAGTCACATAAAAGTAAGTTCACTGAACAAATAAATAAAAGTCATTTCCATGACAACAATGCTACTGTTTTCTTCAGTGGTTCAGTGGAATATGAGGTTTCTTAGTTTGTAACTGATTTCTTTATCACCTCTCAGGATTAGATCGGAGATAAGGATCAGTTTGTTATTTGCTAAAGATGCTCTGGGAGAACAAGTTTCTTTGAGCTATTCTTCTAAGATATCTTTCTACTTTCTATTCTATTGATGTGTCAATTTTCAAATATAGAAATAGTTCATAATGTTGTGACAACATGACTATTATAGTTTGTAAAATGAGCATTATGAACTATATAACATACATAACATGTAGTGACCGAGTGGATTGGAGAAGACTGAAACATTGACAACATGACTATTGTAATTTGTAAACACACATATCATTATAGCTGCTACTTTACATCTTGCCATGCACAAACATCCCATTTCTTTAGTTTTGTCAGGGACACAGTGCATCTATTCAACTGCAACATCTTGTATGCTTATGTACCCTATGGTGAAGCATGTTCTTCAGACTTATCCTCAAAGGAATAGATATATGAAAGAATGACAAACATTCAACTATAAATGTTGTTGCTATTGAGGTTACAGTCTGAAAACTTTTAAATTTGCTTTGAACTATGTAAATATACTTACTCTAGCAAGAGAAAAGTATCTTTATATGATAAAGAAGATAGTTGTATAAGGCATGTCACAAAATAGAAATCTATTGATAGAAAACAATGAATATCTTGCTCAAAACTCATCAAAGTCTTTCAATTCTTTACAGTATTACTTTCTATGATAATCCCTTCACTATGACCAATATGATATCTCAATAACTATAAACAGTTTAGACACCAAATTAACAGGTAACACACTAATCTATGAAGTATGGTCTTTTGTAGGTCTCATTTTGAGTGTGTCAGAAACAAAACTAATGACTCACAGCAGTTTACTATCTAGAACTATTCTTAGGAAGCCATTTTCTTATGAATAATTATTACTGACAGAAAGAAATGGGTACAAATGGAAAATATTATTTCATTGTGTTACTAAACTGAAACATAATCTCCTACTTATGGCAGTAAGTACAGACTATTTTCTGCTTAATGTTCAGTTTTAAAGAAGTCCAGGATATTAATTATATGACTGATAAGCCATTGACTGTAAGCCTAGCTATGATGTATTAAATTAAGTGTTCCTTCTTGTCTAGAACTCATGAAGGAATAATTCCAAGTTCTCAGTTACTTCCTATTATTGCTTTATTAATTATTTATTATTAATAATATCTACATCACAATATGTTTTTTTTGTGAGCTAGCAAGTTAAACATAAAACCTCATTTCCTTCCAGGATGCTACACCTTTCACTAATGACTATTAAAACATTTGTATTTTTAAATAAATAAGCAAAGAAGACCTGTGCATGTATATTACTAGCTTTATACTATAGTCCATTCGTGTTTACCTGGCACTTTGTTTTTTCGGTGTAACTCAGTGTTGCCAGATGGTGTGATCAAAATTATGCTAGACAGTCATTCAAAAAATGTTAAATGCCCCACCCAATATGCTAAAATGATTTTTTTCCAGAAATAATACTAATCAAGTTTACTTATAGTTGTATAGGTTCTGTGAGCTCATTAGTTCAATCATTTCAGGTGGAAAGCAAAATTTTGTATAATCCTCTGTAGGAGATAAGTTTTTCACACCCTCCTTTGTCAACTGAACAAAAGACCAGTGACTGTGCCCATATTTAGACAATTTCTTGATTTGTTCTTGATGAGTGTAACAGCTGAGAATAGCCTTTCAGCATCTGCACAAGAATGCAGGTGCAAGAAGACATTTCACGAACTTGCATACTGTTGTCACTGAAGTTTGCAGCTGCTGGCAAGTGGCAATGCAGCTGGACTTAGAGACTTAGAGTTGTTTAGTATGGATGAATATTATCATTGCTGCATGGCAGTATGAAATGCCATGAATATAAAACCTATATATCAGTCAGATATATAGGTGTTGGTCTGTGTTGTTTCACCTTATCTAGTAATGTCTTTTTAATATTTGTAGGTTCGTAAGTGATGTTATGTTCATCCAGCCATTCTTGAATCTCACCTTTTTTGTTTTGTGTTGTTGGAGGTTTGTCTCGCTGTTTGTTGTGATAACTTGCATTGTCTAAAATTATGACTGATGGTTCATCAAGTGTTGGTAGTAGTTTTTCTGTCATCCATTCAAGAAAGTGTTCACTGTTCATTTCGTCATGATAGTCAGCTGAATTTGTCTTGGATTTAAACATCAGGTCTGCTTCTTCCACCCATCCATTGACTCCTCCTGCATGTAATACAATTAATCTTTCACCTTTACCACTTGGAACCTTCCATCCACCTTTCCCATCAATGTCAACCCATACATAATCATTATTGTGATGTGCATTGACCCATGTTTCATCTGTGTAAACAAGGTTTACATTCTGTTGTCTTGTCTTATTTGTCGTAGGTATGTGTCTCTTTGTTCCAGTATATTTCATTGTTCATATAAAAATTGTTTGCTGTCTTTCTTTTTGTATGAATATCCCATCTCTTTTAGAACTCTTCATAAACAAAATCTGCTGCCTAGAAAACCAAACTCTTCCTTAATGTTCTCTAAAACAATACAGAGAGTTGGATATTCCTTTCTACAGTAAAAGTTATGAATGGTTCTATGAATTATTTCTCTGTCAAATGAATCGGAATTGATTCTTATTTGTGAAACACTATATCTTTTAACTGGCATCAGAAGCTGACCATCATGACTTGCATACTCCTGATGAATTCCATTGGTCATTGATGGTTCTTAATGACAGACCAGTACCTTCTGCTGTCCTTTTGACAACTGACAGTCTCTTAATAAAAGATCCCTTCAACTTATCCTTCTCAAAAAATGCTCTCACATTCTCGACAATGTTTTTATATTGTGAAGATATTCTTCTGCCTTTGGCTAGTTTTTTACCTAACTTTGGTTGGTTTCTGGCTTTCTGCTTATAGTGATCGTCGAACATAAAGTTCCACGTGTGTTCATGAGGTTCATGGTTAATTTGTACATTTTTTAAAACCAAAATTATTTTCATTAGTGGTTTATTACTTATAATTTTTATTGCGTAATTACTTCCGCTGGCAGGTGAACGCGAATAGACTATGATTCATCAGTAATAGAAACATTTTAATTAGTATGTGTTTTTAATATTCATTTTTATTTCACCAAACAAAAAATATATTAATGGCAAATGTTTCAATAGTCAGATCGACTATCTTCATCAGTAAAAGTAAAAGCTTTTATTTATACTACACGCTGAGGTACAAAGTTCAAAAACTCAAAAACATCCTGCATTCCTGTACGCGTTGCGTGGGTAGGCTGCTACGTGTAATGATAATTGACTGTTATCTTTGGTCCAGTCATAAGTGTTATATCTCTTTAATATTTTAATTAGTATGTTTATAAATATGATAATCATGTGACTTTCACTTTAACGGTTGTTTATAAATTGTTGCACCTAACTTAAAGTAAAATATGAAAGAGATATAACACTTATGACTGGACCAAAGATAACAGTCACTTTATGTAGTCTAACTCATGTACACATCTTTTTTGTTTTTTTCTCAAAAGCAAAGACAAAAGTATTTTCAATCACATTAACTGATGAAAATTCTTAGGCAGAGATGTAGTAGATATGAAAGGACATTACAGACTTTTCAATAATTCTTATAAGGAAAGCTACATATGCATAGATGTGGCTACCTCTGGTTACCATCAACATGCTGTCATCATCAATTTTATGAGTGGGACATTATCTCACTAGCTTATTAGAGGATGAATATAATAATCTAGGACTTTGAGTTTGTCTGCACTGTCTACTGATGAGATCATATTTTTACATTTAGTTTTACATCTAAAAAGTAAACCATTATTCTCAGATATGTTTCAAATGTGACAGTTTTGACTAAAGTAACATATATATGTAAATACACACACACACACATACTAAACTCAAAAAACAACCTCAATGTACCAATTTTATATGTTCTTGATCAATTTGTTTACCTCAAGTTTATAATAACTAAACAAAATATATCATTACATGTTAGTATGTTTACAAAAACAATAGTCAAGTTATCATCATGTGACTCACAGCATTATAAATGTTTCTACTGTTACAATAGCACTCAACAAAATATTAGAGCTTTATCATTTTCAAGCATAACAAATTTAGAATGAATGCTAGAAGAGTTTGTTCTTATCCAGTACAATGTATAAAATCTAAAGGAGCTATCTTGATGATTTGGGTGTCCACAACTGTATATTTCTACTTGTCTTTTGTTGACCCCATCTATCCCAAAATCAGTCAGGCTCTTTATAATCAGTTTAATGTCTTTCTATACTTATCTCCAATGTTTCAAATCTTCTACCCACTATTTGGATGGATTGCTGATGCATGGATTGGACGATATAGAGCTATATTATATGGACTGTATTCTTTAATAATAGAATGTGTATTTCTTACAGGATCTGTTATTACTTATGAATTTAACCCATTGGTCTCGCTAATCTTTCTTTATGCAGTTGGTCTTTTTAATTCACTTGGCAAAGCTGCTATATATGCTAATATTCTTCCTTTCATTACTGATCAAATGATAGGAGCATCTAGTGATGAACTTAGTGCTGCAATATATTGGTGCTATTGGGGTTTTCCATTTTCTTTTATGGTACTAAAAGATTTTGTCTGTGGATTACAAAATTACCCTCTTGTGACATCACTATTGATGTTGATTGTCATATCATTCTCTGGTCTAGCTATTGCTCTCTCTAGTCTGTTTCTTTGTCAAAATTGGCTCGACAAGACACCTCAGATCACTAACCCTATTAAACATATTGCTAAAGTACTCAACTATGCTAGAAAGAACAAGTATCCCAGGAATCGTAGTGCCCTCACCTACTGTGAACAAGATATCCCTTCACGACTTGACCTAGGTAAGAATAAATATGGTGGTCCTTTCTCAGAGGAAGAGGTAGAGAATGTCAAGACAACATTGAGATTAATACCACTCATTTTTATATGTGCAATGATAGGAACAGCTTCACATGTGACTAACTTACAACTAGATCACATGACAGTTAACCATGATAACATCTTTGCATGTTTTTTCAGTGACGAAAACAGATTATTTCATCTAATAGTAACTTTTGGAATTCCATTATATCATTTCATTATAAGACCACTTATAAAGGCAACTACCAAATATACTCCTAGTATGTTGACAATAATTGGAGCTGGTTTATTTATTCATATTTTAGGAACTGTAGGTATGGTAGTAATAGAGACTATAGGTCACCTCCAAACTCCTAATGTCATTTGTATGTTTAATGATACCATCAATGTGGCTATGTCTCTTAATTATTACTGGACTATGATACCATTAATGCTGCGAGTAGTTGGAACTGTTTTTTGTGTGATAGTTCTTCTTGAATTTATCATTGCTCAATCTCCTTATGAAACGAAAGGATTTTTATTTGGACTTTCATTTGCATTCAATGGCATAGCTAAACTAATTGGATATAATCTCTATCATCCTTTTCAGTTCCTTCCTATATCCATTCCTATAAGTTGTGGTTTCTATTACTACCTCACTCAGACTCTCCTTCTCTCTCTTGCATTCATTGTCTTCCTCATTTTGTCTAAACATTACAAACTGAGAATGAGAAATAATCCAGTTAATCTACACATGATAGCAGAGACACATATTACAGCTTATATTGACCAGGAAGAAGAGTATTTTAGAGAAGTTGATGAAGAAAGCTACTCCAATAACTCATTAAGTCATAGTTACTTTGGTAATACAAGTAATTAATGTATGGCTGTTTGTCAATTATCTCTTATTCAAGTGCTTGTGCACTACAAAATTGAATTATTAATATATATAACTTGAGTCACATAAAAGTAAGTTCACTGAACAAATAAATAAAAGTCATTTCCATGACAACAATGCTACTGTTTTCTTCAGTGGTTCAGTGGAATATGAGGTTTCTTAGTTTGTAACTGATTTCTTTATCACCTCTCAGGATTAGATCGGAGATAAGGATCAGTTTGTTATTTACTAAAGATGCTCTGGTTGACCAAGTTTCTTTGAGCTATTCTTCTAAGATATCTTTCTACTTTCTATTCTATTGATGTGTCAATTTTCAAATATAGAAATAGTTCATAATGTTGTGACAACATGACTATTATAGTTTGTAAAAAGAGCATTATGAACTATCATTGTAATTAACACAATAGAATTGAAAGTAAAACATTGACAACATGATTATTATAGTTCGTAAACAGACATATATAAAGTTATTGATGATTGAAGTGACATCCACACATTTAGCTGACCCAATCTTTATTTAGCAGTATAGCCTCTAAAAGCTTAGAGCTATAACCTGTTACATAACATGTAGTGACCGAGTGGATTGGAGAAGAGTTATAGAACCAGCTATTTGTACAATTGGCAACCGACCCAATGACAATAGTAATAATAATGATAAGGATAGCTGTACATAACAATGTAGCAAATAAGACAACTATGACAACTGATAAAATATTAAAAGCATGCGGTATTTATATCTATACATGACGTAACAATATACAATAATGAATATATAATTATACATGTAGGTTCAAGGTTTATCAAGTTACCTAGTATATCACATAACAAGTTACTCAGAAATACAATCACTTTGTATATGTCAATAGTCATAAATATTATCACTTGCATGTTTAATGATATCATCAATAAGGTTATGTCTCTCAATTATTACTCGACTATGACACCACAATTATTGCAGGTGATTAGAGAAATTGTCTGTGGCCTAAATTTTCTTGAGTTTATCAGTGCTCAATCTCCTTCTCAGGATCCTTCATGTCTGGGTGTCATCTGAGACCTTTCATCTCCAAATCTAATGTTGTATTTATAGAGCTCAATTTAGAGTTAAAAAAGACAGTTTTGTCTCTATTTGAAGCCCACATATCATCTTGTACAATGTGTTTGGAGGGTGCTCTTCCAAATTTTTTTGGACTTCTAAAATAAATCTTGAAACCCAGGTCAACTCTGCATTAGTCATTTGTTGTATATCAAACACAGGATTGCTATAATTAAGGCTGCTGCTACTTTACATCTTGCCATGCACAAACATCCCATTTCTTTGGTTTTGCCAGGGACACAGTGTATCTATTTAACTGCAACATCTTGTATGCTTATGTGCCTTTTTCTTTTGATAGTGAAGCATGTTCTTCAGACTTATCCTCAAAGGAATAGATATATTATGTAAGGCCAATTTACTGATCTGTTACTGAGAAGGTCATTTAATGCTTTTGAAAGTATAGGTATTTTAATATTTACTATATGTAACTATTATTTTAAGAGATGCATTGCTATGAGATATGAAATGTGTTTCGACTCCTTCACTACATTTAATTACATTTTTTATTTGCTAGTTTGTTCTCTTTTTAAAATAATTTTTGATAAAGGAAATGTGTATGTGCACTGTAAAAAATAAGTTGTTGTCATAACAACCCTGAGGTTACTCCCCCACTTGTTTAAATATGATAACCCATAACTTATTACTGTGTAGCTAGCCAAGGTTGTAAACTGTTATAGTTCTCCATTGTACATAGAGGGAAGTATAGTTGTTCAGCAGCAAATTCTTTTTAATTCTTAAAATTCAAGAAATGTAAGAAACTACATGAAAACAAAAATGACAAGCAAAAATCTCATATATTATAATCTAATTCATCAAATGAATATATAATCGAAAGATGTATAGTTCTGATGGATATATAGTTTTCTCTAAAGCACTATACACTTGGTTTAAAAAACATGGGATTTTCTGGCCTTTGTTCCTGATTCCTAACACCAAATGTTGTCTAAACACCAGGATATTGGGAAATGCTTTGGGATATTGAATATTAAAAGTGAAATATGCTGTAATTAGTCTCCACAATTGTTGTGCCTGACTGAAAGTAAAATAAAAAAGAAAAACTAAATACAGCAGTATTCTGAATGTATCCATGTTGTATTTTCTTGATCAATTTGCTTACTTCAAATGAAGTATATCACTACATGTTAGTGTGTTTATAAATACTATATTCAAGTTATCATCATGTGACTCACAACTTTATAAACTGTTTTCTACCTTTGTAATCACCATTTAGCAAAATATTAGAACTTTGTTATTTTAGAATTCAGTATGAATGCGAGAAGAGTTTGTTCTTATTCAGTACTACTATGTATAAAATCTAAAGGAGCTATCTTGATGATTTGGGTGTCCACAGCAATATATATCTACTTGTCTCATGTTAACTTAATATATCAAGAAATCAATCAGACTCTCTATAACCAGTTTTTTTTCTTTAAATACATGATTTTACTATTTGAAATCTTCTACCCACTATTTGGATGGATTGCTGATGCATGGATTGGACGATATAGAGCTATTTTATATGGACTGTATTCTGTAATAATAGGATGTGTATTTCTTACAGGATCTGTTATTACTAATGAATTTAACCCACTGGTGTCACAAATCTTTCTTTATGTGTGCAATGCTATCAATTCACTTGGTATAGCTGCTATATATGCTAATATTCTTCCTTTCATTACTGATCAAATGATAGGAGCATCTAGTGATGAACTCTGTGTTGCAGTATACTGGTGGTATTGGAGTTTGCAATTTCCTAATATGATGCAGACAGATTTTGTCTGTGCATTTAAAAATATTCCTATTGTAAAATTTCTACTGATATTGATTGTCATATCATTCTCTGGTCTAGCTATTGCTCTCTCTAGTCTGTTTCTTTGTCAACATTGGCTAGACAAGACACCTCAGATCACTAACCCTATTAAACATATTGCTAAAGTACTCAACTATGCTAGAAAGAACAAATACCCCAGGAATCGTAGTGCCCTTACCTACTGGGAACAAGATATCCCTTCACGACTGGACTTAGGTAAGAATAAATATGGTGGTCCTTTCTCAGAGGAGGAGGTAGAGAATGTCAAGACAACATTGAGATTAATACCACTCATTTTTATATGTGCAATGATGGGAGGAGCTTTACTGGTTACTCACTTACAACTAGATCACATAACAGTTAACCATTATAGGATCTTTGAATGTTTCTTCAGTGGCGAAAACAGATTATTTCATCAAATAACAACTTTTGGAATTCCATTATATCATTTCATTATACGACCACTTATAAAGAAAACCACCAAATATACTCCTAGTATGTTGACAATAATTGGAGCTGGTTTATTTATTCAAGTTTTAGGACCTGTAGGTATGGTAATAATAGAGACTATAGGTCACCTCCAAACTCCTAATGTCACTTGTATGTTTAAGGATAATATCAATGAGATAATGGCTCTCAATTATTACTGGACTATGATACCACTAATGCTGCAAGTAGTTGGATTTTTTTTGTGTGGAATAGTTTTTTTTGAATTTATCATTGCTCAATCTCCTCATGAAATGAAAGGATTCTTATTAGGACTTTTGTTTGCATTCAATGGTATAGTAAAACTGATTGGATATAATCTCTATCGTCCTTTTCAGTTACTTCCTGCATCCATTCCTATAAGTTGTGGTTTCTATTACTACCTCACTCAGACTTTCCTTCTCTCTTTTGTGTTCATTATCTTCCTCATTTTGTCTAAACATTACAAACTGAGAGTTAGAAATAATCCAGTTAATATTCACATAATAGCAGAGACACATATTTCAGCTTACATTAACCAGGAAGAAGAGTATTATAGAGAAATTGATGAAGAAAGCTACTCCATTAACTCATTAAGTCATGGTTACTTTGGTACAACTTGTAATTAACATATGACTGATTGTGGATTGTCTTTTATTAAAGAGAATATTTTTGCTTGTGTGCTTCAAAATTGAATTACATGTATTAACATATTAATATTTATAACTTGAGTAACATAAAACTAAATTGACTGAACAAATAAATAAAATTTAGTTAGAAACCAGAAGTTTTGACAACAATCTACTGTTTTCTTCAGTGGAATATGAGCTTTCTTAGTTTGTAACTGTTTCTCTTTATCACCTCTCAGGATTAGATTGATGATAAGGATCAGTTTGTTGTTTACTAAAGAAGCTCTGGGAGAACAAGTTTCTTTGAGCTATTCTTCTGAAATCTTTCTACTTTCTATTCTATTGATGTGTCAATTTTCAAAAATAGAAACAGTTCATAATGTTGTGACAACATGACTATTATAGTTTGTAAAAAGAGCATTATGAACTATCATTGCAATTAACACAATAGAATTGAAAGTGAAATGTTGACAGCATGGTATTATAATTCGTAAAAAGACATATATAAAGTGACATCCACACATTTAGCTGACCCAATCTTTATTTAGCAGTATAGCCACTAAAAGCATAGAGCAATATCCTGTTACAAACAGTTACTCAGAAATACAATCACTTTGTATATGTGTGTTTATAAAATACAATAGTCATAAATATTATCACTTACATGTTTAATGATATCATCAATGGGGTTATGTCTCTTAATTATTAATGGACTATGACACCACAATTAGAGAAATTGTCTGTTGCCTAAATTTTTTTGAGTTTATCATTGCTGAATCTCCTTCTCAGGTTCCTTCATGTCTGGGTTTTTATCTGTGACCTTTTATCTCCAAATCTAATGTTCTATTTATAGAGCTCAATTCAGAGTTAAAAAAACAGCTTTGTCTCTTGTATGTATATTTGAAGCCCACATATCATCTGGTACAATGTGTTTGGAGGGTGCTCTTTCAAATTTTTTGGTACTTCTAAAATAAATCTTGAAACCCAGAAGGTCAACTCTGCACTAGTCATTTGTTGTATATCAAACACAGGATTGCTATCATTAAGGCTGCTGCTACTTTCCATCTTGCCATGCACAAACATCCCATTTCTTTGGTTTTTACAGGGACTCCATTAACTCATTAAGTCATGGTTACTTTGGTGCAACTTGTAATTAACATATGACTGATTGTGGATTATCTTTTATTAAAGAGAATTGTTTGTTTGTGTGTTACAAAATTGAATTACATCTAATAACATATTAATGTATATCACTTGAGTCATATAAAACTAAATTGACTGAACAAATAAATAAAATTTAGTTAGAAACCAGAAGTTTTGACAACAATCTACTGTTTTGTTCAGTGGAATATGAGCTTTCTTAGTTTGTAACTGTTTCTCTTTATCACCTCTCAGGGTTAGATTGATGATAAGGATCAGTTTGTTGTTTACTAAAGAAGCTCTGGGAGAACAAGTTTCTTTGAGCTATTCTTCTGAAATCTTTCTACTTTCTATTCTATTCATGTGTCAATTTTCAAATATAGAACTAGTTCATAATGTTGTGACAACATGACTATTATAGTTTGTACAAAGAGCATTATGAACTATCATTGCAATTAACACAATAGAATTGAAAGTAAAACATTGACAACATGATTTTTAAAGTTCATAAACAGACATATATAAAGTTATTAATGATTGAAGTGACATCCACTCATTTAGCTGACCCAATCTTTATTTAGCAGTATAGCCATTAAAAGCAAAGAACAATAATCTGTTACATAACAGTTACTCAAAAATACAATCACTTTGTATATGTGTGTTTACAAAATACAATAGTCATAAATATTATCACTTGCATGTTTAATAATATCATCAATGGGGTTATGTCTTTTAATTATTACTAGACTATGACACCACAATTATTGCAGGTAATTAGAGAAATTGGCCTAAATTTTCTTGAGTTTATCATTTCTCAATCTCCTCCATGTCTGGGTGTTATCTGAGACCTTTCATCTCCAAATCTAATGTTGTATTGATAAAGCTCAATTCAAAGTTAAAAAAGACAGTTTTGTCATTTGAAGCCCACATATCATCTGGTACAATGTATTTGGATTGTGCTCTTCCAACTTTTTTTTGTACTTCTAAAATAAATCTTGAAACCCAGAAGGTCAACTCTGCATTAGTTATTTGTTGTATATCAAACACAGGATTGCTATCATAATAGCTGCTACTTTACATCTTGCCATGCACAAATGTCCCATTTCTTTGGTTTTGCCAGGGACATAGTGCATCTATTTAACTATAAGATCTTGTATGCTTATGTGCCTTTTTTTTAGATGGTGAAGCATGTTCTTCAGAGTTATCCTCAAAGGAATAGATATATTATGTAAGGCCAATTTACTGATCCGTTACTGAGAAGGTCATTTAATGCTTTTGAAAGTATAGGCATTTAAATATCTAATATATGTAACAATTATTTTAAGAGATTCATTGCTATGGGATATGAAATGTGTTTTGACTCCTTCACTACATTTAATGAAATTTTTTATTTGGTAGTTTGCACTCTTTTTAAAATAATTTTAAATAAAGGAAATGTGTCTGTGGACTGTAAAAAATAGATTGTTGTCATAACAACTTTGAGGTTACTCACCCACTTTTTTAAATATGACAACTAAAATGTGTAGCAACCCAATGTTGTAAACTGATATAATTCTTCATTGTACATAGAGGGAAGTATAGTTGTTCAGCAGCAATTCTTTTTAATTCTTAAAATTCAAGAAATGTAAGAAACTACATGAGAACAAAAATGACAAGCATAATCTCATATATTATAATCTAATTCATCTAATGAATGTATAATCAAAAGATGTATAGTTTTGATGGATATATATTGTCATTTAGTCTGATGTAATCTTCTCTAAAGCACTGTACACTTGGTTTAAAGAACAAGTAATTTTTTGGCTTTGTTCTTGATTCCTAATGCCAAATGTTGTCTAAACACCAGGATATTGGGAAATGCTTTGGGATATTGAGTATTAAAAATGAAATATGCTGTAATTAGTCTCCACAATTGTTGTGCCTAACTGAAAGTAAAATAAAAAAGAAAAACTAAATACAGCAGTATCCCCAATGTGTCCATGTTGTATTTTCTTGATCAATTTGCTTACTTCAAATGAAGTATATCACTACATGTTAGTGTGTTTATAAATACTATATTCAAGTTATCATCACGTGACTCACAACTTTATAAACTGTTTTCTACCTTTGTAATCACCATTTAGCAAAATATTAGAGCTTTGTTATTTTAGAATTCAGTATGAATGCTAGCAGAGTTTGTTCTAATCCAGTACTACTATGTATAAAATCTAAAGGAGCTATCTTGATGATTTGGGTGTCCACAGCAATATATATCTACTTGTCTCATGTTTACCTAATATATAATCAGATTCTCTATAATCAGTATTTTTTCTTTAAATACATGATTTTTATATTTGAAATCTTCTACCCACTATTTGGATGGATTGCTGATGCATGGATTGGACGATATAGAGCTATTTTATATGGACTGTATTCTGTAATAATAGGATGTGTATTTCTTACAGGATCTGTTATTACTAATGAATTTAACCCACTGGTGTCACAAATCTTTCTTTATGTGTGCAATGCTATCAATTCACTTGGTATAGCTGCTATATATGCTAATATTCTTCCTTTCATTACTGATCAAATGATAGGAGCATCTAGTGATGAACTCAGTGTTGCTGTACACTGGTGGTATTGGGGTTTGCAATTTCCTAATATGATGCAGACAGATTTTGTCTGTGCATTTAAAAATATTCCTATTGTAAAATTTCTACTGATATTGATTGTCATATCATTCTCTGGTCTAGCTATTGCTTTTTTTAGTCTGTTTCTTTGCCAACATTGGCTAGACAAGACACCTCAGATCACTAACCCTATTAAACATATTGCTAAAGTACTCAACTATGCTAGAAAGAACAAATACCCCAGGAATCGTAGTGCCCTCACCTACTGGGAACAAGATATCCCTTCACGACTGGACTTAGGTAAGAATAAATATGGTGGTCCTTTCTCAGAGGAGGAGGTAGAGAATGTCAAGACAACATTGAGATTAATACCAATTATTTTTATATGTTCAATGATAGGAGGAGCTTTACTGTTTACTCACTTACAACTAGATCACATAACAGTTAACTGTAATAGGATCTTTGAATGTTTCTTCAGTGGCGAAAGCAGATTATTTCATCAAATAACAACTTTTGGAATTCCATTATATCATTTTATTATAAGACCACTTATAAAGAAAACTACCAAATATACTCCTAGTATGTTGACAATAATTGGAGCTGGTTTATTTTTTCAAGTTTTAGGAGCTATAGGTATGGTAGTAATAGAGACTATAGGTCACCTCCAAACTCCTAATGTTAGTTGTATGTTTAATAATAACATTGAAGTGGTTATGTCTCTTAATTATTATTGGACTATGATACCACTAATGCTGCAAATAGTTGGAATTTTTTTGAGTGTGATAGTTCTTTTTGAATTTATCATTGCTCAATCTCCTCATGAAATGAAAGGATTCTTATTTGGACTTTGTTTGCATTCAATGGTATAGCTAAACTGATTGGATACAATCTCTATCGTCCTTTTCAGTTCCTTCCTGCATCCGTTCCTATAAGTTGTGGTTTCTATTACTACCTCACTCAGACTTTCCTTCTCTTTTTTGTGCTCATTATCTTCCTCATTTTATCTAAATATTACAAACTGAGAATGAGAAATAATCCAGTTAATATTCACATAATAGCAGAGACACATATCACAGCTTACATTAACCAGGAAGAACAGTTTTTTAGAGAAATTGACGAAGAAAACTACTCCATTAACTCATTAAGTCATGGTTACTTTGGTGCAACTTGTAATTAACATATGACTGATTGTGGATTATCTTTTATTAAAGAGAATTGTTTGTTTGTGTGTTACAAAATTGAATTACATCTAATAACATATTAATGTATATCACTTGAGTCATATAAAACTAAATTGACTGAACAAATAAATAAAATTTAGTTAGAAACCAGAAGTTTTGACAACAATCTACTGTTTTGTTCAGTGGAATATGAGCTTTCTTAGTTTGTAACTGTTTCTCTTTATCACCTCTCAGGGTTAGATTGATGATAAGGATCAGTTTGTTGTTTACTAAAGAAGCTCTGGGAGAACAAGTTTCTTTGAGCTATTCTTCTGAAATCTTTCTACTTTCTATTCTATTCATGTGTCAATTTTCAAATATAGAACTAGTTCATAATGTTGTGACAACATGACTATTATAGTTTGTACAAAGAGCATTATGAACTATCATTGCAATTAACACAATAGAATTGAAAGTAAAACATTGACAACATGATTTTTAAAGTTCATAAACAGACATATATAAAGTTATTAATGATTGAAGTGACATCCACTCATTTAGCTGACCCAATCTTTATTTAGCAGTATAGCCATTAAAAGCAAAGAACAATAATCTGTTACATAACAGTTACTCAAAAATACAATCACTTTGTATATGTGTGTTTACAAAATACAATAGTCATAAATATTATCACTTGCATGTTTAATAATATCATCAATGGGGTTATGTCTTTTAATTATTACTAGACTATGACACCACAATTATTGCAGGTAATTAGAGAAATTGGCCTAAATTTTCTTGAGTTTATCATTTCTCAATCTCCTCCATGTCTGGGTGTTATCTGAGACCTTTCATCTCCAAATCTAATGTTGTATTGATAAAGCTCAATTCAAAGTTAAAAAAGACAGTTTTGTCATTTGAAGCCCACATATCATCTGGTACAATGTATTTGGATTGTGCTCTTCCAACTTTTTTTTGTACTTCTAAAATAAATCTTGAAACCCAGAAGGTCAACTCTGCATTAGTTATTTGTTGTATATCAAACACAGGATTGCTATCATAATAGCTGCTACTTTACATCTTGCCATGCACAAATGTCCCATTTCTTTGGTTTTGCCAGGGACATAGTGCATCTATTTAACTATAAGATCTTGTATGCTTATGTGCCTTTTTTTTAGATGGTGAAGCATGTTCTTCAGAGTTATCCTCAAAGGAATAGATATATTATGTAAGGCCAATTTACTGATCCGTTACTGAGAAGGTCATTTAATGCTTTTGAAAGTATAGGCATTTAAATATCTAATATATGTAACAATTATTTTAAGAGATTCATTGCTATGGGATATGAAATGTGTTTTGACTCCTTCACTACATTTAATGAAATTTTTTATTTGGTAGTTTGCACTCTTTTTAAAATAATTTTAAATAAAGGAAATGTGTCTGTGGACTGTAAAAAATAGATTGTTGTCATAACAACTTTGAGGTTACTCACCCACATGTTTAAATATGACAACTCAAATGTTGTTACTGTGTAGCAACCCAAGTTTGTAAACTGATATAATTCTCATTGTACATAGAGGGAAATATAGTTGTTCAGCAGCAATTCTTTTTAATTCTTAAAAATTCAAGAAATGTAAGAAACTGTATGAGAACAAAAAGACAAGCAAAAATCCCAAATATTACAATCTGATCCATCTAATGAATGTATAATCAAAAGATGTATAGTTTTGATGTATATATATCTCATAGCAACAGTTTTTGCAATAATTATTATATATAATTGAAACTTAAAGAGCAAATGTAACCAAATCAGTGGTCCATTAATTTTCACTTATATTTCCTTCCAGCATGCTACAGCTTTCACTAATAACTATTTGTACTTTAAAAGAAGCAAACGAGACCTTTATAATAATTCACTAGTAACAGAAACACTTTATGTTAGTCTGTACAAATATGATAACCATGTGACTTTCATCTTTAACAATTGTTTATAAATTGTTGCACCTAACTGAAAGTAAAATATGAAAGTCAACACTAACGACGACACCAAGTATACCAATCAACAATCATTACTTCATGTAGTCTGACTCAAACACACATGTTAATTTTTTCTCAAAAGCAAAGATAAAAGAGTTTCTAACTGTCTCAACTGATGAAAAGTCTTAGGAAGAGAGGTAGTAGATATGAAAGGAAATTACAGGCTTTTCAATAATTCTTATAAGGAATGCTACATACACACAGATGTGGCTATCTCTGGTTACCATCAACATGCTATCATGGTCAATTTAACAGTGCGATACTATCTTATTAGCTTATTGGAGGGTGAATATAATAATCTAGGACTTTGAGTTTGACACACACACACATCTATAAGCATATATATATATATATATATATATATATATATACATAACTAAACACAACAATAATCTCAATGTATCCATGTTATATGTTCTTAACCAATTTGCTTGCTTCAAGTTTATAATATCTAAAATATATAACTAAATGTTAATATGTTTACAAAAATAATATTCAAGTTATCATCATGTGAATAACAATATTATAAAATGTTTCTATTTCTCACATAACAAAATATTAGAGCTTTGTCATTTTCAAGCATAAAGAGTTTGTAATGAATACTAGCAGAGTTTGTTCTTATCCAGTACTATGTATTAAACCTAAAGGAGCTATCTTGATGATTTGGGTGTCCACAACTGTATATTTCTACTTGTCCCTTGTGGACTTAATCCATCTCAAAATTAATTGGGCTCTCAATAATCAGGATTTTCCCTTTGTATACTTGACTTCAATACTTCGAATCTTCTACCCACTATTTGGATGGATTGCTGATGCATGGATTGGACGATATAGAGCTATTTTATATGGACTGTATTCTGTAACAATAGGATATGTATTTCTTACAGGATCTCTTATTGCTTATGAATTTAATCCATTAGTGTCACAGATCTTTTTTTATATGTTCAATGTTTTTAATTCACTAGGTTTAGCTGCTATATATGCTAATATTCTTCCTTTCATTACTGATCAAATGATAGGAGCATCTAGTGATGAACTTAGTGCTGCAGTACATTGGTGGTTTTGGAGTTTCCATTTTCCTTCTATGGTACTAATGGATTTTGTCTGTGCATTGCAAAATTCTCCTCCTGTAATACTTTCATTAATGTTGATTTTCATTTTTTTCTCTGGTCTAACTATTGCTCTCTCTAGTCTGTTTCTTTGTCAACATTGGCTAGACAAGACACCTCAGATCACTAACCCTATTAAACATATTGTTAAAGTAATCAACTATGCTAGAAAGAACAAGTACGCCAGGAATCGTAGTGCTCTCACCTACTGGGAACAAGATATTCCTTCACGACTTGACCTTGGTAAAGACAAATATGGTGGTCCTTTCTCAGAAGAGGAAGTAGAGAATGTTAAGACAACATTGAGATTAATACCAGTTATATTTATATGTGCAATGAGAGGAATGGCTGTAGATGTGAGCTATGAGCAGCAAAGTCATATGACAGTTAATAATGATAGTATTCTTGCATGTTTCTTCACTGACAGACACAGATTATTTCTGCAAATAACAAGTTTTGGAATTCCATTATATCATTTCATTATAAGACCAATTATAAAGAAAACCACCAAATATACTCCTAGTATGTTGACAATAATTGGAGCTGGTTTATTTTTTCAAGTTTTAGAAACTGTAGGTATGGTAGTAATAGAGACTATAGGTCACCTCCAAACTCCTAATGTCACTTGTATGTTTAATGATATCATCAACGAGGTTTTGTCTCTTAATTATTACTGGACTATGATACCACTAATGCTGCAAGTAGTTGGATTTTTTTTGTGTGGGATAGTCCTTTTTGAATTTGTCATTGCTCAATCTCCTCATGAAATGAAAGGATTCTTATTTGGACTTTGGTTTGCATTTGATGGTATAGCTAAACTGATTGGATACAATCTCTATCATCTTTTCCAGATACTTCCTCAATCCATTCCTATAAGTTGTGGTTTCTATTACTACCTCACTCAAACTTTCCTTCTTTTTCTTGTGTTCATTATCTTTCTCATTCTGTCTAAACATCACAAACTGAGAATGAGAAATAATCCAGTTAATATTCACATAATAGCAGAGACACATATCACAGCTTATATTGACCAGGAAGAAAAGTATTACAGAGAAATTAATGAAGAAAACTAACTCATTAAGTCATGGCAACTCTGGTACAACTTGTAATTAACATATGACTGATTGTGGATTATTTGATTCTGGAGAATTTTTTGCTTGTGCACTATAAAATTAAATTACATGTATTAACATATTAATATATATAACTTGAGTCACTAAATTCACTGAATAAATAAATAAAATTCAGTTAGAAACCTCTTGTTTTGACAACAATACTGTTGTCTTCTTCAGTGGTTCAGTTGAGTATGAGCTCTCTTGGTTTGTAACTGGATCTCTTTATTACATCTTAGGATCAGATAGGAGATAAGGATCAGTTTGTTATTTACTAAAGAAGCTCCCGGAGAGCAAGTTTCTTAGAGCTATTCTTCACAAAAGTCTTTTTTACTTTTTATTCTATTCATTTGTCGATTTGCAACAATAGAAACAGTTCCTTATGTTGTGAGTTTCATAATGACAATACAACTATTGTAGTTTTTAAAGAAAGTATTATGAACAGTTTTCTGTCATTACAATTAACACATTAATAGAATTGAAAGTGAAACATCGACAATGTGACTATTGTAGTTTGTAAACAGACATCTATAAAGTTATTATTGATTAAAGTGAAATGCACACATTTAGCTGACCCAATCTTAATTTAGCAGTATGAGATGCAATGCTATGAGATATGAGATGTGTTTTGCCTCTCTCACTACATTTAATGAATTTTTTTATTTAGTAGTTTGCACTTTTTTAAAAATAATTGTCAATAGAGAAAATGTGTATGTGCACTGTAAAACATATGTTGTTGTCATAACAACCCTGAGGTTGCTTTGCTCACTGCTTAAATATAACAACCCAAAACTTGTTACTGTATAGCAACCCAAGGTTGTAAAATAGTACAATTCTCCATTGTACATTGACGGAAGTAAAGTTGTTCAACAGCAATTCTTTTTTAATTCTTAAAAATTCAAGAAATGCAAGAAACTGCATGATGACAAAAAAACAAGTAAAAAACCCATTTGTTCACCACAACATTGTATACTTGGTTAAGAGAGGAAGGGTTTTCTGGCCTTTTTTCTTGATTCCTAGCAACAAATGCTATGTAAACACAAGGACATTGGTAAGTGCTTTGGGGTATTGGATGTTAAAAGTAAAACATGTTGTAATTAGTTCCCCCAAAGCTTTGAAACAATAATATGTCTTTGTGAATATAATACGCTCAACAATAAGGAAACTGGATTGTACTGCTGTTGTTCACAGCTGTAATATAAGGATAGTTTTGTTTATCTCTTTTAGCCAGCTCCTCAGAATGCTAGTGTTGATGGCTTCACTGGTGGAACCTAAAATGTCAACTGCATATGATCATTAAATACAAATAAAAGCAATAATTACAAATTTTTGTTGGAATATGTACCAATCACCAACTCACCATAGCAAAAGGACAATTTGTTACTCTGTTTTTCAAGTAGTACTACTAAAGAATTAAATGTCTCACTTCCCAGCATGGCATATCTTCAAATCTTGGATTGCAACTGCATGAAGTTAACTTTTGCATCCTTAAACATAGTTGGGGAAGCCTCCAATGAGTCATCATCCTTTACTATACATTTCAATTCATACATCAACTAAGAGATGATAATAATAATTATGATGATAATAATTGTACATAAATATTTTACACAACCCACAACATTAATCTGAAGTTCTATAAACAACTCGCTATCTCCTCAGAGTTGTTAAGATTGTTGTGTGTAAAAAAACAATTTTTATAGTGCCTGCTAGCCAGAATGTCTACTTAACTGATAAAACATTGTAAATAAATTAAATACTACCCTGAAGTATCTGAAACATTTCTTTTCCTTGAAAAGCATCTTACCCTTGTAACGAAGACATAAGTGTCCTTAAACCAATTCTCATTTATGTGACACATTCTTTTCCACTTGAGACAGCCTGACTTTCTGATCTCAATTTTGTTTTGTTTCCTCATAACTATTAATGAATTAATTTATATCTCCTAGAGAGGCTACTACCAAACTCTTAGTAAATAATTCTTAACTAACATTTAAACAGAAAAGAAGGAACAGTAGGTGGTCACTTAATAGTCAGTACTGTTGCCTGCTTGACGCACATAACACCCTTAACATCTTATTCAGTATGTTTTTTTCACATGTTACAATTTAATTGTCCTTTAATCCATGAATGTGTAAACTAGCAAACCTACAACTTTTACACTATATCTTGATACTCATGTGACATTAAATGTTGATTATTGACTTATATAAATTATACATATATGTGTACTCAACCAATGAAATTGCTGGCTTTAAAGTAGTGTTGTTCCAGTTCTCATGTCAAATTATAGTTCCAGTTCTAGTTCTGAACCTTAAGTTTATCATTTATAGTTCCAGTTCTAGTTCTAGAACCAAATTGTTCTTTTTTATAGTCAGTTCTGGAATGTTTTGTTTCACTATTTTAGTTCTGGAAATTTTTCCGCTTAATTCATAGTTCCATGCCGTGCAGTTTCAAAAGTTTATCATATATTAATTTATAACCAATCACAATTTCTATGAAACAAGTTATAAGTACTTTTTATATTCTTAGCAGTGTTTCATGTTCCAAATTGTAGTTAATCAATCTATTTCTTTGTCCTTTTGATGCTTCTCCACTTACGGAAAACGAATGCTCAATTGGTGCAGTTCCAGTAATACCTAAAAATATTTTTAGTTCCAGTTCTAATTCTAGTACCAAGATAAAGATTATTTTAGTTCTAGTACTAGTTCTAGAATTGGAACTAAAATTAAAATGATGGTACTAAAATTACTTTAGTTCCAGTACCTAAAAACTGGAACAACACTACTTTAAAAGAAGTATAATTTTATGTCAGCATTCTAATAGTCATGTTGTCATCATGTGACTCACTGGATTATAAACTGTTTCTGTTGCTGCAATTGATAATTGAAATGAAAGCTAAAAGACTTTGTTCTTATCCAGTGCTATATATCAACTTTAAAGGAGCTATCTTGATGATTTGGGTGTCTGCAGCTGTATATATGTATAGATCTCATGCTGACATTGTCAGTGTTCCTAATGATCAGTCAAATTTTTTTCTACATGTATGTCACATTACAAATCTTCTTTCCACTTTTTGGATGGATTGCTGATGCATGGATTGGACAATACAAAACTATTTTATATAGTCTTTATTTGTTGGTACTGGTGTCCATATCTTTGACAGCATCTGTTACTATCAATGACTTCCAACCATTGTTTTCACAAATCTTTCTTCATCCAAGCAATATTTTTAATCCACTTGGAACTGCCGCTGTATATGCTAATATGCTTCCTTTCATTACTGAACAAATGATAGGGGCATCTGGTGATGAACTCAGTGCTGCAGTACATTGGTGGTATTGGAGTGAGTTCTTCCCCTTTTTCATTGCATACGGTATGCCCTGTATATTACGCAATACTCCTCAAATTGTGACATCAATTTTTCTATCATTTTCTGGTCTAACTATTGCTCTCTCTAGTCTATTTCTTTGTCAACATTGGTTAGACAAGACACCTCAGATCACTAATCCTATTAAACATATTGCTAAAGTACTCAACTATGCTAGAAAGAACAAATACCCCAGGAATCGTAGTGCCCTCACCTACTGGGAACAAGATATTCCTTCACGACTTGACTTAGGTAAGGATAAATATGGTGGTCCTTTCTCAGAGGAGGAGGTAGAGAATGTTAAGACAACACTGAGATTAATACCAGTTATATTTATATGTTCATTGATAGGATTAGCAATAGATGTTACTTGTGAGCTACAAAGTCACATGACAGTTAACAGTGATAGCATTCTTGCATGTTTCTTTGTTGATGAAGAAAGATTATATTGACAAATTATTGGTTTTGGAATTCCATTATATCATTTCATTATAAGACCACTTTTAAGGAAGATCACTATGTATACTCCTAGTATGTTGACAGTAATTGGAGCTGGTTTTTTCTTCAAAATGTCAGGAACTATTGGAATGGTAGCAATAGAAACTGTCGGTCATCTTGAAAAACCTAATGTGACTTGTATCTTTAAAAATAACATTGAAGTAGTTATGTCTCTCAATTATTACTGGACTATTATACCACAAATGTTAGAAGCATTTGGAACACAACTTTATATCATAACTCTTATAGAATTCATCATCGCTAAGTCTCCTTTACAAACAAAAGGTTTTTTATTAGGCCTATTTTATGGATTTATAGTGGTACAGCTGTTACTTCCTCAGTCCATTCCTATAAGTTGTGGTTTCTATTACTACCTCACTCAGACTCTCCTTCTTTTACTTTTATTTGTTGTTTTCTACATTCTGTCTAAGCGTTACTACAAACTGAGAGTAAGAAATAACCCAGTTAATATTCACATGATAGTTGATAGACATATCACAGCTTATATTGACCAGGAAGAAGAGTATTTTAAATAATAGTAGCTTTGGAGTCACTTATAATTAACTTATTACCGATTGTGCATCTTTATTAGTTTCCACTTGTTTGGATGATTTTTTTAGCTACTTAACTTGTACAAATATTGGAAGTATTTAAATTGGTTAATCTTATTGTGTTTAGTTTATTGTATAACTCAACAATATTAATACATTCTGTGATATATATATCATACCAACAGTTTTCACACTAATTATCTATAATTTAAAAGTTAACAACAAATGTAACCAAATCAATGGTCCAGTAGTCTTCACTTAAGTATAATGTAATAATGTTGTATTATCTGTTATATATCATGACAAAACAAAGCCAAAAGACAAACAAGCAACTATAAATGTTGTTGGTATTGAGGTTATAGTCTGAAAACTTTTCAACTTGCTTTGAACTATATAAATATACTTACTAGCTTTATAATAGTTTACCAGTAATAGAAACACTATGTTAGTCTGTTTATAAATACAATAACCATGTGACTTTCATCTTTAACAATTGTTTATTAATTTTGCACCTAATTGAAAGTAAAATATGAAAGAGATATAACAGTTATGACTGTACTGAAGATAACAGTCAACAATCATTACTTCATGTAGTCTAATTCATACACACATATTAATTGTGTTTTTCTCAAAAGCAAAGACAAAGTATTTCCAATCATCTTAACTGATGAAAAGTCTTAGGTAGAGAGGTGGTAGATGTGAAAGGACATTACAGACTTTTCAATAATTCTTATAAGGAAAGCTACATACACACAGGTCTGGCTACCTCTGGTTACCATGAACATGCGTATCATGGTCAATTTTATGAGTGGAGCAAGTTCTAAAAATTAAACCATTTTCATATATGTTTCATATATGCTATATATATAATTATATATAATTATATATAACTAAACACAAAAAACAACCTCAATGTATCCATGTTATATATTCTTGATCAATTTGCTTACTTTAAGTTTATAATAACTAAACAAAGTATATAACTAAATGTTAGTATGTTTACAAAAATAAAAGTCAAGTTATCATCATGTGACTCTAACCATTATAAAATGTTCCTAGTTGCCACTCAATCAAATATTAGAGCTTTGTCATTTTCAAATATAAAGAATTTCTAATGAATGCTAGCAGAGTTTGTTCTTATCCAGTACTACGTATTAAATCTAAAGGAGCTATCTTGATGATTTGGATGTCCACAACTGTATATATCTACTTGTCCCTTGTGGACTTAATCCATCTCAAAAATAATTGGGCTCTTAATAATCAGAATTTTCCCTTTGTATACTTGACTTCAATACTTCGCATCTTCTACCCACTATTTGGATGGATTGCTGATGCATGGATTGGACGATATAGAGCTATTTTATATGGACTGTATTCTTTAATAATAGGATGTGTAGTTCTTACAGGATCTGTTATTGGTAATGAATTTAACCCATTTGTGTCACAAATCTTTTTTTATTTGTGCAATGTTTTCAATTCACTTGGTTTAGCTGCTATATATGCTAATATTCTTCCTTTTATTACTGATCAAATGATAGGAGCATCTAGTGATGAACTTAGTGCTGCAGTACATTGGTGGTTTTGGAGCTTCCATTTTCCTTCTATGGTACTAATAGATTTTGTCTGTGCATTACAAAATACTCCTCCTGTAATACTTCCATTGATGTTGATTTTCATTTTTTTCTCTGGTCTAACTATTGCTCTCTCTAGTCTGTTTCTTTGTCAACATTGGCTCGACAAAACACCTCAGATCACTAACCCTATTAAACATATTGTTAAAGTACTCAACTATGCTAGAAAGAACAAATACCCCAGGAATCGTAGTGCCCTCACCTACTTTGAACAAGATGTCCCTTCACGACTTGATCTTGGTAAAGACAAATATGGTGGTCCTTTCTCAGAAGAGGAGGTAGAGAATGTTAAGACAACACTGAGATTAATACCAGTTATATTTATATGTGCAATGATAGGAATGGCTGTAGATGTGAGCTATGAACAGCAAAGTCATATGACAGTTAACAACTATAGCATTCTTGCATGTTTCTTCATTGACCGACACAGATTATTTCAGCAAATAACAAGTTTTGGAATTCCATTATATCATTTCATTATAAGACCACTTATAAAGAAAACCACCAAATATACTCCTAATATGTTGACATTAATTGGAGCTGGTTTATTTATTCAAGTTTTAGAAACAGTTGGTATGGTAGTAATAGAGACTATAGGTCACCTCCAAACTCCTAATGTCACTTGTATGTTTAATGATGTCATCAATGAGGTAATGGCTCTTAATTATTACTGGAGTATGATACCACTAATGCTGCAAGTAGTTGGTTTTTTTGTGTGTGTAATAGTCCTTTTTGAATTTATCATTGCTCAATCTCCTCATGACATGAAAGGATTTTTATTTGGACTTTGGTTTGCATTCAATGGTATAGCTAAACTGATTGGATACAATCTCTATCATCCTTTTCAATTCCTTCCTGCATCCATTTCTATAAGTTGTGGTTTCTATTACTACCTCACTCAGACTCTCCTTCTCTTTCTTGTATTCATTGTCTTCCTCATTTTATCTAAATATTACAAACTGAGAATGAGAAATAATCCAGTTAATATTCACATGATAGCAGAGACACATATTACAGCTTATATTGACCAGGAAGAAAAGTATTTTAGAGAAATTGGTGAAGAAAGCTACTCCATTAACTCATTAAGTCATGGTAACTTTGGTACAACTAGTAATTAACTTATGACTGGTTGTGGATTATCTTTTATTCAAAGAGAATTTTTTGATTGTGCACTACAAAATTGAATTACATGTAATAACATATTAACAATTATATATAACTTAAGTCACATAAAACGAAATTCACTGAGCAAATGAATATAAATCAGTTAGAAACCAGATGTTTGACAACAATGTTGGTGTTTTCTTTAGTGGTTCAGTAGAATATGAGGTTTCTTAGTTTGTAACTGATTTTCTTTATTACCTCTCAGGATTAGATTGGAGATAAGGATCATTTTGTTATTTACTAAAGATGTTCTGGGAGACCAAGTTTCATTGAGCTATTCTTCTAAGATATCTTTCTACTTTCTATTCTATTCATGTGTCAATTAGCAAAAATAGAAACAGTTCATAATGTTGTGACAATATGACTATTATAGTTTGTAAAATGAGCGTTATGAACTATCATTGCAATTAACACAATAGAGTTTAAAGGGAAACATTGACAACATGACTATTGTAATTTGTAAAGACACATATATAAAGTTATTAATAACTGAAGTGATATCCACACATTTAGCTGACCCAATCTTTATTTAGCAGTATAGCCACTAAAATCATAGAACAATAACCTGTTACATAACAAGTAATCAGAAATATAATCACTTTGTATATGTGAGTGTAGAAAATACAATAGTCATAAATATTATCACTTGCATATTTAATAATATCATCAATGAGGTTGTGTCTCTCAATTATTACTGGACTATGATACCACAATTATTACAGGTGATTGGAGAAACTGTTTGAGGCCTAAATTTTCTTGAGTTTATCATTTCTCAATCTCCTTCTCAGGATGCTTTATGTCTGGGTGATCTGAGGCCTTTCATCTTCAAATCTAATGTTCTATTCATAGAACTCAATTCAGAGTTAAAGAAGACAGTTTTGTCTCTTGTATGTACATTTGAATCCCATGCACATATCATCTGGTACAATGTATTTGGAGGGTGCTCTTCCGAATTTTTTTTGTACTTGTAAAATAAATCTTTCTGTTCAATTCTGCATTAGTTGTTTGTTGTATATCAAACATAGGATTGCTATCATGATGGCTGCTACTTTGCATCTTGCAATGCACAGACATCCTCATTTCTTTTGTTTTGCCCGGGACACAGTCCATCTATTCAACTACAACATTCTATATGCTATGTGCCTTTTTCTTTTGATGATGAAGCATGTTCTTCAGACTTATCCTCAATGGAATAGATATGTATAAGACCAATTTACTGATCTGTTATTGAGAAGGTTATTTAATGCTTTTAAAAGTATAGACGCTTTAGTATCTAATGTATATAACTATTATTTTAAGAGATGCATTGATATGGGATATGAGATGTGTTTTGGTTCCTTCACTACATTTAATGAAATATTTTATTTACTAATTGGTGTTCTTTTTAAAATAATTGTCAATAAAGGAAATGTGTATGTGCACTGTGACAAATAGGCTGTTGTCATAACAACCCTGAGGTTGCTCACCCACTTGTTTAAATATGACAACTCAAATATTGTTACTGTGTAGCAACCTAAGGTTGTAAGCTGCTACAATTCTCTATTGTACTTAGAGGGAAGTAAAGTTTTTTAACAACAGTTCTTTTTAATTCTTAAAAATTCAAAAAATATAAGAAACTACATGAAAACAAAAATAACAAGCAAAAATCCCAAATATTATAATCTGATCTGTCTAATGAATATATAATCAAAAGATGTATAGTTTTGATGTATATATACTGTCATTTAGTCAGATGCTGTCTTCACTATAGCACTGTACACTTGGTTTATGAGATGACAGATTTTCTGGCCTTTTTTATGGAACAATAATATGCCTTTGTGAATACAATGCACTCAACAATAAGGAAGAACTGGATTGTACTACTGTTGTTCACAGCTGTAACATAAGGATAGTTTTGTTTATCTCTTTTAGCCAGCTCCACTATAATGCTAGTATTGATGGCTTCACTGGTGGAACCTAAAAATGTCAACTGCATCTGATCATTAAATAAAAATATAAGCAATAATTACAAATTTTTGTTGGAATATGTACCAATCACCAACTCACCATAACAAAAGGACAAATCGTTACTTGTTTTCAAGTAGTACTACTAAAGTACTTAATGTCTCACTTCCCAGCATGGCATATCTTCAAATCTTGGATTGCAACTGCATGAAGTTAACTTTTGCATCCTTAAACATAGTTGGGGAAGCCTCCAATGAGTCATCATCCTTTACTATACATTTCAATTCATACATCAACTAAGAGATGATAATAATAATTATGATGACAATAATTGTACATAAATATTTTACACAACCCACAACATTACTCTGAAGTTCTATGTAAATAAATTAAGTACTACCCTGAAGTATCTGAAACATTTCTTTTCCTTGAAAAGCATCCTACCCTAAGACATAAGTGTCCTTAAACCAATTCTCATTTATGTGACACATTCTTTTCCACTTGAGACAGCCTGACTTTCTGATCTCAATTTTGTTTCCTCATAACTATTAATGAATTAATTTATATCTCTTAGAGAGGCTACTACCAAACTCTTAGCAAATAATTCTTACTAACCTTTAAACAGAAAAGAAGGAACATTAGGTAGTCAGCACTGTTGCCTACTTGGCACACACAAAACCGTAAACATCTTATTCAGTATGTTTTTTCACATGTTATATTTCAATTGTCCTTTAATCCATTGATGTGTAAACTAGCAAACCTCCAACTTTTACACTATATCTTGGCAATCATATACTAAGACATTAAATGTTGTATATTGACTTATAAATTACTAACTTATATAAATTATACATGTATGTGTACTCAACCAATGAAATTGCTGGCTTTAAAGGAAGTATAATTTCATGTTAGCATTCTTACATGTAATAGTCATGTTGTCATCATGTGACTCACTGGATTATAAACTGTTTTCTGTTGCTGCAATTAAAACTAAGAAATTGAAATGAAAGCTAAAAGACTTTGTTCTTATCCAGTGCTATATGTCAACTTTAAAGGAGCTGTCTTGATGATTTGGGTGTCTGCAGCTATATATATATATAGATCTCATGCTGACATTGTCAGTGTTCCTAATGATCAGTCAAATTTTTTTTTCTACATGTATATTGCATTACAAATCTTCTTTCCACTTTTCGGATGGATTGCTGATGCATGGATTGGACGATACAAAACTATTTTATATAGCCTTTGTTTGTTGGTACTGGCGTCCATATCTTTGACAGCATCTGTTATTATCAATGACTTCCAGCCATTGTTTTCACAAATTTTTCTTCATGCAAGCAATATTTTTAATCTACTTGGAACGGCTGCTATATATGCTAATATGCTTCCTTTCATTACTGATCAAATGATAGGGGCATCTGGTGATGAACTCAGTGCTGCAGTACATTGGTGGTATTGGAGTGAGTTCTTCCCCTTTTTCATTGCATACAGTATGCCCTGTATATTACATAATACTCCTCAAATTGTGACATCAATTTTTCTATCATTTACTGGTCTAGCTATTGCTCTCTCTAGTCTGTTTATTTGTCAACATTTGCTCGACAAAACACCTCAGATCACTAATCCTATTAAACATATTGCTAAAGTAATCAACTATGCTAGAAAGAACAAGTACTCCAGGAATCGTAGTGCCCTCACATACTGGGAACAAGATATTCCTTCACGACTAGACTTAGGTAAGGATAAATATGGTGGTCCTTTCTCAGAGGAGGAGGTAGAGAATGTTAAGACAACACTGAGATTAATACCAGTTATATTTATATGTTCAATCATAGGATTGGCAGTAGATGTGACTCGTGAGCAACAAAGTCACATGACAGTTAACAGTGATAGCATTCTTGCATGTTTCTTTGTTGATGAAGAAAGATTATATCGACAAATTATTGGTTTTGGAATTCCATTATATCGTTTCATTATAAGACCACTTTTAAGGAAGATCACTATGTATACTCCTAGTATGTTGACAGTAATTGGAGCTGGTTTTTTCTTCAAAATGTCAGGAACTATTGGAATGGCAGCAATAGAAACTGTCGGTCATCTTGAAAAACCTAATGTGACTTGTATCTTTAAAAATAACATTGAAGTAGTTATGTCTCTCAATTATTATTGGACTATTATACCACAAATGTTAGAAGCATTTGGAAGAGAACTTTATATCATAGCTCTTATAGAATTCATCATTGCTCAATCTCCTTTACAAACAAAAGGGTTTTTATTAGGTCTATTTTATGGATTTAGTGGTACAGTACTACTGATTGGCTCCAACCTTGATCGACTTTTTCTGTTACTTCCTCACTCCTTTCCTATAAGTTGTGGTTTCTATTACTATCTCACTCATACTTTCCTTCTTTTACTTTTATTTGTTGTTTTCTACATTCTGTCTAAACATTACAAACTGAGAGTAAGAAATAATCCAGTTAATATTCACATGATAGTTGAGACACATATTACAGCTTATATTGACCAGGAAGAAGAGTATTTTAAAGAAATTGATGAAGAAAACTACAGCTCTATTAACTCATCAAGTAATGGTATCTTTGGAACCACTTATAATTAACATATCACAGATTGTGTGTCTTTATTAGTTCCCACTTGTTTGGATGATTTTTTTAGCTACATAACTTGCACAAATATTGGAAGTGTTAAAATTGTTACTAACAAATTGGTTAATCCTATAGTGTTTGGTTTATTGTATAACTCAACAATATTAATACATTCTGTGATATATCATACCAACAGTTTTCACACTAATTATCTATAATTTATAAGTTAACAACAAATGTAACCAAATCAGTGGTCCGGTAGTCTTCACTTAAATAAAATGTAATAATGTTGTATTATTTGTTATATATTATGACAAAACAAAGCCAAAAAACAAACAAGCAACTATAACTGTTGTTGCTATTGAAATTAAAGACGAAAACTTTTTAACTTGCTTTGAACTATGTAAATATAATTATCTTAGCAAGAGAAAAGTATCTTTATATGATAAACAAGATAGTTGTATAAGGAATGTGGTAGCACTGCCTATGTAGGGATGGTCCAATTTGTCCATAGAAATCTATTGACAGAAAACAATGAATACCTTGATCAAAGTCTCTCAATTTTTACAGTATTACTTTCTATGACAGTCCCTTTACTATGACTGATATGTTATCTCAATAACCATAAACAGTTTAGACACCAAATTAACAGGTAACACACTAAACTATGAAGTATGGCCTTTTGTAGGTCTCATTTTGAGTGTGTCAGAAACAAAATTAGTGATTCCAGCAGTTTACTATTAAGAGCTATTCTTAGGTAGCCATTTTCTTATGAATAGTTAATATTGACAAAAAGAAATGGGATACAAATGGAAAATATTATTTCATTGTGTAACTAAACTGAAACATATTCTCCTACTTCTGGCAGTAAGTATAGACTATTTTCTGCTTATGTTCAGTTTTAAAGAAGATCCAGGATATTGATTATATGACTGACAAGCCAATGACTGTAAGCCTAGCTATGATACATTAAATTAAATGTTCCTTCTTGTCTAGAACTCATGAAGGAATAATTCCAAGTTCTCAGTTACTTTCCTATTATTGCCCTATTAACTATTAATAATATCTACATCACAATATGTAAGAACGTTTTTTTGTGAGCTAGTTAAACATGAATCCTTACTTCCTTCCAACATGCTGCAGCTTTCACTGATGACTATTAAAACATTTGCATTTAAAAAAAAAAACAAACAAGACCTGTATATGTATGTTGCTAGCTTTATACTAATTCATCAGTAATAGAAACACTTTAATTAGTATGTTTACAAATATGATAGCCATGTGACTTTCACTTTAACAATTGTTTATAAATTGTTGCACCTAACTGAAAGTAAAATATTAACACTTATGACTGTACCAAAAATAACAGTCCACTATCATTACTGCATGTAGTCTAACTCATACACACACCTTAATTGTTTTTTTTCAAAAGAAAAGCAAAAGTATTTCCAGCCATCTTAACTAATGAAAAGTCTTAGGCAGAGAGGTAGTATATATGAAAGGACATTACAGACTTTTCAATAATTCTTATAAAGAAAGCTACGTATTAATATGTTGTTAATATCAACATGCTGTCGTGGTCAATTTTAACAGTGGGGATTAACCACTATCAAGCTCTAAGAACAGACGATCATTCTCAGATTTGTTTCAATTATGAGAAAAATGTTATTGTTCTTACGTAATGAAACTGTTTTCAGTAGCTTCAATCAGTAGTGTTGTTTTACGTGACTATAACTAAAACTAAAACACTTTGTTTAATTTAGTTATATTATAGCTAACTAACTATAATTAACTGAAACTATGGCAAAATATGGTAAAGTTGACTAAAAGTTACTGAAAGTGTCTCATATTGAGAGCAAAACTAACTATAACTAACAATAATAAACTATAACTAACTGAAACTCTGCTAACTAATACTAACTAAATGTTAAAAAAAAACAAACTAAACACAACACTACCTTAATGTATGAATGTTGTATGTTCTTGATCAATTTGATTACTTCAAGTTTATAATAACTAAAAAAATAATTTCACTTCATGTTAGTATATTTCCTAGGTGTGGTTACCTCTTGTTACCATCAACATGCTGTCAATTTTATGAGTGGGACACTATCTCACTAGCTTATTGGAGGGTGGATATAATAATCTAGGACTTTGAGTTTGTCTGCACTGTCTACTGATGAGATGATGTTTTTACATTTAGTTATAGTACAGCAAGCTCTATAAAGTATACCATCATTCTCAGATATGTTTCAAATGTGAGAACAATGTGATGGTTTTGACTAAAGTAACTCTAAAATTAACTATATCTTTGTCATTTTCAAGCATAAAGAATTCGTAATGAATGCTAGAATTTACTTATGAATTTAGCCCATTGGTCTCACTAATCCTTCTTTATGCAGTGAATGTTTTTAATTCACTTGGTAAAGCTGCTATATATGCTAATATTTTTCCTTTCATTACTGATCAAATGATAAGAGCATCTAGTGATGAACTTAGAAGCTGCAGTAAGTTGGTGGTATTGGAGTTATCCATTTCCTTTTATGGCACTAAAAGATTTTGTCTGTGCATTACAAAATAATTTTTTTTTCTGCATAGTTTTTTTTTTGAATTTATCATTGCTCAATCTCCTCATGAAATGAAAGGATTCTTATTTGGACTTTGGTTTGCATTCAACGGCATAGCTAAACTGATTGGATACAATCTCTATTGTCCTTTTCAGTTCCATCCTACATGTATTCCTATAAATTGTAGTTTCTATTACTATCTCACTCAGACTTTCCTTCTCTTTCTTGTGTTTATTATCTTCCTCATTTTGTCTAAACATTACAAGCTGAGAATGAGGAATAATCCAGTTAATATTCACATGATAGCAGAGACTCGTATCACAACTTATATTGACCAGGACGAAGAGTATTGTAAAGAAATTGATTAAGAAAACTACTCCAATAACTCATTAAGTCATGGTTACTTTGATAATACAAGTAATTAATATATGACTGAGTGTGCGTTATCTCTTATTCAAAGAGAATTTTTTGCTTGTGCACTACAAAATTGAATTATTAAAGAAGCTCTGGGAGAACAAGTTTCTTTGAACTATTCTTCTGAGAAATCTTTCTACTTTCTATTCTATTCATGTGTCAATTTTCAAAAATAGAACTAGTTCATAATGTTGTGACAACATGACTATTATAGTTTGTAAAGAGTTTAGTATGTTTACTAATAGTCAAGTTATCATCATGTGATTCACAGCATTATAAGATGTTTCTACTGTTACAATTACCACTCAACAAAATATTAGAGCTTTGTTATTTTCAAGCATAAAGAATTTGTAATGAATACTAGAAGAGTTTGTTCTTATCCAGTACTATGTATAAATTCTAAAGGAGCTATCTTGATGATTTGGGTGTCAATGGCTTTATATATCTACTTGTCCCATGTGAGTAATATCAATATCTATATTGCTTTTAAAATCAACAGTGTTCTCTACTTTCGTTATGACCTTTTCCTATACTTGACTTTAACACTTTATATTTTTAATCCACTATTTGGATGGATTGCTGATGCATGGATTGGACGATATAGAGCTATTTTATACGGACTGTATTCTTTTGTGATAGAATGTGTGTTTTTGACAGCGTCTGTTATTATCAAAGACTTTAAGCCATTATTCTCACAAATATTTCTTTATGCAAGCAGTATTTTCGATTCATTTGGTATAGCTGCTATATATGCTAATATGCTTCCTTTTATTACTGATCAAATGATAGGATCATCTGGTGATGAACTTAGTGCTGCAGTACATTGGTGGTGTTGGAGTCAGATATTTCCTAATATGATACAAAAGAATGAGCCATGTATACTTAACATTACTCCTCGAATTATTGCATCTATTGTCATATCATTCTCTGGTTTAGCTATTGCTCTCTCTAGTCTGTTTCTCGGTCAACATTGGCTAGACAAGACACCTCAGATCACTAATCCTATTAAACATATTGTTAAAGTACTCAACTATGCTAGAAAGAACAAATATCCCAGGAATCGTAGTGCCCTCACATACTGGGAACAAGATGCTCCTTCACGACTTGACCTAGGTAAGGATAAATATGGTGGTCCTTTCTCAGAGGAGGAGGTAGAAGATGTTAAGACAGCAGTGAGGTTAATACCAGTTATTTTTATATGTGCCATGCAAGGACTAACTTTATATGTGACTTCTGTTCAGCGAAGTCATATGACTACTAATTATGATAACATTCTTGCATGTTTTTTTATCGATGAAATTAACTTAGTTGATTACACAATTGGAATTGGAATTCCACTCTATCATCTCATTATAAGACCACTTCTACAAAAAATAACTAAGTATACTCCTAGTATGTTGACAATAATTGGAGCTGCATTTTTAATCAGAATGTTAGGAACTATTGGAATGGCAGCAATAGAAACAGTAGGTCACCTCCAAACTCCTAATGTCAGTTGTATGTTTGATGATAACATTGAAGTGGTTATGTCTCTTAATTATTATTGGACTATGATACCACAAGTGTTTGGAGGATTTGGTATAGTTCTTTTTACCATAGGCTCTTTTGAGTTTATCATAGCTCAGTCTCCTTTACAAATGAAAGGACTTTTATTAGGACTTTGGTTTGCATTCAATGGCATGGCTAAACTGATTGGATACAATCTCTATCGTCCTTTTCTGTTACTTCCTACATCCATTCCTATAAGTTGTGGTTTCTATTACTACCTCACTCAGACTCTCCTTCTTTTACTTTTATTTGTTGCTTTCTACATTCTGTCTAAACATTACAAACTGAGAATAAGAAATAATCCAGTTAATATTCACATGATAGTTGAGAGACATGTCATAACTTATATTGACCAGGAAGAAGAGTATTTTAAAGACATTGATGAAGAAAACTACAGCTCCATTAACTCATCAAGTAATAGTAGCTTTGAAGCCACTTATAATTAACTTATTACAGATTGTGTGTCTTTATTAGTTCCCCTTTGTTTAAAAAGGTTTTTTTAGCTACATAACTTGTACGAATATTGGAAGTATTTAAATTGTTACTAGCAAATTTGTTAAGCTTTTGTGTTTAGTTTATTGTATAACTCAACAATATTAATACATTGTGTGATATATCATACCAACAGTTTTCACACTAATTATCTATAATTTATAAGTTAACAACAAATGTAACCAAATCAGTAGTCCAGTAGTCTTTACTAAGTATAGACAATTTTTCTGGTTTGATGTTCATCTTTAAAGAAGATCCAGGATATCAATTGTGTGATTTTAATCCTAGCTATGATGCAAGTTTTCCTTCTTGTCTAGAGCTCATAAAGGAATGTTTCCAAGTTCTCAGCTACTTTTCTATTATTGCTTTTTTAATTTTGTTATTACATCACAATATGTAAACCTTTTTGTGAGCTAGTTAAACATGAATCCTCATTTCCTTCTAACATGCTACAACTTTCATTAATGACTATTAAAAAACTTGCATTTTTAAAATACACAAACAAGACCTGTATATGTTTGTTGCTACATTTATATTAATTCACCAGTAATAGAAACACTATGTTAGTATGTTTAAAAAAACAATAACCATGTGCTTAACTAATGAAAAGTCTTAGGTAGAGATGTAGTAGATGTGAAAGGACATTACAGACTTTTCAATAATTCTTATAAGGAAAGCTATACAGGTGTGGCTACCTCTGGCTACCATCAACATGCTATTGTGATCAATTTTGACAGTGGGCCTTAACCTCACTAGCTTATTGAAGGATGAATATAATAATCAAGGACTCTTGAGTTTGTCAACTGTGTCTGCTGATGAGATTTTTAAAAAAATTAGTTATAGTATATCAGGTTCAAAGAGCAGATGATCATTCTCAAATATGTTTCAAATATGAGAATAACATGCTGACTTAAGGAATTGACACTATCAACTGCTTGCAGTAGCTTCAATCAGTAGTGTTGTTTTAGTTAACTATAACTAAAATTAAAACACTTAGTTTAATTTAGTTATATTATAGTTAACTAACTATAATTAACTGAAACTATGGCAACAGAGTTACTGAACGTATCTCATACTGAGAGCAAAACTAACTATAACTAACAATAACAAACTGTAACTAACTGAAAGTCTGCTTGATGCATACAGAATAGAATTAATAACAAAACTAATTGGTAGAACCTTGTAGTACACACCCACACACATATAATACATCTTTACAACATGAGTCAGCTAACACCATATAGTATATTTGACAGCCATATTGTATTACTTGACTAGTACTATGAAAGTATGCTTATAGACTATAGTGAAAGTTATACTGTGCACTAAATAAAATGAACACTTATTGTATGTGTTAATGAGTGGAGAAATTAATTGAATGAAGGTATTATAGAAATGAATAAATTACTAAAGAAAACTTTGAACAATTTATATATAGATAGCAAACTGCCCAGCAATTTATCTACACAATAATTAAAATCATATGCAATAACTAAAGTGAAAATAACTATTTAAAACTGCTTTACTAAGAGAGAAACTAAACTAAAGGTAATGTTCAAGGACAAAAAAACTAACTAATACTAACTAAATGTAAAAAACAATTTAAACACAATACTACCTCAATGTATCAATGTTATATGTTCTTGATCAATTTGATTACTTCAAATTTATAATAACTAAAACAAAGAATATCACCACATGTTAGTATGTTTATAAATACAATAGTTGAGTTATCATGTGACTCACAACATTATAAAGTGTCTCTACTGTTGTAATTGCTACTCAATAAAATATTAGAAATTTATCATTTAGAATTCAGTATGAATGCTAGAAGAGTTTGTTCTTATCCAGTGCTATGTATTAAATCTAAAGGAGCTATCTTGATGATTTGGGTGTCCACAGCTGTACATATCTATTTGTCTTATGTTGATTTCATCAATTATGAAATCAATCAGGCTCACTATAATCAGAATTTTCTCTTTAAATACTTTGCTTTAATATTTGAAATCTTTTATCCACTAATTGGATGGATTGCTGATGCTTGGATTGGACGATATAGAGCTATTTTATATGAATTCTATTCTTTAATGATGGGATGTGTATTTATTACAGGATCTGTTATTGCTTATGAATTTATCTTATTGGTCTCACAAATATTTCTTTATGCATGCAATGCTTTAAATTCACTTGGTAAAGCTGCTATATATGCTAATATTCTTACTGATCAAATGATAGGAGCATCTAGTGATGAACTTAGTACTGCAGTACATTGGTGGTTTTGGAGTTTACAATTTCCTTTTATGGTACTAGTGGATCTTGTCTGTGCATTAAAAAATACTCCTCCTGTAATAATTTCATTGATGTTGATTTTCATATCATTTTCTGGTCTAACTATTGCTTTCTCTAGTCTGTTTCTTGGTCAATGTTGGGTCAACAAAACACTAGTAATGTAAAAGTAATGGATTAGTATTTTAGTTATAGTTATTGTTATTGTAAAGCATTTGTAATAATTATTGTTTTAGTTATTAATTGTTCACAAAAACTCCAAGAATTTTAGTTTTAGTTATAGTAATAGGTTTTTAGTTATTGTTATTATAAATCAATAAACCAAAGAAGTTAATAAACTTAACTACATGCTAAATATGCAAGTAATCCTTGTTATTTTTGATCAATACTTCTCTTTCAAGGTTATTGCTAATTAGCCTATTTCTTTTTCCAATACATGCATTTCCAACTATTGAAAAAATCCTTTCTACAGGTGCTAAAGAGGCTGGCACAACTAGTACATCACATGCTAATGTAGAGAGTATTGGAAATAGTGACTCTGATTTGACCCAGAAGTCCAAAGCATCCATCGCATCTGGAGGGTTGCTCTTTCTTTGTTGAATGAAAAATTTCTTCTTGTTCTTCAGAGGTAGTTGATGCAATTTCTATATTCTGCTTAGAAACCAGCTTTGACAAATGCCGAAACTTTTTAAGTGGTGGCTCAATGACCAGTTCTTTGGTATTTTCTTGGGTGGTAATGTCTTTTTGATCTCTGGTTTTGCCGTGACTTTGTACTTGTGTATCAACGAAATACTTGACAAGTTCCTTTAAGTAGCATATTCCTTCGTCTAGCTGTTCATTGGAAAGAATCAAAGAATATTGTGGGTCAAGTAGTGTGGAAACAATATGGAAACCATCAAATAAATCAACACATGGATCAATATATCTGTCAAAACGCTTGTGCATTTCACTATGTAAGACTCTAGCAACAGTGCCCATTCCTGGTTGTTTCTGCATTTCTTGAAGATGGCAGTTAAGTTCCATAATGAGCAGAAAGGGAGGTGTAATCTTCTCCACAACACAACGTTGTGTATTCAGCAAATGGTTGGAGGAAGTCAACGATGTTATTGATTTTTTTCCATTTGCTGGTTTGTAAGCCATTCCATTCAAGCACTTCAGATAATAGGCAGACACTCTCTTTGCTTTCCAAAAGCCAATGTTTACCATTTACATCAATTTGGCACACAGTCTTTCCTAGACTCACATCATATTTAAAATAGTCCCAAACAGGGCTGGTTTTTGGCCTTCCAGGTTGTACTGCTGCTATAGCCATCGTGATCAGAATGCCAGATACTGTATGTCACATGGCAAGCAGCAGTCTGAGACAGCTGTTTGCAATGTGACATACAGTATGGTCAAAAGAAAGTTGTGAGACAGCCTGTCTCACAACTTTCTTTTGACCATTCAGCTTGATCATTCACTTAATTGATTGTTATTTTAGTTTGTGTTTAACTGTTTACACATTTGAAATTTTGAATGGTTAACTGATCTGATTGTGTGAAATCTAGAAATGAAATAACTAAAATTCACAACTACTTTCATGGAATTTTAGTTTTTGTTATTAATTGTAAATCAATGGCTGGTTAATTTTAGTTATAGTTTGTTATTGTTAACAATAATGATTTGGCAATTACAAAAATAGTTTTAGTTTTAGTTATTGTTAAACAATTACAACACTACAAAACACCTCAGATCACTAACCCTATTAAACATATTGCTAAAGTACTTAACTATGCTAGAAAGAACAAATACCCCAGGAATCGTAGTGCCCTCACATACTGGGAACGAGAAGACAACATTCAGATTAATACCAATCATTTTCATATGTGCAATGGTAGGTACAGTTTTACATGTGACTAACTTACAACTAAATCACATGACAGCTAACTGTAATAGCATTTTTGCATGTTTCTTCAGTGACGAAATCAGATTATTTCAGATAATAACAACTTTTAGAATTCCATTATATCATTTCATTATAAGACCACTTATAAAGAAAACTACCAAATATACTCCTAATATGTTGACAATATTTGGACCTGGTTTATTTATTCAAGTTTTAGGACCTGTAGGTATGGTAGTAATAGAGACTATAGGTCACCTCCAAACTCCTAATGTCATTTGTATGTTTAATAATACCATCAATGAGGTTATGTCTCTTAATTATTACTGGACTATGATACCATTAACCCTGCAAGTAATTGGGTCTGTTTTTTATGCGATAGTCCTTTTTGAATTTATCATTGCTCAATCTCCTTATGAAATGAAAGGATTCTTATTTGGACTTTGGTTTGCATTCAGTGGTATAGCTAAACTGATTGGATACAATCTCTATCGTCCTTTTCAGTTCCTTCCTGCATCCATTCCTATAAGTTGTGGTTTCTATTACTACCTCACTCAAACTTTCCTTCTCTCTCTTGTGTTCATTATCTTCCTCATTTTGTCTAAAAATAACAAACTGAGAATGAGAAATAATCCAGTTAATATTCACATGATAGCAGAGACACATATTACAGCTTATATTTACCAGGAAGAAAAGTATTTTAGAGAAATTGACAAAGAAAACTACACCATTAACTCATTAAGTCATGGTTACTTTGGTGCAACTTGTAATTAACATATGACTGATTGTGGACTATATTTTATTAAAGAGAATTTTTAGCTTATGCATTACAAAATTGAATTACATGTATCAACATATTAATATATATAACTTGAGTCGCCTAAAACTAAATTCACTGAGCAAACAAATATAAATCAGTTATAAACTTGGACATGCTAAACTCTTCCCTGTTTGAATTATTTACATTTGTAATTGCGTTCTGTCTTTTATTGGACTTTATATATGATTGATGTCAAAGTTCTCTGACTTGTCTTTCTTTACTTTCTATTCTATTCACTTGTCAATTTGAAACAGTTCATAACATTTTGACAACATGACTATTGTAAATTGTAAACACACATATATGAAATTATTAATAACTGAAGTAACATCCACACATTTAATTGACCCAATCTTTATTTAGCAATATAACCACTAAAAGCATAGAGCAATAATCTGTTACATAACAATTACTCAGAAATATAATCACTTTGTATATGTGTAATTACAAAATACAATGGTCTTAAATATTATGAACTAATTTTCTACTCTTATATTTGACAAATTTAAGTAAAACAAATGAAGAGATCACTAAAAGTACTGGCTACTATCTAAAGAGGACAGGAAACTACTACTAGTATTAGAGACACTGACTTCACAACTTTACAACTCTTTCATGAAATATTATTATCATATTAAATTATCAAATTTTCAGTCCCACCACATCAACCACATCAAGGTTGCTTTATTAAAATTTCCCAGATCCTTCTCTATCCATCATCATTCAATTATCAGAGTTGGGTCTGGCTTGTGAGACTACATAGCATAGGGAAACTAAACTAAAAACATTTTTAAAGACCAAAAACTAACAATAATTAACTAAAAGTAATCAAAAAGAGGTAACTATAACAAGATCAATTTAAAACACAAACAAATAATAAACAACAACACCGAAAACATTATTAAAGACTAACTATAACTAACAAAAAATAATCATAAAGTGGCCAAAACTAACAATAACTAACAAAAAGTAATCATAAAGTGGCCAAAACTAACTACAATTAACTAAAGTAAAAAAACAAACACAACACGACACTACCTCAATATATCCATATTGTATGTTCTTGATCAATTTGATTATTTCAAGTTTATAATAACTAAAACAAAAAATATTATTACATGTTATTATATTTATAAATACATTAATCAACTTGTCATCATGTGACTCACAACATTATAAACAGTTTTCTAGTTTCTACTGTTACAATTGCCACTCAACAAAATAGTCAACCCTTGTTATTTTGAACATAAATAATTTGGAATGAATGCTAGAAGATTTTGTTCTTATCTAGTACTATGTATTAAATCTAAAGGAGCTATCTTGATGATTTGGGTGTCCACAACTGTATGTTTCTACTTATCCCTTGTGGACTTAATCCATCTCAAAGTTAATTGGGCTCTCAATAATCAGAATTTTCCCTTTTTATACTTGACTTCAATACTTCGCATCTTCTACCCACTATTTGGATGGATTGCTGATGCATGGATTGGACGATATAGAGCTATTTTATATGGACTGTATTCTTTAATAATAGGATGTGTATTTCTTACAGGATCTCTTATTGCTTATGAATTTAATCCACTGGTCTCACAGATTTTTTTTTATGTGTACAGTATTTTTAATTCACTAGGTTCAGCTGCTATATATGCTAATAATCTTCCTTTTATTACTGATCAAATGATAGGAGCATCTAGTGATGAACTTAGTGCTGCAGTACATTGGTGGTTTTGGAGTTTCCATTTTCCTTCTGTGGTACTAATGGATTTTGTCTGTGCATTACAAAACAGTCCTCCTGTAATACTTCTATTGATGTTGATTTTCATTTTTTTCTCTGGTCTAACTATTGCTCTCTCTAGTCTGTTTCTTTGTCAACATTGGCTAGACAAGACACCTCAGATCACTAACCCTATTAAACATATTGTTAAAGTATTCAACTATGCTAGAAAGACCAAATACCCCAGAAATCGTAGCGCTCTCACCTACTGGGAACAAGATATTCCTTCACGACTTGACCTTGGTAAAGACAAATATGGTGGTCCTTTCTCAGAAGAGGAGGTAGAGAATGTTAAGACAACACTGAGATTAATACCAGTTATATTTATATGTGCAATGATAGGAATTGCTGTAGATGTGAGCTACAAACAGCAAAGTCACATGAGATTTAACAATGATAGTATTCTTGCATGTTTCTTCACTGACCGAGACAGATTATTTCAGCAAATAGCAAGTTTTGGAATTCCATTATATCAATTCATTATAAGACCAATTATAAAGAAAACCACCAAATATACTCCTAGTATGTTGACAATAATTGGAGCTGGTTTATTTTTTCAAGTTTTAGAGACATTGGGTATGGTAGTAATAGAGACTATAGGTCACCTTCAAACTCCTAATGTCACTTGTATGTTTAATGATACCATCAATGAGGTTATGTCTCTTAATTATTACTGGACTATGATACCAATAATGCTGCAAGTAGTTGGATTTTTTTTCTGTGGGATAGTCCTTTTTGAATTTGTCATTGCTCAATCTCCTCATGAAATGAAAGGATTCTTATTTGGACTTTGGTTTGCATTCAGTGGTATAGCTAAACTGATTGGACATAATCTCTATCGTCCTTTTCAGTTCCTTCCTGCATCCATTCCTATAAGTTGTGGTTTCTATTACTACCTCACTCAGACTCTCCTTCTCTTTCTTGTATTCATTGTCTTCCTCATTTTATCTAAATATTACAAACTGAGAATGAGAAATAATCCAGTTAATCTACACATGATAGCAGAGACACATATTACAGCTTATATTGACCGGGAAAAAAATTATTTTAGAGAAATTGGAAAGAGAACTACTCCATTAACTCATTAAGTCATGGTAACTTTGGTACAACTAGTAATTAATTTATGACTGAGCAAATAAATATAAATCAGTTAGAAACCAGATATTTGACAACAATGTTGGTGTTTTCTTCAGTGATTCAATAGAGTTTGAGGTTTCTTAGTTTGTAACTGATTTTCTTTATCACCTCTCAGGATTAAATTGGAGATAAGGATCATTTTGTTATTTACTAAAGATGTTCTGGGAGACCAATTTTCATTGAGCTATTCTTCTAAGATATCTTTCTACTTTCTATTCTATTCATGTATCAATTTTCAAAAATAGAAACAGTTCATAATGTTGTGACAATATGACTATTATAGTTTGTAAAATGAGCGTTATGAACTATCATTGCAATTAACACAATAGAGTTTAAAGGGAAACATTGACAACATGACTATTGTAATTTGTAAAGACACATATATAAAGTTATTAATAACTGAAGTGACATCCACACATTTAATTGACCCAATCTTTATTTAGCAGTATAACCGCTAAAAGCATAGAGCAATTGTTATGTCCTTTAAGTTATAACAAATATTATATTTTTTTATTATGATACTCAGACGATAACAATACTCAACAATACTACAAAAATCAGAAAAGTCAAGACTATTTATACAGTATTGTAATTAGATTCATATTTACAAAATAATCAATAAGGTGATAACAGTCCAATTAGTTGAACATTACAGCAATAATCTGTTACATAACAGTTACTCAGAAATATAATCACTTTGTATATGTGTATTTACAAAATACAATGGTCATAAATATTATGAACTAATTTTCTACTCTTATATTTGACAAATTTAAGTAAAACAAATGAAGAGATCACTAAAAGTACTGGCTACTATCTAAAGAGGACAGGAAACTACTACTAGTATTAGAGACACTGACTTCGCAACTTTATAACTCTTTCATGAAATATTATTATCATATTACATTATCAAATTTTCAGTCCCACCACATCAACCACATCAAGGTTGCTTTATTAAAATTTCCCAGATCCTTCCCTATCCATCATCATTCAATCATCAGAGTTGGGTCTGGCTTGTGAGACTACATAGCATAGGGAAACTAAACTAAAAGCATTTTTAAAGACCAAAAACTAACAATAATTAACTAAAAGTAATCAAAAAGAGGTAACTATAACAAGATCAATTTAAAACACAAACAAATAATAAACAACAACACCAAAAACATTATTAAAGACTAACTATAACTAACAAAAAATAATCATAAAGTGGCCAAAACTAACTACAATTAACTAAAGTAAAAAAACAAACACAACACGACACTATCTCAATATATCCATATTGTATGTTCTTGATCAATTTGATTATTTCAAGTTTATAATAACTAAAACAAAAAATATTATTACATGTTATTATATTTATAAATACAATAATCAACTTGTCGTCATGTGACTCACAACATTATAAACAGTTTTCTAGTTTCTACTGTTACAATTGCCACTCAACAAAATAGTCAACCCTTGTTATTTTGAACATAAATAATTTGGAATGAATGCTAGAAGATTTTGTTCTTATCTAGTACTATGTATTAAATCTAAAGGAGCTATCTTGATGATTTGGGTGTCCATGGCAGTATATATCTACTTGTCTTTTGTTGACCCCATCTATTCCAAAATCAGTCAGGCTCTTCATAACCAATTTAATTTCTTTCTATACTTTGCTTCAATATTTCAAATCTTCTTCCCACTATTTGGATGGATTGCTGATGCATGGATTGGACGATATAGAGCTATTTTATATGGACTGTATTCTTTAATAATAGGATGTGTAGTTCTTACAGGATCTGTTATTGCCTATGAATTTAACCTATTAGTCTCGCTAATCTTTCTTTATGCAGTTGGTCTTTTGATTCATATGGTATAGCTGCTGTATATGCTATTATTCTTTCTTTCATTACAGATCAAATGATAGGAGCATCTAGTGATGAACTTTGTACTGCAGTACATTCAATGTACTGCAGTACAAAGTTCATCACTAGATGCTACATTGGTGGTATTGGAATTTGCAATTTCCTTTTATGATACTAAAAGATTTTGTTTCTCCATTAAAAAATAATCCACTTGTGACATCTCTACTGATGTTGGTTGTCATATCATTCTCTTGTCTAGCTATTGCTCTGTCTAGTCTGTTTCTTGGTCAAAATTTGCTTGATAAGACACCTCAGATCACTAACCCTATTAAACATATTGCTAAAGTACTCAACTATGCTAGAAAAAAACAAGTACCCTAAGAATCGTAGTGCCCTTACTAACTGTGCACAAATGTTCCTTCATGACTTGACCTTGGTAAGGAAAAATATGGTGGTCCTTTCTCAGAGGAGGAGGTAGAGAATGTCAAGATAACATTGAGATTAATACTAGTCATTTTTATATGTTCAATGATAGGAACAGCTTTATATGTGACAAAATTGCAACTAGATCACACGACAGTTACCCATGATAGTATTTTTGTATGTTTCTTCAATGATGAATACAGATTAGTTCACCTAATAACAAGTTTTGGAATTCCATTATATCATTTCATTATACGACCGCTTATAAAGAAAACTACCAAATATACTCCTAGTATGTTGACATTAATTGGAGCTGGTTTATTTATTCATGTTTTATGATCTGTAGGTATGGTAGTAATAGAGACTATAGGTCACCTCCAAACTCCTAATGTCACTCGTATGTTTAAAAGGTTATGTCTCTCGATTATTACTGGACTATAATACCATTAATACTACAAGTAGTTGGATCTGTTTTTGGTGCGATAGTCCTTTTTGAGTTTATCATTGCTCAATCTCCTCACGAAATGAAAGGATTTTTATTTGGATTTTAGTTTGCATTCAATGGTATAGCTAAACTCATTGGATATAATCTCTATTGTCTTTTTCAGATCCTTCCTGCATCTATTAATATATGTTGTGGTTTCTATTACTATCTCACTCAACTTCTCTTCTTCTAGTGACTTATAGTGATCTGTATGATATGAATATTACTATTTTTAAAATAGTTCACCAGTACTAGAAACACTTTATGTTAGTATGTTTAAAAATATAATAACCATATGACTTTCATCTTTAACAATTGTTTATCAATTGTTGCACCTAACTGAAAGTAAAATAAGAAAGAGATGCAACACTAACTACTGCACCAAAGATAACAGTCCAATTATCATTACTTCATATAATCTGACTTGCATACACATATTATTCACAATAATTGTCACTTAGATAAAATATTAGGGCTTTGTTATTTTCAAGCATAACGAATTTGTAATGAATGCTAGAAGAGTTTGTTCTTATCCAGTACTATGTATTAAATCTAAAGGAGCTATCTTGATGATTTGGGTGTCCACAACTGTATATATCTACTTGTTTTATGTTAATCCCCAAAATCTCAAAATCGATCAAGGTCTCTATAATCAGTATTATCTCTATCTATACTTGACTTCAATACTTCGCATCTTCTTCCCACTATTTGGATGGATTGCTGATGCATGGATTGGACGATATAGAGCTATTTTATATGGACTGTATTCTTTAATAATAGGATGTGTATTTTTTACAGGATCTGTTATGACTTATGAATTTAACCCACTCATGTCACAAATCTTTTTTTATGTGTGCAGTGTTTTCAATTCACTTGGTTTAGCTGCTATATATGCCAACAGTCTTCCATTTATTACTGATCAAATGATAGGAGCATCTGGTGATGAACTCAGTGCTGCAGTATATTGGTGGTATTGGAGTTCACAATTTCCTTCTGTAGTACTAGTGGATTTTGTCTGTACATTACAAAATACTCCTCCTGTAATACTTCTATTGATGTTGATTTTTATATCATTCTCTGGTCTAACTATTGCTCTCTCTAGTCTGTTTCTTTGTCAACATTGGTTAGACAAGACACCTCAGATCACTAACCCTATTAAACATATTGCTAAAGTACTCAACTATGCTAGAAAGAACAAATACCCCAGAAATCGTAGTGCCCTCACCTACTGGGAACAAGATGTTCCTTCACGACTTGACCTTGGTAAGCACGAATATGGTGGTCCTTTCTCAGAGGAGGAGGTAGAGAATGTCAAGACAACACTGAGATTAATACCAGTTATATTTATATGTGCAATGAGAGGAATGGCTGTAGATGTGAGCTACAAACAGCAAAGTCATATGACAGTTAACAATGATAGTATTCTTACATGTTTCTTCATTGATCAAAACAGATTATTTCATCAAATAATAACTTTTGGAATCCCATTATATCATTTCATTATACGACCAATTATAAAGAAAACTACCAAATATACTCCTAGTATGTTGACATTAATTGGAGCTGGTTTTATTATTCATGTTTTAAGACCTGTAGGTATGGTAGTAATAGAGACTATAGGTCACCTCCAAACTCCTAATGTCACTTGTATGTTTAATGATAATATCAATGAGGTAATGGCTCTCAATTATTACTGGACTATGATACCACATTTGCTGGGAATTGTTGGATTGGTTTTTTGTGTGATAGTCCTTCTTGAATTTATCATTGCTCAATCTCCTCATGAAATGAAAGGATTCTTATTTGGACTTTTGTTTGGATTTGATGGTATAGCTAAACTGATTGGATATAATCTCTATCGTCCTTTTCAATTCCTTCCTGTATCCATTCCTATAAGTTGTGGTTTCTATTACTACCTCACTCAGACTCTCCTTCTCTCTCTTGTGTTCATTATCTTCCTCATTTTATCTAAACATTACAAACTGAGAATGAGAAATAATCCAGTTAATATTCACATGATAGCAGAAACACATATCACAGCTTATATTGATCAGGAAGAAGAGTATTATAGAGATATTAATGAAGAAAACTACTCCATTAACTCATTAAGTCATAGTAACTTTGGTGCAATTCATACTTAACATATAACTGATTGTGCATTATTTGATTCCGGAGAATTTTTTGCTTGTGCACTACAAATTAAATTACATATATTAATATATATAACTTGAATCACATAAAAGTAAGTTCACTAAAAACAAATAAAAGTCAGCTAGAACTAGATATTTTGACAACAATGTTTCTGTTTTCTTCAGTGGTTCGGTGGAATATGAGCTTTCTTAGTTTGTAACTGATTTTCTTTATCACCTCTCATCCATTCCTATAAATTGTGGTTTGGCTCTGGGAGACCAAGTTAAGGACATGCTAAACTCCTCTCCATTGAATTATATATATTTGTAAATTACAAGGTTCTGTCTTTTATTGGACTTTGTATATGATTGATGTCAAAGTACTGTGACTTATTTACTTTGTACAGTTGTTTATTAAGGGTCTTTTTTACTTTCTATTTTATTCATGTGTCGATTTGCAACAATAGAAACAGTTCATGATGTTGTGACAGCATAACTATTGTATTTTTTAAAGTGAACATTATGAACTGTGCAGTTAACACAACAGAATTGAAAGTGAAACAATTGACAACGTGACTATTGTAGTTTGTAAACACGCATATATCAAGTTATTAACTGAAGTGACATTCGCACATTTAGCTGACCCAATCTTTATTTATCAGTATAGCCATTAAAATCATAGAGCAATAACCTGTTACATAACAATTACTCAAAAATACAATCACTTTATATATATGTGTTTACAAAATACTACAATTGTAAATATTATGGACTAATTTTTACTCTCACATTTAACAAATGAAGGTAAAAAAAAGGAATTGATATACAATACATCAACCAAGAAGAATAGTATTTTAGGAAAATTGATGAAAAAACTTTCTATGAGAACATCTCCAAAATTCTTTACTATGTTTTCACTTTCTAATAGTCAATATCTACATCATTAAATAAAAAGTGTCCTTCCTTTTCTTGTGTAGTAACAAAGTTTCATTTCATCGTAAACTGATTAAACATTGTTATATACTGTTTGACTTGATAAACTTAGTTTGTGCAATTACTACTTGTACCACCAAAAACATCAAAAACCATAAATTTATAGGCGCTTCCATTTGGTGAATTACTAGATGTACCACTAAGTTATTATCTGAAAGCTAATTCTAATACAGTAATGATCAAATACAGTAATGATCTAATACAGTAATGACCTAATACAGTAATGATCTAATACAGTAATGATCTAATACAGTAATGATCTAATACAGTAATGATCAAATACAGTAATGATCTAATACAGTAATGACCTAATACAGTAATGATCTAATACAGTAATGATCTAATACAGTAATGATCTAATACAGTAATGATCAAATACAGTAATGATCTAATACAGTAACGACCTAATACAGTAATGATCTAATGTAGTCATGAAAGTTGACATTTTGAGGGTTGACATTTTGAGAGTTGAGATTCAGTGGAATATGAGCTTTCTTAGTTTGTAACTGATTTTCTTTATCACCTCTCAGGATTAGATTGATGATAAGGATCAGTTTGTTATTTACTAAAGAAGCTCTGGGAGAACAAGTTTCTTTGAGCTATTCTTTTCTAAAATCTTTCTACTTTCTATTCTATTGATGTGTCAATTTTCAAAAATAGAACTAGTTCATAATGTTGTGACAACATGAATATTATAGTCTGTAAAGAGTTTAGTATGTTTACAAAAATAATAGTCAAGTTATCATCATGTGATTCACAGCATTATAAGATGTTTCTACTGTTACAATTACCACTCAACAAAATATTAGAGCTTTGTCATTTTCAAGCATAAAGAATTTGTAATGAATACTAGAAGAATTTGTTCTTATCCAGTGCTATGTATAAATTCTAAAGGAGCTATCTTGATGATTTGGGTGTCAGTGGCTTTATATATCTACTTATCCCATGTGAGTATTATCAATATCTATATTGCTTTTAAAATCAACAGTGTTCTCTACTTTCGTTATGACCTTTTCCTATACTTGACTTTATCGCTTTATATTTTTAATCCACTATTTGGATGGATTGCTGATGCATGGATTGGACAATATAGAGCTATTTTACATGGACTGTATTCTTTTGTGATAGGATGTGTGTTTTTGACAGCATCTGTTATTATCAAAGACTTTAAGCCATTATTCTCACAAGTATTTCTTTATGCAAGTAGTATTTTCGATTCATTTGGTATAGCTGCTATATATGCTAATATGCTTCCTTTTATTACTGATCAAATGATAGGAGCATCTGGTGATGAACTTAGTGCTGCAGTACATTGGTGGTGTTGGAGTCAGATATTTCCTAATATGATACAAAAGAATGAGCCATGTATATTTAACATTATTCCTCGAATTATTGCATCTATTGTCATGTCATTCTCTGGTTTAGCTATTGCTCTCTCTAGTCTGTTTCTTGGTCAACATTGGCTAGACAAGACACCTCAGATCACTAATCCTATTAAACATATTGTTAAAGTACTCAACTATGCTAGAAAGAACAAATATCCCAGGAATCGTAGTGCCCTCACATACTGGGAACAAGATGCTCCTTCACGACTTGACCTAGGTAAGGATAAATATGGTGGTCCTTTCTCAGAGGAGGAGGTAGACAATGTTAAGACAGCAGTGAGGTTAATACCAGTTATTTTTATATGTGCCATGCAAGGACTGACTTTATATGTGACTTCTGTTCAGCAAAGTCATATGACTACTAACTATGATAACATTCTTGCATGTTTTTTTATCGATGAAATTAACTTAGTTGATTACACAATTGGAATTGGAATTCCACTCTATCATTTCATTATAAGACCACTTCTACAGAAAATAACCAAGTATACTCCTAGTATGTTGACAATAATTGGAGCTGCATTTTTAATCAGAATGTTAGGAACTATTGGAATGGTAGCAATAGAAACAGTAGGTCACCTCCAAACTCCTAATGTTACTTGTATGTTTAATGATAACATTGAAGTGGTTATGTCTCTTAATTATTATTGGACTATGATACCACAAGTGTTTGGAGGATTTGGTATAGTTCTTTTTACCATAGGCTCTTTTGAGTTTATCATAGCTCAGTCTCCTTTACAAATGAAAGGGCTTTTATTAGGACTTTGGTTTGCATTCAATGGCATGGCTAAACTGATTGGATACAATCTCTATCGTCCTTTTCTGTTACTTCTTGCATCCATTCCTATAAGTTGTGGTTTCTATTACTACCTCACTCAGACTCTCCTTCTTTTACTTTTATTTGTTGTTTTCTACACTCTGTCTAAACATTACAAACTGAGAATAAGAAATAATCCAGTTAATATTCACATGATAGTTGAGAGACATGTCATAACTTATATTGACCAGGAAGAAGAGTATTTTAAAGACATTGATGAAGAAAATTACAGCTCTATTAACTCATCAAGTAATAGTAGCTTTGAAGCCACTTATAATTAACTTATCACAGATTGTGTGTCTTTATTAGTTCCCACTTGTTTAGAAAGATTTTTTTAGCTACATAACTTTGGTTGAATATTGGAAGTATTTAAATTGTTACTAACAAATTGGTTGATCCTATAATGTTTAGTTTATTGTATAACTCAACAATATTAATACATTCTGTGATATATCATACCAACAGTTTTCACACTAATTATCTATAATTTATAAGTTAACAACAAATGTAACCAAATCAATGGTCCAGTAGTCTTCACTAAGTATAGACAATTTTCTGGTTTAATGTTCATCTTAAAAGAAGATCCAGGATATTAGGTACTTCCTATTATTGCTTTATTAATTATTTATTATTAATAATATCTATATCACAATATGTAAAACCTTTTTGTGAGCTAGTTAAACATGAATCCTTATTTCCTTCCAACATGCTATGGGTTTAGTTGATTATAACTAAAACTAAACATTTAGCTTAATTTAGTTATTTTTTAGTTAACTAACTATAATTAACTGAAACTATGGCAACAGATGACTAACTGAAACTCTGCTTGGTGTATACAGAATAGAATTGATGATAGAAATTAATAACAATACTAATTGGTAGAACCTTGTAGTACACACACATATAAATACTTTTTTGGAACATGAGTCAGCTAACACCATATAGTATATTTGGTTTCTACTACTACCTCACTCAGACTCTCTTCTTGTGTTCATTATCTTCCTCATTTTATCTAAATATTACAAACTGAGAATGAGAAAGAATCAAGTTCACTTAATCTACACATGATAGCAGAGACACATATCACAGCTTATATTGACCAGGAAGAAGGGTATTTTGGATATATTGATGACAAAAACTACTAATCAAGTCATGGTAACTTTAGTACAATTAGTAATTAATGTATGACTGATTGTGCTTTGTATATCTACTTTCCCATGTTACTAATATCAATATCTATATTGCATTTGAAATTTAGAGTGTTCTCTATTTTCGATATGACCTTTTCTTTTACTTGAGTTTAACACTCTATATCTTTAATCCACTATTTGGATGAATTGCTAATATGTTATTAGAATAGTTTGTTAATTAAGTCATTGGTAGTACTGTACATTTGTCTGTGGTAGATGATAAGGGGTACAAGATAATTGTAATAATAAGGATCACAATTGAGGTAATATAAATACTCTTGATGATCTTGTGATGTTGTATGAGGTAATAATTGGCATAATTCAAGTAGAAGAGCTTTAATTGTTCAATGTAGTCCTAAAATCAGCATAATAATTACAGTGTAATGATTATTCATTGTACCTCATTGTATGGATTTTCCTCCATGCTTGTAGTACTAGCAGTTAATGGAGGTTGCTGTGTCAGTGGCTGTATGTATTGATGCATGGATTTGAGGATATAAAGCTATTTATGTGAGCTGTATTCTTTTGTGATAGGATGTGTGTTTTTGACAACATCTCTTATTATCAAAGACTTTAAGCCATTATTCTCACAAATATTTGTTTATGCAAGCAGTACCTTCAATTCATTTGGTATAGCTGCTGTATATGCTAATATGCTTCCTTTTATTACTTATCAAATGATAGGAGCACCTGGTGATGGACTTAGTGCTGTAGTACATTAATGGTATTGGATCAGATGTTTCCTAATATGATGCAGAAGAATGAGCCATGTATATTACATAATACTTCTTGAGTTATGACATCTATTGTCATATTTTTTTCTGGTCTAACTGTTGCTCTCTCTAGTCTGTTTCTTTGTCAAAATTAGCTAGACAAGACACCTCAGATCACTAACCCTATTAAACATATTACTAAAGTACTCAACTATGCTAGAAAGAACAAGTACCCCAGGAATCATACTCCTCTCACCTACTGGGAACAAGATGTCCCTTCACAACTAGACTTAGATAAAAATAATGGTGGTCCTTTCTCATAGGAGGAGGTAGAGGATGTCCAAACTCCTAATGTCACTTGTATGTGTAATCACATTGAAGTGTTTATATCTCTTAATTATTATTGGACTATGATACCACAAGTGTTTGGAGGATTTGGTATAGTTCTTTGTACTATAGCTTCTTTTATGTTTATCATAGCTCAGTTTTCTATCATAGCTAAACTCATTGGATACAATTTTTTCCTTCTTTTTTGTTACTTCCTCAATCCATTCTTATAAGTTGTGGTTTCTATTACTACCTCACTCAGACTCTACTTACCTTTGTGTTCATTATCTTTCTCATTCTGTCTAAGCATTGTGTATCTCAACAATATTAATCCTTTATGTCTTACATCATAGCAACAGTTTTCACAATAGTTATCATTTTTAATTTTAATTTAATAAGTAAATGTAACCAAATCATTGGACTATTAGTCTTTGCTTACATAGAAATATAACAGGATTGTCTTGTTTCTTGTATCATACCAAGGGGAATTCAACAACTATAGCTGCCTTTGCTCATGAGGTTATAGACACCAATGTGAAACTTTGAACTTTTTTCAACTATGTAAGTATGCTTTACTTAGCAAAAGAAAAAAACGTTAATAATAAACAAGATAGTGGTACATAATATAAAGAATCGAAAATGGGATATAGTGACTTATAATATATAATATGTATATTGCTACCTTTATACTAATTCATCAGTAATAGAAACACTTTATGTTACTCTGTTTACTAATATGATAACCATGTGACTTTCATCTTTAACAATTGTTTATCAATTGTTGCACCTAACTGAAAGTAAAATAAGAAAGAGATACAACACTAACTACTTCACTGAAGATAACAGTCAAATTATCATTACTTCATATAATCTGACTTGCATACACATATTATTCACAATAATTGTCACTTAGAGAAAATATTAGAGCTTTGTTATTTTCAAGCATAACAAATTTGTAATGAATGCTAGAAGAGTTTGTTCTTATCCAATAGTATGTATTAAATCTAAAGGAGCTATCTTGATGATTTGGGTGTCAACAACATTATTTTTCTACATGTCTTATGTTGACCCAAAAAATCTCAAAATCAATCAGGTTCTCTATAATCAGTATTTTCTCTTTGTATACTTGGCTTTAATACTTCGCATCTTCTTCCCACTATTTGGATGGATTGCTGATGCATGGATTGGACGATATAGAGCTATTTTATATGGACTGTATTCTTTAATAATAGGATGTGTATTTTTTACAGGAGCTGTTGTTACTGATGAATTTAACCCACTGGTCTCACAAATCTTTTTTTATGTGTGCGGTGTTTTCAATGCACTTGGTATAGCTGCTATATATGCTAATATTCTTCCTTTTATTACTGATCAAATGATAGGAGCATCTGGTGATGAACTTAGTGCTGCAGTACATTGGTGGTTTTGGAGTTTGCAATTTCCCTTTATATTACTAATATATTCTGATTGTGAATTAAAAAATACTTTTCCTGTAATACTTCTATTGATATTGATTTTTGTATCATTTTCTGGTCTAACTATTGCTCTCTCTAGTCTGTTTCTTTGTCAACATTGGCTTGACAAAACACCTCAGATCACTAACCCTATTAAACATATTGCTAAAGTACTCAACTATGCTAGAAAGAACAAGTACCCCAGGAATCGTAGTGCCCTCACATACTGGGAACAAGATATCCCTTCACGACTTGACCTTGGTAAAGATAAATATGGTGGTCCTTTCTCAGAGGAGGAGGTAGAGAATATTAAGACAACATTGAGGCTAATACCAGTTATGTTTATATGTGCAATGAGAGGAATGGTTGTAGATATGAGCTATGAACAGCAAAGTCATATGACAGTTAACAATGATAGTATTTTTACATGTTTCTTCAGTGACCATTACAAATTATTTTATCAAATGTTAACTTTTGGAATTCCATTATATCATTTCATTATAAGACCAATTATAAAGAAAACCACCAAATATACTCCTAGTATGTTGACAATAATTGGAGCTGGTTTATTTATTCAAGTTTTAGGACCTGTAGGTATGGTAGTAATAGATACTATAGGTCACCTCCAAACTCCTAATGTCACTTGTATGTTTAATGATAATATCAATGAGGTTATGTCTCTTAATTATTACTGGATTATAATACCATTAACGCTGCGAGTAATTGGATCTATTTTTTGTGTGATAGTCATTATTGAATTTGTCATTGCTCAATCTCCTTATGAAATGAAAGGCTTCTTATTAGGACTTTTGTTTGCATTCGATGGTATAGCTAAACTGATTGGATATAATCTCTATCGTCCTTTTCAGTTCCTCCCTGCATCCATTCCCATAAGTTGTGGTTTCTATTTCCACCTCACTCAGACTCTCCTTCTTTTACTTTTATTTGTTGTTTTCTACATTCTGTCTAAACATTACAAACTGAGAGTAAGAAATAATCCAGTTAATATTCACATGATAGCAGACACACATATCACAGCTTACATTAACCAAGAAGAAGAGTATTATAGAGAAAGTGATGAAGAAAACTACTCCATTAAATCATTAAGTTATGGCAACTTTTGAGCCACATGTCATTAATATGTGATTGATCATGCATTCCCTTTAATTTGCAAATTAATTGTTAGAGAATTATTTACATGTTTTACATATTACATGTCTTAAATTGTTCTTCTGTTACTAATTTATTGCTTTCCTCATGTTATTTAGTTTATTTTGTAACTTAACAATATTATATATAGCAACATTTGAATTTTTCATAAATAATTTTAAAAGTAAAGCTCTCAAAAATTGACTGCTATCAGATATTTTGGAACTTTCAATTAGAGATAGATGTAATGATCCTGACATTAGCTTCAATGATGTTGTTCAGTGTATGTACATAGCTGGTGATATATGACTAGTTATATATGTAATTTATGTAAAGAAATTTATGAATGGAATTAAATTATTAAAAAATACAGTATTGTTTTAATAAATGTTTATTGATAATACATGTAGAGTCCATTTTACTATATTTATGTTATATTATTATTATTTAGGTATCGTACTATTGGAGTAATTGGTGCTGTAACTATTATCAGTCATATTGCACACAAAAGGTATGTTATATTACATGTATATTACATTAATATTACATGTATATTACATGTGTATTACATTTTTATTACATGTATATCACATGTGTATTATATGTATATTATGTGTATAGAAAAGAACATATTTCCTAAACAAGGTTAATCATTGTTTTGGAAGATACTGACTTCATAATAACACTGACTTGAGCTACAAATGTTATACATTTAGCAGCAGTGTCTATGGAAGACTATAGCTATAGAATATCTAAATATAAGTAGAGAACAAAGCTATCAAGAAGCTATCAAACAAGATCAGTCATACCTATCGTCATAGTGTTCACAGTTAGTGTTAATAAAATTCATTGGTTGGTATAAGCATGAGATGCATTTCATTTGTCTCTTTTGATCATTGCATGCAACAATACAATAAAATGATGACACAAAGATAGTTGTATATATACTATATGTGATCATGTGACTGCTTGGCAGTAAAATGAAGTAAATGAAGTCATGGCTGATATCAGTCCAATACAAAAAATGCAAACAATATAGTAGGAATGACAGTTCTATTATCATAATAGAACAGCCACATGCAGAAATAAATGGCATAACAATTATATAGGTATCTCTTAATAAGATTAATTTGTATACATTCTGATTGTTATTTCCTTGAAGCAATTTGGTGATAGAATTATCATAATATCTTGATATGATATTGAAGTACTCCTTCTAGAACCAAAATAGAAACAAGATAATTTGATTATTATCTTAATTTTTGATTTTCTAATTTAGCGATGCTTTCTGACTAAATTAAAAGTTTATAAGTAAGGTTGTTATAATTTCAGGCTATGGTGTGCATTGACAACCTGTGGCAGCCATTTTTTCTGTGCCATCCCTTAAACACTACTGTGATTTAAAATTATAAGATCATCTTCCAAAACTATTATGGGACAAAGTTTTAAAACACAATGATTTGACATATGATATATGATGAGGTTATGCTTCCTTAGAGATCAGACGACAGTATCAAAGGAGACACCTTTATCTCCACAAAGACTACAACAGGTAGAGAAGGATCTCTTACTTGACTTTAATTCAGTTACACACATGCTCTAGTCTGTATGTTAAATACTTATTATCCTCTCTATATCACTGTACATGTACATATACTTACTTCATATTATTTAGGCTTCATCATTATTAGAACAGGTCATGTCCAGTTGTAGTAGTACCAGTGACATGTCTTGTACATTTTTTGATGAGATGGCAAAAGTGGTAACAAAAGGAAAACTACACAATGATTTCTTAGTAAGAAATGAAGAAAATAACTGTAGCTGACCATATATGCTAACAATAAATTGTACTATGCTCATGGTTACTTTTTTATTAGGATCACTTACGTGAGTTTGTAACTGTTAAATTTCAAGACCTCTATGTCATTGAGTCTTCTGATAAAGTTGAAAGGTACCTCATAGACAGATTCTAATAGACCACTTTAAATTAAGTTCAATGACATTCAGTCAATTGGTAGGATTGATTTTGTTATCATATTCCTAAAAGTGTAGGTATGTAATCTATGTAGTGGTATCATTATAATACATTATATGATAGTATAATGCCATTCTGAGTATCTCTGTATTGGACATATTAATGTAATGACTGTACTTTAGTTTGTATGTGGCAAAATTATTTTTATTGTGATCTATAATTTCATAATTGTTTGGTTCTAGTGATAATGGAATACCTACAGAGTTATCATATGATCTTGATACAACAATGCATGATGGAGAAGATTCTATTGCTATGAACATATTGCCAATGTTAACATCATCTATTAGGAAAGAGAATACCAGGTACATATCATACTTCAACCTTAGTCAGTGATACACACATGGTATCTTAGGGTATGAAAATGATATTTAAATGATTATATCATATAATGCACATCTTGTTTATGTAGTTCTGGTGACATTCGATGTTTACCTGCTCATTTTAAACTTTTACGATCATGTGAACAAGCTCTTAGTGGAGGACTCTCAGAAATCGATGCATTATTAGGTATGAAATATTATAGATAATTGTCCTCCCTAAGTTTAAGACATCCTCCATGTTTGTTCCATTAATAAGTTAGACTTTGATGGATAATTTGATGTCAATCTTGAGGAAACATCAGTACACTATTAAGGAGTTTTACTATTGTATACATGCAATGTTGTTCATGTAAATTTGATCAACCATATTTCATTGTTAGGTTGTCCTGTTGTGCTTTGTAGTGCTGCTAAACTAGATCTTGAGTCATTTCATGATCTACCTATGGTACAAAAACAGTATATATGTGCCTCATTGTTTCATTGTCTTAACTGGTTTAGAGAACTTGTAAGTTCAAAAACACTGTATGTATATGCATTCCTATTATTTCTGTTTATGTATGTGTATACCCTATTCAGTGGTCTCTTTATCTATCAATCCATACATACATGTACATATACATAGATTTTTATGACAACTAACAATATTTAGGTTTTAAAAGAACCATGTTATAATAATAATAATACACCTTTTTATTGTTATATTATAATATATATGTATAATTATGTATATATATATGTATATGTATATATATATATATATATATATATATATATATATATATATATATATATATATATATATATATATTGTACTATAGGTGTCCTCTTTTGCTGGGGAAGAAGACAATGAAATGAAAGGCAAAGTTCTTCTCAGACTAAAGAACATAATAGAGTTACAGGACCAATTACAAGGATGTTTATCAGGTGACTGTATTCTAATATAGTAACAGTATATTATTAATATCTGTATTACAGTCACTAGTAGTCCTATACCAACTATGGAAGGATATCAAGTAAAGGCATCCTCTAAGAAGTCCAGCAGGTAATGTGTATTGTTAATAGAATGTGGATATCTATAGTATTATACTGTAGATCTGGTAATAAAACAGCTATAGGAGCAGATCAGACTGTGATTGTGACACAAACTGAAGAGAGCTTTAGTAAGGTAAGTACCAATACTGCAATATAGCAAGTGTACATATGTGAATCAATGTTGTTGAAGTTGACTCTAATTAAGTATCATTAATGCATACCTATTGATAATATATATATCTCCTTGTCTATAATATATATGTGATGTATAATATATCTTTGTTTGTTTTATTATATTTCATAGGATGCTGATACCACACTTAACAAAACTTCAAAGGGAGGCATCAGTACTGTAATATATGATCAGATAAAACCATATTTCAGGTAATTAAAGTCACACAATATCAAGTAATTATTATTACTATGTGTAGGACATTGGATATATCTGCTTATCTGGCACTAACATATGGTCCACTAACTAAATCAATTCTTGATACAAATATGCAATCAAGGGAGTCTGTAGAACTATATTTACAACCTCCTGAACTCCTGTTTCTTCTTGACAATTTGAAGAACAGATTACACAAGAGAGATCATGTTAGTATATACCAGTAATACTTGTAGTTTTGTGTACATGTACATACATGTGTGTTTATATGTATGTGTGTGTGTGCATGCTAAATGTTTCATTTATAATAAAGCTTCATTAATGTTGATGTAGATCATGTGATAATTGATTTGTATTGCTTTAGAATGTTGAAAGACGAGGTGTTCATGAGAAGTCATTTATAGAAATGTTTGTCCAAAAACTTCTCTGTGGTTTATGTAATCATTTAGAAAATATAAGCAAGGTACACTTTATAATAGTAGTTATATATAAGGCACTGTGTAAAATAGGATGACTTTGACAGCTCAGAAAACAGCTTATGTGTTGATTCTTGTGTACAGTCTATTTATGAAGTGTTAGCTTCTTTTTTCAGTCTGTGAGTTGATTCTCTTTAGCTTGGCTTTGATCTAAATTCCTCTCTCTCTCTCGATCTTTCTTCAGATGTATTGATGAAGACTTGTTAACAAATGGACTAAGAGTAATATCAGATCGTTCCCTTCAAACATGTAGTCAAGATATAATAGAAGACAGAACACGTCTAGCTCAGTATGTACTTATATTATAGTTCAATTTACTATTTTTAACTTATCCTTGTGTACTACTATTGTGTTCACTCTTTGGCATGGCTATATATACATGTATGCATGTATATAATAGCTATTACATCCCACATCAAAACATCAAAACATCCATTCATAATACATTAATATGCTCTATACTGTAGTATTATCTACTTTCAATATCATTAGGAATGCTATGGAATATTTTGAAGGCTATTTCCTTAAAATACCTAATTTGCAATGTGCAGCTGCTGTTGGTAAATTATATGTTGCCTTAGCAACCAGTACACAAATAAACGAACTGAAAAAAATTACCAGTTAGTTTTATGAAACTAATATGATGTGAAGTGATAATGTTATAGGCTCATTTTGTGAACGACTATTGAAGAAAGATTGGAGAGATTTGGAAAACATTGTCTATAAAAGTGATGCACTTGAACTCATAATAAGGTACTATATTAGTTAATAGGATGGATAGAGAGATGGGTGGGTTAGTGGTATATGCAGACATACAACATGCTTTAAGTTATATGTCTTCATATTATATTGTAGGTATTATATTGAGTGGTCAGATAATCCTATTGATGTGGTTGAAGAACTTTGTGGTAATGTTATACCTGAACTACTGGGAGATGAACCTTTAAATCAGTCCACTATATTTCCCACTCTCAACTTGTAAGTATATATTATATGTGACTTGATTTGAGACAATCAGATGGTTTTAAATGAATGGTTTACATGTTAGTGCTATGAAAACATTTTGTATTGGGAATTCTGATCAATATACCTCAATAGATTCTAGTTTAGTTTGAACTTCTTTGAAGCTATAGTTGAAAGTGTATACTACAAGATGTCTAAGATGTCTAGTTTCCTGACTAGGGCACATGTATGACTTAGTTTTATTGCATCTTATTTTAATAGAGCCACTTTTCCCTGTTATTTCCGTTGTATGTTATGTGCTGTAAATAGTTATATTAAGACATCTACTTCATCTACTACTGATGATATACAGGTATAGTGTATCTATATTAATAGTGTTATTATCCCATGCTATTATATAGGAGATGGTGACAGTGTTGATGAAACTGGATCATTGTAGTAAAGTTATGTTCATACTGATGAATCTAGTTAAGGCAAGAATGTGAAATATTATAATATATACATTTTTATTTCTTGTTTGTTAGTCTTTTGATACAAAACCTGTTTTATCTGCTGCTTTGAAATTTGGCAAGGTATTTGCTGACATCTTCTCAAAAAGTGGATTACCACTACTTGATAATTTCTTTAAAACAAGAAAGGTTTATTGTATTTAATCCCTCTTTATTAATACAATGCATATTATTATAGGGTGAGGTAGTGTCTGTATTAAAGAGTCTACAGAAGGCAACACGTTGCTTACAACATTATTGTGGTCATTCAAAAGTGGCTAAAAATGTAGCTCTTACTACTCATGTACCTCAGCTCAAACGAAGTCTGGAGACATTAGTATTTCAAGTTAAGGTATATCAATGAATAGTGTGTTATGCAGGATAATAGTTTGTATTACAGGAACTTCTCATTAATCATGAATGTGTGGAAGCATTTTGGATGGGAAATTTAAAGAATCGAAATATACAGGTATGTCTTAAAAATAGATATTCCCAATAATTGGGTGTGGTGTGATTATATTCTATGATAATAATAACTATCATAACAGTTATGATAGACAGTTATGATAGTTCTTGCTGTAATGTCTAATGTTTGAATGTATTTTTAAAAAAAGGGCGAGGAAATTTTAACACAAGTATCTAGTGCATCTACAGATAGCCAACCAGTGGGTGATGAAGATAGAGAAGTAAGATTGTTATCATTATGAAACATAATGCTTGTTTAAAGTAAATCTGTAGCATTCTTATCTCAGCAGATATTCTGTTTATGTAGCAGGTAGTCCTATAATTTTTGAGTTATTTGTGTACACTCACATCATTATAAAAGGGAAATAAAACAAATAGACTTTGCTAAAATTGTAGAGTGGGAATTGAGATGCTAGATACATAATTAATAACAGCCAGTAGAGGTGTGTTTATTGTATTGTGACAGGAAATCTACTGAGATCACTGATAGCTAATTAATCTTGCTGCCTCTGTGTTGATCTCTGTCTGTTACCTGAAAACATACTTTAGATGACTACAACTAAAGTATCTGTATTACAGTAACAGCAAGAGTTCTAAACTATAATATATTATTTCTCTTTTATAGAGTGTAAGTACTGCTCCAGAGGAAGATGAAGTAATGGACTTAACCATTGACTCATAACATTGAATAAGTTTACTTTCTTGTTTTCTACATCTACAAATGCACTTACTTGTACATCATAACTTGCATTGACCTCTAAATGTATAGTATGCTAGGATATATGCTCACATTGTTGGTAAAAGTACTCATCAGTAGATTTTGACTGGCTTTATAGCATGCACTTTTTCATTACTGTTCTGCTGCCATTGGACCTTTTAAATCAACTCAATGTGTCACTGTATTGAAGCTATATAGGTTCTTATAGCTCAACCTTGTTATTACACATAAAGTTTAGTTGATATATTATAAAAAGTACCAAAATATGTTTAATAGCAAATAATGTGTGCTTTAAATAAAATAAGACATATTATGTATTTATAACATTGTGAATTCCACAGTTAATAATATTATTCAGATTTTAGTTTTGATGCATTCCTAATAGATACACCAGTCACAAGAATGGTGTATAGAAACACTACAGTAATAAAAGGAATAATGACACTTTCTACACTGGGCATACAATATTCTTCTTGTTCAAAAGCAGACCTTCTTATAGAGGCCCCAATAGGCATGAAATAATAAATGATACTTGTCTTAATAACTGCAAAAATGTGAAAAAACTGATGACTCTGAAAATAGTAATCACATCTACCTGGAAAACACCTTTCAGGAAATTTTGTTATAAAGAAAAGCACCATTATTGCAGTAAAGAAAATAGACAAGAATTGAAGATGTAGAGTTTCATAGACACAATCATTGCCAGTAAATATACAAATTTTGACACGTAAAAGAAAAGGAAATGCTCCCACAATATAAATAGGAATAAATCCAATTACACGAAAAACATAACCATTATTCTCCTTGAATCGTGACAGTGAGCACATCAATAAAGCAAACCCAGCCAACATCATATACGTTATGACAAAAACCCATTTGTACTCATAGATACTGACCCCAAGTGGTCTTTCATAGAAGTAATAAGCCATACTGAGTCCAAATGCATGCAGAGTGATACCAGTGTAGTCAACCATTAATAGTATATGTAACCAAGTAAGCGATTTGTTTGCAAATCCATGAGCTATACTGGAACCAAGGACAAAAAGACATCCTCCAATCCATACAATGAGAAATGGATACCAGAAAGGGTCAGAAAAATCCAGTTGATATGATTTAAAGTAGAACCATATCAGCCACATCCAAAAGGTAACAAAATGAGTCCAAAAATTTCCCCATTCGTTGTGGACAACAAAGATATATTTGATGCACTTCCATGTCGAAATATTGACTGGTCGATAGCCAGTATAGATGTAGGGCTCCCTAAAATCACTTGGTACTTCACTAGCATTGAGAAGATTTGATGACATTGTCAATCCAAACTTGCATTTACAGAGCAGCCCTGATGACTAGACCGGAAGCCTACAAAAAAATTTTCATATGCAGTCAACATTATTCATATCAATATAAATTAACACTTTTAGCCTACGATCAGTTATTGGACTACCTGAGCTATATAAAATAATGATTTGTATATTTTGTATTAGTATTGACAGCTACAAAAATTATACTTTTAATCATTTCAGTATAACTATTATTTTTAGAGGTGCATTGTTATGAAACTTGAGGTGTGTTTTTCTTCCTTTACTACATTTAATGAATTTTTTTATTTGCTAGTTTGTTCTCTTTTTAAAATAATTGTCAATAAAGGAAATGTGTATGTGCACTGTAAAAAATAAGTTGTTGTCATAACAACCCTGAGGTTACTCCCCCACTTGTTTAAATATGATAACCATAACTTATTACTGTGTAGTAACCCAAGGTTGTAAACTGTTATAATTCTTCATTGTACATAGAGTGAAGTATAGTTGTTCAGCAGCAATTCTTTTTAATTCTTAAAATTCAAGAAATGTAAGAAACTGCATGAGAACAAAAATGACAAGCAAAAATCTCATATATTATAATCTAATTCATCTATAGAATGTATAATCGAAAGATGTATAGTTTTGATGGATATGCATTGTCATTTAGTCTAATGTAATCTTCTTTAAAGCACTGTACATTTGGTTTAAAAAACAAGGGATTTTCTTGCCTTTGTTCTTGATTCCTAACACTAAATGTTGTGTAAACACCAGGATATTGGGAAATGCTTTGGGATATTGAATATTAAAAGTGAAATATGCTGTAATTAGTTTCCACAATTGTTGTGCCTAACTGAAAGTAAAATAAAAAAGAAAAACTAAATACAGCAGTATTCCCATTGTATCCATGTTGTATTTTCTTGATCACTTCAAATGAAGTATATCACTACATGTTAGTATGTTTATAAATACAATATTCAAGTTATTATGTGACTCACAACTTTATAAACTGTTTTCTACCTTTGTAATCGCCATTCAACAAAATATTAGAACTTTGTTATTTTAGAATTCAGTATGAATGCTAGCAGAGTTTGTTATTATCCAGTACTACTATGTATAAAATCTAAAGGAGCTATCTTGATGATTTGGTTGACCACAGCAGTATATATCTACTTGTCTCATGTTAACTTAATATATCAAGAAATCAATTAGATTCTCTATAATCAGTTTTTTTTCATTAAATACATGATTTTAATATTTGAAATCTTCTACCCACTATTTGGATGGATTGCTGATGCATGGATTGGACGATATAGAGCTATTTTATATGGACTGTATTCTGTAATAATAAGAAGGGTATTTGTTACAACATCTGTTATCACTTATCAATTTAACCCATTGAATCTTTCTTTATGTGTGCAATGCTTTCAATTCACTTGGTATAGCTGCTATATATGCTAATATTCTTCCTTTCATTACTGATCAAATAATAGGAGCATCTAGTGATGAACTCAGTGTTGCAGTACACTGGTAGTATTGGAGTTTGCAATTTACAGACAGATTTTGTCTGTGCATTTAAAAATATTCCTATTGTAACATTTCTACTGATATTGATTGTCATATCATTCTCTGGTCTAACTATAGCTCTCTCTAGTCTGTTTCTTTGTCAACATTGGCTAGATAAGACACCTCAGATCACTAACCCTATTAAACATATTGCTAAAGTACTCAACTATGCTAGAAAGAATAAATACCCCAGGAATCGTAGTGCCTCACCTACTGGGAACAAGATGTGCCTTCATGACTTGACCTTGGTAAAGATAAATATGGTGGTCCTTTCTCAGAGGAGGAGGTAGAGAATGTCAAGACAACATTGAGATTAATACCAGTTATATTTATATGTTCAATGATAGGAGGAGCTTTATTGGTCACTTACAACTAGATCACATAACAGTTAACTGTAATAGGATCTTTGAATATTTTTTCAGTGGCGAAAACAGATTATTTCATCAAACAACAACTTTTGGAATCCTATTATATCATTTCATTATAAGACCACTTATAAAGAAAACCACCAAATGTACTCCTAATGTGTTGACAATAATTGGAGCTGGTTTATTTATTCAAGTTTTAGGACCTGTAGGTATGGTAGTAATAGAGACTATGGGTCACCTACAAACTCCTAATGCCATTTGTATGTTTAATGATAATACCAATGAGGTTATGTCTCTTAATTATTACTGGACTATGATACCACTAATGCTGCAAGTAGTTGGATTTTTTTTGGAGTGTGATAGTCCTTTTTGAATTTATCATTGCTCAATCTCCTCATGAAATGAAAGGATTCTTATTAGGACTTTGGTTTGCATTCAATGGTATAGTTAAACTGATTGGATATAATATAATCTCTATTGTCCTTTTCAATTCCTTCCTGCATCTATTCCTATAAGTTGTGGTTTCTATTACTATCTCACTCAAACTTTCCCTCTCTCTCTTGTGTTCATTATTTTCCTCATTTTGTCTAAGCATTACAAACTGAGAGTTAGAAATAATCCAGTTAATATTCACATGATAGCAGAGACACATATCACAGCATATATATTGACCAGGAAGAAGAGTATTATAGAGAAATTGATGAAGAAAACTACTCCATTAACTCATTAAGTGATGGAAACTTTGATGCGATTCATAATTAACATATAACTGATAGTTAATGTTAATTATGATTCTGGAGAATTTTTGCTTGTGCACTATAAAATTGAAATACATGTATTAACATATTAATATATATAACTAAGTCACATAAAAGTAAGTTCACTGAAAACAAATAAAAGGTATTTAGAAACCAGATATTTTGACAACAATGTTAATGTTTTCTTCAGTGGTTCAGTGGAATATGAGCTTTCTTACTTTGTAACTGATTTTCTTTATCACCTCTCATCCATTCCTATAAGTTGTGGTTTGGCTCTGTGAGACCAAGTTAAGAACATGCTAAACTCCTCTCCATTGAATTATATATATTTGTAAATTAAGGTTCTGTCTTTTATTGGACTTTGTATATGATTGATGTCAAAGTACTATGACTTGTTTATTTTGTACAGTTGTTTATTTATTAAATGTCTTTTATTTGAAGAATTGACTTGTAAAAATGAATACCACCATATTGGACAACAAAGGTTCATTCCATTGTAAACTGATTAAACATTGTTATATACTGTCTGACTTGATAAACTTAGTTTGTGAAATTACTACTTGTACCACCAAAAACATCAAAAGCTATAATGCTAAAATAAAATTTATAGGTGCTGTCATTTGGTCAATTACTAGTTGTGTCACTAAGTCAATATCTGAAAGCTAATTCTAATAGAGTAAAGATCTAATGTAGTAATGAAAGTTGACATTTTGAGAGTTATCATTTTGGGAGTTGACATTTTGGGAGTTGAGATTCTGGGAAGTAACCAGTTCACGCTTGTTTTGAGAGAATGTTTAATTACACAGCTTGTATATTGGATGTGCTAAAATTGTTACTAGTGAAAATTTTAATCTTCAGGGGCTAGTTTATTGTATAACTCAACAATAGTATTACTTCCTATGACACCTCGTATCAGTAGTCTCACAAACCAGACCAACCCCTATATGATTAAATGATGGATGGGAAATGGTCTGGAGAATTTTAATACATCAACTTTTTTGAACTCTGGAAATGTTGTGTGCTAATCAAATTACAACACATCACAATGTAGGTATTTCAATATAAACATCATACGTATTGTCACACTTGAAGAAGTGAAATGGATCTCAAGAAATCAAATAAATTGAAGAAATTGTTGAAAGTACTGGCTACTATCTAAAGAGTAGAGCAAACTACTAGTAGTATTAGAGACACTAACTTCATATTGGTGTCTCTACTACTACTAGTAGTTTACTCTACTCTTTGTGAAATATTATCATCACATTTACATTATCAAGTTTTCAGTCCTTGCCCATCATTAATGAAGAACATGCCCATTGTTCAATTATAGGGGTTAGGTCTGTCTTGTGAGACTACGTAACAGAGGAAAACTAAACTAAACTAAAAGCATTTTTAAAGACAAAAAAACTAGCTTTAACTAACAAAAAGTAGTCATAAAGAGACTACAATTAAAGTAAAACAAACACAACACTACCTTAATGTATCAATGTTGTATGTTTTTGTTTACTTCAAGTTTATAATAACTAAAACAAATTATATCACTACATGTTAGTATGTTTATAAATACAATAGTCACGTTATCATCAGAAAGTTAGGAACTATTGGTATGATAGACTATAGGCCACCTCCAAACTCCTAATGTTACTTGTATGTTTAATGATAACACTGAAGTGGTTATGTCTCTTAATTTGTTATTGGACTACGATACCACAAGTGTTTGGAGGATTTGGTATAGTTTTTTGTACTGTAGGTTCTTTTGAGTTTATCATAGCTCAGTCTCCTTTACAAATGAAAGGGCTTTTATTAGGACTTTGGTTTCCATTCAATGGCATGGCTAAACTGATTGGATATAATTTCTATCGTCCTTTTCTGTTACTTCCTGCATCCATTCCTATAAGTTGTGATTTCTATTACTACCTCACTCAGACTCTCCTTCTCTCTCTTGTGTTTATTATCTTCCTCGTTTTATCTAAATATTACAAAATGAGAGTAAGAAATAATACAGTTAATATTCATATGATAGCAGAGACACATGTCACAGCTTATATCAACCAGGAAAGTGATAGAGAAAACTATAGCTCTATTAACTGATCAAGTAACGGCAGCTTTGGAGCCACTTATAATTAACATGTGACTGGTTGTGCATCCTTGTTAGCTCACACTTGGCTAGAGATAAATTTTGGCTACATAGCTTGTATCCATATATTGGAAGTGTTACTAACTTAATCTGGTTTAGTTTATTGTGTAACTCAACAATATTAATGCTTTATGTGTTACATCATAGCAACAGTTTTCACAATAGTTATTATTTTTAATTTAAATTCAAAGAGTAAATGTAGTAGACCATTAGTCTTCACTGACATAAAATGTAATGATAATGTCTTGTCTGTTGTGTCATAGCAAAGCAAGGTAGCAAGCAACTATAACTACTTTTGCTCATGAGGTGATAGACATCAGTCTGAAACTTTCAAGTTTCTTTAAACTATGTAAATATGCTTTCCTTAACAAGAGAAAAAAGTCTTTAATAAACAAAATAGTTGTATATAATATAAAGACTTGAAAATGTGACATAGTGACTTGTATAATATGTATATTACTAGCTTTATAGTAATTAATAGAAACACTTTCATCTTTAACAATTGTTTATCAATTGTTGTACCTACCTGAAAGTAAAATATGAAAGAGATATAACACTTATGACTGTACCAAAGATAACAGTCAACAATCATTACTTCATGTAGTATAACTCATACACACATATTAACTGTCTTTTTCTCAAAAGCAAAGACAGAAGTATTTCTAACTATCTTAACTGATGAAAAGTCTTAGGCAAAGAGATAGTAGATGTGAAAAGACATTACAGACATGTTGATAATTTTTATAAGAAAAGCTATGTAGCTATGTATACACACAGGTGTAGCTACCTCTGGCTACCATCAACATGCTGTCATGGTCAATTTTAACAGTTGGGCACTATCGCACTAGCTTAGTGGAGGGTGAATTTAATAGTCTAGGACTTTGAGTTTGTCTGCACTATCTGCTAAAGAGATGATGTTTTTACATTTAGTTGTAGTACAACAAACTCTAAAGAATAAACCATCCTTCTCAGATACGTTTCAAATACAAGAAAAATGTGATAGCTTTGAACTCTAAAATTAATAACTAAAGAACAATATATAATAATTAAACATAACAACAATCTCATGCTATATGTTCTTAATCAATATGCTTGCTTTAAGTATATAATAACTAAACAAAGTATATCACTACATGTTATTATATTTATAAATACAATATTCATGTTATCATCATGTGACCCACAACATTAAAAATGTTTCTAATTGTCACTCAGATAAAATATTAGAGCTTTGTAATTTTCAAACATAAAGAATTTGTAATGAGTGCTAGAAGAAATTGTTCTTATCCAGTGCTTTGTACTAAATCTAAAGGAGCTGTCTTGATGATTTGGGTGTCCACAACTGTATATATCTACTTGTTTTATGTTAATCCCAAAAATCTCAAAATCTATCAGGTTCTCTATAATCAGTATTTTCTCTATCTATACTTGACTTCAATACTCCGCATCTTCTACCCACTATTTGGATGGATTGCTGATGCATGGATTGGACGATATAGAGCTATTTTATATGGACTGTATTCTGTAATAATAGGATGTGTATTTTTTACAGGATCTGTTATTGCTTATGAATTTAACACACTCGTGTCACAAATCTTTTTTTATTTGTGCAGTGTTTTCAATTCACTTGGTTTAGCTGCTATATATGCCAACAGTCTTCCATTTATTACTGATCAAATGATAGGAGCATCTGGTGATGAACTTAGTGCTGCAGTACATTGGTGGTATTGGAGTTTGCAATTTTCTTCTGTAGTACTAGTGGATTTTGTCTGTACATTACAAAATTCTCCTCCTGTAATACTTCTATTGATATTGATTTTCATATCATTCTCTGGTCTAACTATTTCTCTTTCTAGTCTATTTCTTGGTCAACATTGGCTCAACAAAACACCTCAGATCACTAACCCTATTAAACATATTGCTAAAGTACTCAACTATGCTAGAAAGAACAAGTACCCTAGGAATCGTAGTGCCCTCACCTACTGGGAACAAGATGTTCCTTCACGACTTGACCTTGGTAAAGACAAATATGGCGGTCCTTTCTCAGAGGAGGATGTAGAGAATGTTAAAACAACACTGAGATTAATACCAGTTATATTTATATGTGCAATGAGAGGAATGGCTGTAGATGTGAGCTACAAACGCCAAAGTCACATGACAGTTAACAATGATAGTATTCTTGCATGTTTCTTCATTGACCGAAAGAAATTATTTCAGCAAATGATAACTTTTGGAATTCCATTATATCATTTCATTATACGACCAATTATAAAGAAAACCACCAAATATACTCCTAATATGTTGACAATAATTGGAGCTGGTTTTTTTATTCAAGTTTTAGGACCTGTAGGTATGGTAGTAATAGAGACTATAGGTCACCTCCAAACTCCTAATGTCACTTGTATGTTTAATGATAATATCAATGAGGTTATGTCTCTTAGTTATTACTGGAGTATGATACCACTAATACTGCAAGTTGTTGGATCTGTTTTGTGTGTGATAGTCCTTCTTGAATTTATCATTGCTCAATCTCCTCATGAAATGAAAGGATTCTTATTAGGACTTTTATTTGCATTCGATGGTATAGCTAAAGTCATTGGATATAATCTATATCGTCTTTTCCAGTTCCTTCCTGCATCCATTCCTATAAGTTGTGGTTTCTATTACTACCTCACTCATACTCTCCTTCTCTCTCTTGTGTTCATTATCTTCCTCATTTTATCTAGACATTACAAACTGAGAGTTAGAAATAATCCAGTTAATATTCATATGATAGCAGAGACACATATCATAGCTTATATTGAACAGGAAGAAGAGTATTATAGAGAAATTGATGAAGAAAACTACTCCATTAAGTCATTTAGTTATGACAAATTTGGAGCCACTTGTCATTAATTACGTGATTGATTGTGCATCCTCTTTAATTTGCAATTAATTGTTAGAGAATTATTTACATGGTTTGCATATTAGATGTCTTATATTGTTCTTCTGTTACTAATTTATTGCTTTCCTCGTGTTATTTAGTTTATTTTGTAACTTAACAATATTATATATAGGAACATTTGAATTTTTCATAAATAATGGTAAAAGTAAAGCTCTTAAAAATTGACTGCTATCAGATATATTGGAACTTTCAATCAGAGATCAGAGATAAATGTAATGATCCTGACATTAGTTTCAATGATGTTGTTCAGTGTATCTACATAGCTGGTGATATATGACTAGTTATATATGTAATTTATGTAAAGAAATTTATGAATGGAAATAAAAAAATACAGTATTGTTTTAATAAATGTTTATTGATAATACATGTAAAGTCCATTTTACTATATTTATGTTATATTATTATTATTTAGATATCGTACTATTGGAGTAATTGGTGCTGTAACTATTATTAGTCATATTGCACACAAAAGGTATGTTATATTACATGTATATTATATGTATCATACATGTGCATTACATGTGTATTACATGTATATTACATGTGCATTAAATGTATATCACAGGTGTATTACATGTATATTACATGTGTATTACATGTATATCACAGGTGCATTACATGTATATTACATGTGTATTACATGTATATCACAGGTGCATTACATGTATATTACATGTGTATTACATGTATATCATAGGTGCATTACATGTATATTACATGTGTATTACATGTATATCACAGGTGCATTACATGTATATCATAGGTGCAATACATGTATATTACATGTGTATTACATGTATATCACAGGTGCATTACATGTATATCATAGGTGCAATACATGTATATTACATGTGTATTACGTGTGTATTACATTTTTATTACATGTATATCACATGTGTATTACATGTATATTACATGTGTGTTATATGTATATTATGTGTATAGAAAAGAACATATTTCCTAAACATGGTTAATCATCTTGTAATTGTTTTGGAAGATACTGAATTCATAATAACACTGACTTGAGCTACAAAGGTTTTACATTTAGCAACAGTGTCTATGGAAGACTATAGCTATAGAATATTAAAAGCAGAGAAGCAAGCTGTCAAGAAGCTTCAAACATGATCAGTCATACCTATCATTGTAGTGCTTAGTGTTAATAAAATTCATTGGTTGGTATATGCATGAGGTTTGTCTCTTTTGATCATTATATGCAACAATACAATAAAATGATGACACAAAGATAGTTGTACATATACTATATGTGATCATGTGACTGCTTGGCAGTAAAATGAAGTAAATGAAGTCATGGCTGATATCAGTCCAATATAAAAAATGCAAACAATATAGTAGGAAAGGCAGTTCTATTATCATAATAATTATATAGGTATCTCTTAATAAGATTAATTTGTATACATTCTGATTGTTATTTTCTTTGAAGCAATTTGGTGATAGAATTATCATAATATCTTGATATGATATTGAAGTTCTCCTTCTAGAACCAAAATAGAAACAAGATAATTTGACTATTACCTTAATTTTTGATTTTCTACTTTACCAATACTTTCTGACTAAATTAAAAGCTTATAAGTAAAGTTGTTATAAAAGAAATTTCAGGCCATGATGTGTATTGACAACATGTGGCAGCCATTTTTTTCTGTGCCATCCTTAAACACTACTGTGATTTAAAATTATAAGATCATCTTCCAAAACTATTATGGGACAAATTTTTAAAATGCGATGATTTGACATATGATATATGATGAGGTTATGCTTCCTTAGAGATCAGACAACAGTATCACAGGAGACACCTCTATCTCCACAAAGACTACAACAGGTAGAGAAGGATCTCTTACTTGACCTTAAGACAGTTACACACATGTTCTTGTCTATATGTTAAATACTTATATTATCCTCTCTATATTATTCACAAGTGTGTGTGTTTATTTTCATGTGATCTCTAGGCTTCATCATTATTGGAACAGGTCATGTCCAGTTGTAGTAGTACCAGTGATATGTCTTGTACATTTTTTGATGAGATGGCAAAAGTGGTAACAAAAGGAAAATTACACAATGACTTTTTAGTAAGAAACGAAGAATAGACTAAACTGTAGCTGACCATGTAAACCTACAGTATATTGTACTATGCTCGTGGTTATTTTCTTAATAGGATGAGTTTTTAACTGTTAAATTTCAAGACCTCTATGTCATTGAGTCTTCTGATAAAGTTGAAAGGTACATCATAGACAGATTCTAATAGACCACTTCAAGTTCAATGACATTCAGTCAATTGGTAGGCTTGATTTTGTTATCATATTTCTAAAAGTGTAGGTATGTAATCTATGTAGTGGTATCATTATAATACATTATATGATAGTATAATGCCATTCTGAGTATCTCTGTATTGGACATATTAATGTAATGACTGTACTTTAGTTTGTATGTGGCAAAATTATTTTTATTGTGATCTATAATTTCATAATTGTTTGGTTCTAGTGATAATGGAATACCTACAGAGTTATCATATGATCTTGATACAACAATGCATGATGGAGAAGATTCTATTGCTATGAACATATTGCCAATGTTAACATCATCTATTAGGAAAGAGAATACCAGGTACATACGATACTTTGCCTTTGTCAGTGATACACACATTGTATCTTAGGACATGAACATGATACTTAAATACTTATATCATACAGTAGATATCTTGTTTATGTAGTTCTGGTGACATTCAATGTTTACCTGCTCATTTTAAACTTTTACGATCATGTGAACAAGCTCTTAGTGGAGGACTCTCAGAAATTGATGCATTATTAGGTATGAAAAATTATAGATAATTGTCCTCCCTAAGTTTAAGATATCCTCCATGTTTGTTCCATTAATAAGTTAGACTTTTGATGGATAATTTGATGTCAATATTGAGGAAACATCAGTACAATTTTCATTGTTCCACTATTAAGGAGTTTTACTATTGTATACACAGTGTTGTTCATGTAAATTTGATCAACCATATTTCATTGTTAGGTTGTCCTGTTGTACTTTGTAGTGCTGCTAAACTAGATCTTGAGTCATTTCATGATCTACCTATGGTACAAAAACAGTATATATGTGCCTCATTGTTTCATTGTCTTAACTGGTTTAGAGAACTTATAAGTTCTACTAACAATGTACATATATGCCTATCCTATTATTTCTGTCCATGTATGTGTATAACCTATTCATTGGTCTCTCTTTCTATCAATCCATACATACATGTACATATACATGGGTTTCTATGACAACCAACAGCCTTTAGGCTTTAAAGGAATCATGTTATAATAATAATAATATACCTTTTTTCTGTTATATTATAATATATATATATATATATATATATATTGTACTATAGGTGTCCTCTTTTGCTGGGGGAGAAGACAATGAAATGAAAGGCAAAGTTCTTCTCAGACTAAAGAACATTATAGAATTACAGGACCAATTACAAGGATGTTTACCAGGTGACTGTATTATAATACAGTAACGGTATATTATTAATATCTATATTACAGTCACTAGTAGTCCTATACCAACTATGGAAGGATATCAAGTAAAGGCATCCTCTAAGAAGCTCAGCAGGTAATGTGTACCGTTAATAGAGTGTGTGTGGGTATCTGTAGTATTATACTGTAGATCTGGTAATAAGAGTAATATCAGATCGTTCCCTTTAAACATGTAGTCAAGATATAATAGAAGACAGAACACGTCTAGCTCAGTATGTACTTATATAGTTCAATTTACTATTTTTAACTTATCCTTGTGTACTACTATTGTGTTCACTCTTTGGCATGGCTATATATACATGTATGCATATATATAATAGCTATTACATCCCACATCAAAACATCCCATTCATAATACATTAATATACTCTATACTGTAGTATTATCTACTTTCAATATCATTAGGAACAGTATGAAGGCTATTTCCTTAAGATACCTAATTTGCAATGTCCAGCTGCTGTTGGTAAATTATATGTTGCCTTAGCCACCAGTACACAAATAAACAAACTGAAAAACATTACCAGTTAGTTTATGAAACTAATATGATGTAAAATGATAATTTTGTAGGCTCTTTTTGTGAATGACTATTGAAGAAAATTGAAGAGATTTGGAAAACATTGTCAATAAAAGTGATGCACTTGAACTCATAATAAAGTACTACTATATTAGTTATATAGGATGGATCCAATAGAGAGATGGATGGGTTAGTGGTATATGTGTTACATCAGACATACAACATGCTTTAAGTTGTATGTCTTAATATTATACTGTAGGTATTATATTGAGTGGTCAGATAATCCTATAGATGTGGTTGAAGAGCTTTGTGGTAATGTTATACCTGAATTATTGCGAGATGAACCTTTAAATCAGTCCACTATATTTCCCACTCTTAACTTGTAAGTATATATTATATATGACTTGATTTGAGACAATCAGATGTATAACATGTGATGGTTTTAAATGAATGGTGTACATATTGGTGCTATGAAAACATTTTGTATTGGGAATTCTGACTTGATTTGAGACAATCAGATGGTTTTAAATGAATGGTGTACATATTGGTGCTATAAAAACATTTTGTATCGGGAATTCTGATCAATGTACTTCAATAGATTCTAGTTTCATTTGAACTGCTTTGAAGCTATAGTTGAAAGTATATACTACAAGATGTCTAAGATGTCTAGTTTCCTGATCTAGGGCACATGTATGACTCAGTTTTACTTTGTCTTATTTTAATAGAGCCACTTTTCCCTGTTATTTCCATTGTATGTTATGTGCAGTAAATAGTTATATTAAGACGTCTACTTCATCTACTACTGATGATATACAGGTGTAGTGTATGATGTGTATCTATATTATTAGTGTTATTATCCCATGCTATTATATAGGAGATGGTGACAGTGTTGATGAAACTGGATCATTGTAGTAAAGTTATGTTCATACTGATGAATCTAGTTAAGGCAAGAATGTGAAATATTATAATATATGCACTTTCATTTTTTGTTTGTTAGTCTTTTGATACAAAACCTGTTTTGTCTGCTGCTTTGAAATATGGCAAGGTATTTGCTGACATCTTCTCAAAAAGTGGATTACCACTACTTGATAATTTCTTTAAAACAAGAAAGGTTTATTGTATTTAATCCCTCATTATTAATGCAATGCATATTATTATAGGGTGAGGTAGTGTCTGTATTAAAGAGTCTACAGAAGGCAACACGTTGCTTACAACATTATTGTGGTCATTCAAATGTGGCTAAAAATGTAGCTCTTACTACTCATGTACCTCAGCTCAAACGAAGTCTGGAGACATTAGTATTTCAAGTTAAGGTATATCAATGAATAGTGTGTTATGCAGGATAATAGTTTGTTCACAGGAACTTCTCATTAATCATGAATGTGTGGAAGCATTTTTAATGGGAAATTTAAAGAATCGAAATATACAGGTAAAAATAGATATCCCCAATGATTGGGTGTGGTGTGATTATTTCTATGATAATAATAACTATCATAACAGTTATGATAGACAGTTATGATAGTTCTTGCTGTAATGTCTAATGTTTGAATGTATTTTTTAAAAAAGGGCGAGGAAATTTTAACACAAGTGTCTAGTGCATCTACAGATAGCCAACCAGTGGGTGGTGAAGATAGAGAAGTAAGATTGTTATCATTATGAAACATAATGCTTGTTTGAAGTAAATCTGTAGCATTCTTATATCAGCAGATATTCTGTTTATGTAGCAGGTAGTACTATAATTTTTGAGTTATTTGTGTACACTCACATCATTATAAAAGGGAAATAAAACAAATAGACTTTGCTAAATTGTAGAGTGGGAATTGAGATGCTAGATACATAATTAATCACAGCCAGTAGAGGTGTGTTTATTGTATTGTGACAGGAAATCTACTGAGATCACTGATAGCTAATTAATCTTGCTGCCTCTGTGTTGATCTCTGTCTGTTACCTGAAAAAACACTTTAGATGATTACAACTAAAGTATCTGTATTACAGTAACAGCAAGAGTTCTAAACTATAGTGTATTTTTTCTCTTTATAGAGAGTAAGTACTGCTCCAGAGGAAGATGAAGTAATGGACTTAACCATTGACTCATAACATTGAATAAGTTTACTTTCTTGTTTTCTACATCTACAAATGCACTTACTTGTACATCATAAATTGCATTAACCTCTAAATGTATAGTATGCTAGTATATGTGCTCACATTGTTGGTAAAAGTACTTTTTGATTGGCTTTATAGCATGCACTTTTTCATTACTGTTCTGCTGCCATTGGACCTTTCAAATCATCTCAATGTATCACTGTATTGAAGCTATACAGGTTCTTATAGCTCAACCTTGTTATTACACATAAAGTTTAGTTGATATATTATAAAAAGTACCAAAATATGTTTAATAGCAAATAATGTGTGCTTTAAAAAATAAGACATATTATGTATTTATAACATTGTGAATTCCACAGTTAATAATAATTATTATTCAGATTTTAGTTTTGATGCATTCCTAATAGCTACACCAGTCACAAGAATGGTGTATAGAAACACTACAGCAATAAAAGGAATAATGACACTTTCTACACTGGGCATACAATATTCTTCTTGTTCAAAAGCAGATCTTCTTATAGAGGCCCCAATAGGCATGAAATAATAAATGATACTTGTCTTAATAACTGCAAAAATGTGAAAAAACTGATGACTCTGAAAATAGTAATCACATCTACCTGGAAAACACCTTTCAGGAAATTTTGTTATAAAGAAAAGCACCATTATTGCAGTAAAGAAAATAGACAAGAATTGAAGATGTAGAGTTTCATAGACACAATCATTGCCAGTAAATATACAAATTTTTACACGTAAAAGAAAAGGAAATGCTCCCACAATATAAATAGGAATAAATCCAATTACACGATAAACATAACCATTATTCTCCTTGAATCGTGACAGTGAGCACATCAATAAAGCAAACCCAGCCAACATCATATACGTTATGACAAAAAACCATTTGTACTCATAGATACTGACCCCAAGTGGTCTTTCATAGAAGTAATAAGCCATACTGAGTCCAAATGCATGCAGAGTGATACCAGTGTAGTCAACCATTAATAGTATATGTAACCAAGTAAGCGATTTGTTTGCAAATCCATGAGCTATACTGGAACCAAGGACAAAAAGACATCCTCCAATCCATACAATGAGAAATGGATACCAGAAAGGGTCAGAAAAATCCAGTTGATATGATTTAAAGTAGAACCATATCAGCCACATCCAAAAGGTAACAAAATGAGTCCAAAAATTTCCCCATTCGTTGTGGACAACAAAGATATATTTGATGCACTTCCATGTCGAAATATTGACTGGTCGATAGCCAGTATAGATGTAGGGCTCCCTAAAATCACTTGGTACTTCACTAGCATTGAGAAGATCTGATGACATTGCCAATCCAAACTTGCATTTACAGAGCAGCCCTGACGACCAGACCGGAAGCCTACAAACATTTTTCACATGCAGCCAACATTATTCATATCAAAATAGATTAACATTTTTAGCCTACGATCAGTTATTGGACTACCTGAGCTAAAATAATGATTTGTATGTTTTATATTAGTATTGACAGCTACAAAATTATACTTTTAATCATTTCAGTATGATATGTTACAAAATGTTTTCATCATGATCACTTGATATCAGGAATCTCATAGAGATGATCATCTGTCTTTAATGGAGTATCTCTTATGTTAAAACCCTTACTGACATCTAACATAGATGTGTAGTGCTCATCACCTTCTGACCTAATATTGTAATAATAATAATAATATTAATATAATACACAGACAAGATATGATGATGTAGTTGGGAGGGCCAGGAATATCAATTGATCTAGATCAGTTGACATTCGGATTCTTGCTCTCCAAAGTAAGATGATATGTCACAACTGTTATGAAAGTACATATATACTAGTATATACATAGTGCTTTCATAACTGTTGCAACATTATATCATCTTCATTGTTTCTATTACCAGTGTCTCTGTTATATAATACACATTATCACATATTATATGGTATAGTACCTAGGATTATAAGTCAGTTTTTCCTTTTTTTGGCTTGAAGACAAACTGCAATGATGATAATAATTAATACAATACAAACAATGATGAACACAACACCAATAATAAGAGCTGCAATAAAAGTCGTAATTCTAACAGTACTACTACTACTGGTAGTAGATGTTGGAAGACAAGATGGACCAATACTTGTATCAGAAATATCACCAATTGCTAGTAATAAAACATATAATAATTATTATAAATGTAACTACTATATTACTACTACCTGAAGCATTCTGGACTTGTACATGTAAAGAGAATGATATACTATCATTTGTCCCAACATTATTGCCGGCAATGCATTGGTAGATACTATCATCTTCTACTGATATGTTACATATTTGAAGAATTGACTTATAAAAATGAACACCACCATGTCGGACAACCTCAGAATATACATGAGCAACAGTATTTGAAGTTGATGAGGAGAGGTTAGAGAAATTAGCAACATCATTACGAGACCACACAATGGAAGGCAGAGGTTGGCCATAAGCAGCACAGATTATTTCAACTGTGCTACCTTTAGGGACAGTGGAATTTGTTGGAGGACTGTGTATTAAATTATTATTTGGCGTCCGTTTCAGTATATATATGTACTTGTCCTAATATATGATAATATATTAGGATAATGTATATATTAATAATAATAATATATTATAATAAATTGACCTAAAATATATTGTAGAAGCAATCAAGGTCTCAATATCAAGTAATTTAACTTTCTACACTTGGCTTTAATACTCTGCGTCTTCCTCCCACTATTTGGATGGATTGCTGATGCATGGATTGGACGATACAGAGCTATTTTATATGGACTGTATTCTTTAATAATAGGATGTGTATTTTTTATTCTATTCTGTACCAATTTCAACAATAGAAACAGTTCATAATGTTGTCAGTTTTATAATGACAACATGACAATTGTAGTTTGTAAAAAGAGCATTATTGACTGTAAATAGAATTGAAAATGAAGCATTGACCACATGACTATTGTAGCTATAAACTGTTTTCTACTGTTGTAATTGCCACTCAGCAAAATATTAGAGCTTTGTCATTTTTGATTTTGGCATGAATGCTAGAAGTGTTTGTTCTTATCCAGTAGTATGTATTAAATCAAAAGGAGCTATCTTGATGATTTGGGTGTCCACAACTGTATATGGCTACTGTTCTTATGCTACCCCCCAAAATCTCAAAATCAATCAGGCTCTCTTTAATCAGAGTTTTCTTTTTATATGCTTGATTTCAATGCTCCAGATTTTCTTCCCACTATTTGGATGGATTGCTGATGCATGGATTGGACGATATAGAGCTATTTTATATGGACTGTATTCTTTAATAATAGGATGTGTATTTTTTGCAGGATCTGTTATTGTTTATGAACTTAACCTATTGATCTCGCAAATCTTTATTTATATGTTCAATGTTTTTAATTCACTTGGTTTAGCTGCTATATATGCTAATATTCTTCCTTTCATTACTGATCAAATTATAGAAGCATCTGGTGATGAACTCAGTGCTGCAGTTCATTGGTGGTATTGGAGTTTAGATTTTTCTCCTATGGTACTAGTGGCTTTTGTCTGTGCATTACGAAATATTTTACCTGTAATACTTCTATTGATGTTGATTTTTGTATCATTCTCTGGTCTAGCTATTGCTCTCTCTAGTTTGTTTCTTTGTCAACACTGGTTAGACAAGACACCTCAGATCACTAACCCTATTAAACATATTGTTAATGTACTCAACTATGTTAAAAATAACAAGTACCCCAGGAATCGTAGTGCTCTCACATACTGGGAACAAGATATCCCTTCACAACTGGACTTAGGTAAGAACAAATATGGTGGTCCTTTCTCAGAGGAGAATTATATTGGAATAATATATTAATAATAATAATATATAATAACTTGACCTAATATATCATGGAATCAATCAGGGTCTCAATATTAAGTATTTTCTCTTTCTATACTTGGCTTTAATACTTTACATCTTCTCACCCACTATTTGGATGGATTGGTGATGCATGAATTTGACAATACAGAGCTATTTTATATGGACTGTATTTTTCAATAATAGGATGTGTATCTTTCTTTCTATTCTATTCTGTGTCGATTTCAACAATAGAAACACTTCATAATGTTGTGAGTTTCATAATGACAACACAACTATTGTATTTTTTAAAGAGAGTGTTATGAACTACTTTCTGTCATTGCAATTAACACATTAATAGAATTGAAAGTGAAACATTGACAATGTGACTATTGTAGTTGTAAACTGTTTTCTACTGTTGTGATTGCCACTCAGCAAAATATTAGAGCTTTGTCATTTTAGGTTTTACCATGAACGCTAGAAGAGTTTGTTTTTATCCAGTAGTATGTATTAAATCAAAAGGAGCTATCTTGATGATTTGGGTGTCCATAGTAGTATATGCCTACTTGTATGAGGTTACCCCCCAATATCTTAATATCAATCAGGTTCTCTATAATCTGGATTTTCTTTTTTTTTGCTTTACTTTAATACTTTGCATCTTCTACCCACTATTTGGATGGATTGCTGATGCATGGATTGGACGATATAGAGCTATTTTATATGGACTGTATTCTTTAATAATAGGATGTGTATTTTTTACAGGATCTGTTATGACTTATGAATTTAACACACTCGTGTCACAGGTCTTTTTTTATCTGTACAGTGTTTTCAATTCACTAGGTGTAGCCGCTTTATATGCTAATAATCTTCCTTTCATTACTGATCAAATGACAGGAGCATCTAGTGATGAACTTAGTTCTGCAGTACATTGGTGGTATTGGAGTTTAGAATTTTTTCCTATGGTACTAGAGGCTTTTATCTGTGCATTAAAAAATACTTTTCCTGTAATACTTCTATTGATTTTTGTATCATTGTCTGGTCTAACTATAGCTGTCTCTAGTCTGTTTCTCTGTCAACATTGGCTAGACAAAACACCTCAGATCACTAACCCTATTAAACATATTGCTAAAGTACTCAACTATGCTTAAAAGAACAAATCCCCCAGGAATCGTAGTGCCCTCACCTACTGGGAACAAGATGTTCCTTCACGACTTGATATATGTAAGGATAAATATGGTGGTCCTTTCTCAGAGGAGGAGGTAGAGAATGTCAAGACAACATTGAGATTAATACTAGTTATTTTTATATGTTCAATGTTAGGAACAGCTTCACATGTGACTAAGGTACGACTAGATCACATGACAGTTAACCATGATACCATTTTTGCATGTTTTTTCAGTGATGAATACGGATTACTTCAGCTAATAACAACTTTTGGAATCCAATTATATCATTTCATTATACGACCAATTATAAAGAAAACCACCAAATATACTCCTAGTATGTTGACATTAATTGGAGCTGGTTTATTTATTCATGTTTTAGGAACAGTAGGTATGGTAGTAATAGAGACTATAGGTCACGTCCAATCTGCTAATGTCACTTGCATGTTTAATGATAACATCAATGAGGTTATGTCTCTTAATTATTACTGGACTATGATACCATTAATGCTGCGAGTAAGTGCATCCGTTTTTTGTGGGATAGTTATTCTAAAGTTTATCATTGCTCAATCTCCTCATGAAATGAAAGGATTTTTATTTGGACTTTGGTTTGCATTCAATGGTATAGCTAAACTGATTGGATATAATCTCTATCGTCCTTTTCATTTCCTTCCTACATCCATTCCTATAAGTTGTGGTTTCTATTACTACCTCACTCAGACTCTCCTTCTCTTTCTTGTGTTCATTATCTTCCTCATTTTGTCTAAACATTACAAACTGAGAATGAGAAATAATCCGGTTAATCTACACATGATAGCGGAGACACATATTGCAGCTTATATTAACCAGGAAGAAGAGTATTATAGAGAAATTGATTGGGAAAATTACTGTATTAAATCATCAAGTTTTGGCAACTTTGGAGCCACTAATAATATGTGATTAATATGTGATTGATCATCCATTCCCTTTAATTTGCAAATTAATTATTAAATGTTTGACATTAGATGACTTATGTTGCTCTTCTGTTACTAATTTTTTTGCTTTCCTCATGTGGATTAGTTTATTTTGTAACTTAACAATATTATATATAGCAATATTTGAATTTTTCACAAATAATGATAAAAGTAAAGCTCATAAAAGAATTGACCACTATCAGATATATTGGAACTTTCAATTAGAGATAGATGTAATGATCCTGACATTAGTTTCAATGTATATACATAGCTGGTGATATATGACTTGTCATATATGTAATTTATATCAAGAAATTTGTGAATGGTATGAAATTAACGAAAAAACTAATGTATTGCTTTAATAAATGTTTATTGATAATACATGTAAAGTCCATTTTACTATGTTTATGTTATATTATTATTATTTAGGTATCGTACTATTGGAGTAATTGGTGCTGTAACTATTATCAGTCATATTGCTCACAAAAGGTATGTTATATTACATCTATATTACATGTATATTACATTTTTATTACATGTATATCACATGTGTATTACATGTATATTACATGTGTATTACATTTTTATTACATGTATATCACATGTATATTACATGTATATGGAATACAAACTATGACAAAAATAGACATAAAATTTTTGATTTTTGCATGGTCTAGATTCACAATTTTACCGTTAATTCACGATTATTGCAATTTTCCATTCATGATTTTACCAAGAATTTATGATTCTTTGCAATTCTTGGCTCTTAATTTAATTGTCAATCTTACATTTTCATGATAAGCATGAATTGAGGATTGCAATAATCGTGAATTCACAGTAAAATCATGAATTGTGAAGTGTAATAATTGCAGAATTCTATTACCATCATGAATTTAGACAGTGCAATAATCAAGAATTTTGTCTTTTTTTGTTGTAGTTTGTATTCCATACATGCATACTACATGTATATTATATGTATATTATGTGTATAGAACAAAACATATTTCCTAAACAAGGTTAATCATCTTGTAATTGTTTTGGAAGATACTGACTTCACAATAAGCATTGACTAGAGCTACAAAGATAATTTATTTAGCAGCAGAGTCTATGGAAGACTATAGTTACAGAATATTAAAATATAAGCAGAGCAGCAAGCTACCAAGAAGCTTTTGAGCATGATTGTCATACCTATTGTCATAGTGCATGTTCATAGTTAATGTTAATAAAATTCATTAGTTGGTATATGCATCAGATGGATTTTATTAGTCTCTTTTGATCATCACATACAATAATACAATAAAAATTAATGATTAGACAATCATATTTGTGTGTGTGTGTGTGTGTAATATGTGATCTAAAATGATTATATACAACTGCTTGGCAGTAAAATGCAGTAAATGAAGTCGTGGTTAATATCAGTCCAATACAAAAAATGCAAACAATATAATAGGAATGGCAGTTCTAATATCATTATAGAACAGTCACATGCAGAAATAAATGGAACAATAATTATATAGGTATCTCTTAACAAGATTAATTTGTATACATTCTGATTGCTATTTCCTTGAAGCAATTTGGTGATAGAATTATCATAATATCTTGATATGATATTGAAGTACTCCTTCTAGAACCAAAAGAAGAAACAAGATAATTTAACTATTACGTTTCTAAATTTTCTACTTTAGCAATTAATAGCTTATAAGTAAGTTTGTTAATAAATAAATAAATTTCAGGCAACGATGTGCATTGTGTGTGTGACAGCCATTTTTCTGTGCCATCCTTAAACACTACTGTGAATTTAAATTATAAGATCATCTTCTAAAACTATTATGAGATAAATTTTTAAAACGCAATGATTTGACATATGATATATGATGAGGTTATGCTTCCTTAGAGATCAGACATGCTCTAGTCTATATGTTAAATACTTATTATTTCTCTATATTAATGCACAAGTGTGTGTATTTATTTCATGTTATCTCTAGGCTTCATCATTATTGGAACAGGTCATGTCCAATTGTAGTAGTACCAGTGATATGTCTTGTACATTTTTTGATGAGATGGCAAAGGTGGTAACAAAAGGAAAATTACACAATGACTTCTTAGTAAGAAATGAAGAATAGACTAAACTGTAGCTGACCATATAGACCTACAGTATATTGTACTATGCTCATGGTTACTTTCTTAATAGGATCACTTATGTGAGTTTGTAACTGTTAAATTTCAAGACCTCTATGTCATTGAGTTTTCTGATAAAGTTGAAAGGTACCTCATAAACAGATTATAATAGACCACTTTAAGTTCAATGACATTCATTCAATTGGTAGGCTTGATTTTGTTATCATATTCCTAAAAGTGTAGGTATGTAATCTATGTAGTGGTATCATTATAATACATTATATGATAGTATAATGCCATTCTGAGTATCTCTGTGTTGGACATATTAATATAATGACTATACTTTACTTTGTATGTGACAATATTATTTTTATTGTGACCTATAATTTGTAATTCTTTGGTTCTAGTGATAATGGAATACCTACAGAGTTATCATATGATCTTGATACAACAATGCATGATGGAGAAGATTCTATTGCTTTGAACATATTGCCAATGTTAACATCATCTATTAGGAAAGAGAATACCAGGTACATATCATACTTCACCCTTAGTCAGTGATACACACATGGTATCTTAGGGTATGAAAATGATATTTAAATGATTATATCATATAATGCACATCTTGTTTATGTAGTTCTGGTGACATTTGATGTTTAAATGCTCATTTTAAACTTTTACGATCATGTGAACAAGCTCTTAGCGGAGGACTCTCAGAAATCGATGCATTATTAGGTATGAAATATTATAAATAATTGTCCTCCTTAAGTTTAAAACATCCTCCATGTTTGTTCCATTAATAAGTTAGACTTTTGATGGATAATTTGATGTCAATCTTGAGGAAACATCAGTACAATTTTCATTGTCCACTATTAAGGAGTTTTACTATTGTATACATGCAATGTTGTTCATGTAAATTTGATCAACTATATTTCATTGTTAGGTTGTCCTGTTGTACTTTGTAGTGCTGCTAAACTAGATCTTGAGTCATTTCATGATCTACCTATGGTACAAAAACAGTATATATGTGCCTCATTGTTTCATTGTCTTAACTGGTTTAGAGAACTGGTACGTTCTACTAACACAATGTACATATATGCCTATTATATTATTTTTGTCCATATATATGTATAACCTATTCATTGGTCTCTCTATCTATCAATCTATACATACATGTACATATACATGGGTTTCTATGACAACTAACAGTGTTTAGGATTTAAAAGAATCATGTTATAATAATAATAATATACCTTTTTTCTGTTATATTATAATATATATATTGTACTATAGGTGTCCTCTTTTTTTGGGAAAAAAAAAATGAAATGAAAGGCAAAGTTCTTCTCAGACTAAAGAACATAATAGAATTACAGGACCAATTTCAAGGATGTTTATCAGGTGACTGTATTCTAATACATTAACAGTATATTATTAATATCTGTATTACAGTCACTAGTAGTCCTATACCAACTATGGAAGGATATCAAGTAAAGGCATCCTCTAAGAAGTCCAGCAGGTAATGTGTATTGTTAATAGAGTGTGGATATCTATAGTATTATACTGTAGATCTGGTAATAAAACAGCTATAGGAGCAGATCAGACTGTGATTGTGACACAAACTGAAGAGAGCTTTAATAAGGTAAGTACCAATATTGCAATATAGCAAGTGTACTTATGTGAATCAATGTTGTTGAAGTTGACCCTCTGATCAAGTATCATTAATGCATACCTATTGCTAATATATATTTCCTTGCTTGTTTTATTATATTTCATAGGATGTTGATACCACACTTAACAAAACTTCAAAGGGAAGCACCAGTACTGTTATATATGATCAGATAAAACCACATTTCAGGTAATTAAAGTCACACAATATCAAGTAATTATTATTGCTATGTGTAGGACATTGGATATATCTGCTTATCTGGCACTAACATATGGTCCACTAACTAAATCAATTCTTGATACAAATATGCAATCAAGGGAGTCTGTAGAACTATATTTACAACCTCCTGAACTCCTGTTTCTTCTTGAAAATTTGAAGAACAGATTACACAAGAGAGATCATGTTAGTATATACCAGTAATACTTGTAGTTTTGTGTACATGTACATACATATGTATTTATATGTATGTGTGTGTGTGTGCATGCTAAATGTTTCATTTATAATAACTCTTCATCAATGTTGCTGTAGATCATGTGATAATTGATTTGTATTGCTTTAGAATGTTGAAAGACGAGGTGTTCATGAGAAGTCATTTGTAGAAATGTTTGTTCAAAAACTACTCTGTGGTTTATGTAATCATTTAGAAAATATAAGCAAGGTACACTTTATAATAGTAGTTATATATAAGGCATTGTGTAAAATAGGATGACTTTGACAGCTCAGAAAACAGCTTATGTGTTGATTCTTGTGTACAGTCTATTTATGAAGTGTTAGCTTCTTTTTTCAGTCTGTGAGTTGATTCTCTTTAGCTTGGCTTTGATCTAAATTCCTCTCTCTCTCTCGATCTTTTTTCAGATGTATTGATGAAGACTTGCTAACAAATGGACTAAGAGTAATATCAGATCGTTCCCTTCAAACATGTAGTCAAGATATAATAGAAAACAGAACATGTCTAGCTCAGTATGTACTTATATTATAGTTCAATTTACTATTTTTAACTTATCCTTGTGTACTACAATTGTTTTCACTCTTTGGCATGGCTATATATACATGTATGCATGTAAGTCTAATAGCTATTACATCCCACATCAAAACACCCATTCATAATACATTAATATACTCTATACTGTAGTATTATCTACTTTCAATATCCTTAGGAATGCTATGGAATATTTTGAAGGCTATTTCCTTAAAATACCTAATTTGCAATGTGCAGCTGCTGTTGGTAAATTATATGTTGCCTTAGCAACCAGTACACAAGTAAACGAACTGAAAAACATTACCAGTTAGTTTTATGAAACTAATATGATGTCGTGTGATAATGTTGTAGGCTCATTTTGTGAACGACTATTGAAGAAAGATTGGAGAGATTTGGAAAACATTGTTAATAAAAGTGATGCACTTGAACTCATAATAAGGTACTATATTAGTTAATAGGATGGATAGAGAGATGGGTGGGTTAGTGGTATATGTGTTAAAGCAGACATACAACATGCTTTAAGTTATATGTCTTCATATTATATTGTAGGTATTATATTGAGTGGTCAGATAATCCTATAGATGTGGTTGAAGAACTTTGTGGTAATGTTATACCTGAACTACTGGGAGATGAACCTTTAAATCAGTCTACTATATTTCCCACTCTCAACTTGTAAGTATATATTATATGTGACTTGATTTGAGACAATCAGATGGTTTTAAATGAATGGTTTACATGTTAGTGCATTATATTTAATCCCTCTTTATTAATACAATTCATATTATTATAGGGTGAGGTAGTGTCTGTATTAAAGAGTCTACAGAAGGCAACACGTTGCTTACAACATTATTGTGGTCATTCAAAAGTGGCTAAAAATGTAGCTCTTACTACTCATGTACCTCAGCTCAAACGAAGTCTGGAGACATTAGTATTTCAAGTTAAGGTATATCAATGAATAGTGCGTTATGCAGGATAATAGTTTTGTATTACAGGAACTTCTCATTAATCATGAATGTGTGGAAGCATTTTGGATGGGAAATTTAAAGAATCGAAATATACAGGTATGTCTTAAAAATAGATATCCCTAATATTTGGGTGTGGTGTGATTATATTCTATGATAATAATAACTATCATAACAGTTATGATAGACAGTTATGATAGTTCTTGCTGTAATGTCTAATGTTTGAATGTAAAAAAGGGCGAGGAAATTTTAACACAAGTATCTAGTGCATCTACAGATAACCAACCAGTGGGTGGTGAAGATAGAGAAGTAAGATTGTTATCATTATGAAACATAATGCTTGTTTAAAGTAAATCTGTAGCATTCTTATCTCAGCAGATATTCTGTTTATGTAGCAGGTAGTACTATAATTTTTGAGTCATTTGTGTACACTCACATCATTATAAAAGGGAAATAAAACAAATAGACTTTGCTAAAATTGTAGAGTGGGAATTGAGATGCTAGATACATAATTAATCACAGCCAGTAGAGGTGTGTTTATTGTATTGTGACAGGAAATCTACTGAGATCACTGATAGCTAATTAATCTTGCTGCCTCTGTGTTGATCTCTGTCTGTTACCTGAAAAAATACTTTAGATGACTACAACTAAAGTATCTGTATTACAGTAACAGCAAGAGTTCTAAACTATAGTATATTATTTCTCTTTTATAGAGTGTAAGTACTGCTCCAGAGGAAGATGAAGTAATGGACTTAACCATTGACTCATAACATTGAATAAGTTTACTTTCTTGTTTTCTACATCTACGAATGCACTTACTTGTACATCATAAGTTGTATTAACCTCTAAATGTACAGTATGCTAGGATATGTGCTCACATTGTTGGTAAAAGTACTCATCAGTAGATTTTGACTGGCTTAATTTATAACCAATGACAATTTCTATGAAACAAGTTATAAGTACTTTTTATTTTTTCTTAGCAGTGTTTCATGTTCCAAATTGTAGTTAATCAATCTATTTCTTCGTCCTTTTGATGCTTCTCCACTTATGGAAAATGAATGCTCAATTGGTGCAGTTCCAGTAAATACCTAACAAAATATTTTTAGTTCCAGTTCTAATTCTAGTACCAAGATAAAATTATTTTAGTTATAGTACTAGTTATAGAACTGGAACTTAAATTAAAAAGATGGTACTAAAATTACTTTTAGTTCCAGTACCTAAGAACTGGAACAATACTACTTTAAAGGAAGTATGTCAACATTCTAATAGTCATGTTGTCATCGTGTGACTCACTGGATTATAAACTGTTTTCTGTTGCTGCAATTGATAATTGAAATGAAAGCTAAAAGACTTTGTTCTTATCCAGTGCTATATGTCAACTTTAAAGGAGCTATCTTGATGATTTGGGTGTCAGCATCTATATATTATATGTATAGATCTCATGCTGACATTGTCAGTGTTCCTAATGATCAGTCAATTTTTTTTTCTACATGTATGTCACATTACAAATCTTTTTTCCACTTTTTGGATGGATTGCTGGTGCATGGATTGGACGATACAAAACTATTTTATATAGCCTTTATTTGTTGGTACTGGCGTCCATATCTTTGACAGCATCTGTTATTATCAATGACTTCAGCCATTGTTTTCACAAATTTGTCTTCATGTAAGCAATATTTTAAATCCACTTGGAACGGCTGCTGTATATGCTAATATGTTTACTTTTATTACTGATCAAATGATAGGATCACTATGTATACTCCTAGTATGTTGACAGTAATTGGAGCTGGTTTTTTCTTCAAAATGTCAGGAACTATTGGAATGGCAGCAATAGAAACTGTCGGTCATCTTGAAAAACCTAATGTGACTTGTATTATTAAAAATAACATTGAAGTAGTTATGTCTCTCAATTATTACTGGACTATTATACCACAAATGTTAGAAACATTTGGAAGAGAGCTTTATATCATAGCTCTTATAGAATTCATCATTGCTCAGTCTCCTTTACAAACAAAAGGGTTTTTATTAGGCCTATTTTATGGATTTAGTGCTACAGCTGAACTCATTGGCTCCAACCTTGATCAACTTTTCTTGTTACTTCCTCAGTCCATTCCTATAAGTTGTGGTTTCTATTACTACCTCACTCAGACTTTCCTTCTCTTACTTTTATTTGTTGTTTTCTACATTCTGTCTAAACATTACAAACTGAGAGTAAGAAATAATCCAGTTAATATTCACATGATAGTTGATAGACATATCACAGCTTATATTGACCAGGAAGATGAGTATTTTAAGGACATTGATGAAGAAAACTACAGCTCTATTAACTCATCAAGTAATAGTAGCTTTGGTGTCACTTATAATTAACATATCACAGATTGTGCATCTTTATTAGTTCCCACTTGTTTGGATGATGTTTTAGCTACATAACTTGTACAAATATTGGAAGTATTTAAATTGTTACTAACAAATTGGTTAATATTTTTGTGTTTAGTTTATTGTATAACTCAACAATATTAATACATTTTGTGATATATCATACCAACAGTTTTCACACTAATTATCTATAATTTAAAAGTTAACAACAAATGTAACCAAATCAATGGTCCAGTTGTCTTCACTTAAATATAATGTAATAATGTTGTATTATCTGTTATATATTATGACAAAACAAAGCCAAATGACAAACAAGCAACTATAAATGTTGTTGGTATTGAGGTTATAGTCTGAAAACGTTTTAACTTGCTTTAAACTATGTAAATATATTTACTTTAGTAAGAGAAAATTATCTTTATATGATAAACAAGATAGTTGTATAAAGAATGTGGTAGCACTGCCTATGGTCCAGTTTGTCCATATAATTCTATTGGCAGAAAACAATGAATATCTTGCTCAAAACTGATCAAAACCTTTCAATTCTTTATATTATTACTTTCTATGATAGTCCCTTTACTATGACCAATATGATATCTCAATAATTATAAACAGTTTAGACACCAAATTAACTGGTAACACACTAAACTATGAAGCATGGTCTTTTGTAGGTCTCATTTTGAGTGTATCAGAAGCAAAACTAGTGATTCAGCAGTTTACTATCAAGCCATTCTGTTATGAATAATTAATATTGACTGAAAGAAATGGTACAAATAGAAAATATTATTTCATTGTGTTACAAAACTGAAGCATAATCTCCTACTTCTGGCAGTAAACTATTTTCTGCTTTAATGTTCAGCTTTAAAGAAGATCCAGGATCATAGTTGTATGATCTCACTACATTTAATGAATTTTTTTATTTAGTAGTTTGCACTTTTTTAAAATTAATATTTGTCAATGGAAGAAATGTGTATGTGCACTGTAAAACATGTTGTTGTCATAACAACCCTGAGGTTGCTTTGCTCACTGCTTAAATATGACAACCCAATACTTGTTACTGTGTAGCAACCCAAGGTTGTAAACTGATACAATTCTCCATTGTACATTGAGGGAAGTATAGTTGTTCCACAGCAATTCTTTTTTAATTCTTAAAAATTCAAGAAATGTAAGAAACTGCATGATGACAAAAAACAAGTAAAAAACCCATTTGTTCACCACAACATTGTATACTTGGTTAAGAGAGGAAGGGTTTTCTGGCCTTTGTTCTTGAATCCTAGCAACAAATGCTATGTAAACACAAGGACGTTGGTAAGTGCTTTGGGATATTGGATGTTAAAAGTAAAACATGTTGTAATTAGTTCCCCCAAAGCTTTGAAACAATAATGTGCCTTTGTGAATATAATACACTCAACAATAAGGAAGAACTGGATTGTACTGCTGTTGTTCACAGCTGTAATATAAAGATAGTTTTGTTTATCTCTTTTAGCCAGCTCCTCAGAATGCTAGTGTTGATGGCTTCACTGGTGGAACCTAAAATGTTAACTGCATCTGATCATTAAATACAAATAAAAGCAATAATTACAAATTTTTGTTAGAATATGTACTGATCACCAACTCACCATAACAAAAAGACAATTCGTTACTTGTTTTCAAGTAGTACTACTAAAGAACTAGATGTCTCACTTTCCATCATGTCATATCTTCTGATCTTGGATTGTAACTGCATGAAGTTAGCTTTTGCATCCTTGAGCATAGTTGGGGAAGCCTCCAATGAGTCATCATCCTTTACTATATGTTTCAATTCACACATCAACTAAGAGATGATAATAATTGTACATAAATATTTTTCAAATCCCACAATATCTCTCTAATATCCTAGGGACAACCCACTATCTCCTCATGATTGTTAAGATTGTTGTGGTAACAATCCAATTTTTATAATGCATGCGGGGCAGATAGATTGTTTAATATACTAATAAAACATTGTAAGTAACCTGAAATATCTGAAACATTTTGTTTCCTTGAAAAGCATCCTCCGCTTGTAACAAAGAAACAAGAATAAATGCTATTTAGACATAAATGTCCTCAAGCCAATTCTCATTTGTATGACACATTCTTTTTCACTTGAGATATCCTATGAAAACTGACTTACTGATCTCAATTTCATTTTGTTTCCTCATAACTATTAATGAATTAATTTATGTCTCTTAGAGAAGCTACTTCCAACCTCTAGGCAAATAATTCTTACCTAACATTTAAACAGAAAAGAAAGAACATTGTGTGGTCCCTAAATAGTCAGTACTGTTGCCTGCTTGTCTCACACAAAAGCCTAAACATCTTATTCAATATGTTTTTCAAAATGTGACAATCTAATTGTGCCAGCTAGCAAACCTACATTGTTACACTATATCTTGCTAGTCATGTACGGAGACATTAAATGTTGTATATTGACTTATAAATTAGTAACTTGTATAAATTGTACATGTATGTGTACTCAACCAATGAAATTGCTGGCTTTAAAGGAAGTAATAATCATGTTGTCATCATGTGACTCATTGGATTATAAACTGTTTTCTGTTGCTGCAATTGAAACTTCAAGAAATTGAAATGAAAGCTAAAAGACTTTGTTCTTATCCAGTGCTATATGTCAACTTTAAAGGAGCTATCTTGATGATTTGGGTATCTGCAGCTGTGTATATGTATAGATCTCATGCTGACATTGTCAGTGCTCCTAATGATCAGTCAAAATTTTTTTTCTACATATATGTCACATTACAAATCTTCTTTCCACTTTTTGGATGGATTGCTGATGCATGGATTGGACGATACAAAACTATTTTATATAGTCTTTATTTGTTGGTACTGGCGTCCATATTTTTGACAGCATCTGTTATTATCAATGACTTCCAGCCATTGTTTTCACAAATCTTTCTTCATGCAAGCAATATTTTTAATCCACTTGGAACAGCTGCTATATATGCTAATATGCTTCCTTTTATTACTGATCAAATGATAGGAGCATCTGGTGATCAACTCAGTGCTGCAGTACATTGGTGGTATTGGAGTGAGTTCTTCCCCTTTTTCATTGCATACAGTATGCCCTGTATATTACATAATACTCCTCAAATTGTGACATCAATTTTTCTATCATTTACTGGTCTAGCTATTGCTCTCTCTAGTCTGTTTCTTTGTCAACATTGGTTAGACAAGACACCTCAGATCACTAATCCTATTAAACATATTGCTAAAGTACTCAACTATGCTAGAAAGAACAAATACCCTAGGAATCGTAGTGCCCTCACATACTGGGAACAAGATATTCCTTCACGACTAGACTTAGGTAAGGATAAATATGGTGGTCCTTTCTCAGAGGAGGAGGTAGAGAATGTCAAGACAACATTGAGATTAATACCAGTTATATTTATATGTTCAATGATAGGATTGGCAGTAGATGTGACTCGTGAGCAACAAAGTCACATGACAGTTAACAGTGATAACATTCTTGCATGTTTCTTTGTTGATGAAGAAAGATTATATCAACAAATTATTGGTTTTGGAATTCCACTATATCATTTCATTATAAGACCACTTTTAAGGAAGATCACTATGTATACTCCTAGTATGTTGACAGTAATTGGAGCTGGTTTTTTCTTCAAAATGTCAGGAACTATTGGAATGGCAGCAATAGAAACTGTCGGTCATCTTGAAAAACCTAATGTGACTTGTATCTTTAAAAATAACATTGAAGTAGTTATGTCTCTCAATTATTACTGGACTATTATACCACAAATGTTAGAAACATTTGGAAGAGAGCTTTATATCATAGCTCTTATAGAATTCATCATTGCTCAAGCTCCTATACAAACAAAAGGGTTTTTATTAGGTTTATTTTATGGATTTAGTGGTACAGCTGAACTGATTGGCTCCAACCTTGATCGACTTTTCTTGTTACTTCCTGCATCCATTCCTATAAGTTGTGGTTTCTATTACTACCTCACTCAGACTTTCCTTCTCTTACTTTTATTTGTTGTTTTCTACATTCTGTCTAAACATTACAAACTGAGAGTAAGAAATAATCCAGTTAATATTCACATGATAGTTGAGAGACATGTCATAACTTATATTGACCAGGAAGAAGAGTATTTTAAAGAAATTGATGAAGAAAACTACAGCTCTATTAACTCATCAAGTAATAGTAGCTTTGAAGCCACTTATAATTAACATATCACAGATTGTGCATCTTTATTAGTTCCCACTTGTTTGGATGATTTTTTTTAGCTACTTAACTTGTACAAATATTGGAAGTGTTAAAATTGTTACTAACAAATTGGTTAATCCTATAGCGTTTAGTTTATTGTATAACTCAACAATATTAATACATTCTATGATATATCATACCAACAGTTTTCACACTAATTATCTATAATTTAAAAGTTAACAACAAATGTAACCAAATCAGTGGTTCCGGTAGTCTTCACTTAAATAAAATGTAATAATGTTGTATTATTTGTTATATATTATGACAAAACAAAACCAAAAAACAAACAAGCAACTATAAATGTTGTTGCTATTGAGATTAAAGATGAAACTTTTGAACTCGCTTTGAACTATGTAAATATGCTTACCTTGGCAAGAGAAAAGTATATTTATATGATAAACAAGATAGTTGTATAAGGAATGTGGAAGCACTGCCTATGTAAGGATGGTCAGTCTCTCAATTTTTACAGTATTACTTTCTATGATAGTCCTTTACTATGACTGATATGATATCTCAATAACTATAAACAGTTTGGACACCAAATTGACAGGTAACACACTAAACTATGAAGTATGGCCTTTTGTAGGTCTCATTTTGAGTGTGTCAGAAACAAAACTAGTGATTCCATCAGTTTACAGAAAGAAATGGGATACAAATGGAAAATATTATTTCATTGTGTTACTAAACTGAAACATATTCTCCTACTTCTGGCAGTAAGTATAGACTATTTTCTGCTTATGTTCTGTTTTAAAGAAGATCCAGGATATTAATTATATGACTGACAAGCCAATGACTGTAAGCCTAGCTATGATACATTAAATTAAGCGTTCTTCCTTGTCTATAACTCATGAAGGAATAATTCCAAGTTCTCAGTTACTTTCCTATTATTGCTTTATTAACTATTAATAATATCTACATCACAATATGTAAGAACGTTTTTTGTGAGCTAGTTAAACATAAAACCATTTCCTTCCAACATGCTGCAGCTTTCACAAATGACTATTAAAACATTTGCATTTAAAAAAAAGCAAACAAGACCTGTATATGTATGTTGCTAACTTTATAATAATTCATCAGTAATAGAAACACTTTAATTAGTATGTTTACAAATATGATAGCCATGTGACTTTCATCTTTAACAATTGTTTATAAATTGTTGCACCTAACTAAAAGTACAATATTAACACTTATGACTGTACCAAAAATAACAGTCCACTATCATTACTGCATGTAGTCTAACTCATACACACACCTTAATTGTTTTTTCTCAAAAGCAAAGCAAAAGTATTTCCAGCCATCTTAACTAATGAAAAGTCTTAGGCAGAGAGGTAGTAGATATGAAAGGACATTACAGACTTTTCAATAATTCTTATAAAGAAAGCTACATATACATATGTTGTTAACATCAACATGCTGTCATGGTCAATTTTAACAGTGGGGATTAACCACTATCAAGCTCTAAGAACAGACGATCATTCTCAGATTTGTTTCAATTATGAGGAAAATGTTGTTGTTCTTACTTAATTAAACTGTTTTCAGTAGCTTCAATTAGTAGTGTTGTTTTAGTTGACTATAACTAAAACTAAAATACTTTGTTTAATTTAGTTATATTATAGTTAACTAACTATAATTAACTGAATCTATGGCAAAATATGGTAAAGTTGACTAGAAGCTACTGAAAGTATCTCATACTGAGAGCAAAACTAACTATAACTAACAATAACAAACTATAACTAACTGAAATTCTGCTAACTAATACTAACTAAATGTTAAAATAACAAACTAAACACAATACTACCTTAATGTATGAATGTTGTATGTTCTTGATCAATTTGATTACTTCAAGTTTATAATAACTAAAACAAAGAATTTCACTTCATGTTAGTATATTTCCTAGGTGTGGTTACCTCTTGTTATCATCAACATGCTGTCAATTTTATGAGTGGGACACTATCTCACTAGCTTATTGGAGGGTGGATATAATAATCTAGGACTTTGAGTTTGTCTGCACTGTCTACTGATGAGATAATGATTTACATTTAGTTATAGTACAGCAAGCTCTATAAAGTAAACCATCATTCTCAGATATGTTTCAAATATGAGAACAATGTGATGGTTTTGACTAAAGTAACTTTAAAATTAACTATATCTTTGTCATTTTCAAGCATAAAGAATTTGTAATGAATGCTAGAATTTACTTATGAATTTAGACCATTGGTCTCACTAATCCTTCTTTATGCAGTGAATGTTTTTAATTCACTTGGTATAGCTGCTATATATGCTAATATTCTTCCTTTCATTACTGATCAAATGATAAGAGCATCTAGTGATGAACTTAGAAGCTGCGTAAGTTGGTGGTATTGGAGTTATCCATTTCCTTTTATGGCACTAAAAGACTTTGTTTGTGCATTACAAAATAATTTTTTTGTCTGCATAGTTTTTTTTTTGAATTTATCATTGCTCAATCTCCTCATGAAATGAAAGGATTCTTATTTGGACTTATTAACATACTAATATATATAACTTGAGTCACCTAAAACTAAATTCACTGAGCAAACAAATATAAATCAGTTAGAAACTTGGACATGCTAAACTCTTCCCTGTTTGAAATATTTACATTTGTAATTAGATTCTGTCTTTTATTGGACTTTATATATGATTGATATCAAAGTTCTCTGACTTGTCTTTCTTTACTTTCTATTCTATTCACATGTCAATTTGAAACAGTTCATAACATTGTGACAACATGACTATTGTAATTTGTATTTGTAATTTGTAAACACACATATATGAAGTTATTAATAACTGAAGTAACATTCACACATTTAACTGACCCAATTTTTATTTAGCAGTATAACCACTAAAAGCATAGAGCAATAATCTGTTACATAACAGTTGCTCAGAAATATAATCTCTTTGTATATGTGTATTTACAAAATACAATAGTCATAAATATTATGAACTAATTTTCTACTCTTATATTTAGCAAATTTAAGTAAAACAAATGAAGAGATCACTAAAAGTACTGGCACTACTAAAGAGGACAGGAAACTACTACTAGTATTAGAGACACTGATTTCACAACTTTATAACTCTTTCATGAGATATTATTATCATATTACATTATCAAATTTTCAGTCCCACCACATCAACAGGTTGCTTTATTACAATTTCCGAGATCCTTCCCTATCCATCATTCAATCATTGATCAGAGTTGGGTCTGGCTTGTGAGACTACATAGCATAGGGAAACTAAACTAAAAGGATTTTTAAAGACCAAAAACTAACAATAATCAACTAAAAGTAATCAAAAGAGGTAACTATAACAAAATCAATTTTAAAAAACAAACAAACTAAAAACAACAACACCCAAAACATTATTAAAGACCAACTATAACTAACAAAAAATAATCATAAAGAGGCAAAAACTAACAATAACTAACAAAAAGTAATAATAAAGAGGCCAAAACTAACAATAACTAACAAAAGTAATCATAAAGAGGCCAAAACTAACAATAACTAACAAAAGTAATCATAAAGAGGCCAAAACTAACTTCAATTAACTAAAGTATATAACTAAATAATAATAACTAAATTTATAATAAGTAAAACAAAAAATATTATTACATGTTATTATTTTTATAAATACAATAGTCAAATTGTCGTCATGTGACTCACAACATTATAAACTGTTTTGTACTGTTACAATTGCCACTCAACAAAATATTCAACCCTTGTTATTTGAACATAAATAATTTGGAATGAATGCTAGAAGAGTTTGTTCTTATCCAGTAAAATGTATTAATCTAAAGGAGCTATCTTGATGATTTGGGTGTCCACAGCAGTATATATCTACTTGTCTTATGTTGACCTCATCTATCCCAAAATCAGTCAGGCTCTTTATAATCAATTTAATGTCTTTCTATACTTAGCTCAGGGTAACTTTGGTACAAGTAGTAATTAATGTACATCCTCTCTTACTTAAGAGATTTTTTTCTTCTGCACTATAAAATTGAATTACTTGTATTTTCATATTACTATATATATAACTTGAGTCAGATAAGACTAAATTCACTCAACAAACAAATAAAAGTTAGTTAGTTAGAACGAGACCTTTTGACAAAAATACTGCTATCTTCTTCAGTGGTTCAATGGAATAGGAACTCTCTTGGTTTGTACTGATTCTTTTTATCACCTCTTAGGATTAAATTGGAGATAACAATTATAGTTTTAAAACACATGTATGTGGATTTTATTATAATTTTAGTTGTTTATGATTGAAATAACATCCAATTAATCCAATCTTTATTTACCAGTATAGCCACTAAAAGCATAGACCAATAACCTGTTACATAACAACTATAGATATACTATTCACTTCATATATGTGTGTTTACAAAATAAAAAAGGTCATAATATTATTAACTAATTTTTTACTCTTATGTTTGGCAAATGAAATAAAAAGAAAGAAATTAGTAATAAATAAACCATTTTATAAGTCATAGAATATTGTAACTTAGAATTCAGGATAGAAGCTAGAAGACATTGTTCTTATCCACTACTCAATATTAACTCCAAAGGAGCTTTCTTGATGTTATGTGTGTCAATAGCTTTGTATATCTACTGTCCCATGTTAGTAATAGCAATACAGATGGATTGCTGATGCATGGATTGGACAATATAAAGCTATTTATGTGAGCTGCATTCTTCTGTGATAGGATGTGTGTTTTGACAACATCTGCAAAAACTTTAAACTGTTAGTCTCACATATATTTATTTATGCAAGTAGAATTTTTCAATTCACTTGGTATAGCTGATATATATGCTAATGTCCTTCCATTTATTACTGATCAAATGATAGGAGGATTTGGTGATGGACTTAGTGCTGCAGTACATTCATGGTATTGGATCAGATGTTTCCTAATATGATGCAGGAGAATGAGTCATGTATATTACATAATACGTCTTGAATTATGACATCTATTGTCAAATTGTTCTCTGGTCTAACTGTTGCTCTCTTTAGTCTATTTCTTTGTCAACATTGGCTAGACAAGACACCTCAGATCACTAACCCTATTAAACATATTGTTAAAGTACTCAACTGCACTAGAAAGAACAAATACTCAAGGAATCATAGTGCCCTCACCTACTGGGAACAAGATGTCCCTTCACAACTAGACTTAGATAAAAATAATAGTGGTCCTTTCTCAGAGGAGGAGGTAGAGGATCTCCAAATTCCTAACATTACTTTTATGTTTAATGATAACATTGAAGTGGTTATGTCTCTTATTTATTATTGGACTATGATACCACAAGTGTTTGGAGGATTTGGTATAGTTCTTTGTACTATAGCTTCTTTTGAGTTTATCATAGCTCAATCTCTTATCACAGATAAACTCATTGGATACAATCTTTTTCCTACATTTTTGTTACTTTCTCAATCCATTCTTATAAGTTGTGGTTTCTATTACTACCTCATTCAGACTCTTTGTGTTCATTATCTTTCTCATTCTGTCTAAGCATTGTGTATCTCAACAAAATTAATCCTTTATGTCTTACATCATAGCAACAGTTTTCACATTAGTTATTATTTTTAATTTAAATTTAATAAGTAAATGTAACCAAATCATTGGACTATTAGTCTTCACTTACATAGAAATGTAACAAGATTGTCTTGTATTTTGTATCATATCAAGGCAACGAGGAACTATAGCTACCTTTGTTCATGAGGTTATAGACACCAATCTTAAACTTTAAACTTTTTTTGAACTATTGTAAGTATGTTTTATTTAGCAAGAGAAAACAATTCTTAATGATAAACAAATAGTTGTACATAATATAAAGAATTGAAAATGTGACATAGTGGCTTATAGTGACTTGTATAATATGAATATTACTACCTTTATAATAGTTCACTAGTAATAGAAACACTTTATTGTTTACAAATATGATAACAATTGTTTATGAATTGTTGTACCTACGTGAAAGTAAAATAAGAAAGAGATACAACACTAACTACTTCACTGAAGATAACAGTCAAATTATCATTACTTCATATAATCTGACTTGCATACACATATTATTCACAATAATTGTCACTTTGATAAAATATTAGAGCTTTGTTATTTTCAAGCATAACAAATTTGTAATGAATGCTAGAAGAGTTTATTCTTATCCAGTAGTATGTATTAAATCTAAAGGAGCTGTCTTGATGATTTGGGTGTCCACAACATTATTTTTCTACATGTCTTATGTTGACCCCAAAAATCTCAAAATCGATCAAGGTCTCTATAATCAGTATTATCTCTATCTATACTTGACTTCAATACTCCGCATCTTCTTCCCACTATTTGGATGGATTGCTGATGCATGGATTGGACGATATAGAGCTATTTTATATGGACTGTATTCTGTAATAATAGAATGTGTATTTTTTACAGGATCTGTTATGACTTATGAATTTAACCCACTCGTGCAAATCTTTTTTTATTTGTGCAGTGTTTTCAATTCACTTGGTTTAGCTGCTATATATGCCAACAGTCTTCCATTTATTACTGATCAAATGATAGGAGCATCTGGTGATGTACTTAGTTCTGCACTACATTGGTGGTATTGGAGTTCACAATTTTCTTCTGTAGTACTAGTGGATTTTGTCTGTACATTACAAAATTCTTGGTCAACATTGGTTAGACAAAATACCTCAGATCACTAACCCTATTAAACATATTACTAAAGTACTCAACTATGCTAGAAAGAACAAGTATCCTAGGAATTGTAGTGCCCTCACCTACTAGGAACAAGATGTTCCTTCACGACTTGACCTTGGTAAAGACAAATATGGTGGTCCTTTCTCAGAGGAGGATGTAGAGAATGTTAAGACAGCACTGAGATTAATACCAGTTATATTTATATGTGCAATGAGAGGAATGGTTGTAGATGTGAGCAATGAACAGCATAAGTCACATGACAGTTAACAATGATAGTATTCTTGCGTGTTTCTTCATTGATCAAAACAGATTTTTTCATCAAATAACAACTTTTGGAATTCCATTATATCATTTCATTATAAGACCACTTATAAAGAAAACCACCAAACATACTCCTAGTATGTTGACATTAATTGGAGCTGGTTTATTTATTCATTTTTTAGGACCTGTAGGTATGGTAGTAATAGAGACTATAGGTCACCTCCAAACTCCTAATGTCACTTGTATGTTTAATGATAATATCAATGACGTAATTGCTCTCAATTATTACTGGAGTATGATACCACATTTGCTGGGAATGGTTGGGTTGGTTTTTTGTGTGATAGTCCTTCTTGAATTTATCATTGCTCAATCTCCTCATGAAATGAAAGGATTCTTATTAGGACTTTTGTTTGGATTTGATGGTATAGCTCAACTGATTGGATACAATCTCTATCGTCCTTTTCAATTCCTTCCTGCATCCGTTCCTATAAGTTGTGGTTTCTTTTACTACCTCACTCAGACTCTCCTTCTCTCCCTTGTGTTCATTATCTTCCTCATTCTATGTAAACATTACAAACTGAGAGTTAGAAATAATCCAGTTAATATTCACACGATAACAGAGACACATATCACAGCTTATATTGACCAGGAAGAAGATTATTATAGGGAAATTAATGAAGAAAACTACTCCATTAACTCATTAAGTCATGGCAACTTTGAAGCAATTCATATTTAACATATAACTGATTGTGCATTATTTGATTCTGGAGAATTCTTTGCTTGTGTACTATAAAATTAAATTACATATATTTACATATTAATGTATATAATTTAAGTCACATAAAAGTAAGATCACTAAAAAAAAAATAAAAATCAGTTAGAACCAGATATTTTGACTATGTTTTTGTTTTCTTCAGTGGTTCAGTGGAATATGAGCTCTCTTCGTTTGTAACTGGATCTCTTTATTACATCTTAGGATCAGTTTGAAGATAAGGATTAGTTTGTTATTTACTAAAGAAGCTCCCAGAGAGCAACTTTCTTAGAGTTATTCTTCTCAGTCTTTTTTACTTTCTGTTGTATTCCTGTGTTGATTTGCAACAATAGAAACAGTTCATAATGTTGTGGGTTTCATAATGACACCACAACTATTGTAGTTTTAAAGAGAGTATTATGAACTATTTTCTGTCATTGCAGTTAACACAATAGAATTGAAAGTTAAACAATTGTGAACATGACTATTGTAGTTTGTAAACACGCATATATCAAGTTATTAAGTGAAGTGACATCCACACCTTTAGCTGATCCAATCTTTATTTAGCAGTATAGCCATTAATATCATAGAGCAATAACCTGTTACATAACAATTACTCATAACACTTATTATGAACTAATTTTTACTCTCACATGTAACAAATGAAGGTAAAAAATAAAGAATTAATATACAATACATCAACCAAGAAGAATAGTATTTTAGGAAAATTGATGAAAAAAACTTTCAATGAGAACATCTCCAAAATTCTTCACTATGTTTTCACTTTCTAATAGTCAATATCTACATCATTAAATAAAAAGTGTCCTTCCTTTTCCTGTGTAGTAACAAAGTTTCATTCCATCGTAAACTGATTAAACATTGTTATATACTGTCTGACTTGATAAACTTAGTTTGTGCAATTACTACTTGTACCACCAAAAACATCAAAAGCTATAAATTTATAGGCGCTTCCATTTGGTGAATTACTAGATGTACCACTAAGTTATTATCTGAAAGCTAATTCTAATACAGTAATGATCTAATACAGTAATGATCAAATACAGTAATGATCTAATACAGTAATGACCTAATACAGTAATGATCTAATACAGTAATGATCTAATACAGTAATGATCTAATACAGTAATGATCAAATACAGTAATGATCTAATACAGTAACGACCTAATACAGTAATGATCTAAAATAAAATTTATAGGTGCTGTCATTTGGTCAATTACTAGATGTGTCACTAAGTCAATATCTGAAAGCTAATTCTAATAGAGTAAAGATCTAATGTAGTAATGAAAGTTGACATTTTGAGAGTTAACATTTTGGAAATTGACATTTTGGGAGTTGAGATTCTGGGAAATAACCAGTTCACACTTGTTTTGAGAGAATTTTTAATTATACAGCTTGTATATTGGATGTGCTAAAATTGTTACTATTGAAAAGTTTAATCTTCAGGGGTTAGTTTATTGTATAACTCAACGATAGTATTACTTCCTATGACACCTCCTATCAATAGTCTCATAAACCAGACCCAACCCCTATATGATTAAATGATGGATGGGAAATGGTCTGGAGAATTTTAATACATCAACTTTTTTGAACTCTGGAAATATTGTGTGCTAATCAAATTACAACACATCACAATTTAGGTATTTCAATATAAGCATCATACGTATTGTCACACTTAAAGAAGCGAAATGGATCTCAAGAAATCAAATAAATGAAGAAATTGTTAAAAGTACTGGCTACTATCTAAAGATTAGAGCAAACTACTAGTAGTATTAGAGACACTAACTTCATATTGGTATCTCTACTACTACTAGTAGTTTACTCTACTCTTTGTGAAATATTATCATCACATTTACATTATCAAATTTTCAGTCCTGCCCATCATTAATAAAGAACATGTTTCTCTATTCCATTGTTCAATTATAGGAGTTGGGTCTGTCTTGTGAGACTACATAACAGAGAAAAACTAAACTAAACTAAAAGCATTTTTAAAGACAAGCATCCTTGTTAGCTCACACTTGGTTAGAGATAAATTTAGGCTACATAGCTTGTATCCATATATTGGAAGTGTTACTAACTTAATCTGGTTTAGTTTATTGTGTAACTCAACAATATTAATGCTTTGTGTTACATTATAACAACAGTTTTCACAATGGTTATTATTTTTAATTTAAATTCAAAGAGTAAATGTAACCAAATCAGTGGACCATTAGTCTTCACTAACATAAAATGTAATGGTAATGTCTTGTCAGTTGTGTCATAGCAAAGCAAGGTAGCAAGCAACTATAACTACTTTTGCTCATGAGGTGATAGACATCAGTCTGAAACTTTCAAATTTCTTTAAACTATATAAATATGCTTTCCTTAACAAGAGAAAAAAAGTCTTTAATAAACAAAATAGTTGTACATAATATAAAGACTTGAAAATGTGACATAGTGACTTGTATAATATGTATATTACTAGCTTTATAGTAATTAATAGAAACACTTTCATCTTTAACAATTGTTTATCAATTATTGTACCTACCTGAAAGTAAAAATGAAAGAGATATAACAGTTATGACTGTACCAAAGATAACAGTCAACAATCATTACTTCATGTAGTCTAACTCATACACACATATTAATTGTTTTTCTCAAAAGCAAAGACAGAAGTATTTCTAACCATCTTAACTGATGAAAAGTCTTAGGCAAAGAGATAGTAGATGTGAAAGGACATTACAGACATGTTGATAATTCTTATAAGGAAAGCTATGTAGCTATGTATACACACAGGTGTAGCTACCTCTGGTTACCATCAACATGCTGTCATGGTCAATTTTAACAGTCGGGCACTATCGCACTAGCTTAGTGGAGGGTGAATTTAATAGTCTAGGACTTTAAGTTTGTCTGCACTGTCTGCTAATGAGATGATGTTTTTACATTTAGTTATAGTACAGCAAATTCTAAAGAATAAACCATCCTTCTCAGATATGTTTCATATACAAGAAAAACGTGATAGCTTTGAACTCTAAAATTAATAACTAAAGAACAATATATAATAATAAAACATAACAACAATCTCATGTTATATGTTCTTAATCAATATGCTTGCTTTAAGTATATAATAACTAAACAAAGTATATCACTACATGTTATTATATTTATAAATACAATATTCAAGTTATCATCATGTGACTCACAACATTAAAAATGTTTCTAATTGTCACTCAGATAAAATATTAGAGTGACAATTAGAAACATTTTTAATGTTGTGAGTCACATGATGATAACTTGAATATTGTATTTATAAATATAATAACATGTAGTGATATACTTTGTTTAGTTATTGGATATAATCTATATCGTCTTTTCCAGTTCCTTCCTGCATCCATTCCTATAAGTTGTGGTTTCTATTACTACCTCACTCATACTCTCCTTCTCTCTCTTGTGTTCATTATCTTCCTCATTTTATCTAGACATTACAAACTGAGAGTTAGAAATAATCCAGTTAATATTCATATGATAGCAGAGACACATATCATAGCTTATATTGAACAGGAAGAAGAGTATTATAGAGAAATTGATGAAGAAAACTACTCCATTATGTCATTAAGTTATGACAAATTTGGAACCACTTGTCATAATACGTGATTGATTGTGCATCCTCTTTAATTTGCAATTAATTATTAGAGAATTATTTACATGTTTGACATATTAGATGACTTAAATTGTTCTTCTGTTACTAATGAATTGTTTTCCTTCTAGTTTATTTTGTAACTTAACAATATTATATATAGCAAAGTTTGAATTTTTCATAAATAATGGTAAAAGTAAAGCTCTTAAAAATTGACTGCTATCAGATATATTGGAACTTTCAATCAGAGATCAGAGATAGATGTAATGATCCTGACATTAGTTTCAATGATGTTGTTCAGTGTATCTACATAGCTGGTGATATATGACTAGTTATATATGTATTTTATGTAAAGAAATTTATGAATGGAAATAAAAAAATACAGTATTGTTTTAATAAATGTTTATTGATAATACATGTAAAGTCCATTTTACTATGTTTATGTTATATTATTATTATTTAGGTATCATACTATTAGAGTAATTGGTGCTGTAACTATTATTAGTCATATTGCACACAAAAGATATGTTATATTACATGTATATTATATGTATCATACATGTGCATTACATGTGTATTACATGTATATTACATGTGTATTACATGTATATCATAGGTGCATTACATGTATATCACATGTGTATTACATGTATATCATAGGTGCATTACATGTATATTACATGTGTATTACATGTTTATTACATGTATATCACAGGTGCATTACATGTATATCATAGGTGCAATACATGTGTATTACATGTGTATTACGTGTGTATTACATTTTTATTACATGTATATCACATGTATATTACATGTGTATTATATGTATATTATGTGTATAGAAAAGAACATATTTCCTAAACAAGGTTAATCATCTTGTAATTGTTTTGGAAGATACTGAATTCATAATAACACTGACTTGAGCTACAAAGGTTATACATTTAGCAGCAGTGTCTATGGAAGGCTATAGCTATAGAATATTAAAAGCAGAGAAGCAAGCTGTCAAGAAGCTTTCAAACATGATCACCCATACCTATCATTGTAGTGCTCACAGTTAGTGTTAATGAAATTCATTGGTTGGTATATGCATGAGATTTATCTCTTTTGATCATCGCATGCAACAATACAATAAAATGATGACACAAAGATAGTTGTATATATATTACCTGTGATCATGTGACTGCTTGGCAGTAAAATGAAGTAAATGAAGTCAAGTTAATATCAGTCCAATACAAAAAATGCAAACAATATAGTAGAAATGACAGTTCTATTATCATAATAACGCAGCCACATGCAGAAATAAATGGCACAATAGTTATAAGGTATCTCTTAATTAGATTAATTTGTATACATTCTGATTGTTATTTCCTTGAAGCAATTTGGTGATAGAATTATCATAATATCTTGATATGATATTGAAGTACTCCTTCTAGAACCAAAAGAAAAAACAAGATAATTTGACTATTATCTTAATTTTTGATTTTCTACTTTAGCGATACTTTCTTTCTGACTAAATTAAAAGCTTATAAGTAAGGTTGTTATAATTTCAGGCCACAGTGTGCATTGACAACCTGTGGCAGCCATTTTTTTCTGTGCCATCCTTAAACACTATTGTGATTTAAAATTATAAGATCATCTTCCAAAACTATTATGGGACAAAGTTTTAAAACACAATGATTTGACATATGATATATGATGAGGTTATGCTTCCTTAGAGATCAGACAACAGTATCAAAGAAGACACCTTTATCTCCACAAAGACTACAACAGGTAGAGAAGGATCTCTTACTTGACTTTAATACAGTTACACACATGCTCTAGTCTGTATGTTAAATACTTATTATCCTCTCTATATCACTGTACATGTATGTATACTTACTTCATATTATCTAGGCTTCATCATTATTAGAACAGGTCATGTCCAGTTGTAGTAGTACCAGTGAGCAGTGATATGTCTTGTACATTTTTTGATGAGATGACAAAAGTGGTAACAAAAGGAAAATTACACAATGACTTCTTAGTAAGAAATGAAGAATAAACGTAACTGTAGCTGACCATATATGCTTACAATATATTGTACTATGCTCATGGTTACTTTCTTAATAAGATCACTTACGTGAGTTTGTAACTGTTAAATTTCAAGACCTCTATGTCATTGAGTCTTCTGATAAAGTTGAAAGGTACATTATAGACAGATTCTAATAGACCACTTTAAATTAAGTTCAATGACATTCAGTCAATTGGTAGGCTTGATTTTGTTATCATATTTCCTAAAAGTATAGGTATGTAATCTATGTAGTGGTATCATTATAATACATTATATGATAGTATAATGCCATTCTGAGTATCTCTGTATTGGACATATTAATGTAATGACTGTACTTTACTTTGTATGTGGCAAAATTATTTTTATTGTGATCTATAATTTCATAATTGTTTGGTTCTAGTGATAATGGAATACCTACAGAGTTATCATATGATCTTGATACAACAATGCATGATGGAGAAGATTCTATTGCTATGAACATATTGCCAATGTTAACATCATCTATTTGGAAAGAGAATACCAGGTACATATCATACTTCACTCTTAGTCAGTGATACACACATGGTATCTTAGGGTATGAAAATGATATTTAAATGATTATATCATATAATGCATATCTTGTTTATGTAGTTCTGGTGACATTCGATGTTTACCTGCTCATTTTAAACTTTTATGATCTTGTGAACAAGCTCTTAGTGGAGGACTCTCAGAAATCGATGTGTTATTAGGTATGAAATATTATAGATAATTGTCCTCCATAAGTTTAAGACATCCTCCATGTTTGTTCCATTAATAAGTTAGACTTTTGATGGATAATTTGATGTCAATCTTGAGGAAACATCAGTACAATTTTCTTTGTCCACTATTAAGGAGTCTTACTATTGTATACATGCAGTGTTGTTCATGTAAATTTGATCAACTATATTTCATTGTTAGGCTGTCCTGTTGTTCTTTGTAGTGCTGCTAAACTAGATCTTGAGTCATTTCATGATCTACCTATGGTACAAAAACAGTATATATGTGCCTCATTGTTTCATTGTCTTAACTGGTTTAGAGAACTGGTACGTTCTACTAACACAATGTACATATATGCCTATTATATTATTTCTGTCCATGTATGTGTATAACCTATTCATTGGTCTCTCTATCTATCAATCCATACGTACATGCATATATACATGGGTTTTTATGACAACTAACAGTGTTTAGGATTTAAAGGAATCATGTTATAATAATAATAATATACCTTTTTTCTGTTATATTATAATATATATATTGTACTATAGGTGTCCTCTTTTGCTGGGGAAGAAGACAATGAAATGAAAGGCAAAGTTCTTCTCAGACTAAAGAACATAATAGAATTACAGGACCAATTACAAGGATGTTTATCAGGTGACTGTATTCTAATATAGTAACAGTATATTATTAATATCTACATTACAGTCACTAGTAGTCCTATACCAACTATGGAAGGATATCAAGTAAAGACTTCCTCTAAGAAGTCCAGCAAGTAATGTGTATTGTTAATAGAATGTGGGTGGGTATCTGTAGTATTATACTGTAGATCTGGTAATAAAACAGCTATAGGAGCAGATCAGACTGTGATTGTGACACAAAGCTTTAATAAGGTAAGTACCAACATTGCAATATAGCAAGTGTACATATGTGAATCAATGTTGTTGAAGTTGACTCTCTGATCAAGTATTATTAATGCATACCTATTAATAATATATATTTCCTTGTGTATAATACATGATATACGATATATCTTTGCTTGTTTTATTACATTTCATAGGATGCTGATACCACACTTAACAAAACTTCAAAGGGAGGCACCAGTACTGTTATAGATAAAACCACATCTCAGGTAATTAAATTCACACAATATCAAGTAATTATTATTGCTATGTGTAGGACATTGGATATATCTGCTTATCTGGCACTAACATATGGTCCACTAACTAAATCAATTCTTGATACAAATATGCAATCAAGGGAGTCTGTAGAACTATATTTACAACCTCCTGAACTCCTGTTTCTTTTTGAAAATTTGAAGAACAGATTACACAAGAGAGATCATGTTAGTATATACCAGTAATACTTGTAGTTTTCTGTACATGTACATACATGTGTGTTTATATGTATGTGTGTGTGTGCATGCTAAATGTTTCATTTATAATAACGCTTCATCAATGTTGCTGTAGATCATGTGATAATTGATTTGTATTGCTTTAGAATGTTGAAAGACGAGGTATTCATGAGAAGCCATTTATAGAAATGTTTGTGCAAAAACTACTCTGTGGTTTATGTAATCATTTAGAAAATATAAGCAAGGTACACTTTATAATAGTAGTTATATATAAGGCACTGTGTAAAATAGGATGACTTTGATAGCTCAGAAAACAGCTTATTTGTTGATTCTTGTGTGCAGTCTATTTATGAAGTGTTAGCTTCTTTTTTCAGTCTGTGAGTTGATTCTCTTTAGGTTGGGTTTGATCTAATTTCCTCTCTCTCTCTCTCTCTCTCAATCTTTCTTCAGAAGTATTGATGAAGACTTGCTAACAAATGGACTAAGAGTAATATCAGATCGTTCTCTTCAAACATGTAGTCAAGATATAATAGAAGACAGAACACGTCTAGCTCAGTATGTACTTATATAGTTCAATTTACTATTTTTAACTTATCCTTGTGTACTACTATTGTGTTCACTCTTTGGCATGGCTATATATACATGTATGCATGTATATAATAGCTATTATATCCCACATCAAAACATCCATTCATAATACATTAATATGCTCTATACTGTAGTATTATCTACTTTCAATATCCTTAGGAATGCTATGGAATATTTTGAAGGCTATTTCCTTAAAATACCTAATTTGCAATGTGCAGCTGCTGTTGGTAAATTATATGTTGCCTTAGCAACCAGTACACAAATAAACGAACTGAAAAACATTACCAGTTAGTTTTATGAAACTAATATAATGTGAAATGATAATGTTGTAGGCTCATTTTGTGAACGACTATTGAAGAAAGATTGGAGAGATTTGGAAAACATTGTCAATAAAAGTGATGCACTTGAACTCATAATAAGGTACTATATTAGTTAATAGGATGGATAGAGAGATGGGTGGGTTAGTGGTATATGTGTTAAAACAGACATACAACATGCTTTAAGTTATATGTCTTCATATTATATTGTAGGTATTATATTGAGTGGTCAGATAATCCTATAGATGTGGTTGAAGAACTTTGTGGTAATGTTATACCTGAACTACTGGGAGATGAACCTTTAAATCAGTCCACTATATTTCCCACTCTCAACTTGTAAGTATATTTTATATGTGACTTGATTTGAGACAATCAGATGGTTTTAAATGAATGGTTTACATGTTAGTGCTATGAAAATATTTTGTATTGGGAATTCTGATCATATACCTCAATAGATTCTAGTTTAGTTTGAATTTCTTTGAAGCTATAGTTGAAAGTGTATACTACAAGATGTCTATGATGTGTAGTTTCCTGATCTAGGGCACATGTATGACTTAGTTTTATTGCATCTTATTTTAATAGAGCCACTTTTCCCTGTTATTTCCGTTGTATGTTATGTGCTGTAAATAGTTATATTAAGACATCTACTTCATCTACTACTGATGATATACAGGTACAGTGTATCTATATTAATAGTGTTATTATCCCATGCTATTATATAGGAGATGGTGATAGTGTTGATGAAACTGGATCGTTGTAGTAAAGTTATGTTCATACTGATGAATCTAGTTAAGGCAAGAATGTGAAACATTATAATATATACATTTTTATTTCTTGTTTGTTAGTCTTTTGATACAAAACCTGTTTTGTCTGCTGCTTTGAAATATGGCAAGGTATTTGCTGACATCTTCTCAAAAAGTGGATTACCACTACTTGATAATTTCTTTAAAACAAGAAAGGTTTATTGTATTTAATCCCTCATTATTAATGCAATTCATATTATTATAGGGTGAGGTAGTGTCTGTATTAAAGAGTCTACAGAAGGCAACACGTTGCTTACAACATTATTGTGGTCATTCAAAAGTGGCTAAAAATGTAGCTCTTACTACTCATGTACCTCAGCTCAAACTAAGACATTAGTATTTCAAGTTAAGGTATATCAATGAATAGTGTGTTATGCAGGATAATAGTTTGTATTACAGGAACTTCTCATTAATCATGAATGTGTGGAAGCATTTTGGATGGGTAATTTAAAGAATCGAAATATACAGGTATGTTAGATATATCAATAATTGGGTGTGGTGTGATTATATTCTATGATAATAATAACTATCATAACAGTTATGATAGACAGTTATGATAGTTCTTGCTGTAATGTCTAATGTTTGAATGTAAAAAGGGCGAGGAAATTTTAACACAAGTATCTAGTGCATCTACAGATAGCCAACCAGTGGGTGGTGAAGATAGAGAAGTAAGATTGTTATCATTATGAAACATAATGCTTGTTTGAAGTAAATCTGTAGCATTCTTATATCAGCAGATATTCTGTTTATGTAGCAGGTAGTCCTATAATTTTTGAGTTATTTGTGTACACTCACATCATTATAAAAGGGAAATAAAACAAATAGACTTTGCTAAAATTGTAGAGTGGGAATTGAGATGCTAGATACATAATTAATCACAGCCAGTAGAGGTGTGTTTATTGTATTGTGACAGGAAATCTACTGAGATCACTGATAGCTAATTAATCTTGCTGCCTCTGTGTTGATCTCTGTGTGTTACCTGAAAAAATACTTTAGATGACTACAACTAAAGTATCTGTATTACAGTAACAGCAAGAATTTTTTCTCTTTATAGAGTGTAAGTACTGCTCCAGAGGAAGATGAAGTAATGGACTTAACCATTGACTCATAACATTGAATAAGTTTACTTTCTTGTTTTCTACATCTACAAATGCACTTACTTGTACATCATAAGTTGCATTAACCTCTAAATGTACAGTATACTAGGATATGTGCTCACATTGTTTGTAAAATTACTCATCAGTAGATTTTGACTGGCTTTATAGCATGCACTTTTTCATTACTGTTCTGCTGCCATTGGACCTTTTAAATCATCTCAATGTATCACTGTATTGAAGCTATATAGGTTCTTATAGCTCAACCTTGTTATTACACATAAAGTTTAGTTGATATATTATAAAAAGTGCCAAAATATGTTTAATAGCAAATAATGTGTGCTTTAAATAAAATAAGACATATTATGTATTTATAACATTGTGAATTCCACAGTTAATAATATTATTCAGATTTTAGTTTTGATGCATTCCTAATAGCTACACCAGTCACAAGAATGGTGTATAGAAACAGTACTGCAATAAAAGGAATAATGACACTTTCTACACTGGGCATACAATATTCTTCTTGTTCAAAAGCAGATCTTCTTATGGAGGCCCCAATAGGCATGAAATAATAAATAATACTAGTCTTAATAACTGCAAAAATGTGAAAAAACTGATGACTCTGAAAATAGTAATCACATCTACCTGGAAAACACCTTTCAGGAAATTTTGTTATAAAGAAAAGCACCATTATTGCAGTAAAGAAAATAGACAAGAATTGAAGATGTAGAGTTTCATAGACACAATCATTGCCAGTAAATATACAAATTTTTACACGTAAAAGAAAAGGAAATGCTCCCACAATATAAATAGGAATAAATCCAATTACACGATAAACATAACCATTATTCTCCTTGAATCGTGACAGTGAGCACATCAATAAAGCAAACCCAGCCAACATCATATACGTTATGACAAAAACCCATTTGTACTCATAGATACTGACCCCAAGTGGTCTTTCATAGAAGTAATAAGCCATACTGAGTCCAAATGCATGCAGAGTGATACCAGTGTAGTCAACCATTAATAGTATATGTAACCAAGTAAGCGATTTGTTTGCAAATCCATGAGCTATACTGGAACCAAGGACAAAAAGACATCCTCCAATCCATACAATGAGAAATGGATACCAGAAAGGGTCAGAAAAATCCAGTTGATATGATTTAAAGTAGAACCATATCAGCCACATCCAAAAGGTAACAAAATGAGTCCAAAAATTTCCCCATTCGTTGTGGACAACAAAGATATATTTGATGCACTTCCATGTCGAAATATTGACTGGTCGATAGCCAGTATAGATGTAGGGCTCCCTAAAATCACTTGGTACTTCACTAGCATTGAGAAGATTTGATGACATTGTCAATCCAAACTTGCATTTACAGAGCAGCCCTGATGACTAGACCGGAAGCCTACAAAAATTTTTCAACATTATTCATATCAAAATAGATTAACATTTTTAGCCTACGATCAGTTATTGGACTGTCTGAGCTAAAATAATGATTTGTATGTTTTATATTGGTATTGACAGCTACAAAAATTATACTTTTAATCATTTCAGTATGATATGTTACAAAATGTTTTCATCATGATCACTTGATATCAGGAATCTCATAGAGATGATTATCTGTCTTTAATGGAGTATCTCTTATGTTAAAACCCTTACTGACATCTAATATAGATGTGTAGTGCTCATTATCTTCTGACCTAATATTGTAATAATAATAATAATATTATTATAACAAGATATGATGATGTAGTTGGGAGGGCCAGGAATATCAACTGATCTAGATCTGTTGACATTCGGATCCTTGCTCTCCAAAGTAAGATGATATAATGTCATAACTGTTATGAAAGTACATATATACTAGTATATATAGTACTTTCATAACTGTTGCAACATTATATCTTCATTGTTTCATATACAGTAATCATCTTCATTGTTTCTATTACCAGTGTCTCTGTTATATAGTACACATTATCACATATTATATGGTATAATACCTAGGATTATAAGTCAGTTTTTCCTTATTTTTTTTGGCTTGAAGACAAACTGCAATGATGATAATAATTAATACAATACAAACAATGATGAACACAACACTAATAGCAAGAGCTGCAATAAAAGTCGTAATTCTAACAGTACTACTACTACTGGTAGTAGATGTTGGAAGACAAGATAGACCAATACTTGTATCAGAAATATCACCAATTTCTATTAATAAAAAATATAATTATAAATGTGACTACTATATTACTACCTGAAGCATTCTGGACTTGTACATGTAAAGAGAATGTTATACTATCATTTGTCCCAACATTATTGCTGGCAATGCATTGGTAGATACTATCATCTTCTACTGATATGTTACATATTTGAAGAATTGACTTGTTAAAATGAATACCACCATATCGGACAACCTCAGAATATACATGAGCAACAGTATTTGAAGTTGATGAGGAGAGGTCAGAGAAATTAGCAACATCATTACGAGACCACACAATGGAAGACAGAGGTTGGCCATAAGCAGCACAGATTATTTCAACTGTGCTACCTTTAGGGACAGTGGAATTTGTTGGAGGACGTACCACAATATTTGGAGGCTCTGACAAAATACTACAATATTACCAATCAAATATTTACATATACAAACCTTGAATGTTTTGAGTAACAGCAAGATAAAAGGTGGCTGATTTATCAGCAATACCATGTCCAGCGACTCCATTCTCAGCTACACAAGTGTACTGATCAGTGTGATTTACTTGTAAAGAACATAAAGGAACCTTGTAGTACACACCCACACAAATATTATACATCTTTACAACATGAGTCAGCTAACACCATATAGTATATTTGACAGGCATATTGTATTACTTGACTAGTACTACGAAAGTATGCTTATAGACTATAGTGAAAGTTATATTGTGCAATAAATAAAATGAACACTTATTGTATGTTAGTATATTTATAAATACAATATCATGTGACTTAAAACATTATAAAATGTCCCTAATGTTGTTGTAATTGTTACTCAATAAAATATTAGAGATTTATCATTTTAGAATTCAGTATGAATACTAGAAGAGTTTGTTCTTATCCAGTACTATGTATTAAATCTAAAGGAGCTATCTTGATGATTTGGGTGTCCATAGCAGTATATATCTACTTGTCTTGTGTTGATCCCATCTATTATGAAATCAATCAGGCTCACTATAATCAGAATTCTCTTTCTAAATACTTGATTTTAATATTTGAAATTTCCTAACCACTATTTGGATGGAATGCTGATGCATTGATTGGATGATATAGAGCTATTTTATATGGACTTTATTCTTTAATAATAGGATATTTATTTCTTACAGGATCTGTTATTGCTTATGAAATTAACCTATTGGTCTCACAAATATTTCTTTATACATGCAATGCTTTCAATTCACTTAGTAAAGCTGCTATATATGCTGATATATGCTTCCTTTCATTACTGATCAAATGATAGGATCATCTGGTGATGAGCTTAGTACTGCAGTACATTGGTGGTATTGGAGTTTGCTATTTCCTTTTATGGTACTAATAGATTTTGTTTGTGCATTAAAAAATATCCTCTTGTGACATCTCTATTAATGTTGATTGTCATATCATTCTCTGGTCTAGCTATTGCTCTCTCTAGTCTGTTTCTTGGTCAAACTGGCTCAATATGACACCTTAGATCACTAACCCTATAAACATATTGCTAAAGTACTCAACTATGCTATATAGAAAGAACAAGTACCCTAAGAATTGTAGTGCCCTCACCTACTGAGAACAGGCTGTCTCTTCACGACTTGACCTAGATAATGATAAATATGGTTGTCCTTTCTCAGAAGAGGAAATGGAGATTGAGATTAATACCAGTCAATTTCACATGTTCAATGATAGGAACAGCTTCACATGTGACTAATTACAACTAGATCGCATGACAGTTAAGCATGATAGTATTTTTGTATGTTTCTTTAATGATGAGTACAGATTAGTTCACCTAAACACAACTTTTGGAATTCCATTATATCATTTCATTATAAGACCACTTATAAAGAAAACTACCAAATATACTCCAAGTATGTTGACAGTAATTGGAGCTGGTTTATTTATTCAAGTTTTAGGACCTGTAGGTATGGTAGTAATAGAGACTATAGGTCACCTCCAAACTCCTAATGTCGCATGTATGTTTAATGATATCGTCAATAAGGTTATGTCTCTTAATTATTGCTGGACTATGGTACTATTAATGCTATGAGCAGTTGGATTGTTTTTTGTGTGATAGTCCTTTTTGAATTTATCATTGCTCAATCTCCTCATGAAATGAAAGGACTTTTATTTGGACTTTGGTTTGCATTTGATGGTATGCTAAACTGATTGGATATAATCTCTGTTGTCCTTTTCAGTTCCTTTCTCAATCCATTCCTATAAGTTGTGGTTTCTATTACTACCTCACTTACTATTACTACTTCATTACCTATTTATTACATGTATATCACAGGTGTATTATATGTATATTACATGTGTATTACATTTTTATTACATGTATATCACATGTGTATTACATGTGTATCACATGTATATTAGATGTGTATCACATGTGTATTACATGTATATCACAGGTGTATTTCATGTATATTACATGTGTATTACATGTATATTGCATGTGTGTTACATGTATATCACAGGTGTATTACATGTATATAGCTAAACTCATTGGATAAAACCTTTTTTCTTCTTTTTTGTTACCTCCTCAATCCATTCTTATAAGTTGTGGTTTCTATTACTACCTCACTCAGATTCTCCTTACCTCTCTTGTGTTCATTATCTTTCTCATTTTGTCTAAGCATTGCGTATCTCAACAATATTAATCCTTTATGTCTTACATCATAGCAACAGTTTTCGCAATAGATATCATTTTTAATTTAAATTTAATGAGTAAATGTAATCAAATCATTGGACTATTAGTCTTCACTTACATAGAAATGTAACAGGATGTCTTGTCTGTTGCATTATATAAAGGCAACAAGTAACTAACTATGGCTACCTTTGTTCATGAGGTTATAGACACCAATCTTAAAATTTTAACTTGCTTTGAACTATGTAAGTATGCTTTATTTAGCAAGAGAAAAATTCTTAATGATAAACAAACAGTTGTACATAATATAAAGAATCAAAAATATGACATAGTGACTTATAATGACCTGTATAATATGAATATTACTACTTTTATAATAAATAGTTCACTAGTAATAGGAACAATTTATGTTAGACTGTTTACTAATATGATAACCACGTGACTTTCATCTTTAACAATTGTTTATAAATTGTTGCACCTAACTGAAAGTCAGATATGAAAAGATATAACACTAACTATTGGACCAAAAATAACAGTCAATTATCACTACTTTATGTACTCTAATTCATACACACATATTAATTGTTTTTTCTCAAAAGCAAGGACAAAAGTATTTCTAATTATCTTAACTGATGAAAAGTCTTAGGCAGAGATGCAGTAGAAAGGACGTTACAGACTTTTCAATAATTCTTATAATGAAAGTTACATAAACATAGGTGTGGCTACCTCAATTTCAAGAGTAAGCACTATCTCACTACCTTATTGGAGGGTGAATTTAATAATCTAGGGTTTTGAGTTTGTTTGCTCTGTCTGAAAATGACATCATATTTATCAAGCTATAATGCAACAACTCAATGTATCGATGTTCTTGATCAATTTGATTACTTCAACTTTATAATAACTAAGACAAAGAATATCATTACATGTTAGTATGTTTATAAATACAATAGTTAAGTTATCATCATGTGACTCACAATAATTATCCTTAAAATGAGCTTTGTCATTTTCAAGCATAAAGAATTTGTAATGAATGCTAGCAGAGTTTGTTCTTATCCAGTACTATGTATAAATTCTAAAGGAGCTATCTTGATGATTTGGGTGTCAACAACATTATCTTTCTACATGTCTTATGTTGACCCCAAAAATCTCAAAATCAATCGGGTTCTCTATAATCAGTATTTTCTCTTTCTATACTTGACTTCAATACTTCAAATCTTCTTCCCACTATTTGGATGGATTGCTGATGCATGGATTGGACGATACAGAGCTATTTTATATGGACTGTATTCTGTAATAATAGGATGTGTATTTCTTACAGGATCTGTTGTTACTGATGAATTTAACCCACTGGTGTCACAAATCCTTTTTTATATGTGCAGTGTTTTCAATTCACTTGGTTTAGCTGCTATATATGCCAACAATCTTCCTTTCATTACTGATCAAATGATAGGTGCATCCGGTGATGAACTTAGTGCTGCAGTACATTGGTGGTATTGGAGTTTGCAATTTCCTTCTATGGTACTAATAGATTTTATTTGTCCATTACAAAATACTCCTCCTCTAATATTTCTATTGATTTTGATTTTTGTATCATTCTCTGGTCTAACTATTGCTCTCTCTAGTCTGTTTCTTTGTCAACATTGGCTAGATAAGACACCTCAGATCACTAACCCTATTAAACATATTGTTAAAGTACTCAACTATGCTAGAAAGAACAAATACCCCAGGAATCGCAGTGCCCTCACCTACTGGGAACAAGATGTTCCTTCACGACTTGACCTTGGTAAAGACAAATATGGTGGTCCTTTCTCAGAGGAGGATGTAGAGAATGTTAAGACAGCACTGAGATTAATACCAGTTATATTTATATGTGGAATGAGAGAAATGGTTGTAGTTACAAGCTACAAACAACAACGTCATATGACAGTTAACAATGATAGTATTCTTACATGTTTCTTCATTGACCAAAACAGATTATTTCTGCAAATAATAACTTTAGGAATTCCATTATATCATTTCATTATACAACCAATTATAAAGAAAACTACCAAATATACTCCTAGCATGTTGACATTAATTGGATCTGGTTTATTTATTCAAGTTTTAGGAACAGTAGGTATGGTAGCAATAGAGACTATAGGTCACCTCCAAACTCCTAATGTCACTTGTATGTTTAATAATACCATCAATAAGGTTATGTCTCTTAATTATTACTGGACTATGATACCACTAATACTGGAAGTAGTTGGATCTGTTTTTTGTGTGATAGTCCTTTTTGAGTTTATCATTGCTCAATCTCCATGTGAAATGAAAGGATTCTTATTTGGACTTTTGTTTGCATTCGATGGCATAGCTAAACTGATTGGATACAATCTCTATCGTCCTTTTCAGTTCCTTCCTGCATCCATTCCTATAAGTTGTGGTTTCTATTTCCACCTCACTCAGACTTTCCTTCTTTTACTTTTATTTGTTGTTTTCTACATTCTGTCTAAACATTACAAACTGAGAATAAGAAATAATCCAGTTAATATTCACATGATAGTTGAGACACATATCACAGCTTACATTAACCAAGAAGAAGAGTATTTTAGAGAAATTGTTGAAGAAAACTAATCCATAAAGTCATCAAGTTATGGCAACTTTAGAGCCACATGTCATTAATATGTGATTGATTATGCATTCCCTTTAATTTGCAAATTAATTGTTAGAGAATTGTTTACATGTTTGACATATTAAATTATTCTTCTGTTACTAATTTATTGCTTTTCTCATGTTGTATATTTTGTAACATAACAATATTATATATATAGCAACATTCGAATTTTTCATAAATAATGGTAAAAGTAAAGCTCTTAAAAATTGACTGCTATCAGATATTTTGGAACTTTCAATTAGAGATAGATGTAATGATCCTGACATTAGCTTCAATGATGTTGTTCAGTGTATGTACATAGCTGGTGATATATGACTAGTTATATATGTAATTTATGTAAAGAAATTTATAAATGGAATTAAATTAATATAAAATACAGTATTGTTTTAATAAATGTTTATTGATAATACATGTAAAGTCCATTTTACTATATTTATGTTATATTATTATTATTTAGGTATCGTACTATTGGAGTAATTGGTGCTGTAACTATTATCAGTCATATTGCACACAAAAGGTATGTTATATTACATGTATATTACATGTGTATCACATGTGTATCACATGTGTATCACATGTATATTACATGTATATTACATGTATATTACATGTGTATTATATGTATATCACATGTATATTACATGCATATCACATGTGTATTACACGTATAATACATGTATATTACATGGTTAGTGTAATTTCTAAAGAGAACTTTTCTTTCTTTTGAAATATACTGACTAGATGACTGAATAAAGTAGATGCTTTTTATAATAATGACAATACGTGTTTTTGATGTAGATACTTCCAAAAGCATAATTAAAATTATAATGAATAATGAATAATGATAATGTAATTAATGATTAACAGCTCACTACATCACTCCCCTTCCAGTGTCTATGATACGAATGATGTAAAATGGTTTGGAAAATGAATATGTCGTCCAGAACGAGTTGTACAGGTGGGAGGTTGAGTGGTTGACTCGTGGGTGGTAGGTGGAGGGTTGTCATCAAGGTGTGCTGGCTTTAGCTGGTCGATGGAAACTGTATCTTTTCGACCATTGATATCGATGGTGTAGTGTTTATCCATTCTTTTTACAGCTAGAAATGGACCATCATATGGTGGCTGAAGTGGTTTACGTACTACGTCTTGGTGGATAAAGACATGGGTGGCAGTGGCTAAGCCTTTTGGAATGTTACTGTCATTATTAGCGAGTTGCCAAGGTGGTGATGAGTGGATATGTTGCATAAGGGCTTTTAACTGTCTGACATAGTTGGATGGATCCAGGAGTGATTCAGTAGTTGTAGGAGTGAAGTATTCTCCAGGTAAGCAGAGAGTTGTGCCATACACCAATTCAGCTGTTGTATAGGAAATGTCCTCTTTAGGGAAGTTCAAATTCCCAGAAAAACAAGTGGAAGGACATCCATCCACAAGTTTGTATTGGTTTGTGCTTTCAAAGCACACTTCAGCTGTCTATGGAAACGCTCCACCATTCCATTTGATTGCGGGTGGTTAAGTTGTTGTACCTGCCTGTTTGCACCCAAGAGATGACATTAGATTTTTCCATAGATGAGATTCAAATTGACAGCCACAGTCGGTAACAATAGTCGAGGGAACACCGAGCCGGGATACCCATCCATTGATAAATGCTTGTACCACTGTCTCTGTGGTAGTATTAGTGATGAGAATAGCTTTGAGCCACCTGGTGAAATGGTCAATGCAGGTGAGGAGGTAAGAAAACCTCATGATGATGGTAGCAGTCCAATCAGGTCAACATGAACTATTTGGAAACGAGCTTTGGGACCGGGAAAGGATGACAGTGGAGATTGTATATGATGTTGTATCTTCGCGCGTTGGCACTGGACACAAGAGCGTGTCCAACGGTGAACATCGGAATTGATGCCAGGCCATACGTAGCGAGTAATGAGCTTCTGGGTCACTTGTATCCCTGGGTGTGATAAACGGTGGATAGAATCAAATATAACTTGTCGCCACGCTTTTGGAACTAGGGGACGTTGTGTGCCAGTAGAGGTATGACAGTAAAGCAGATGGGACAAGTTAGGGAGTGGCATGGCTTCAACTACTAATGGGGACTGTGGGGACGATTGAAGTGCTCGGATTTGGGGATCGGTGGACTGAGTCTCGGCCATAGCAGTGTAATCTACTGTGGGGGTTGTTCTGACAACAGAGCATTTATCTTGATGCGGGAAAGTGCATCTGCTACAGGATTATCAGATCCCTGGATATGTCGTACATTGGAAGTGAACTATGAGATATAATCTAGTTGCCCTGCTTGACAAGGTGAGTGACGATCGGAGCAAATATTCAAGGCAAAGGTTAACAGTTTGTGATCAGTGAAAACATGGAATTCTCTGCCTTCTAGAAAATGTCTGAAATGTTTAATGGCTAAATAAACAGCCAGTAGCTCTCTGTCAAAAGTGCTATAACGTTTTTCTGTAGAAGTCATCTTTTTAGAGAAAAAGAAAATTGGATGCCATGAGCCTTTGATGTGTTGTTGCAGGACAGCACCTACTGCTGTGTCAGATGCGTCGGTCATAAGACATGTGGGTACATCATGGGCAGGGTAGGATAGAAAGGAGGTGGCAGCCAAAGCTTCCTTGGTATTTCTGAAGGCAGCTATTGCATCATCATTCCAAGTGAGAGTATGGAACTTTGGTTTGTAGCCTTAAGTAGGTCATGTAGGGCCTGCATCAGGTCAGTGCAATGGGGAAGGAAACGATGGTAAAAATTGACCATTCCAATGAACCGACGTAGCTGACATGGAGATGTAGGCTGAGGGAAATCATGAATGACTGCAACTTTGTCTGGAAGTGGGGCAACACCTTGAGAGGTAACCTGATGTCCTAGGAAATCTAGTTGGAAATCTAGAAAACAGACTTCAAATCTCGTGGGTGTTCTTCGGGAGTACTGCTAGCAATCAGTATATCATCAATAGACATATGTGTTAGAAATGCCACGTAGGACTTGATCCATTAAACGTTGAAAAGTCTGTGCAGCATTCCTTCAGCCAAAAGGCATGTGAACATACTCAAATAGGCCGAATGGTGTCGTTATTGCTGTTTTTGGAACGTCTGCTGGATCTATAGGGATTTGATGATATGCACGTGCGAGATGTAGTCTTGAAAATATGGTGGCACCTTGTAACGCTGAAGTGAAATTGTGGATATGTGGTACTGGATAACTGTCGGGAACAGTACATTTGTTCAAGGCGCAATAATCTCCGCAAGGACACCAATCACACTAGTCTTCTTGGGCACCATGTGTAGGGGCAACACCCATGGGCTTGACGATGATCTGATGATACCCAGGTTGAGCATGTGCTCAAACTCCTGCTTTGCAACATGCAGACGATCAGGAGCCAGTCGTCTTGGACAGGCAGAGACAGGTGGGCCAACAGTCTGGATGTGGTGGGTGATGTCATGCCTAATATGGATGTCTAGCAAAGAGATTTGCGTGAGAGTGGGAAATTCAGACAATAGTATGAGATATGGATTGTCATGGTTCTTAGGGAAAAGAAATGGACTAGGAGAAGAGTCCATAGAGAGGATACCATGAACACGAATATGTGTATGACCATCAGTCAATTGTTGCTTTCTCATGTTTACCAGCAGTCCGAAGTGTTGAAGAAAATCAGCACATATAATGGGCTTTTGCGCCTCAGTGATGACAAAAATCCAAGGTAGTGGACGTCTGAGGCCAAGGTTGAGATTCAGGAACCGCTTCCCATAAGTACAAAGAGGAGTGTTATTCACTGCTATAAGGGTGAGTTTATCCAGCTGGCAACGGCAATCAGCTGGCGTATGAGGTATCACACTCACTTCTGAACCTGTATCCACAAGAAATCGTGTGTGCGTGTTAGTATCACTTACATGAAAAAGGCAACTGAAATGTTTGCTGGAAACGCCTGTGGCCTCTAACATCTGGCCAGGGTGTTTCCCAAACTACAGGGCTCCTTGCAGCTTCTCCAAACATAGCATAGTACCAGCAGAGGGTGTCATCAGGTGGAGGAGTTTTTGGAGCAGGACTCTGTTGTTGACGGGTGCGAAAGGAGTTTCGGTGTCGGAATCTGGGTCTGTCGTGGGTCAGTGATGTAATTAGGTCAGCCAAGTGAGCAACTTCTTCACGCAATAGAGTAACTTCAGAGTTTGTTTGCTGGGTGGAGATTGAAGCGACTGTAGGTGTTACCACTTCCATTACTTTGTCTGCCATATCTGCCAGCTTGCTCAGGTCCAAGGAGGTGTCAGCTGATGCGAGTACCATACGGACGTTGGGAGGAAACCTTTGTAAAAACAGTTCAAGAAGAAAGGAGTTAGCATCTGCTGAGGTCCCGAGTTTGTCACCAAGAAGTTGCTGCATTCGATGCAATAGCTGAGTTGGTTTACGGTCTCCTAGTTCTTCGCCACTGACAAGTTCTTGCAGCTTACGTTGCTCCGAGGCAGCTGTGTGTTTGACGAGTTCGGCTTTAAGGGTGTCGTACGGAGCTTCGTCTGGTGGTCTAAGGAGAAGATTTCTAACGACAGCAAATAATTCAGGGCTGAGGGAACTGACAACGTAATTAAAACGAGTCTTTTGAGAAGTAATTCCTCTCGCAGTGCATTGCGCCTCTATTTGAGCAAACCAAACTTCTGGGTCAGCAGGCCAGAATGGTGGCAGTTTGATGCTGACGGCAGCTAGAGAGAGCGTTGAGGAAATATTAGGTTCTGGATCAGTCATTGTGCTCTACTGAGTAGCGTTGGGGTCGCCAATTTAGTGTAATTTTTAAAGAGAACTTTTCTTTCTTTTGAAATAAACTGACTAGATGATTGAATAAAGTAGATGCTTTTATAATAATGACAACACGTGTTTTTGATGTGGATACTTCCAGAAGCATAATTAAAATTATAATAAATAATGAATAATGATAACGTTAATGAATAATAATAAGGTTATTAATGATTAACAGCTCACTACACGTGCATGTATATCACATGTGTATTATATGTATATTACATGTGTATTATATGTATATTTTGTGTATAGAAAATAACTTATTTCCTTAACAAGGTTAATCATCTTGTAATTGTTTTGGAAGATACTGACTTCATAATCAACACTGACTTGAGCTACAAATGTTATACATTTAGCAGCAGTGTCTATGGAAGACTATATCTATAGAATATTTAGAATACAAGTAGAGAAGCAATCTATCAAGAAACTATCAAACATGATCAGTCATACCTATCGTTGTAGTGCTTAAAGTTAGTGTTAATAAAATTCATTGGTTGGTATATGCATGAGATGCATTTTATTTGTCTCTTTTGATCATTGCATGCAACAATACAATAAAATGATGACACAAAGATAGTTGTACATATACTATATGTGATCATGTGACTGCTTGGCAGTAAAATGAAGTAAATGAAGTCATGGTTAATATCAGTCCAATACAAAAAATGCAAACAATACAGTAGGAAAGGCAGTTCTATTATCATAATAATTATTAGGTATCTCTTAACAAGATTAATTTGTATACATTCTGATTGTTATTTCCTTGAAGCAATTTGGTGATAGAATTATCATAATATCTTGATATCTCTATTTCATTGTTCAATTATGGGGATTGGGTCTGTCTTGTGAGACTACATAACAAAGAAAAAAAAATAAAAGCATTTAAAAAAATAACTTTAACTAACTAAAAGTAATCATAATGAGGTCAAAACTAGCTACAATTAAATTAAAACACAAACACAGCACTACCTCAATGTATCGATGTTGTATATTCAATTTGCTTACTTCCAAGTTATAATAACTAAGACAAAGTATATTGCTACATGTTCGTATGTTTATAAATACAATATTCAAGTTATCATCACATAATCCACACCATTATAAACTTTTTTCTGTTGTAATTGCCACTCAACAAAATGTTAGCTTATCATTTTCAAGCAAAAGGACTTTTGAATGAATTTTAGGAGAGTTTGTTCTTATCCAGTATTGTGTATTAAATGATGATTTGAGTGTCCATAAGAGTATATATATACTTGTGTTAATATATGATATTATATTGGAATAATATATTAATAATAATAATATATAATAACTTGACCTAATATATCATGGAATCAATCAGGGTCTCAATATTAAGTATTTTCTCTTTCTATACTTGGCTTTAATACTTTACATCTTCTCACCCACTATTTGGATGGATTGGTGATGCATGAATTTGACAATACAGAGCTATTTTATATGGACTGTATTTTTCAATAATAGGATGTGTATCTTTCTTTCTATTCTATTCTGTGTCGATTTCAACAATAGAAACACTTCATAATGTTGTGAGTTTCATAATGACAACACAACTATTGTATTTTTTAAAGAGAGTGTTATGAACTACTTTCTGTCATTGCAATTAACACATTAATAGAATTGAAAGTGAAACATTGACAATGTGACTATTGTAGTTGTAAACTGTTTTCTACTGTTGTGATTGCCACTCAGCAAAATATTAGAGCTTTGTCATTTTAGGTTTCATCATGAACGCTAGAAGAGTTTGTTTTTATCCAGTAGTATGTATTAAATCAAAAGGAGCTATCTTGATGATTTGGGTGTCCATAGTAGTATATGCCTACTTGTCTGATGTTACCCCCCAATATCTCAATATCAATCAGGCTCTCTATAATCTGGATTTTCTTTTTTTATGCTTTACTTCAATACTTCGCATCTTCTACCCACTATTTGGATGGATTGCTGATGCATGGATTGGACGATATAGAGCTATTTTATATGGACTGTATTCTGTAATGATAGGAAGTTTATTTCTTACAGGATCTGTTATTGCTAATGAATTTAATCCAATGGTGTCACAGGTCTTTTTTTATGTGTACAGTGTTTTCAATTCACTTGGTGTAGCTGCTTTAGATGCTAATAATCTTCCTTTCATTACTGATCAAATGACAGGAGCATCTAGTGATGAACTTAGTTCTGCAGTACATTGGTAGTATTGGAGTTTAGAATTTTTTCCTATGGTACTAGAGGCTTTTATCTGTGCATTAAAAAATACTTTTCCTGTAATACTTCTATTGATTTTTGTATCATTCTCTGGTCTAACTATAGCTCTCTCTTGTCTGTTTCTCTGTCAACATTGGCTAGACAAAACACCTCAGATCACTAACCCTATTAAACATATTGCTAAAGTACTCAACTATGCTAGAAAGAACAAATCCCCCAGGAATCGTAGTGCCCTCACCTACTGGGAACAAGATGTTCCTTCACGACTTGATATATGTAAGGATAAATATGGTGGTCCTTTCTCAGAGGAGGAGGTAGAGAATGTCAAGACAACATTGAGATTAATACTAGTCATTTTTATATGTTCAATGTTAGGAACAGCTTTACATGTGACTAAGGTACAACTAGATCACATGACAGTTAACCATGATACCATTTTTGCATGTTTTTTCAGTGATGAATACGGATTACTTCAGCTAATAACAACTTTTGGAATCCCATTATATCATTTCATTATAAGACCAATTATAAAGAAAACCACCAAATATACTCCTAATATGTTGACATTAATTGGAGCTGGTTTATTTATTCATGTTTTAGGAACAGTAGGTATGGTAGTAATAGAGACTATAGGTCACGTCCAAACTGCTAATGTCACTTGCATGTTTAATGATAACATCAATGAGGTTATGTCTCTTAATTATTACTGGAGTATGATACCATTAATGCTGCGAGTAAGTGCATCCGTTTTTTGTGGGATAGTTATTCTAAAGTTTATCATTGCTCAATCTCCTCATGAAATGAAAGGATTTTTATTTGGACTTTGGTTTGCATTCAATGGTATTGCTAAACTGATTGGATATAATCTCTATCGTCCTTTTCATTTCCTTTCTACATCCATTCCTATAAGTTGTGGTTTCTATTACTACCTCACTCAGACTCTCCTTCTCTTTCTTGTGTTCATTATCTTCCTCATTTTGTCTAAACATTACAAACTGAGAATGAGAAATAATCCGGTTAATCTACACATGATAGCGGAGACACATATTGCAGCTTATATTAACCAGGAAGAAGAGTATTATAGAGAAATTGATGGGGAAAATTACTGTATTAAGTCATCAAATTTTGGCAACTTTGGAGCCACTAATAATATGTGATTAATATGTGATTGATCATCCATTCCCTTTAATTTGCAAATTAATTATTAAATGTTTGACATTAGATGACTTATTTTGCTCTTCTGTTACTAATATTTTTGCTTTCCTCATGTGGTTTAGTTAGAGAGATTGATGAAGAAAAATACTCTATTAAGTCATTAAGTCTTGGCAACTTTTGAGCCACTTCTCATTAATACATGATTGATCATGCATCTCCTTTAATTATGCAATTAATTATTAGAGAATTATTTACATATTTGGCATATTAGATGAGTTGTTTTTTTGTTACTAATTTATTGCTTTCCTCATGTAGTTTAGTTTATTTTATAACTTAACAAAATTATATATAACAACATTTGAATTTTTCATAAATAATGGTAAAATTAAAGCTCATAAAATTAAAGCTCATATTGAATTGACCACTATCAGATATATTGGAGCTTTCAATTAGAGATAGATGTAATGATCCTGACATTAGTTTTAGTGTATATACATATCTGGTGATATATGACTAGTCATATATGTAATTTATATCAAGAAATTTGTGAATGGTATGAAATTAACAAAAAACTACAGTATTGCTTTAATAAATGTTTATTGGTAATACATGTAGAGTCCATTTTACTATATTTATGTTATATTATTATTATTTAGGTATCGTACTATTGGAGTAATTGGTGCTGTAACTATTATCAGTCATATTATACAAAAAAGTATGTTATATTACATGTATATTACATGTATATGGAATACAAACTATGACAAAAATAGACATAAAATTCTTGATTTTTGCATGGTCTAGATTCACAATTTTACTGTTAATTCATGATTATTTGCAATTTTCCATTCATGATTTTACCAAGAATTTATGATTCTTTGCAATTCTTGGCTCTTAATTTAATTGTCAATCTTACATTTTCATGATAAGCATGAATCGAGGATTGCAATAATCATGAATTCACAATAAAATCATGAATTGCAAAGTGTAATAATTGCAGAATTCTATTACCATCATGAATTTAGACAGTGCAATAATCAAGAATTTTGTCTTTCTTTGTTGTAGTTTGTATTGCATACATGCATACTACATGTATATTACATGTATATTATATGTATATTATGTGTATAGAACAAAACATATTTCCTAAACAAGGTTAATCATCTTGTAATTGTTTTGGAAGATACTGACTTCACAATAAGCACTGACTAGAGCTACAAAGGTAATTTATTTAGCAGCAGTGTCTATGGAAGACTATAGCTATAGAATATTTAAATATAAGTAGAGAAGCAATCTATCAAGAAGCTATCAAACAAGATCAGTCATACCTATTGTCGTAGTGTTCACAGTTAGTGTTAATAAAATTCATTGGTTGGTATATGCATGAAATGCATTTCATTTGTCTCTTTTGATCATTGCATGCAACAATACAATAACATGATGACACAAAGATAGTTGTACATATACTATATGTGATCATGCGACTGTTTGGCAGTAAAATGAAGTAAATGAAGTCATGGCTGATATCAGTCCAATACAAAAAAATGCAAACAATATAGTAGGAAAGGCAGTTCTATTATCATAATAATTAAATATAATTTGTATACATTCTGATTGTTATTTCCTTGAAGCAATTTTAAAGGTATCTCATAGACAGATTCTAATAGACCACTTTATATTAAGTTCAATGACATTCAGTCATTTGGTAGGCTTGATTTTGTTATCATATTTTCTAAAAGTGTAGGTATATAAATTCTGTGTAGTGGTATCATTATAGTACATTATATGATACTATTATGCCATTCTGAGTATCTACTATATAGGACGTATTAATATAATGACTGTACTTTAGTTTGTATGTGGGAATATAATTTTTTATTGTGACTTATATTTCGTAATTCTTTGGTTCTAGTGACAATGGAATACCTACAGAGTTATCATATGATCTTGATACAACAATGCATGATGGAGAAGATTCTATTGCTATAAATATATTGCCAATGTTAACATCATCTATTAGGAAAGAGAATACCAGGTACATATCATACTTCACCCTTAGTCAGTGATACACACATTGTATCTTAGGACATGAACATGATACTTTGATGCTTATATCATATAGTGCATATCTTGTTTATGTAGTTCTGGTGACATTCAATGTTTACCTGCTCATTTTAAACTTTTACGATCATGTGAACAAGCTCATAGCGGAGGACTCTCAGAAATCGATGCATTATTAGGTATGAAATATTATAGATAACTGTCCTCCTTAAGTTTAAAACATCCTCCATGTTTGTTCCATTAATAAGTTAGACTTTTGATGAATAATTTGATGTCAATATTGAGGAAACATTAGTATAATTTTCATTGTCCACTATTAAGGAGTCTTACTATTGTATACATGCAATGTTGTTCATATAAATTTGATATTTCATTGTTAGGTTGTCCTGTTGTACTTTGTAGTGCTGCTAAACTAGATCTTGAGTCATTTCATGATCTACCTATGGTACAAAAACAGTATATATGTGCCTCATTGTTTCATTGTCTTAACTGGTTTAGAGAACTGGTACGTTCTACTAACACAATGTACATATATGCCTATTATATTATTTCTGTCCATGTATGTGTATAACCTATTCATTGGTCTCTCTATCTATCAATCCATACGTACATATACATATACATGGATTTCTATGACAACTAACAGTGTTTAGGATTTAAAGGAATCATGTTATAATAATAATAATATACCTTTTTTCTGTTATATTATAATATATATTGTATTATAGGTGTCCTCTTTTGCTGGGGAAGAAGACAATGAAATGAAAGGCAAAGTTTTTCTCAGGCTAAAGAACATAATAGAATTACAGGACCAATTACAAGGATGTTTATCAGGTGACTGTATTCTAATATAGTAACAGTATATTATTAATATCTACATTACAGTCACTAGTAGTCCTATACCAACTATGGAAGGATATCAAGTAAAGGCATCCTCTAAGAAGCCCAGAAGGTAATGTGTATTGTTAATAGAGTGTGGGTGGGTATCTGTAGTATTATACTGTAGATCTGGTAATAAAACAGCTATAGGAGCAGATCAGACTGTGATTGTGACACAAACTGAAGAGAGCTTTAATAAGGTAAGTACCAATATTGCAATATAGCAAGTGTACATATGTGAATCAATGTTGTTGAAGTTGACTCTCTGATCAAGTATCATTAATGCATACCTATTGATAATATATATTTCCTTGTGTATAATACATGATATATGATATATCTTTGCTTGTTTTATTACATTTCATAGAATGTTGATACCACACTTAGCAAAACTTCAAATGGAGGCACCGGTACTGTTATATATGATCAGATAAAACCACATTTCAGGTAATTAAAGTCAAACAATATCAAGTAATTGTTTTTGCTATGTGTAGGATATTGGATATATCTGCTTATCTGGCACTAACATATGGTCCACTAACTAAATCAATTCTTGATACACATATGCAACCAAGGGAGTCTGTAGAACTATATTTACAACCTCCTGAACTCCTGTTTCTTCTTGAAAATTTGAAGAACAGATTACACAAGAGAGATCATGTTAGTATATACCAGTAATACTTGTAGTTTTGTGTACATGTACATACATGTATGTTTATATGTGTGTGTGTGCATGCTAAATGTTTCACTTATAATAAAGCTTCATCAATGTTGCTGTAGATATTATGATAATTGATTTGTATTGCTTTAGAATGTTGAAAGACGAGGTGTTCATGAGAAGTCATTTATAGAAATGTTTGTGCAAAAACTCTGTGGTTTTATGTAATCATTTAGAAAATATAAGCAAGGTACACTTTATAATAGTAGTTATATATAAGGCATTGTGTAAAATAGGATGACTTTGATAGCTCAGAAAACAGCTTATGTGTTGATTCTTGTGTACAGTCTATTTATGAAGTGTTAGCTTCTTTTTTCAGTCTGTGAGTTGATTCTCTTTAGCTTGGCTTTGACCTAAATGCTCTCTCTCTCTCACCCTTCTCTCTCTCTCTCCAGATGTATTGATGAGGACTTACTAACAAATGGACTAAGAGTAATATCAGATCGTTCTCTTCAAACATGTAGTCAAGATATAATAGAAGACAGAACACGTCTAGCTCAGTATGTACTTATATAGTTCAATTTACTATTTTTAACTTATTCTTGTGTACTACAATTGTTTTCACTCTTTGGCATGGCTATATATACATGTATGCATGTATATAATAGCTATTACACCCCCACATCAAAACATCCCATTCATAATATATTAATATACTCTATACTGTAGTATTATCTACTTTCAATATCCTTAGGAATACTATGTAGTATTTTGAAGGCTATTTCCTTAAGATACCTAATTTGCAATGTGCAGCTGCTGTTGGTAAATTATATGTTGCCTTAGCAACCAGTACACAAATAAACGAATTGAAAAACATTACCAGTTAGTTTTATGAAACTAATATAATGTGAAGTGATAATGTTGTAGGCTCATTTTGTGAACGACTATTGAAGAAAGATTGGAGAGATTTGGAAAACATTGTCAATAAAAGTGATGCACTTGAACTCATAATAAGGTACTATATTAGTTAATAGGATAGATAGAGAGATGGATGGGTTAGTGGTATGTGTTACATCAGACATACAACATGCTTTAAGTTATATGTCCATATTATACTGTAGGTATTATATTGAGTGGTCAGATAATCCTATTGATGTGGTTGAAGAGCTTTGTGGTAATGTTATACCTGAATTACTGGGAGATGAACATTTAAATCAGTCCACTATATTTCCCACTCTTAACTTGTAAGTATATATTATGTGTGACTTGATTTGAGACAATCAGATGCATAACATGTGATGGTTTTAAATGAATGGTATACATATTGGTACTATGAAAACATTTTGTATTAGAATTCTGATCAATGTACTTTAAAATAATGATTTGTATGTTTTATATTAGTATTGACAGCTACAAAATTATACTTTTAATCATTTCAGTACGATATGTTACGAAATGTTTTCATTGTGATAACTTGATATCGGGGATCTCATAGAGATGATCATCTGTTTTTAATGGAGTATCTCTCATGTTAAAATCCTTACTGACATCTAACATAGATGTGTAGTGCTCATCACCTTCTGACCTAATATTGTAATAATAATAATAATATTAATATAATACACAGACAAGATGTGATGATGTAGTTGGGAGGGCCAGGAATATCAACTGATCTAGATCAGTTGACATTTGGATCCTTGCTCTCCAAAGTAAGATGATATAATGTCACAACTGTTATGAATGTACATATATACTAGTATATATATAGTGCTTTCATAACTGTTGCAACATTATATCATCTTCATTGTTTCATATACAGTAATCATCTTCATTGATTCTATTACCAGTGTCTGTGTTATATAATACACATTATCACATATTATATGGTATAGTACCTAGGATTATAAGTCAGTTTTTCCTTATTTTTTTTGGCTTGAAGACAAACTGCAATGATGATAATAATTAATACAATACAAACAATGATGAACACAACACTAATAGCAAGAGCTGCAATAAAAGTCGTAATTCTAACAGTACTACTACTACTGGTAGCAGATGTTGGAAGACAAGATGGACCAATACTTGTATCAGAAATATCACCAATTTCTATCAATAAAAAATATAATTATAAATGTGACTACTATATTACTGCCTGAAGCATTCTGGACTTGTACATGTAAAGAGAATGTTATACTATCATTTGTCCCAACATTATTGCTGGCAATGCATTGGTAGATACTATCATCTTCTACTGATATGTTACATATTTGAAGAATTGACTTGTAATAATGAATACCACCATATCGGACAACCTCAGAATATACATGAGCAACAGTATTTGAAGTTAATGAGGAGAGGTCAGAGAAATTAGCAACATTGTTACGAGACCACACAATGGAAGGCAGAGGTTGGCCATAAGCAGCACAGATTATTTCAACTGTGCTACCTTTAGGGACAGTGGAATTTGTTGGAGGACTGTGTATTAAATTATTATTTGGGTGTCCGTTACTGTACATATATGTACTTGTCCTAATATATGATAATATATTAGGATAATGTATATATTAATAATAATAATATATTATAATAAATTGACCTAAAATATATTGTAGAAGCAATCAAGGTCTCAATATCAAGTAATTTAACTTTCTATACTTGGCTTTAATACTCTGCGTCTTCCTCCCACTATTTGGATGGATTGCTGATGCATGGATTGGATGACATAGTGCTATTTTATATTGACTGTATTCTTTAATAATAGGTTGTGTATCTTTTTATTCTATTCTGTACCAATTTCAACAATAGAAACAGTTCATAATGTTGTCAGTTTTATAATGACAACATGACAATTGTAGTTTGTAAAAAGAGCATTATTGACTGTAAATAGAATTGAAAATGAAGCATTGACCACATGACTATTGTAGCTATAAACTGTTTTCTACTGTTGTAATTGCCACTCAGCAAAATATTAGAGCTTTGTCATTTTTGATTTTGGCATGAATGCTAGAAGTGTTTGTTCTTATCCAATAGTATGTATTAAATCAAAAGAGGCTATCTTGATGATTTGGGTGTCCACAACTGTATATGGCTACTGTTCTTATGCTACCCCCCAAAATCTCAAAATCAATCAGGCTCTCTTTAATCAGAGTTTTCTTTTTATATGCTTGATTTCAATGCTCCAGATTTTCTTCCCACTATTTGGATGGATTGCTGATGCATGGATTGGACGATATAGAGCTATTTTATATGGACTGTATTCTGTAATAATAGGATGTGTATTTTTTGCAGGATCTGTTTTTGTTCATGAATTTAACCCATTGGTGTCACAGATCTTTATTTATGTGTTCAATGTTTTTAATTCATTTGGTTTAGCTGCTATATATGCTAATATTCTTCCTTTCATTACTGATCAAATTATAGAAGCATCTGGTGATGAACTCAGTGCTGCAGTTCATTGGTGGTATTGGAGTTTAGATTTTTCTCCTATGGTACTAGTGGCTTTTGTCTGTGCATTACGAAATATTTTACCTGTAATACTTCTATTGATGTTGATTTTTGTATCATTCTCTGGTCTAGCTATTGCTCTCTCTAGTTTGTTTCTTTGTCAACACTGGTTAGACAAGACACCTCAGATCACTAACCCTATTAAACATATTGTTAATGTACTCAACTATGTTAAAAATAACAAGTACCCCAGGAATCGTAGTGCTCTCACATACTGGGAACAAGATATCCCTTCACAACTGGACTTAGGTAAGAACAAATATGGTGGTCCTTTCTCAGAGGAGGAGGTAGAGAATGTCAAGACAACATTGAGATTAATACCAATCATTTTTATATGTGCAATGTTAGGAACAGCTTCACATGTGACTAATTTGCAACTAGATCACATGACAGTTAACTGTAATAGCATTTTTGCATGTTTCTTTACTGATAAATATGGATTATTACAGCTAATAAAAAGTTTTGGAATTCCATTATATCATTTCATTATAAGACCAATTATAAAGAAAACCACCAAATTTACTTCTAGTATGTTGACAATAATTGGAGCTGGTTTATTTATTCATGTTTTAGGAACTGTAGGTATGGTAGTAATAGAGACTATAGGTCACCTCCAAACTCCTAATGTCACTTGTATGTTTAATGATAATATCAATGAGGTTATGTCTCTTAATTATTACTGGACTATGATACCACTAATGCTACGAGTAGTCGGATCTATTTTTGGTGGGATAGTCTTTTTTGAATTTATCATTGCTCAATCTCCTTGTGAAATGAAAGGATTTTTATTTGGACTTTGGTTTGGATTCAATGGGATAGCTAAACTGATTGGATATAATCTCTATCGTCCTTTTCAGTTACTTCCTACATCCATTCATATAAGTTGTGGTTTCTATTACTACCTCACTCAGACTCTCTTTCTCTCTCTTATGTTCATTACATTTCTCATTTTGTCTAAACATTACAAACTAAGAATGAGAAATAATCCAGTTAATATTCACATGATAGTAGACACACATATGACAGCTTATATTAACCAGGAAGAAGAGTATTATAGAGAAATCGATGGAGAAAAGTACTCCGTTAAATCATCAAGTCTTGGCAACTTTGGAGCCACTTGTCATTAATACATGATTGATCATGCATCCCCATCCATTAGCGATACATTCTGACTAAATTAATTAATTAATTATAGAAGAAATGTTTAGGTCACAGTGTGAATTGACAACATGTGGCAGTCATTTTTTTTCTGTGCCTTCCTTAAACATTACTGTGATTTTAAATTATAAGATCATCTTCCAAAACTATTATGGGATAAATTTTTAAAACACAATGATTTGACATATGATATATGACGAGGTTATGCTTATTTGTACGTGCAATAGCTTGACTTGTGCAACTTAATAGTCAATACAGTCTATGTTGAAATGCCAACCAAAACGCAGAAAAGAAGGGCGTTAGGTAAGCAAAGATATTCTGAAAAAAAGGAGGAAATGTTGACTAAAGCTAAAGGAGAGGTATGACGATAATCCCAAGTCACATAGATTAGTCTCTAAGATATCGTATGCAGCCACATCAAGAAGAAAGAAAGCTCTGTTATGTCTTGTTATGCTGAAAAGTACAGCAATGATCCTACAAAATATAAAATGAAGTCGCGCCTGTTTTCAAAGCAGCAGTATGCTAAGACATCATTGAAGGTGATGGAGTGGTGTGGCTGTGGGAGGTTCCATCACAAGCATTGAGTTGGATCCATTTTGAATATGTATACAATGATAGTTAATGGTTGGGAGAGGATGTAACTATTGTAAGCATTGAGTTGGATCCATGTTGAAAAGGAAGCATTGAGTTTTAATCTGCTTACACTATTTGATGAAGTTTCAATAACATCATTAACAAAAATAAGGTTAGAACTGTATACTTATAATTATTAGTGATATCATTTTCTCTTTGGAATAGGATAAGAAAACTTCAATATACCTCAAGCAATCATACTAAAAAGACTCTTTAAACAAACTTTGTTTATGTGTCCTGACATGTAATGTAAATTACAAGTAATTTTGTATACTATTGGTATTTAAAGAGAAAGATAATTATTTACAACCTTACTTAAACTCAACATTGACTCCATTACATCATGTGCAGTCACGTGAAGTCATTCAAAAATAATAATTTATTTTTAAAAAAGAATGGAGACTAGTAATAAAAAATTTTTCTACAAAAATTAAAAACATGTAGGGATGCTGCTATACAAACTAAAGAAACAAGAGCATGATAGTGATGACAATAGTAGGTTATCATCACTACATAGCAGCACAGTGAAACAATATCATTTCTAAAGCAATTAACTGTTGTTAACATTTAACAATGTTTCATTCTATTGTCTTAAGTTTGACAATTTCATCACATTAGTTTAAATGAATAGACACTATGATCAGTGATGTCAGAATTGCTAGTTCAATAGTTTATCTGCTTATCTGGCACTAACATATGGTCCACTAACTAAATCAATTCTTGATACACATATGCAATCAAGGGAGTTTGTAGAACTATATTTACAACCTCCTGAATTCCTGTTTCTTCTTTACAATTTGAAGAACAGATTACACAAGAGAGAACATGTTAGTATATACCAGTAATACTTGTAGTTTTGTGTACATGTACATACATGTGTGTTTATATGTATGTGTGTGTGTGCATGCTAAATGTTTCATTTATAATAACGCTTCATCAATGTTGCTGTAGATCATGTGATAATTGATTTGTATTGCTTTAGAATGATGAAAGACGAGGTGTTCATGAGAAGTCATTTGTAGAAATGTTTGTGCAAAAACTTCTCTGTGGTTTATGTAATCATTTAGAAAATATAAGCAAGGTACAATTTATAATAGTAGCTATATATAAGGCACTATGTAAAATAGGATGACTTTGACAGCTCAGAAAACAGCTTATGTATTGATTCTTGTGTGCAGTCTATTTATGAAGTGTTAGCTTCTTTTTTCAGTCTGTGAGTTGATTCTCTTTAGGTTGGGTTTGATCTAAATTCTCTCTCACTCTTTCTTCAGATATATCGATGAAGACTTGCTAACAAATGGACTAAGGGTAATATCAGATCGTTCTCTTCAAACATGTAGTCAAGATATAATAGAAGACAGAACACGTCTAGCTCAGTATGTATTTATATAGTTCAATTTACTATTTTTAACTTTTCAGTATGTACTTATATAGTTCAATTTAAATTTAAAGTTGGTTCCCTTATCCAGTACTGTGTATTAAATGATTATTTGGGTGTCCATTACAGTATATATATGTACTTGTCCTAATATATGATAATATATTAGGATAATGTATTATTGATAATAATATATTATAATAAAGTGACCTAAAATATATCGTAGAATCAAATCAAGGTCTCAATATTAAGTATTTTAACTTTCTATACTTGGCTTTAATACTCTGCATCTTCCTCCCACTATTAGAATGGAGTGCTATTGCATGGATTAGACGATATAGCGCTATTTTACATGGACCGTATTCTTTAATAATGTGTATCTTTCTATTCTATTTTGTATCAATTTCAACAATAGAAACTGTTGAGAGCATTATTAACTGTTTTCTGTCATTGTAATTAACACATTAATAAATTGAAAGTGAAGCTTTGACCATATGACTATTGTAGCTATAAACTGTTTTCTACTGTTGTAATTGCCACTCAGCAAAATATTAGAGCTTTGTCATTTTTGATTTTGGCATGAGTGCTAGAAGAGTTTGTTCTTATCCAATAGTATGTATTAAATCAAAAGGGGCTATCTTGATGATTTGGGTGTCGACAGCTGTATATGGCTACTGTTCTTATGATACCCCCCAAAATCAAAAAATCAATCAAGCTCTCTTTAATCAGAGTTTTCTTTCTCTATGCTTGATTTTAATGCTCCAGATCTTCTTCCCACTATTTGGATGGATTGCTGATGCATGGATTGGACGATATAGAGCTATTTTATATGGACTGTATTCTTTAATAATAGGATGTGTATTTTTTGCAGGATCTGTTATTGTTTATGAACTTAACCTATTGATCTCGCAAATCTTTATTTATATGTTCAATGTTTTTAATTCACTTGGTTTAGCTGCTATATATGCTAATAATCTTCCTTTTATTACTGATCAAATGATAGGAGCATCTAGTGATGAACTCAGTGCTGTAGTCTGTTGGTGGTATTGGAGTTTAGATTTTTCTCCTATGGTACTGATGGCTTTTGTCTGTGCATTAAAAAATATTTTACCTGTAATACTTCTATTGATGTTGATTTTTGTATCATTCTCTGGTCTAACGTTTGCTCTCTCTAGTCTGTTTCTTTGTCAACATTGGCTCAACAAAACACCTCAGATCACTAATCCTATTAAACATATTGCTAAGGTACTCAACTATGCTAGAAAGAACAAGTACCCCAGGAATCGTAGTGCCCTCACATACTGGGAACAAGATATCCCTTCACGACTGGACTTAGGTAAGGATAAATATGGTGGTCCTTTCTCAGAGGAGGAGGTAGAGAATGTCAAGACAACATTGAGATTAATACTAGTCATTTTTATATGTTCAATGACAGGAACAGCTTTACATGTGACTAATTTACAACTAGATCACATGACAGTTAACTGTAATAGCATTTTTGCATGTTTCTTTACTGATGAATATGGATTATTACAGCTAATAAAAAGTTTTGGAATTCCATTATATCATTTCATTATAAGACCACTTGCAAAGAAAACTACCAAATATACTCCTAGTATGTTGACATTAATTGGAACTGGTTTATTTATTCAAGTTTTAGGAACTGTAGGTATGGTAGTAATAGAGACTATAGGTCATCTCCAAACTCCTAATGTCACTTGTATGTTTAATGATAATATCAATGAGGTTATGTCTCTTAATTATTACTGGACTATGATACCACTAATGCTACGAGTAGTCGGATCTATTTTTGGTGGGATAGTCCTTTTTGAATTTATTATTGCTCAATCTCCTCATGTAATGAAAGGATTTTTATTTGGACATTGGTTTGCATTCAATGGTATGGCTAAACTGATTGGATACAATCTCTATCGTCCTTTTAAGTTACTTCCTCAATCCATTCCTATAAGTTGTGGTTTCTATTACTACCTCACTCAGACTCTCCTTCTCTCTCTTGTGTTCATTATCTTCCTCATTCTATTTAAACATTACAAATTGAGAATGAGAAATAATCCAGTTAATATTCACATGATAGCAGAGACACATATCACAGCTTATATTGACCAGGAAGAAGAGTATTATAGAGAGATTGATGAAGAAAAATACTCTATTAAGTCATTAAGTCTTGGCAACTTTTGAGCCACTTCTCATTAATACATGATTGATCATGCATCTCCTTTAATTATGCAATTAATTATTAGAGAATTATTTACATATTTGGCATATTAGATGAGTTGTTTTTTTGTTACTAATTTATTGCTTTCCTCATGTGGTTTAGTTTATTTTATAACTTAACAAAATTATATATAACAACATTTGAATTTTTCATAAATAATGGTAAAATTAAAGCTCATATTGAATTGACCACTATCAGATATATTGGAACTTTCAATTAGAGATAAATGTAATGATCCTGACATTAGCTTCAGTGTATATACATAACTGGTGGTATATGACTAGTCATATATGTAATTTATATCAAGAATTTGTGAATGGAATGAAATTGACCAAAAAACTACAGTATTGTTTTAATAAATGTTTATTGATAATACATATAGAGTCCATTTTACTATGTTTATGTAATGTTATTATTATTTAGGTATCGTGCTATTGGAATAATTTGTGCTATAACTATTATCAGTCATATTGCACAAAAAAGTATGTTATATTACATGTACATTACATGATATCACATGTGTATTACGTGTATACTACATGCATGTTACATGTATACTACATGTATATTACATGTATATCACATGTGTATTACGTGTATACTACATGTATATTACATGTATATCACATGTCTATTACATGTTTATCACATGTGTATTACATGTATACTATATGTATATTATATGTTTATGGAATACAAACTACAAAAATAGACATAAAATTCATAATTTTTGCACAGTCTAAATTCACGATTTTACCGGAAATTCATGATTATTGCAACTTTGTAATCACAACTTTACCAAGAATTCATGATTCTTTGCAATTCTTGGTTCTCAAATTCATAATTAAAATAGTGAATCGAGGATTGCAAAAATCATGAATTCATGTTAAAATCATGAATCCCGAAGTGTAATAATCACGGATTTCTGGTAACATCATGAATTTAAACATTACAATAATCAAGAATTTTGTGTCGTTTTTTTGTTGTAGTTCATATTCCATACATGTATGTTACATATATATTACATGTATATTGCATGTGTATTACATGTATATTGCACCTGTATATTACATGTATATTATATGTATACTACATGTATATTATTTGTATATTATGTGTATAGGAAATAACATATTCCTTAAACAAAATAATCTTGTAATTGTTTTGGAAGATACTGACTTCACAATAAACACTGACTAGAGCTACAAAGGTTATATATTTAGCAGCAGTGTCTACGGAAGACTATAGCTATAGAATATTAAAAATACAAGCAGAGCAGCAAGCTACCAAGAAGCTTTCTAGCATGATCAGTCATACCTATTGTCATAGTGCTCATAGATATTGTTAATAAAATTCATTGGTTGCCATATGCATAACATGGATTTTATTTGTCTTTGATCATCACACACAACAATACAATAAAAATGATTAAACAATCATATTTGTATGTATAACATGTAATCCAAAATGATTATATAACTGCTTGGCAGTAAAATGAAGTCAATGAAATCATAATAAATATCAGTCCAATACAAACAATACAAACAATATAATATGAATGGCGGTTCTATTATTATTATAGAACAGTCACATACAGAAACAAATGGAACAATAATTATATAGGTATCTCTCAACAAGATTGATTTATATACATTCCATTGTTCTTTTACTTGAAGCATTTTGGTGATAGAATTATCATGTCTTGATACACTATTGAAGTAACCCTTCTAGAACCAAAAGAAGAAACGAGAAAAAAAAATTAACTATTATGTTACTTTTTTATTTTCTACTTTAGTGATTAAGAGCTTATAAGTAAGGTTGTTAATAAATAAAGATATTTCAGGCCACCATGTGCATTGACAATGTGTGGCGGCCATTTTTTCTGAACCATCCTTAAACACCACTGTGCTTTAAAATTATGAGATTATCATCTTCCAAAACTATTTATTGGACAATTTTTTAAAAAGGCAATCATTTGATATATAATATGTGATGAAGTTATGCTTCCTTAGAGATCAGACAACAGTATCAAAGGAGACACCTCTATCTCCACAAGACTATAACAGGTAGAGAAGAATCTCTTACTTGACTTTAAGACAGTTACACACATGCTCTAGTCTGTATGTTAAATACTTATTACCCTTAATACATGTAAAGTCTATTTTACTATGTTTATGTTATATTATTATTATTTAAGTATCGTACCATTGGAGTAATTGGTACTGTAACTATTATCAGTCATATTGCACACAAAAGGTATGTTATATTACATGTATATTACATGTATATCACATGTGTATTACATGTATATCACATGTGTATTACATTTATATCACATGTGTATTACATGTATATCACATGTGTATTACATGTGCATCACATGTGTATTACATGTGTATCACATGCATATTACACGTATATTGCATGTATATTACATGTATATCACATGTGTATTACATTTATATCACATGTGTATTACATGTGTATCACATGTGTATTACATATATATCACATGTGTATTACATGTATATCACAGGTGTATTATATGTATATTATGTGTATAGAAAATAACATATTTCCTAAACAAGGTTAATCATCTTGTAATTGTTTTGGAAGATACTGACTTCATAATCAACACTGACTTGAGCTACAAATGTTATACAATTAGCAGCAGTGTCTATGGAAGACTATAGCTATAGAATATTTAGAATACAAGTAGAGAAGCAACCTATCAAGAAGCTATCAAACATGATCAGTCATACCTATTGTCATAGTGCTCACAGTTAGTGTTAATAAAATTCATTGGTTGGTATATGCATGAAATGCATTTCATTTGTCTCTTTTGATCATTGCATGCAACAATACAATAACATGATGACACAAAGATAGTTGTACATATACTATATGTGATCGTGTGACTGCTTGGCAGTAAAATGAAGTAAATGAAGTCATGGCTGATATCAGTCCAATACAAAAAAATGCAAACAATATAGTAGGAAAGGCAGTTCTATTATCATATCAATTATATAGGTATCTCTTAATAAGATTAATTTGTATACATTCTGATTGTTATTTCCTTGAAGCAACTGGTGATAGAATTATCATAATATCTTGATATGATATTGAAGTACTCCTTCTAGAACCAAAAGAAGAAACAAGATAATTTGACTATTATCTTAATTTTTGATTTTCTACTTTAGCAATACTTTCTTTCTGACTAAATTAAAAGCTTATAAGTAAGGTTGTTATAATTTCAGTCCACAGTGTGCTTTGACAACATGTGGCAGCCATTTTTTGTGCCGTCCTTAAGCACTTCTGTGATTTAAAATTATAAGATCATCTTCCAAAACTATTATGGGATAAATTTTTAAAACTTAATGATTTGATATATGTAATATGATGAGGTTATGCTTTCTTAGAGATCAGACAACAGCATCAAAGGATACACCTCTATACACCACAAAGACTACAACAGGTAGAGAAGGATCTCTTACTTGAGCTTAAGACAGTTACACACATTTTCTTGTCTATATGTTAAATACTTATTATCCTCTCTATATCATTGCACAAGTGTGTGTATTTATTTCATGTTATCTCTAGGCTTCATCATTATTGGAACAGGTCATGTCCAGTTGTAGTAGTACCAGTGATATGACTTGTACATTTTTTGATGAGATGGCAGAAGTGGTAACAAAAGGAAAACTACACAATGATTTCTTAGTAAGAAATGAAGAAAATAACTGTAGCTGACCATATATGCTAACAATAAATTGTACTATGCTCATGGTTACTTTTTTATTAGGATCACTTACGTGAGTTTGTAACTGTTAAATTTCAAGACCTCTATGTCATTGAGTCTTCTGATAAAGTTGAAAGGTATCTCATAGACAGATTCTAATAGACCACTTTATATTAAGTTCAATGACATTCAGTCATTTGGTAGGCTTCATTTTGTTATCATATTTCCTAAAAGTGTAGGTATATAAATTCTGTGTAGTGGTATCATTATAGTACATACTATTATGCCATTCTGAGTATTTACTATATAGGATGTATTAATATAATGACTGTACTTTAGTTTGTATGTGGGAATATAATTTTTTATTGTGACTTATATTTCGTAATTTTTTGGTTCTAGTGACAATGGAATACCTACAGAGTTATCATATGATCTTGATACAACAATGCATGATGGAGAAGATTCTATTGCTATGAACATATTGCCAATGTTAACATCATCTATTCGGAAAGAGAATACCAGGTACATATCATACTTCACTCTTAGTCAGTGATACACACATGGTATCTTAGGACATGAACATGATACTTTGATGCTTATATCATACAGTACATATCTTGTTTATGTAGTTCTGGTAACATTTGATGTTTACCTGCTCATTTTAAACTTTTACGATCATGTGAACAAGCTCTTAGCGGAGGACTCTCAGAAATCGATGCATTATTAGGTATGAAATATTATAGATAACTGTCCTCCTTAAGTTTAAGACATCCTCCATGTTTGTTTGTTCCATTAATAAGTTAGACTTTTGATGGATAATTTGACGTCAATCTTGAGGAAACATCAGTACAATTTTCTTTGTCCACTATTAAGGAGTTTTACTATTGTATACATGCAATGGTGTTCATGTAAATTTGATATTTCATTGTTAGGTTGTCCTGTTGTGCTTTGTAGTGCTGCTAAACTAGATCTTGAGTCATTTCATGATCTACCTATGGTACAAAAACAGTATATATGTGCCTCATTGTTTCATTGTCTTAACTGGTTTAGAGAACTGGTACGTTCAACTAACACAATGTACATATATGCCTATTATATTATTTCTGTCCATGTATGTGTATAACCTATTCATTGGTCTCTCTATCTATCAATCCATACGTACATGTACATATACATGGGTTTCTATGACAACTAACAGTGTTTAGGATTTAAAGGAATCATGTTATAATAATAATAATATACCTTTTTTCTGTTATATTATAATATATATATTGTACTATAGGTGTCCTCTTTTGCTGGGGAAGAAGACAATGAAATGAAAGGCAAAGTTCTTCTCAAACTAAAGAACATAATAGAATTACAGGACCAATTACAAGGATGTTTATCAGGTGACTGTATTCTAATATAGTAACAGTATATTATTAATATCTACATTACAGTCACTAGTAGTCCTATACCAACTATGGAAGGATATCAAGTAAAGGCATCCTCTAAGAAGCCCAGAAGGTAATGTGTATCGTTAATAGAGTGTGGGTGGGTATCTGTAGTATTATACTGTAGATCTGGTAATAAAACAGCTATAGGAGCAGATCAGACTGTGATTGTGACACAAACTGAAGAGAGCTTTAATAAGGTAAGTACCAACATTGCAATATAGCAAGTGTACATATGTGAATCAATGTTGTTGAAGTTGACGCTCTGATCAAGTATCATTAATGCATATCTATTAATAATATATATTTCCTTGTGTATTATATATGATATATGATATATCTTGTTTTATTACATTTCATAGGATGCTGATACCACACTTAACAAAACTTCAAAGGGAGGCACCAGTACTGTTATATATGATCAGATAAAACCACATTTCAGGTAATTAAATTCACACAATATCAAGTAATTGTTGTTGCTATGTGTAGGACATTGGATATATCTGCTTATCTGGCACTAACTTATGGTCCACTAACTAAATCAATTCTTGATACACATATGCAATCAAGGGAGTCTGTATTTACAACCTCCTGAACTCCTGTTTCTTCTTGAAAATTTGAAGAACAGACTACACAAGAGAGATCATGTTAGTATATACCAGTAATACTTGTAGTTTTGTGTACATGTACATACATGTGTGTTTATATGCATGTGTGTGTGTGCATGCTAAATGTTTCATTTATAATAAAGCTTCATCAATGTTACTGTAGATCATGTGATAATTGATTTGTATTGCTTTAGAATGTTGAAAGACGAGGTGTTTATGAGAAGTCATTTATAGAAATGTTTGTGCAAAAACTCTGTGGTTTATGTAATCATTTAGAAAATATAAGCAAGGTACACTTTATAATAGTAGTCGTATATAAGGCACTATGTAAAATAGGATGACTTTGACAGCTCAGAAAACAGCTTATGTGCTGATTCTTGTGTGCAGTCTATTTATGAAGTGTTAGCTTCTTTTTTCAGTCTGTGAGTTGATTCTCTTTAGGTTGGCTTTGATCTAAATGCTCTCTCTCTCTCACCCTTCTCTCTCTCTCTCTCTCTCTCTCTTCAGATGTATTGATGAGAACTTACTAACAAATGGACTAAGAGTAATATCAGATCGTTCCCTTCAAACATGTAGTCAAGATATAATAGAAGACAGAACACGTCTAGCTCAGTATGTACTTATATTATAGTTTAATTTACTATTTTTAACTTATCCTTGTGTACTACTATTGTGTTCACTCTTTGGCATTGGCTATATATACATGTATGCATGTATATAATAGCTATTATATCCCACATCAAAATATCCCATTCATAATACATTAATATACTCTATACTGTAGTATTATCTACTTTCAATATCCTTAGGAATGCTATGGAATATTTTGAAGGCTATTTCCTTAAAATACCTAATTTGCAATGTGCAGCTGCTGTTGGTAAATTATATGTTGCCTTAGCAACCAGTACACAAATAAACGAACTGAAAAACATTACCAATTAGTTTTATGAAACTAATATAATGTGAAGTGATAATGTTATAGGCTCATTTTGTGAACGACTATTGAAGAAAGATTGGAGAGATTTGGAAAACATTGTCAATAAAAGTGATGCACTTGAACTCATAATAAGGTACTATATTAGTTAATAGGATGGATAGAGAGATGGGTGGGTTAGTGGTATATGTGTTACATCAGACATGCAACATGCTTTAAGTTATATGTCTTCATATTATATTGAAGGTATTATATTGAGTGGTCAGATAATCCTATTGATGTGGTTGAAGAACTTTGTGGTAATGTTATACCTGAATTACTGGGAGATGAACCTTTAAATCAGTCCACTATATTTCCCACTCTCAACTTGTAAGTATATATTATATGTGACTTGATTTGAGACAATCAGATGGTTTTAAATGAATGGTTTACATGTTAGTGCTATGAAAACATTTTGTATTGGGAATTCTGATCAATATACCTCAATAGATTCTAGTTTAGTTTGAACTTCTTTGAAGCTATAGTTGAAAGTGTATACTACAAGATGTCTAAGATGTCTAGTTTCCTGATCTAGGGCACATGTATGACTTAGTTTTATTGCATCTTATTTTAATGGAGCCACTTTTCCCTGTTATTTCCGTTGTATGTTATGTGCTGTAAATAGTTATATTAAGACATCTACTTCATCTACTACTGATGATATACAGGTATAGTGTATCTATATTAATAGTGTTATTATCCCATGCTATTATATAGGAGATGGTGACAGTGTTGATGAAACTGGATCATTGTAGTAAAGTTATGTTCATACTGATAAATCTAGTTAAGGCAAGAATGTGAAATATTATAATATATACACGTTCATTTCTTGTTTGTTAGTCTTTTGATACAAAGCCTGTTTTACCTGCTGCTTTGAAATATGGCAATCTATTTGCTGACATCTTCTCAAAAAGTGGATTACCACTACTTGATAATTTCTTTAAAACAAGAAAGGTTTATTGTATTTAATCCCTCTTTATTAATACAATGCATATTATTATAGGGTGAGGTAGTGTCTGTATTAAAGAGTCTACAGGAGGCAACACGTTGCTTACAACATTATTGTGGTCATTCAAAAGTGGCTAAAAATGTAGCTCTTACTACTCATGTACCTCAGCTCAAACGAAGTCTGGAGACATTAGCATTTCAAGTTAAGGTATATCAATGAATAGTGTGTTATGCAGGATAATAGTTTGTATTACAGGAGCTTCTCATTAATCATGAATGTGTGGAAGCATTTTGGATGGGAAATTTAAAGAATCGAAATATACAGGTAAAAATAGATATCCCCAATGATTGGGTGTGGTGTGATTATATTCTATGATAATAATAACTATCATAACAGTTATGATAGACAGTTATGATAGTTCTTGCTGTAATGTCTAATGTTTGAATGTATTTTTTAAAAAAAGGGCGAGGAAATTTTAACACTAGTGTCTAGTGCATCTACAGATAGCCAACCAGTGGGTGGTGAAAATAGAGAAGTAAGATTGTTATCATTAAGAAACATAATACTTGTTTAAAGTAAATCTGTAGCATTCTTATGTCAGCAGATATTCTGTTTATGTAGCAGGTAGTCCTATAATTTTTGAGTTATTTGTGTACACTCACATCATTATAAAAGGGAAATAAAACAAATAGACTTTGCTAAAATTGTAGAGTGGGAATTGAGATGCTAGATACATAATTAATCACAGCCAGTAGAGGTGTGTTTATTGTATTGTGACAGGAAATCTACTGAGATCACTGATAGCTAATTAAATCTTGCTGCCTCTGTGTTGATCTCTGTCTGTTACCTGAAAAAACACTTTAGATGACTACAACTAAAGTATCTGTATTACAGTAACAGCAAGAGTTCTAAACTATAGTATATTATTTCTCTTTTATAGAGTGTAAGTACTGCTCCAGAGGAAGATGAAGTAATGGACTTAACCATTGACTCATAACATTGAATAGGTTTACTTTCTTGTTTTCTACATCTACAAATGCACTTACTTGTACATCATAAGTTGTATTAACCTCTAAATGTACAGTATGCTAGGATATGTGCTCACATTGTTGGTAAAAGTACTCATCAGTAGATTTTGACTGGCTTTATAGCATGCACTTTTCCATTACTGCTCTGCTGCCATTGGAGCTTTCAAATCAAATCAATGTGTCTCTGTGTTGAAGTTATATAGGTTATTATAACTCAACCTTGTTATTGCACATAAAGTTTAGTTGATATATTATAAAAAGTACCAAAATATGTTTAATAGCAAATAATGTGTGCTTTAAATAAAATAAGACATATTATGTATTTATAACATTGTGAATTCCACAGTTAATAATATTATTCAGATTTTAGTTTTGATGCATTCCTAATAGCTACACCAGTCACAAGAATGGTGTATAGAAACACTACAGCAATAAAAGGAATAATGACACTTTCTACACTGGGCATACAATATTCTTCTTGTTCAAAAGCAGACCTTCTTATAGAGGCCCCAATAGGCATGAAATAATAAATAATACTAGTCTTAATAACTGCAAAAATGTGAAAAAACTGATGACTCTGAAAATAGTAATCACATCTACCTGGAAAACACCTTTCAGGAAATTTTGTTATAAAGAAAAGCACCATTATCGCAGTAAAGAAAATAGACAAGAATTGAAGATGTAGAGTTTCATAGACACAATCATTGCCAGTAAATATACAAATTTTGACACGTAAAAGAAAAGGAAATGCTCCCACAATATAAATAGGAATAAATCCAATTACACGAAAAACATAACCATTATTCTCCTTGAATCGTGACAGTGAGCACATCAATAAAGCAAACCCAGCCAACATCATATACGTTATGACAAAAAACCATTTGTACTCATAGATACTGACCCCAAGTGGTCTTTCATAGAAGTAATAAGCCATACTGAGTCCAAATGCATGCAGAGTGATACCAGTGTAGTCAACCATTAATAGTATATGTAACCAAGTAAGCGATTTGTTTGCAAATCCATGAGCTAGACTGGAACCAAGGACAAAAAGACATCCTCCAATCCACACAATGAGAAATGGATACCAGAAAGGGTCAGAAAAATCCAGTTGATATGATTTAAAGTAGAACCATATCAGCCACATCCAAAAGGTAACAAAATGAGTCCAAAAATTTCCCCATTCGTTGTGGACAACAAAGATATTATACTTGATGCACTTCCATGTCGAAATATTGACTGGTCGATAGCCAGTATAGATGTAGGGCTCCCTAAAATCACTTGGTACTTCACTAGCATTGAGAAGATTTGATGACATTGTCAATCCAAACTTGCATTTACAGAGCAGCCCTGATGACTAGACCGGAAGCCTACAAAAATTTTTCAACATTATTCATATCAAAATAGATTAACATTTTTAGCCTACGATCAGTTATTGGACTACCTGAGCTAAAATAATGATTTGTATGTTTTATATTAGTATTGACAGCTACAAAAATTATACTTTTAATCATTTCAGTATGATATGTTACAAAATGTTTTCATCATGATCGCTTGATATCAGGAATCTCATAGAGATGATCGTCTGTCTTTAATGGAGTATCTCTTATGTTAAAACCCTTACTGACCTCTAACATAGATGTGTAGTGCTCATCACCTTCTGACCTAATATTGTAATAATAATAATAATATTAATATAATACACAGACAAGATATGATGATGTAGTTGGGAGGGCCAGGAATATCAACTGATCTAGATCAGTTGACATTCGGATCCTTGCTCTCCAAAGTAAGATGATATAATGTCACAACTGTTATGAAAGTACATATATACTAGTATATATATATAGTGCTTTCATAACTGTTGCAACATTATATCATCTTCATTGTTTCATATACAGTAATCATCTTCATTGTTTTTCTTACCAGTGTCTCTGTTATATAATACACATTATCACATATTATATGGTATAATACCTAGGATTATAAGTCAGTTTTTCCTTATTTTTTTTGGCTTGAAGACAAACTGCAATGATGATAATAATTAATACAATACAAACAATGATGAACACAACACCAATAGCAAGAGCTGCAATAAGAGTCGTAATTCTAACAGTAATACTACTACTGGTAGCAGATGTTGGAAGACAAGATGGACCAATACTTGTATCAGAAATATCACCAATTTCTATTAATAAAAATATAATTATAAATGTGACTACTATATTACTACCTGAAGCATTCTGGACTTGTACATGTAAAGAGAATGATATACTATCATTAGTACCAACATTATTGCTGGCAATGCATTGGTAGATACTATCATCTTCTACTGATATGTTACATATTTGAAGAATTGACTTATAAAAATGAACACCACCATATCGGACAACCTCAGAATATACATGAGCAACAGTATTTGAAGTTGATGAGGAGAGGTCAGAGAAATTAGCAACATCATTACGAGACCACACAATGGAAGGCAGAGGTTGGCCATAACCAACACAGATTATTTCAACTGTGCTACCTTTAGGGACAGTGGAATTTGTTGGAGGACGTACCACAATATTTGGAGGCTCTGGCAAAATAATACATTATTACCAATCAAATATTTACATATAAAAACCTTGAATGTTTGGAGTAACAGCAAGATAAAAGGTGGCTGATTTATCAGCAATACCACGTCCAGCGACTCCATTCTCAGCTACACAAGTGTACTGATCAGTGTGATTTACTTGTAAAGAACATATTTCAAGTACAGAAATACTAAACTCTGTTCCATTCACTGTCTTATTGAGCTCATGGATTCTAACAGAGTCTGAACCATTAACCAAAGTACTACCAGAGTAACGAGACCAGCTAATTGCAGGAGTTGGGACACCATACCCCACACATGTTATGCGTACATTTTGTGAGGCTTTAGCTGATGAATACAATGTAGGATGTACTACAATGGCTGCTGGTTCTAAAGAGAAGATAAGATTGAAGAAAGTTAAAAGTATATTACTTACGATCAGCTCCAGTAACTAATGGAGTGAACAACAGAAGAAGTGAAAAAATCATTGTTGGACACAAAATGACTTTGATGTCAACAGTAGCTGGAAAAACAATGTTGATTTTAGTTTATGTCAATAAACATCAATATTATTTTATATGGATTGTTTACATAAGAATTGGCAAAATATTTACTTTCTTTTAAATGTAATAATGTACTTAGATAACCAGTTTGACTAGATCATTCAGTTCTTGATAAACTAGTTTGACCAGTTATAGGTTGAGTCATTTTACTAAGAAAGTCAATGATTTGTTTCATTTGTATATATAATCATACTGTGCAGAGATCATAACTGCTAATTGCTTGATTTCATCTTAGTTATTTATATGTAATGTCAACAATGAATCCAATATATCTTGTTCAGAATAAATCTAAATGACATCATAATGATGTAATGACATATTTCTTTCCTTGTGTTGCCATGGATGCTAAATCCCTAATTAATATTCATAGTATTAGTTAACTAATTACCTTTCATATCCTATAGTTTTTCTCAAGTTATCCTTCAATGTTATTATTAATTATATTACATTTGGCCCATATATTGGTGGAAAATAATAGATTTAATCCTATATATATGTACATATCCTAAACTTTAACAATGAAATGTGGTAATACCAGTGGATAGTAATAAACATTATTGCTGTTTCATTTTTGATGCATTCAGAATGACTACAACAGTCACAAGAATGATGATCATGAACAATAAAAAGATAAATGGAACAATGACACTCTTTACACTAGACAAACAGCAATCACTCCACTCAAGATCAGCTCTTCTAATGATGCATCAATAGGAATATAATAATAAACCAGGGTGGTCTTAACAACAACAAGCATATGGAAAAGCTGATGACTTTGAAAGTAGTAATCATATCTACCCGGATTACGTTTTTCAGGGATTTTTGTCACAAAGAAAATTATTGCTGCAAACAATGACACAAATGCTAAACAGTGGAAAAGTATAGTCTCCGATACACAATCATTATCAGTACATAAGCAGACCAATAAGTGGGTAACAAGGGGGATTGCTTCTGTCAAATGAATAGGCAGAAATCCAATTACATGATAAAGAGAGGCATTATTATGTTTTTGAAACCGTGATAATGAGGACATTGATACAGCAAGCATTGCAAATGTTATGTACGTTATAACAAACAGCCATTTGTATTCAAAGATCCTTACGCAAACTGTATGGGCACCAGGTCTCTCATAGAAGTAAAGAGCCATACTGAGTCCAAACGTATACAGACTGATACCAACCATGGATAGTATGTGCAACCAAGCAAGTGATTTATTTGCAAATGCATGAGCTATACTGGAACCAAGAACATAAAGACATCCTCCAATCCACACAATGAGAAATGGATACCAGAAAGGGTCAGAAAAATTCAGTTGATATGATTTAAAGTAGAACCATATCAGCTACATCCAAAAGGTAACAAAATGAGTCCAAAAATTTCCCCATTCGTTGTGGATAACAAAGATATACTTTATGCACTTCCATGTCGAAATATTGACTGGTCGATAGCCAGTATGGATGTAGGGCTCCCTAAAATCACTTGGTATTTCACTAGCATTGAGAAGATTTGATGATATTGTCACTCTAAAATTGCATTTACAAAGCAGCCCTGATGACTAATGACTAAACCAGAAGTCCACAAAAATTTTTCATGTTCAGTCCACATAGATTACGATGATGACCCCATTAACTAACGTTAGCTCTGCCCACTAAATTAAATCTAACGTCACCTGTCTATAAAATTACGAACACATATGAATAATAGATATTAGTACGAGTTAATCTAACTGCAGCAATGAATGTCTTGTTGTGGTTTTGTCTCTTAGTCTTTTGTCATTGGTCTTCAGGACAAATTTTACCTTGGCAATCATTAGCAGAATGTCCGCAAAATAATAAAACAAATCTCAAATTTTTGTTTATGGGTTCTTCAGGAGTGGCATTTAATTCTCTTGGAAGTGTTGTTGGCTCAATGATAGCATTAGAAAGGATCAATGCCAATAACAGTATTTTGAAAGACTACACGTTGAGTTATTCAGCAATTGAAGATACAAAGGTATGACATATGTTTGTTGTTTTAATATGGCTACCAATAAAATCTTAACACGCAAAACAATAAAAGCATTTTTATTTTCTTAGTGTGATCGAGAGACATCATTGTCTTTGTTTTTAAATCATGTTCGTCAGAGATGTCCTGGTATTATTGCCATTATTGGAGCTGGCTGTTCTACTGCTACTGAGCCTGTTGCTGAACTCAGCAATTTCTGGGGACTTCCACTGGTATGGTTAATAAGAGTACAACGTTATCATCCAATGTAATCAAATAAAAAAAATTATTAGTAAATGTCTAACATTAATGAACTACTCTCTGCATGCACATATTATCAAAAAACGTTGAATTGACATGTGCTTGGTGTAGCATGACATACAGTAATTTAAGTAGAGGTGATATAGGATCTTACCCAGTGTTTTGGTTGTGAAAGAAGTAGATGTCTCCCACTGTCTGGCTTTAGATCAGGTGTCTGATATTTGATAAGATTATCATGAATTGATGACTTTTGCATGAAAGATTAGCTATAAATCCAAATTTCCATGTCGTCACATTTCTGTTTAGTATGAGAACAATTTTTTGATACTTGTTTGACTATCATTCCATCCATTCATTGATGAGTCAACTTCATCAACACTCAATTTAATCATTTGATGAGCAGATATTGTGCAGTGTTGTTTAATGATATCAAATATCCAAAATATATTATGATAATACATAGTTACGATATATCTTGTATATCATATGACAGTATATATTCTAATGACATATTCATTTCATAGAGGAACATCTGTACAAGCTAAGATAATTACTCCTTAATTTATTATAATGCATATATGAAGCATCATACTTGATGTACATATTTTGTTTTATTTAGATTGGATATGTATCATCATCGACATCATTAAATTTACGAGATTATTATCACAATTTCTTTCGTTTGCATCCAACTGAAGAGAATGACCTCTTAGCTATAGTGGGAACAATCTTACATTATGGATGGAAACAAATATCCATTATTACCCAAGCTGAGCCTATCTTTATCAAAGTATGGATAATGTTGCTATTAATTATAAAATTTTGTGTATATTCATTTCTTGTCTAATTTCCAGAACAAGGAAGATATAACTGCCTTGTTAAAAGCAGAAAATATAACTGTTTTAGAGTCTGAAGATATTCTTACAGATGAAGATCCTGCTACAAAAAATGGCATATTTGTATGTAATATAATATGAATAATAATTATATAATTGTTGCATTACACAGCCTGAAAATACTAGAATCTTCTTTTTAAATATGTATGAAGATAAAGCACGACAAGTTATTTGCCAAGTAAGTATTGAACATAATGAACGAAAGCTCAAATGTTGTCATCCTTGTAGGCTCATATGCTTGGACTATATGGCAAGAATTATCAATGGCTTTTATTTGGATGGTATAGTGTTGAATGGTGGAATAAAAGAAGTGATAACTTCACATGTTGTAAGATAGACTTGGCTGATGTGTTAGAAAAGTCTTTAGCTGTACAGCAATACCCAATTGCAGAGGATCGTAACAAGAAAGCAGTTGGAGAGCTAGTAAGTGACAGAATCATTAAATATGATTTCACAATGTATCATTTGTCAGTCTTACAATAAATTTCAAAAAATTTACCATCAAAGACTTGGTAACACAGGATATAATGAAGCATATTCAGCACATATTGTTTATGATGCAGTATGGGCTTTGGCATTTGCCTTAGAAAGGACAATAAAACGTATAGAGGATAACAATGTCACCGGCTGTGAACATTATGGAAATGAAACAATACCTTTATCTGAGTGGGAATATACATGTACAACCACATCTTGTATACTACATCAAAGTTTAGGAGAAACTAACTTCTTTGGATTGTCTGTGAGTAATTTAATGACTTTAAAATTTGAGTGATATCTTTAAAATATAGGGAATGGTTAAACTTAATGAAAATGGAACACGTATCAACAAGCCTGTCAGAATCTTGCAATTTAGAAGTGGTAATTTTGTATTGATAATTATGATAGTAATGTTTTCTCACTACATGAACAGGTTCATATGTACAGGTTGCTGAGTTTACTGATGTTGTTCATTATGATTATTTGTATGTTAATAATGAAAATGATTCTACAGTTTTTCCTGGTAAATATGAAATTATTATTATTTTTAAAACAAATGTTATTTCAATAGATGGAATTCCTTGGGATGGAGTGCCAATTAGTAACATTATTGGACTTAAGATTGAACTCACTATTGTTTGCTATTTGTTAAGCTTAGTGGGTCTCTTTTTTTCCATCTTTTGTTTGGTCTTTACAATATTGTTTAGAAACAGAAAGTAAGAACACTTGCTCATTACATAATTATTATTAGCTTGTTCTTATATTTACAGAGTTATTCGTTTGACTAGTCCAACATTGAATTATTGTATCTTAGCTGGAACTTCAATGATATTCTTATCAATCTTTTTTCATACCCATTCTTCAACTGACTTCCTCGTTTGGACTGCATTTTGTTATGTAAGTAAATATCAGATTTGTACTTGTATAATTTTAACACTTCTTGTCTTGGCATTGCAGATTATTGTCTTTCTTGACAGCTTTGGATATACACTGGCATTTGCAACTATTTTGGCTAAAGTATGGAGATTATATTATATCTTTCACAATCCTACTACAAAGAAAAAAGTAAACTTCTCAGTAACACAACAAAGGAGTAGTATAATTTTAACATATTTTCATTGGTATAATAATTATAATGTGTTCAACTATATCATCTCTCTTCCAGACAATAACTGACTGGCATTTGTTCATCATTATTGCAGTACTTACTGTTGGGATGGCACTATTATTACTAATAGGATTTGTTATCCCTGCTACACGCCTTGATCCAAACTTGATCACCAATTTAGAAAAACCATTTACAATTGATGTAAGTTAATATTATATAACTTGGAGTGCTAGTATTACCTTTTGATGGTAGGATGATGGAATTAAACACAGCAACTGGATTTATACATGTATTCGTCCTGCAGCATTACCTTGGATTATTTGTTTGTACTTGTATATTGGAGCTATACAACTAGCAGCTCTTGTGTTGGCCATTCAAACAAGAAAAGTCCGTATCAAACCACTTAATGACACAAAAGAAATAACAGCTATTATTTATGTGACGAGTATAATTTTAATAGAGTTGGCTGTTGTCTCTTTTATTCTTAATGGATATAATAACGCTCGTGAAGTACATTATTCTGTAGTTCTTTTAATAGATAGTTTTTTTATTTTATCATCTACATTCATACCAAAAGTGAGTAAACACAACAGAACCAACATACTAGGCGATAACGTGCTGTGTCTTACTTAATGCTTTTATAAATGTTTATTCTTTTAGATGGTTCGTCTCTACAAAGATCCCAATGGTGATAAAATCTTTACTGATCCTGATTCTTCTAGTGTAATTGTTGGAAAAAATGGCGCTATTACTTGGATTAATGATAAAATGCACATCAGCAACTTGGAAGCTAAAATATCAGAGTTGGAGTCAAAAATGAAGAATTCATTGGTAATAAAATCATTGTTGAATCGCATATATATATATATACCTTCTTACTGTAGGTACTCAGTACAGATAATCTGGCTTCAATAACTATTGCTGAACAAACTCCAGTCTTTCCTGGATCAGATCCGAGTTAACCGGAAATGAACTAATTAACTTTTATTAACTAACTTTAATATTTATTAAGAACTGTTGTGATTTTAATATACTCCACTGCCTAATTACATGTGCTCAGTGTTCGAGTAAAATGTCTGTTTCTAAAAGTCTTTTGTTGCTAGCGTTTGTTTGGATAAGCGGTATCATATTGCCAGTTATCAAAGGATCTCCTCATAGTCTTGGAGTTCTGTTTGTATACTCCAACTCACCTCGATACAATTCTACTGAGGCACTAGATAGTGTACAAAAAGCTATTGGTGATGGAGATATACTACCTGGATATAAGCTAGAAATAACTGCAGAAATTGATGCAAAGGTAACCATTTTTAGCAACGCGTAATGGAACGCATTTTCCTGTTGTGCACCTGTATTTCATTTGGTTACATGATACTCAATAATATCTGTATTATTTGTGTTTTTTTTTCAGTGTAATTCGTCAATAGCAGTTCTAGAGACGCTCAAGTACATCACAAATCCCATATCATCACAATCTCTGATAGCTATCATTGGTGGAGGCTGTTCTCCAGCTACTGATGCTCTGATAGATATAGCTGAATATCAGAATATACCACTGGTAAAAGTGTTAATGTTTACAATATGAGTGGAATTTATAAATATTGACTTTATGGTTGCTTGTATTGATAGAATATAGATAAAGGTGTCATACATTCCTTGTTGCTTTATAATAATTATCCTATAATCTGTTTAGCCAGATCATTAATGTGGTGGAATGTCTGTCTGTTCTTTACATTCCGTGCCTTTAAAAGCACACAATCTATTTTAGTCCTTTATAAGGATAATGACCATTACTGTATCTACTCCACCATTGACTGCTCCATTGTCACTCTATTTTATGATGAATTTTACTCACCCTAACCCAACCCAGTCTGTGTATGTATCTGTCAACTATAGGATTCTATAAGAAATCAGTGCTACTTTATGTATCATTTCATTTAAGTTGATCAGTTCTCTATCAAGCCATAAGGTTTCAACTCTCTAATATTAGTCAATAACTGATAAGACTTCCGAAAGTAGTAAACAACTCTAGATACCACCAGTTCCAATGTGGTTTAACATTCTGACCTACACTGTTTGTTGTGTGTTTTGTGATATTAGTAGATATCACTAAGTTGGACTGTTGTTGTTTATTCTATTTTCTTTTGATATAGCTTTGATGTATATTGTCATGGGAAGTACTTCTATTATATGATTTAATATATTTGATCTTTAATAATATACTATAACTGACTTCAGGTCAGTGACAAGCTATATAACAGAAACCTATGTAGTTTGGTTGGGAAGACTTAGGTTAACAAAGTACATATTATAGAGAGAACGATTAAATAACAAAACATTTAGCTTACATATTTATCATTATTGATAGAATTGATGGCTGCACCATGACTAGTGGTGTCAAACACAAAGAAGTCATTTTCATTGACTTCTTTTGTTTTTTGCCAACTTCTATTGTGTCATGTATACATCTCTGTCTTTTGATGACTGTGGCTTCTTGTACTGTGTTTGGTTGATATATATATTGTATTGTGTACCATCTATATCAGTCAGTCCTATGCAGTAATACAAGTCAATATAGCATGTTAGTATCATTCAAAGGAGAGTGTCTGTGAGTAACTTTGGGCATAGTAAGTAGCACTTATAATGGAATGAATGATATCTATAGTATTTGTTTCTACTATATGTGTTAGGTGCGGCATATTATATCCTTTGAAAATTAATGTAACAATGATAACTCTTCTATATTAAGTACATCATCTGAACAAGTTGTGAACTAAAGAATTACCTTTGATACAAATTTTTTCTAGTAATGTTATATTTACTTCTTTCTTTCTTGTATTTTTGTGCTTCACAATATAGATATCCTACACGTCAACATCAACAATACCACGATCTAATAACTATTACCAACTATATCCTTCTGACACAGCTGTCATTAAGAGCTTGGTCACAGCTATCAAATATTATGGTTGGAATCGAATATCTATTATAACAGAAGCAGAGAGGCAATTTATGGAGGTAACACACTATCTTGATATTCTATGGTACAATAATTTCCTTTGGACTTTAAGATGAGTTCAAAGAGCTTAGGTGATTCAAGGAAAGTTACTAGGAAAGTTATTGTGTTACAGGAAATCATCATGACTTCTCAGTAATAATTATAGTGGGAAAGTGTTTAGTGAGATATCCTGTATGTTAACTGAGACATAATTGTTTTGCTATTAGCTTGTACTATAACTGTCAGTTATCATAATTTACTGTAGTAACTTAACACCAAATAGGGACAGAAAAATCAAATGCATTTTGTCCTTGATATTTTAACAAAGGAAAGTCTTTTCAAAATAATTTGATATAATAATCTCTCATTCCTATATTGTTGTCATACAGCTCTCAGCCTACACACGTCATATAATATGTACAACACATGTAGAACACATTGTATGACAAGTTTAGGTCGTGTTTATGTGGTAATGTTTTATATCATAATTAAAAAAGTATTGCCATATGTTGTCTGTGAGTCAATAGGTCTATGTAGTGCTGATTGCTTGAGGTTTGGCATCAGTTGAATTGTAATGTGTGAGAGTTGTATACTTGGCAGATAACAAATGATGACAAGGTTTGATGTCGTCATTGTCAGGCTTCCAACTGCACACTCACATAATTATAAATCTTGTATAATGACATGTAACAGCTTCTTGTATGTTGATTGTATAATAAGTGTCTTCCATGGCTTATTACCATCTGTACCCACTTGATCTAGAGCTACAAATGTAGTTGTTTTGACACAATTGTAGTTATTTTACATTAATAGTAATGACATGTTATATACGAGATATAGTAGACTAATTGTCTTGATTTGTCCTGAAGCAATGTTCATCCCTAAATGAGTTATTGTGTAGACTAGTAAAAATGTAGCATCAATTAAAATGCCTGTTACAATGTAAGCTGATGAATATATATATATATATACCAGCTGCCTTTTATGGTAATAAATGGGGAGTGGTCTTTACTGATGTACTGACAAATCATGCCATTTGAACAAGGTTGTGCATGTTTCTGTACAAGCCTGTAATATCCCTGTGAAATTAAGATTAGCCAGGATTTTATAATACTGTCAATGGTTTTATTAAATTAGAACTGACCACAATTATATAAACACTTTATAACAACTAGTAACAAGGTGATATAAGATGTTGTCACTGCTTTAATTATGCCTTCTCTTTTGTTCTAACCATATATGGCCTACCACAGTCCATAGTGTTATTAGTTTACTGGGTTAACTCCTGTTAGTTGACTAAGAACTATAATGATTATTATAATTATTACTATATAATTATATATATTAATGTTGTTTTTGTAGGATGTTTTGATATACAAGCATATCATTGTATTACACTCATCATTGTTAGCTTCTTGGAATGTGTTGTTAGCATAGATGAATGTTTTGTAACTGGCACTTTTTGTAGTGTCATTATTAACAGTGTCAGCGTTTGGATTGTGTTAAAGTCGATGTACATGTAGATATTGAGCCTGCTGTTGTCAGTGTATTAAAGTCGATGTCCATGTAGATATTGAGCCTGCTGTTGTCAGTATTCAGATTGTATTAAAGTCGATGTGCGTGTAGATATTGAACCTGCTGTTGTCAGTGTTCAGATTGTAGATTGTATTAAAGTCGATGTGCATGTAGATATTGAGCCTGCTGTTGTTAGTGTTCAGATTGTATTAAAGTCGATGTGCATGTAGATATTGAAACTGTTGTTAATTTACCAATAATTAATAATTAAGGAAATATTTATTAGTAAAGGCTATCAGTTAATGGGTTAGTAGTTATTGATAATCATCACTGGATAAACTTGATACCCTCTACTTGTCTACTATAACCACTAATGTTGTTAGTAAACATGTTGTGTTTATTTTCAGATGGAACATCAATTGATACAAAGTCTTTCTAGTGAGAATATTTTTGTAAATGGAACTGTTCATATTTGGCCTCATGAAAATATTTCTAACAATGCACAACTCTTTGTAAGTTACAGACATCTATGCATTGTTCTCTTTAACAATACTTTAAGCATGGTTCTAAATTTATAGAGAACTGATGCCAGAATATTCTTTTTGAATACATTTGAAAATTCTGCAAGAAAAATTCTTTGTGAGGTATATACTTTTTATTACCATTATATAGAATATAAAGGACAGCTATGAAATATTATAATGATACTACTAATGTTTGTTTTGAATTAAAATATATATATTTAATTATTATAACATGACTTTAAACAGTGTCATAGAATATAATATTATTAATTTATTCTAATCTTATTCAGGCATACAGTAGACAGATTTATTATCCTGACTATGGTTGGTTATTACATGGATGGTATAATGAAGACTGGCTCTTATCTGATCCTAATGTACACTGTACTACACAACAACTTACTAAAGTAGTAGAGAGAGGGATAGTTGTACAACAATATACTGAAGTAAGTGTATATTGTAAGTGACTGTAATATAAAGTACTATATGTCTATAGGAAGATGAGAGATCTAATATATCATCTTATGGTTATGATGCTGTTTGGAGTCTCTCATTAGCTTTAAATTCAACTCTAAATATGATTAATGACAATACAGTTGATGAGAGTAACTGTATAGGACCATTCAGTCCATTATATAACAGGAGTTCTGGTACTGACTGTCTACTAAGATATAACTTATTGAACACTCAGTTCACAGGAAAATCAGTGAGTTACTATATGTACAGTTGTTTTTTTCTAACTCATGCTAATCAAATTTAACAAACCTACTAATTTCCTATATTTTGATTGACCTTATGTATTGTGTGGTCTAAACTTCATGATGTATACAAGATTGCCATAAACTTTACTTGGTTATTTAGTATTATTGACTGTAGGCTCTAAATCATACATTAATATAATAGCAACATCAGTTAATTGTAGTTGATCGAACATTAGGCAGGAATGCTTGGGAGTAAATGTGGCCTCTCCTACAGAAACAACACACTTCTAACATTTGTATTGACTCTTAAGATAACATATATTATAATTATATAATGATTTGTTTATGGACAGTTGTGTGTGTTCTGTGTACTTTGAAAGTAGCATGTTAATAATTTGATTGAGTGTTTGTTATCAGTGGGCAGTATAGATAACTTATTTTTGTTTTCTTTGTAATTTGTAGGGTGTTGTTGTTCTCAATGACCATGGTGTGAGGGAAGTAGGAACAGTGTATCTACTGCAATATAGGGAAGGTGATTATCATGACTCTCAATATTATACATTGTCTTAAATGTTATTTAATGAAGTGATCTAGTAGTGTGCTTGAATGATTTAAGCTTATATAACATACTTCAGTATGAACTTCCTGTCAGCTCACTAAACACCTTGTACATTAGCCACAACAAATGTATACATATTCCATTTTAATGTTATCGTAGTACTACAGTATGTTATATGCTTCTTTCCACTAGTGATGTTAGAGGAAATTCATTGCATTGTCATCATTTTTACATAGCAATTGTCATGCAGCTGTAGATAAAATGTTTTTGTTGTGTGAATTAAGGCTCCAAACATCTTATCAATGTAGTGTTTATGGGTTATTCTAGACAGGATATGATATCAACTGCTTGTCATCCTGTGTGAGATGATGATTGATAGCAATATACTGTGCTACTTCTATGTACAGCATACATATATAGTACATGTACATGTACAATGTATATGTATATTACATGTACATGTATATTACATGTACATGTAGATATAATCAGTGTACATGTATTTGTATTGGATTTGTATGTATTAATTAAGTATTATAATTTATTTATATGTTGACTCCAAGTACATGACATTTAAAGTAATAGTTGTACTATTTTTTGGCACAGAGTCATCAGTGTTAATCAAATATGCTCGAGTTAATATAACTGCTAATGAACCTACTATTGCATACGCTAGTAATGAGAGCAACTCTACTGTTTGGCCAGGTAAACAGCAACATGATGTAATCTGTTTGTTTTATTGTGTACTTTGTAACTTGATATGATTATATATCATAACAATGACAACAACAACATGTGTATCATGTACATATACTCTTGTTAATTTGCTCTCCATTCTTCTATCATTGATTCACTAGTCCCTTTATTTTCTGATATCATTCTATAATATTGTTACAGATGGTATTCCACCTGATGGATCACCTATTGAAGTTCTCAGTCAATATCCAATAGCTCTTGTTGTAATCATGTATTTGTGGGCATCAGTTGGTATTATTTTTTCCCTCATTTGTTTGGTCTTCACTATTGTCTTCAGGAACAGAAAGTGAGTTGTGTGGATGAGTGTGTGTGTGTGCGCGTGCGCATGTGTATGTGTGTGTGTGTGTGTGAGTGTGTGTGTGTATGTGTGTGTGTGTGTGTGTGTGTGTGTGTGAGAGAGAGAGAGAGAGAGAGAAGACTACTAAACAATAAATGTAACAAGCAAATATGAATTATAACAATATATACATACATGTACAATGATTTGGAAATCTGAAAGACAATTAAGTTGATTTTCTTATTTGCTCATTACTTGTTAATTGTTCTTTCTTTTTATAGAATTGTTCGTCTAACTAGTCCAAATCTCAATTACTTTATTATTGCTGGTGCTCTAACACTTTACATTTCAACATACTTCATTGTAGCTCCAGTCAACAATTACATTCTAGAAACTTTCACATGTTATGTAAGTTACATGCAAATATTCTAATTATGCTAATTTCATATATAATAGCATTCTTTATGATAATACTTTGTTACCTAGGCAACTGTATGGATGATTTCTTTTGGCATTACACTCATCTTTGCACCTATACTGGCTAAGATGCTCCGTATCTATCAGATCTTCCTTAAGCCAACTTCAAGGAAGAAGGTACATCATCTGTTTCATTATTAGAATACAATGACATGTACTGATGGTGTTTCATTTCTTTAACGTTTAGTTAGTTCTGGCCTTTGAACAATACTTAGTTTAGTTTCTCTCTTAAGAAAATAGTTTTAAATAGTTAAGTCCTTGTACTAAGTACTTTAGTTATTGTATGTGATTTAGTTATTGTGTAAATAAAGTGCAGGTGTTAAATTAAAATGTCTAGATAGGTGTAAGAAACAAAGCTTTTAGTCAATGTTTTCTTTTAGTAATTTATCTATCTCTATAATACTTTCATTCAATTACTTTCTTCACTCATTAGCACATAACAATAAGTGTTCATTTTATTTAGTGTACAGTATAACTTTCAGTATAATGTAACTCTATAGTCTATAAGTGTACTTTCATAGTACTAGTGAATTGATGCAATATGTCTGCTGACTATATGATGCTAGCTAGACTTATGTTGCAAAGATGTGTGTGTGTGTGTGTGTGTACTACAAGGCTCTACTGTTGTTATTAATATCTATTAACAATTATATGGTTTAATCTTTGTATGCATCAATTAATGTCATGTACATACATTTTTGTCGTGTGTCATAGAATTGTTTTGCATAACTTTAAGTTGAACCTCACACATCAAAGACATGTTTATATGTATATAGTGCTACACCTTTACATTCTACTATATTGTTGAAGAGTAACTACATATTTGTACAAATGTAGTGACTGTTTTAAATAAGGTAATCTCAAACTCTGTAGAATAAAATTTGTGAAAGTTTCATGTTAGAAAAGAGACGGGTATTCCTGCCTTTTCAAGTTTACCTTGCTGCATTGTCATTTACTTATTGTAACATTTTGTATCTTAAGTGACTGTGATATGATGACAATAGCAAGTTATTTATGTAAACGTCATAGACAAGATGTTCTTACTAACAATCTGATAATCATGCAGTCCTTCTAATGACACTTTTATATTTTAGGTTATGACTGACACACATCTAGTTTTAATTGTGCTGGCTATCCTGGGAGTCTTGCTTCTATTTCTAGTCGTTGGTTCAGCTATACCATATTCTCAACCTGCTGTTACATATTCTTTAGATCTGGAAAATCCTTCTATGAAAAATGTAAGTCTATGTGCTTCATTTAGACAACAATAATATACCTGACTATACATGTGTTTGTTCTTTGTGTTTATTATTGTGTAAGTATAATATCCTATTATTAATTAGTATTTAAAGGGACCATTCAAAGTGCTGTACTGGATTTTGTCTTGTGTTGTAATTTGTGACCACACCCTGAATATCTATATTTCATATAGCACAGGAAGAAGATTATTTAATAGTTTATAGTGATGCTTAGGCTGATGAAAGATGAAAGCTACTGAAAAGTGTTAAGTTGTTTTAACTGTTCATGTGCAGTTTGTTAAGTGTTGCAAACAACAGCACAATTGTGTGTATAACTGGACCTACATTACTTTATAAGTTCCTATACTACAAGTATATCCCAATGTACAGCACTCTCCGTATCTTTGATATGCCCACACATTACAACATATTTAATACTTACTTTTCTGTTATAGGAAAAAGGCATCATTGTTGAAACTTATGGAGTAAATTGTTATACTATTGCTAGTTTTATTTGGGTTTTCATCATTGCTATATTTATTGGAACTCTTGAAACTATTGCTATTGTACTGGCTGTCAAAACTCGTCAAGTCAAAGTTGAGGCTGTGAATGACTCCAAGGAAGTGGTTGCTATTGTATACATTGTCACTGCTTGTTCTGCTGTCATTATTGTTGTTGCAATTTTTCTGCAAGACTATAGTAGTCTCTGTGAAGGATTTTACTTAACTGCAGTACTAGTTGGAACAAGCAGTGCCATAGCATTATCTTTTGTTCCGAAGGTAATTAAATTTAATATAACAATATAATATGTGTATATAATTTGAATATAACTATTACCACTTTATTAAAAATTGCCATGTTACAGTTTATTTCATATAATCTGATTTTTCCTACCTAGATGTGGTCATTGTATAAGGATCCTAAAGGAGAGAATGTTTTTGAGGAGAAGACTTTGAGATCTGACAGTTTTCGCCAGTCCCAATTACATCGCCAGGACTCAGAGCGAATTGAATCATTACAAAAAGAAGTTGGCACGTTAAAACAACGTCTTAATAGTGTATGTTGTTTTAAGTCAATTTGTTAAATTAATAATAATCAATCAATGAGGTTTACTATGTCATTATTGGCTCCACCCAGTTTGTAATCTTTGTGCCTATTTCTCCATGTTTTAACTAAATTTTTGCTGATATAGTACAATAGTTAGTTGTACTATAAAACAGTTACTATTTTAACTGTTCAAACCCAACAGTTTTAACAAAGGATATTGTCTGTTCCTTTCACCTGATAAAATTTTAGAATGAAGGCTTAAAATTGAACTAACATTTTGAACAGTTACTGCTTAGTCTGAACAGTCAGATGGCTTCATTATTAAGTATTAACAGCATTTTGTATTATTAATTATTTAGGGTGTGGTCTATTAGATCCTGATCATTTTATAAGCTGTGACAATAATGACACAACTCATTTTTTCAACAGTTTAATGCTTATAAAATAATGTAACTACTTGTTATAGTACTATACTTTTTTCTATATAGCTACGTTTAACAAGTGTTCCTGAAGAGCTTGTACTAAATGAAAAACCTACTTCTAATGGATATGGTCACCGTAATCGTCTAGCATCTGATGTCTTTAGTCCACCTACAACACCAGTAACAACTGAAGCAGTACCATCTATTGCAAACACTGTATAAGTAGTAAAACATTGTACTTTGCCATGTTTTTTTAGAGTTTGTTTCTATCAGTTCTTGTATTCATAAATATTATTATAATAAATGTTACATTTGTAACTGTTCTGTTATATTGTTTTGTTTATGTATATAGTATGTCTGTTGGAAGAATGATAATATTTTTGCTATTGAAAATAATAATTATTATCATTGTTAATACATTAGTTAGAATGAAAAATTGTCTCTTTTTCAACCTAAACAGTTTGTTGATATAATAGATAGCAAATGTATTTTTAAAATGCATATAATTAATTATAGAATTTAATAATAAATTTTATATAGTAATTAATGAATGTGTTAAAGTAATATGTAGATATGAAAACTATTAATGAAATATCATCTAATAAGTAGCATATAATTGTGAGGTGTTAGTGTATAAGTAGTATAACATTGTGTTTTACTCTATTTTCTTAGACTTTGTTTCTTTCAGTTGTTTCTCTTAATCATAAATATTATCATTTTATCATTTCATGTCTTTTATGTAACTTTATAGTTTATCGGTTGTGTTCATGTTCAAATTAATAATAATAAACTTTATATTAATGTGTTAAAGTAATATGTTATTAGAATAGTTTGTTAATTAAGTCATTAGTAGTATTATATATTACTCTATGGTAGATTAAAAGGGGTACAAGATAATTGTAATAATAAGGATCACAATTGAGGTAATATAAATACTCCATGATGATCTTGTGATGTTGTATAAGGTAATAATTTGCATAATTCAAGTAGAAGAGCTTTAATTGTTCAATGTAGTCCTAAAATCAGCATAATAATTAGAGTGTAATGATTATTCATTGTACCTCATTGTATGGATTTTCCTCCATGCTTGTAGCACTAACAGTTAATGGAGGTTGCTGTGTCAGTGGCTGTATGTATAATACAAACTATTATAAATGGTATGTAAATTTAATAGCAACTGTTTACCTCTTCAATAGAACAAAATGTCTCAACTGTCATCTAAAATTAAAAGTTTTACTTTAAATACACAATGTCAATAATTTAAATTTATGAACATGTCTAGCTATAGAGTATCGCTAGCAAAACCCTGTACTGTAATGTTTAATTAATATGTTTAAGTTTCAATATTTAAGGGTTTTGGTGTAAGGTATAGTATTAAATTCATATTAAATTACAGTGATCTATATCCAGCATTTTAGAAGCTTTCTTAATTTACCTCTTGAGAGACTGTTTCTTCTTTCACTGAAACTGTTTCAGCCATGTCATGATCAATACTTTGCTGTGGAATATAATTAAGTAAGTCAATCAAATAAATACATTTCTGTTTTCTATTGTATACCTCATCCTTGAGTGTTTTAATGTTTTCACACATGTAATCAATGTCTATCTCAGTGTCGTCTGATGTGTCAAATACCTAAAAGATAACGTCAAAGTTATTTGTTAGTTAAAGATAGATGTATACTTCAGTCTCTATGTCATTGGGTGTATTAGTTTGAGTTAAATCTTGTAAATCTTGCTATATAACAATAATACATTATATACCAATTCAATGACACATGACATTATAGTTACTTTATGGTTTGTTTGTAAATCCATCTCTAGAGCAGGAAACGAATTTAATAATTTTTTGAGTATTTTCAACTATAAATAATAATAAATTTATTGATCAATGTACGAATTAAAGACTTACCTCTTTCTTCTTTCTTAGTTTTATTGTGATATTCATAAAATGTGCCTTTCTTCCTTTTTCAAATGACACAGGCAATTTTAAAGGGACGTAAAGATCGTCATACTACATTATCATGTTATAAATCAATGTTAAAAATAACATGAAAACTATACTTTTAGTTGCAGACCTTCCTTAACGGACAGAGATAGGCATCCATACTTGCCAGATTTGATGTCCTTTATCTATAACATATTAAATGTACATTTGTACAACGAAGTAGTAGATATTTACCTTGGCTTGGATGTTGTTGATCATGAAAGGAAGGATAGTTTTGTCGTTTAATTTCATAATGATACGATTCAGCGAAGAAACAGAACTATTTGACGTCTTTGCGGGAATCAGTTGTTGAGAATGCGTGTTTCTAGTAGCGATGAGCATCTTGCGCATGTGCAATGATTTTATAATAATAGCTTATTGCGGGGAATTTCCCGCAAATAATAACTTACAAAGAGAATGTTGAGTACTGTAGCCTTAAAAAGCTGAAGTAGATATGAAAACTATTAATGAAATATCATCTAATAAGTAGCATATAATTGTGAGATGTTAGTGTATAAGTAGTATAACATTGTGTTTTACTCTATTTTCTTAGACTTTGTTTCTTTCAGTTGTTTCTCTTAATCATAAATATTATCATTTTATCATTTCATGTCTTTTATGTAACTTTATAGTTTATCATTATAATTACTTTATGTTTTAAATTGCGAAATGACTTTAATAATGTTTTGAGTATTTTCAACTATAAATAATAATAAATCCATTAATCAATTTATGATTCAATTCTATAGTGTTATTCTATAAAATGTGCCTATTTTATTTCCAAAGTATATAGGCAATTTCAATGGCACATTAAGATCACCATACTACATTATTAAATTATAAATCAATGTTAAAAATGTTATGGATACCATATTTTTAGTTGAAGGCCTTCTTTCATGGACACAATGAGGCTACCAAATTTGACATATGGTATTTATGACGTAGTAAATGTACATTTGTACAACAAAGTAGTCAATATTTACCTTAGCTATAGATTATTCATCATGAGAGTAAGAGTAGCATTGTCGTTTACTTTCATAGCTATATTGACTATATTGTTTATACCACTTGTGGATGAGGATATTGATCACGTCACTCAGTCACAACCAGACCACTAACTGTCAAGCCTATGCAATTGTCATGCCAATGATCTGAATATCATATTATGGCTTATGTCAGTTTACTCCATGTAGTTATGGTACATGGTAAATCAGTTGCTAAACTTGTTTGACTTGACATCAACTACATTCCTCAATATTACATATGTTAGCTAGTAGCTACTAAATGTATGGTTTTAACAACTTACAACAGTCAACTGCTTAGTGGACAATGTAAACATCATTATAGACTTCAAGCTTCACTTGTACAGCTTGGCAATTGACATCAATTCATTGTACAGTACCACTGACTTTATTCAGTTTGCCATTTTAGGTTGTTATATCTCATTGAGGAACTCTATGGAATTGCCTGTTGAAGATGAAGATCCTAATTGCTACTTACCTAACTTCCAGCTGTCTTAATTTTCAGTCTACTGGCATGCAGACTCTAGCATCATGTAGCATGACTCTGCATGAGTTCAAATTGCAGCTGGTGGACTCAGTGGGTTGTGCTTGTGATTGAATACTAATCAGTCTAATGATAGCAAATATGATAACTGAATATTCCTAATTAGAACCAAATCAGTTTCTGATATATGTTATAATTCAATAATCATAAATAATATGTGACCTGATTTGTAAAAAGGGAGCACTTCTGTCAAAACGTTTGTTACCTGATTTGTGAACAAACTACCTTCAAAACATATTGAACATATTAGTTTTGTATGCATACAGTTGCTATATAAATGCATAACTATTCTATATGTATCCAAAACTGTTTTTCATATGTTTTAACAGTGTTTCTTTCGAAATCAGGTCCCAAATGCTTTGGTCCCTTTTTGCAAATCAGGTCACATATTATAGTTGCACAGTCAACACAAATAATTCCCAGAATCTGTGTAAAATTTTTAATTTTAATTTGTATGCACTTTTACATCTTAAAGTACTTATGTTGTTTTAATTATTATCAAAATTAATATTCTATTGTAATATTATGTAATATTATAGTGGCATTAAAGGGTACCAAGTAGGCTCTGAGTATACAAGGAAGTACTATAGGTGTAATAATTATCATTTTATAGAATCAAACTTGATCAAATTGACACAGTTGCTTTATCTTGAACCTTGGGTTTATCATAAGTTATCCAAAGGTATGGATTCTATATTAAAGTGGGTATATCAATGAGCTGTGCCATGTTAGGTACCAGCAGCAATGCCTATATATAGGTATGGCAGTAAGTCAATCTATTATTGTGTATTAAACTGACTCCCATCATCTATACAAATCATTATAATCATACACAGCAATAATGTATGCACTTCCTGCCAGACTTATTGGCATTGTCTATACAAACTGTTAATACTACAGTCTATATCACTACAGTAAGTGTAGGCCATCTGTTCAAGGTTTAGTAAATCTCTTTACAAGTTAGGTTTGTATAGTCTGCTCCCTTCATTGAATGATCTATCATCCATGTATCTTGTAGATATAATAGTAAACGTTGACAATTCTTTTCGTTTCATTACTGTGAAGTGTCAGAGTTATAGCCTAATTGTGTAGCACGTGTTTGAATTGTGACATTTACAGAGAGCCACACCTACAGAAATTTGATTTTAGTTTTCTTCTTATCGTAACATTAATAAAATGCCTTTTTTCGTTAGCCTCTGGTTACCTGTTCTCATATGGATATGTGTCCTATTTGCTAAAGGATCTCCTCATAGTCTTGGAATTCTGTTTGTGTATTCTAACTCATCTCAATACAATTCTACTGAAGCACTTGATGGTGTTCAAGAGGCAATAGATAATATTGAGTATGAAGATATATTACCAGGATATAGAGTACAGATTATTGTAGAAATTGATATAATTGAGGTAAAATATCAATATATTATATTCATAAAAACTCCCCATTCAATCTTTGGCTGTTCTATTCTTTTTAGTGCAATGATGAGTCCTCTACTATTAAGAGACTACTCAAGTACATCACAAATCCCATACCATCACAAACACTGATAGCTATTATTAGTGGAGGCTGTTCTCCAGCTACTGATGCTATGATAGGTATAGCTGAATATCAGAATATTTCATTGGTAAGTCTGTAATCTTAATACAAAATACATTGTATAGTTGTCTTGAAGACTAAAAGAGGTAATATTTCCATTTTTCTCTTTTTTGCCTATTTGGACTTGTGCTTTCTTAAGCTCAACATACACTAGGCAACTTTTTGCTAGCAACACCATTGCTAGCAAAAAATTGCCTAGTGTTACCTGATCTAAGTAACTGCCAGCAACATGTTGCCACAAGTTGAACAGCTTTCAACTCATGTTGCCAGTCAACTTCAAAGGTTACCATGGAGAGGGATTGGCATGTGATAATAATATTTAAATAAACGAAGGCATGTCTTTCTAAAAAATGGCTCTGTATGCAGATTTTTGGTGCAACCATTGACATCAAAGCCTCAAAGGAACTGATATCCACTCTGAGAAAGTGTTTGTAACTTATTTCATCACCTAATTGCAATCCTCTTAGAAGCTGGTGATAATCTCCTTGTGCAAGACGATTTCTAATCCAATCTCTGACCCATATCCTTCTTATGTTCGTTTCTTCTTTTCCTTCTCCTTGTTGCCAAAATAATGTACAATACAACTGCAGCTGCAGCTAAAGTTCGCGCTACCATTTTATTTATCAAACTGTTAAATTACTTGGCAACAAGTTGTAACAAGTTGCTATAGTGTATGTTGGTTGGAAATAAACAACTTGTTGCTAGCAACTTTTTGAAACAACTTGTTGCCTTTAGTGTTATTAGCATCATTTATAACCTCTATCTTTTCACACCAACATTTTTATATAGAGTCAATGTTAACAGTTTAGTTTTATAAGGGCATTGAACAAAAGTGCTGAATTACCACTATTCTAATTACATCACTGACTAATTAGTATGTTGTAATGAAATTCATAATTTGTTTCATAATTTGGCTTCATGTGTTGCTTTCATAGTGTCTAACTAGTCTAGTTTTAAAAACAACTATATTTGGAGCTTTTCCTTTGATTTCCTTTGACATTAAGCTTTGATAATAGTGCTACTAGAAATTGATGATACTTCAATTAAAATTGATTGATAAAACATGTAGCTATAAATTTTAAAAAGAAATCTTAGTTATTTGGATACATATACCAAGATACAAATTCTTTGACATCATATAATGCCACATTATTATTAAAATATATTGGTTTGTTTATTTCTTTATAGATATCATACACACCAAACACTGTTAAACAATCAATAAACTACTACCAACTACATCCTTCTGATGAACCTGTTATTCAAACATTGGCTACTGTTATCAAGTTCTATGGATGGTCACAGATATCTATTATTACAGAAGTAGAAAATAAATTTATGATGGTAGGTATTCTATGTAACATTGGTCAAGAATATATTATTTTAATTGATAGCTAAGTTTATATACATTAATAAATTTATTATTTATAGAATGAGAAGTTATTAATAAAGTATTTGGCTTTGTTGAACATCACTGTGCCCACTACTATTCATGTCTGGTCACATGAGAACATTTCAAATAATATGCAATTATTTGTAAGTTATATAATAATTTATATATCTGCTTTGATATGCCTTTTAATTAAAGAGAGATAATGATGCCAGAATATACTTTCTTAATACTTTTGAGGATATGGCAAAAAAAGTTCTATGTGAGGTATAATAACTATATATAGCATATCCAATATATAATATGTTAAATGAATGTTATCTATAGGCATACAATAAAGGGATTTATTATCCTGACTATGGTTGGTTATTCCATGGATGGTATAATGAAGACTGGCTCTTATCTGATCCTAGTGTACACTGTACTACACAACAACTTACTAAAGTAGTAGAGAGAGGGATAGTTATACAACAATATACTGAAGTAAGTATATATTGTAAGTGACTGTAATATAAAGTACTATACGTCTATAGGAAGATAAGAGATCCAGTATTTCATCTTATGGTTATGATGCTGTTTGGAGTCTTGGAGTAGCTTTGAATTCAACTCTAAATATGATTAATGACAATACAGTTAATGAGAGTAGCTGTATAGGACCATTCAGTCCATTATATAACAGGAGTTCTGGTACTGACTGTCTACTAAGATACAACTTATTGAATACTGAGTTCATAGGAAAATCAGTGAGTTTCAAACAAACAAAACACTCATAGTATTTATCATTTATATATATAGGGTGATGTAAGCTTTAATGCAAATGGAATTAGAAAATTAGGAACTCTTCATCTACAACAATACCGAAATTGTGAGTATTTGAAACTAAAGGTATATGTTATAAAGACAAACTGTTTAGTATTTAAATTGTACCAATAGTATGTAATATAATTATGCAGTTAATAGAAAATATTTGCTTTTTTTAATTGCATGTTTATCTTTTTTTGCCTTGCTTTAACAGTTTCATTGAGAACGTTTGCTGCAGTCAACAAAACTAGTGGTGACATAGTTTATATTCCCAATGAGAATAATTCTACAGTTTGGCCAGGTATGATTTAAGTTAAGTACTTCTGAATTGAATTAAGCTTTTATAGATGGTCCACCACCTGATGGTTCTCCTATTGAAGTCAAAACTGTTTATTCAGTGGCATTAGTTGCAATTACATATACCTGGGCATCTCTTGGTATCGTGTTCTCTATTGTTTGCCTAATGTTCATCATTGTTTTCAGGAAAAGAAAGTAGATTTAATTCATACCATACATGTTATAAATCAATTTAATCCTGGCAGGATTGTTCGTCTGACTACCCCAAACTTGAACTATTTTATTGCAGTTGGAATAACCATACTATATAGTTCAACATTTTTTTCTGTTCATACTTCTCATAGTGAACATTTTGTGATATTTTCTTGTATAGTAAGCAAGCATTCATTGATAATAAGTTACAAGTTCTGTTTTGTTTCCATTAGGCTAATATTTGGGCTTTAGCTGTTGGAATTACTTTATTCTTTGGACCAATTTTAGCTAAAATGTTGAGAATTTATTACATCTTTAGTAATCCAACAACAAAGAAAAAAGTATAATACTATGTATATAAGGACTAAGGTCACATCATCCCTTATTAGGTGATCACAGACAAACACCTAGTTGTTTTTGTACTGATCATTGAGTCCATTACACTAGTGCTGTTGATACTTGGGACAGCTATACCACAAACTAGACCTGGTCCTTTTTATGATGTAGATCGCGAATATTGTCCTAAGAAGAATGTAAGTATGTTCATAATATATTCACATATTTTTTTAATAGTTAATATTCATTGTGACTTTAATAGGAGAAAGGTATTCTGGTTGAATATTATGGTTTAAACTGCTATTCACAAATGTCTTTCATTTGGTTTATTATCATCATAATGTATATTGGAATCTTAGAAATAATAGCTGTTATATTGGCAGTTAAAACTCGTAATATTAAGATAAAGGCAGTCAATGACTCAAAAGATGTAATTGATATTGTCTATATTGTGGCTCTTGCATCTGTTTGTATGATGATCTTCGCATATGTTCTTCAAGACTACAGCAATATTGGTACTGGTTTTTTTATTGTATCAATGTTGTTAGCTGCAACTGGTACTATAACATTGACATTTGTACCAAAGGTAAACAGCTTAGAAAATTGGATTGTTTGATTTTTATTATCATATGTATAGATGTGGTCTTTGTATAAAGACCCAGATGGTAAGAATGTATTTGAAAAGGAGTCTACTGTCCCCAGATCAAGTTTTATTAGCAAACAAAATGGTTACATTGACAAAGCTATATTAAGTGAAACACAAGAAATGAAGCCAGTATGTTATACTAATATAACTATAATTATGATTATTTCCATATTCTAGATGAAGAGTGCTGTCATAATGACTGATGTTTCAAATGGAAATACACATCATCTTTGAATGTTTCTTAAATGCACTAAAAAATCAATTTTCAAACTTGACAAAAAATACTGAATGTTATGGATTGGTTTGTATGGGTTATCATAATTTTGTTTGCATTTTATGATATTCATTTTTATATTATGAATTAACATTTATCATTATGAACCACACAAACTTATATAAAGCATTAAACTTGCTCTTGTATTGTTTATGTCACAATAATCACTTTTACTCTCTATTTAACAGTGATCAAAAATGACATTAGTATCAATAGGAATTGAAAATTGCTTTATTATCAACAGGAAATATCTGATGTAAAAATATTACATAGTATTTTATAATCTACTCTGGGTCCATTATCAACTGCTTATAACTACAATGATATACATTGTACTCAAGTAGTGTCATCATTATTTTTTAGAAGCAAATCAGAATGAAAGATAAGTTTGTGTATTGACTTACATTGTTGTACTGTAACATTATTATATGGTAGATTTAAATGTTTATTAAGATATTTGTTTTTAACAATAATTCTACATCATTTTAATAAGCTCATTATGCTGATACATGACAGGATTTTGATGAAGATCATCTAAAGGTCAGATTGATTGTTATATATTGTTGTTTAAACCAAAAATGCTACATGAATTCCAAATCTATTTATTGTACTAATTATATATAGATATATTTGGCCAACAGTTTGTAGTAGGCGTGGCAGAGTTGACTGCAGTTCCAATAACTGCCGCTACAGTTATAATAGTAGTATAATAGAGCAACTATCCACTACACAATGACCACAATGTTAATGACTAATTATTCAAAATGACACAAGGTTGCCTTTTACATGTAGTGACTTATTGTATTAAGTTTTTCTTTAATTTTTTAGTTTTAATTTTTTGGCACAATAATATATACTACATACTAGTTAATTGCATATAATTATTATCAGTAGTAATGATTATTGTAAGAATTGCAACAATTATGACACAGTTATTACTTTAACTTTTTAAGTTATTTACATTACTCACAAATATGTCTAATAGCTATAGTGCCAAATTTTCTTTCTAATAATGTAGTTACATTTGATGAACCTTCTGGAAGTGAATGAAATGCCTATTATGGACTAGTGTAGTCATTGTCCATTTGTTGTGTTCAGTCTATCAGTAATGACTATAGAGAAACCATCCATTTGGATAATGTTGCATCAAATTACATGACAAAATTTGAGGAAAAAGAATAGACATAAATACTAAGTAATTTGAGGATTTGATAAAGTGAAATTAATCAGTCAGTAAATTAATGTGTTATATATAGATTATATAACAATAATATAAATTATTATAATTATACTAATCCAATGATATATGACATTATAATTACATTATTTTTTTACTTTTGTATCTGTTTCTATAAAAGAGTTTTACTTCAAGGAATTCTTGAGCAATCTGTTAATTAATGTGAGTAATCGATTCAAAGTAGTAAACATCATACTGTCATTGATTATTGCTATAAATTTATTCAGGAATGCCAAATCATGTAGGTACTTGTCAGAGGAATGAACATTTGTTTAATTAGTATAGGGATCACGAAACCAATGAACATGACATGCAATTCAAGAGACCATTCAACTAATCAATTTTTACAATGATGCACGCATAAACATTGATATTCTTTTCACGTAGTCTTAAACACCTTAATTAACCATACTTAATAATTGTAACTATTATTTTTTAGTGTAGTTTTCTAAAGACAACTACACCTACAATAATTGCGTTATGAATATGCTTATAGCTCACTAATTTACAAAATGTCGCTTTTTGTTAGTCTCTGGTTAGCTGCTCTTATAATATGGAAATGTGGCCCAGTTGCTAAAGGATCTCCTCATAGTCTTGGAATTCTATTTGTGTACTCTAATTCATCTCAATACAATTCTACTGAAGCATTAGACGGTGTTCAAAAAGCAGTTGAAGATATCAAGTATGGGGATATATTACCAGGATATAGAGTACATATTATTGAAGAAATTGATATAAAAGTAATATATATATATATATATAATTAATATATTTTATATTTATAATTGAAACTGATATGTTATGATCGATCTCATTCTATTTAGTGCAATGATAAATCCTCTACTATTAAAAGGGTACTTAACTATATCACAAATCCCATATCATCACAATCTCTGATAGCTATCATTGGTGGAGGTTGTTCTCCAGCTACTAATGCTCTGATAAGTATAGCTGAATATCAAAATATACCATTGGTAAGTCTGCTACCTGAATACAAAATGGATGTCTGCCATTTTATACACTATAAATATGCTGAGGTAAATAGTATTAATTTTTATTTACTTCCTTTGCCATTTTATAAACTTTTAGTCAATGTTAACAGTTTTATTTACCTTAGCTTATCATGTATATAGAAGGTTCTGAGAAAACATTTGAAACGCAGTAGCTCCTTAGTAATGTTATTGGCTATATTATTATTTTTGTAACTTGTTTTGCGTATGCATTGCTTTTATTATGATCAAAAAATTTAAGTAAAGTGCCAAGTTATATTTATTCAAGCAGATTCTGAAAGTTTCAGATATTGTCGTATTAAAACTTACAAGTTGACTGAGTTTTGAACTTTTTATTTCCTTGGTTGGAAGCATGTTTACCCACATAGTCATGCATTGATAACATCCAGTGATAACATCTTGTCTTTTAATTGGAATTGTTTTCTAATTAAATTTATTAGTTTTAGCTTTTGGTTTTGAATTATATACATACATACATACATACATATATATATATATATATATATATATATATATATATATATATATATATATATATATATATATATATATATATATATATATATATATGTATGTATGTATGTATGTATATAATATAAATTTAAAAATCAACATCTTGATATAATGAGTCCAAGTAGTCTATGCAATCCAACAGCAAACACTTGTTTTAGTTGATCAACTTTGATCTCATTTCATTGGCTAAACTCAATGTATCTATACTTCTTGATTATTTGATAATATTGCTAGGGGACTTTTGTTGTTATTTTAAATAATAAAAGTTACAACTACAAATTTTAACAGTAAGTAGTTATTTGAACACATTACCAATTAAAATTTACCTACCTTATGATTTAATTTATTATATTTGACATTTTCTAATAGTTCAAGTATTTGCACTGTAACAAATTGATTGGTTTATTTAACCATTGTTTGGTTATGTAGGTTGCAATTGTAATCTTATTTTTGTTGAAAAGTATGCATAATATTGTTTTCATAACTAACGCATTACTGCTACATAAACATTAACTTCATAGTACATTAGTAATCAAAAAAGTGTTATGTCTCCTTTATGTATATACAACCTGTATAACCATGTATTAGTTAAACCAACCAATCAAATTTTATAGTGTGAACATTTCTTTGTTGTAGTATGTTCCATCTTTTATAGATATCATACACACCAGACACTGTTAAACAATCAATGAACTACTACCAACTATATCCTTCTGATGAACCTGTTATTCAAACATTGGCTACTGTTATCAAGTTCTATGGATGGTCACAGATATCTATTATTACAGAAGTAGAAAATAAATTTATGATGGTATTCCATACAGAAATATGTCAAATGTTTAAAATATTTATTAATATTTGTAGAATGAACATTGGTTAATAAAGTATTTGGCTCTGCTGAACATCACTGTGCTCACTACTATTCATGTCTGGTCACATGAGAACATTTCAAATAATATACAATTATTTGTAAGTTTTATAATAATAATTTGATATGATATGTCTTTTAATTAAAAAGGGAGATAATGATGCCAGAATATACTTTCTTAATACTTTTGAGGATATGGCAAAAAAAGTTCTATGTGAGGTATAATAACTATATAGCACATCCAGTATATAATATGTTAAATGTATGTTATCTCTAGGCATATAATAAAGGAATTTATTATCCTGACTATGGTTGGTTATTCCATGGATGGTATAATGAAGACTGGCTCTTATCTGATCCTAGTGTACACTGTACTACACAACAACTTACTAAAGTAGTAGAGAGAGGGATAGTTGTACAACAATATACTGAAGTAAGTGTATATTGTAAGTGACTATAATATAAAGTACTATATGTCTATAGGAAGATAAGAGATCCAGTATTTCATCTTATGGTTATGATGCTGTTTGGAGTCTTGCATTAGCTTTGAATTCAACTCTTAATTTGATTAATGACAATACAGTTAATGAGATTAACTGTATAGGACCATTCAGTCCATTATATAACAGGAGTGCTGGTACTGACTGTCTACTAAGATATAATTTATTGAACACTGAGTTCATAGGAAAATCAGTGAGTTTATAACAACCAAAACAGTCATGATATTCAGCATTTGTATATATATAGGGTGATGTAAGTTTTAATGCAAATGGAATCAGAAAATTAGGAACTCTTCATCTACAACAATACCGAAATTGTGAGTATTTGAGACTAAAGGTATATGTTGTAAAGACAATCTGTATCTATATGAACAAAATGTACATTGTGCAAAATGTATTATTTAATTGTTGATATGAAATGTTTTCTTAATTGCATGTTTGTTTTTTCCTTGCTTAACAGATTTTTTAATAATGTATGCTACAGTCAACAAAACTAGTGGTGATATAGTTTATTTACCCAATGAGAACAACTCTACAGTTTGGCCAGGTATGATTTACATTAAATGCTCCTAAAATTGAATTGAAGTTATATAGTGGGGCCACCACCTGATGGTTCTCCTATTGAAGACAAAACTGATATTGTGACAGCACTAGTAACAATTACATACACATGGGCATCTCTTGGTATTGTGTTCTCAATTGTTTGTCTAATATTTAGTATTATGTTCAGGAAAAGAAAGTATGTTTTATTCATTACATATCTTATGAATGAATAAATGTTGGTAGGATTGTTCGTCTGACTACTCCAAACTTAAACTATTTCATTGCGGTTGGAATAATCATACTGTACGGTTCAACATTCTTTGCTATTAATGCTTCTCAGAATGATGTATATGTAACATTATCTTGTATAGTAAGCACATATTCATTGACAATAACTTACAAGTTCTGTTTTATTTTGATTAGGCTTATATTTGGGCATCAGTTGTTGGAATTACTTTATTCTTTGGACCAGTTTTAGCTAAAATGTTGAGAATTTATTACATCTTTAGTAATCCAACAGCAAAGAAAAAGGTAAAATACTATGTATACAAGGACTTAGGACACAACATTCCTCATAAGGTGATCACAGATAAACACCTAGTTGTTTTTGTACTGATCATTGAGTCCATTACACTAGTGCTATTAATACTTGGGACAGCTATACCACAAACTAGACCTGGTCCATTTTATGAATTAGATCGTGAATACTGTCCTAAGAAAAATGTGAGTAAATAAATACCTAATAATGATGTCATCATGGCCAACTGTTACAATATATATTCATTGGTTGTTTTTTTGTAATTTTTATTAGGAAAAAGGTATTCTGGTTGAATATTATGGTTTAAATTGCCATTCACAAATCTCATACATTTGGCTTACTATCATCATATTATATCTTGGAGTCCTAGAAATAATAGCTGTCATATTGGCAGTTAAAACTCGTAATATTAAGATAAAGGCAGTCAATGACTCAAAAGATGTAATTGATATTGTCTATATTGTGGCTGTTGCGTCTGTTTGTATGCTGGTCTTCTCATATGTTCTTCAAGACTACAATAATATTGGTATTGGATTTGTTATTATATCAATGTTGTTAGCTGCAACTGGTACTATAACATTGACATTTGTACCAAAGGTAAAGATATGTTTTCGCTTAAACTTTTTGAATGTTTAATGCATATGTATAGATGTGGTCTCTATACAAAGACCCAGATGGTAAGAATGTATTTGAAGAGGATTTTGGTGTTCCAAGATCAAGTTTCATTGACAAACAAAGTGGTTCCAATGACAAAGCAATAAGTGATTCACAAGAAATAAAGCCAGTATGTTACAATAATATAATTATAACTATTGTTGTTGTTGTTCTTATATTCTAGATAAAGAGTGCTTTTGTAATTGTTAATTCAAATGAAAGTACACATCATGTGTAAAATTGTCTTAACTGCACTAAGAAAATGATTTTTTAAATCTTGAGAAACTGTGTACTTTATAACATTGATTGTGTTTGTATGTAGTGTTGTTCTAGTAAGGCATACAACTTAAAGTTTTTAGTTACATTTTTTTTTCTGTTAATGAAATGGCAAATTAGTATTAGTTATAGTTTTCATGTTTTACTGAAGACGTTTTAGTTTAGAACTATATTGTAGCTTTAGTAATTGTTTGGACTATCAAAGTTTTTAGTTTTATTATTAACTCTATTATCACTTTAAGTTGTAGTTATCATTATTTAATTCATTCTTTAACAGTTGCTTAATATCAGATAATTTATCAGCACAATTATTGTGCTAAATTCTTTGCCAAATTAAAGCAAACAATTCATGATCAATGAAACAAAAACAAATTAAAGATGAAACTGAATAATGAAGATATTTTTAATGGAAATCTTCAGTTAATAATCTGTATGTACATTCTATTTTTTCTTAATAAAATGTTTTCTAGATTATTATCACTAGTGTTGTTTTAAGTATGAAAAAGTTAATTTAGTTGTAGTTTTGGTTTCTTGGATGGTTCAATAATAATTATTGTTTTAGTTATATTTTTGGAGACTGTTAATTCTTTTACTTTTAATTATTGTTCACTTTTCATATTATAGTTTTTGTTCTAGTTAAAAATGGTACATCAAGTTTTATTTCAGTTTCAGTTTATTAACTATAGCTTACTATAATGGTTTAGTTATAATTTTGATTAACTGAAACAACACTATTTGTATACATTATCATAATATTATTGTCATTTTTTATAATTGAGTTAATATTTATTATTATGAACTACATAAATGTATATAAAACATTAAACTTGCTTTTGTATTGTGTATGTCATAATAGTTACTTATGCTTTCAATTTAATAATAATAAAAATCACATTCATGTCAATAGGAATTGAAAATTGTTTTGTTATCAATAGTTCTAAACCGGAAATATCTGATGTTAAATTATTGTATTCTGTTTTGATAATCTACCATCAACAACTACTAATTGTTTTTGAACATTTGATAAAGTAAAAATGAATTTGTCAATTAATCAATGTCATATAATTATTATCTATAGATTATATAACAACAATATAATTAATATGATATTATAATTACATTATATTTATTTTTGTATTTGTTTCTATAAAAGAGTACAACTTCAAGGAATTCTTGAGCAATCTGTTAATTAATGTGAGTAAACACTTGAATCTGATTATTGCTATAAATTACTCAGGAATGCCAAATCATGTATAGCTATAATTGTCAGAGGTATGAACATTTTGTTTAATTGGCATAGACAAAGTAAAATTCTGGTGTAGGGCTGTCACTATGGAATTTATACCTCACACATACGTCATTAGAAATTGTTAAACTACATGAACTACATGAACTATCAATTCCATATATAGTAACTAGTAGTAAAAACAGTAAATGTTTGTTAATACTAGTCATATTCATCATGTAATCAAAGTGAATATGACAAGAGACCATTTAACTAATCAGAGGTATGAACATTTTGTTTAATTGGCATAGACAAAGTAAAATTCTGGTGTAGGGCTGTCACTATGGAATTTATACCTCACATATACGTCATTAGAAATTGTTAATAAACTACATGAACTATCAATTACATAGTAACTAGTAGTAAAAACAGTAAATGTTTGTTAATACTAGTTGTATGCATCATGTAATCAAAGTGAACATGACAAGAGACCATTCAACTAATCAATTTTTACAATGATGCATGTATGAACATTGATATTCTTTTCACATAGCTTATTAGGAAATATTCTTTTTATTTTATTAACGTAGTCTAAACACCTTAATTAATTATACTTAATAATTGTAACTATTATTTTCAGTGTAGCACGTGTAGCTTTCTAAAGTAAACCACACCTACAATAATTATTGTATTATTAATATCAGCTAACTGCCTATTGTTTACTAACAAAATGTCCTTTTCTGTTAGTCTCTGGCTTGCTGCTCTCATAATATGGATATGTCCCCTAGTTGCTAAAGGATCTCCTCATAGTCTTGGAATTCTATTTGTGTACTCTAATTCATCTCAATACAATTCTATTGAAGCATTAGATGGTGTTCAAAAAGCAGTTGAAGATATCAAGTATGGGGATATATTACCAGGATATAGAGTACATATTATTGTAGAAATTGATATAAAGGTAATATTTGTATAATTAATATATTTTATATTTATAATTGAAACTGATATAATTGAAACTGATTGATCTCATTCTATTTAGTGCAATGATGAATCCTCTACTATTAAAAGAGTACTTAATTATATCACACATCCTTTGCCATTGCAATCTCTGATAGCTATCATTGGTGGAGGTTGTTCTCCAGCTACTAATGCTCTAATAGGTATAGCTGAATATCAAAATATACCACTGGTAAGTCTGCTACATAAATACAAATTGGGTGTCTGCCGATTTATACACTGTGATGATATAAATAGTATAAATTTTAATCTCTTCATCATGCATCATTTTATAAACTTTTAAGTAGAGTCAATGTTAACAGTTTTATTTACTTTAGCTTATCATGTATGTAGAAGGGTCCGAGAAAACATTTGAGATTCAGTAGCTCCTTAGTAATGTTAGTTTTTATATTATTATTTTTGTAACTTGTTTCGCACAATCATGTGTTTGCATTGCTTTTGTTATGATCAAACATTTGAGTATGCAAAGTATCAAGTTATATTTATTCAAGTAGATTCTGAAAAGTTCAGATTTAGCATCTAACTAGTTTCACTAAAACTTGTAAGTTGACTGAGTTTTGAACATTCTGATTACCCACACAGTCATGCAGCAAACACTTTATTTATATGATCAAGTTTGATCTCATTTCATTGGCTAAACACAATGTATCTATACTTCTATGATTATTTGATAATACTACTAGTGGACATTGGTGGTTATTTTAAATAATAAAAGTTACAACTACAAATTTTAACAATAAACATTACAATTGAAACTTACCTACCTTATAATTATTCTTATTATCTTTGACATTTCTCTAATTGTTCAAGTACTTGAATATCTCTTTGTTATAGTATGTTCCATCCTTTATAGATATCATACACACCAGACACTGTTAAACAATCAATGAACTACTACCAACTATATCCTTCTGATGAACCTGTTATTCAAACATTGGCTACTGTTATCAAGTTCTATGGATGGTCACAGATATCTATTATCACAGAAGTAGAAAATAAATTTATGATGGTATTCCATACAGAAATAATGTCAAACATTTAAAATATTTATTAATATATGTAGAATGAACATTGGTTAATAAAGAATTTGGCACTGCTGAACATTACTGTGCTCACTACTATTCATGTCTGGTCACATGAGAACATTTCAAATAATATACAATTATTTGTAAGTTATATAATAATATTATATATCTGTTATGATATGTCTTTTAATTAAAGAGAGATAATGATGCCAGAATATACTTTCTTAATACTTTTGAGGATATGGCAAAAAAAGTTCTATGTGAGGTATAATAACTATATATAGCATATCCAATATATAATAATTATGTTAAATGAATGTTTTCTCTAGGCATTTAATAAAGGGATTTATTATCCTGACTATGGTTGGTTATTCCATGGATGGTATAATGAAGACTGGCTCTTATCTGATCCTAGTGTACACTGTACTACACAACAACTTACTAAAGTAATAGAGAGAGGGATAGTTGTACAACAATATACTGAAGTAAGTGTATATTGTAAGTGACTGTAATATAAAGTACTATATGTCTATAGGAAGATAAGAGATCCAGTATTTCATCTTATGGTTATGATGCTGTTTGGAGTCTTGGAGTAGCTTTGAATTCAACTCTAAATATGATTAATGACAATACAGTTAATGAGAGTAACTGTATAGGACCATTCAGTCCATTATTTAACAGGAGTTCTGGTACTGACTGTCTACTAAGATATAACTTATTGAACACTGAGTTCATAGGAAAATCAGTGAGTTTATAACCAAGAAAACGCTCATAGTATTTATCATTTACATATATAGGGTGATGTAAGTTTTAATGCAAATGGAATTAGAAAGTTAGGAACTCTTTATCTACAACAATACCGAAATTGTGAGTATTTGAGACTAAAGGTATATGTTACAAAGAGATATATTTGGTATCTATATGAACAAAATATACATGGTGCAAAATGTATGTAATATAATATCCAGTTTGTTGATATGAAATGTTTTCTTAACTGCATGTTTGTTTTTTGGCTTGCTTAACAGATTCGTTAATAATGTATGCTACAGTCAACAAATCTAGTGGTGACATAGTTTATTTACCCAATGAGAACAACTCTACAGTTTGGCCAGGTATGATTTACATTAAATGCTCCTAAAATTGAATTGAAGTTATATAGTGGGGCCACCACCTGATGGTTCTCCTATTGAAGACAAAACTGTTATGGTGACAGCACTAGTAGCAATCACTTACACCTGGGCATCTCTTGGTATTGTGTTCTCAATTGTTTGTCTAATATTTAGTATTGTGTTCAGGAAAAGAAAGTATGTTTTATTCATTACATATCTTATAAATAAATGTTGGCAGGATTGTTCGTCTGACTACTCCAAACTTGAACTATTTTATTGCGGTTGGAATAATCATACTGTATAGTTCAACATTCTTTGCTATTAATGCTTCTGAGAATGATGTATATTTGACATTATCTTGTACAGTAAGCACATATACATTGATGACAAATTACAAGTTCTGTTTTGTTTCCGCTAGGCCAATATTTGGACATTAATTGTTGGAATTACTTTATTCTTTGGACCAGTTTTAGCTAAAATGTTGAGAATTTATTACATCTTTAGTAATCCAACAGCAAAGAAAAAGGTAAAATACTATGTATATAAGGACTTAGGACACAACATTCCTCATAAGGTGATCACAGACAAGCATCTAGTTGTTTTTGTACTGATCATTGAGTCCATTACACTAGCACTGTTGATACTTGGGACAGCTATACCACAAACTAGACCTGGTCCTTTTTATGAATTAGATCAAGAACAATTGCCTAAGAAAAATGTGAGTATTTACATAATGTTGACATTGTGGCCAACTGTTACTATATATTCATCAATTTTGTAATTTATTAGGAAAAAGGTATTCTGGTTGAATATTATGGTTTAAATTGCCATTCACAAATCTCATACATTTGGCTCATTATCATCGTATTATATCTTGGAGTGCTTGAAATAATAGCTGTCATATTGGCAGTTAAAACTCGTAATATTAAGATAAAGGCAGTCAATGACTCAAAAGATGTAATTGATATTGTCTATATTGTAGCTATTACTTCTGTTTGTATGTTGGTCTTCTCATATGTTCTTCAAGACTACAGCAATATTGGTATTGGACTTGTTACTATATCAATGTTGTTAGCTGCAACTGGTACTATAACACTGACATTTGTACCAAAGGTAAAGATATTTTCACTTAGAATGTTTGATTGTTTAATGCATATGTATAGATGTGGTCTCTGTACAAAGATCCAGATGGTAAGAATGTATTTGAAGAGGAGTATGCTATCCCCAGATCAAGTTTCGTTGACAAACAAAGTGGTACCAGTGACAAAGCAATAATTGATTCACAAGAAATAAAAGCCAGTTATGTTACAATAATATAATTATAATTATTGTTGTTATTTTTATATTCTGTTATAATTAATTACTCAAATGAAAGTACATATCATGTGTAAATGTTTCTTAAGTGCACTAAGAAAATGATTTTGAGAAATTGTATACTTTATGACATTGATTGTGTTTGTATGTATTATCATAATATTATTGTTATTTTTATAATATAGTTATATTATGAGTTAATGTTTGTAAGTATGAACTACACAAACTTTTATGAACTACTGTTCAATTGTGTATGTCACAATAGTCACTTCTACTCTCAATTTAACAGTAATCAAAAACCACATAGGAATAGGAATCAATAGGAATTGAAAATTGCTTTGTTATCAATAGTTCTAATCTGGAAATATCTAATGTAAAATTATTGCATTCTGTTTTGATAATGACCCCATTATTAACTGTTTATAACTACAAAGATTTGCATTATACTCAAGTAATAAGTATTTGTTCTCAACAATAATTCTACATCATTTTAATAGCCTCATGATGCTGATGCATGACATGATTTTGATGAAGGTCATCTAAAGGTCAGATTGCTTGTTATATATTGTTGTTCTAAGCCAAAAATGCTACATGAATTCCCAATCTATTTATAACACTAAATTAGCAAACACAGAATTGGCAGAGCAGTTCCAATAATTGTTGCAAATATAGCTACTGTTGCAAATCAGTTCAATTCAGTGCGTACTGGTTAATTGCATATAATTATCTGTAGTAATGAGCATCATAAGAACTACAACTGAACAATTATGACACAGTTCTTCCTATAACTTTTTAGTTATTGTTACATTACACACAAATATCCCTATCTCTTGTAGTACCAAATTTTCTGTCTAATAATGTAATTAAGTTTGATGAACATTCTTGAAGTGATTGAGATGCCTATTATGAACTTGTGCAGATATTGTCCATCTGGTGTGTTCAGTCCACCAGTAATGACAATAGAAATGCTACCCATTTGGATAATTTTGCACCAAATTCAAGGAAAAAAGAAAAGCATAGACATAAATATTAAGTATTTTTTAGCATTTAATGAAGTAAACATTGTACTGTTGTTAAATATTACCATAGACAAAATAAGATGCTAGTGTAGGGCTATCACTATGGAATTTATACCTCACACATACATCACTAGAAGTTGTTAATAAACTACATGAACTGTCAATTCCATGGTAACTAGTAGTAAAAACAGTAAATGTTTGTTAATACTAGTTGTATACATCATATAACCAAAGTGAACATGACATTCAACTCAAGAGACCATTCAACTAATCAATTTTTGCAATGATGAATGTATTAACATTGATATTCTTTTTATTTCATTAACTTAGTGTATTATAAGCATTGATATTCTTTTTATTTCATTAACTTAGTGTATTATAAACATTGATATTCTTTTTATTTTGTCAACGTAGTCTAAACACATTAATTAACCACACTTAATAATTGTGACTATTTATTTTCAGTGTAGCACGTGTAGCTTCTAAAGAAAACCACACCTACAGCAAATGTACTATGAATATCAACTATCTTGCCTATTGTTTACTAATAAAATGTCTTTTTCCGTTAGTCTCTGGTTTGCTGTTCTCATAATATGGATATGTGGCCTAGTTACTAAAGGATCTTCTCATAGTCTTGGAATTTTATTTGTGTACTCTAATTCATCTCAATACAATTCTACTGAAGCATTAGATGGTGTTCAAAAAGCAGTTGAAGATATCAAGTATGGGGATATGTTACCAGGATATAGAATACATATTATTGTAGAAATTGATGTAAAGGTAATATATATATAATTAATATATTTTATATTAACCTATATGCTATGATTGATCTCATTCTATTTAGTGCAATGATGAATCCTCTACTATTTTTGGAGTACTTAAGTACATCACAAATCCCATATCATCAAAATCTCTGATAGCTATCATTGGTGGAGGTTGCTCTCCAGCTACTAATGCTCTGATAGGTATAGCTGAATATCAAAATATACCACTGGTAAGTCTACTATACAATACACCACATATAATTGTTGTCCTAAATATAGTTTGATCAGCATTTCTAGCTAAAAGGTAAATGTTATTTTATTAGGTCTTTTGTAAACTATGTTGAACTTTTAAACAGAGCCAATGTTATAATTAGCAGTTTCATTTAAATGTGTACATTCAGGCTTAAAATAAACTTTTAATAAATAATGCTTAGGTAAACTGTTTACTCAAGAGTTCAGTATGGTGTAATGCAGTTCACAATTTGTTTACACAAATTTGTGTATCCCTTTTTCTATGTATTGCAGATTTAATATTTGAATAGGGTGTTAAATTTTGTTTAATTAAGCTTAACCCATACATAGTTTCAAAACAGTTTCATAACAAATATCTAACTTGTCAGAATTAACTGGAGAGCTTAACATAACTATCCTTGCTTTGATCTCATTTGAATGGATTGATATAATGTATGTGTATATACATTTTAGCATAGCTATTATAAAGATCAAAGCACTACCTATGACAATATTTTCAAAGCCATGCTGACCATTCAAAAATATGTACTGAGCTAGTTGTGTCATTACACCAGATTAACAATATTCATGCGATACACTGGCATAGGTACAATTGATAGCTATCTGGAATGTGCTGAGTCAGCATAGTTATTATGGCTAATCTCTTATTGAGCTTAGTGAACTTACTATAAGTTTAGTGTTCTCCCTTTGCTACCAATATACTCGCCATCTAGGCCATTTTGGAACCTCTTTTTCCATAGCAAAGCTTTGACTTTCCCACAGCACACATGATTTTCTCATCTCTCTGTTTCTACACTTTCCTTTTTCATTTTTAACCAATGACCAAAATAACAATGACTAAAGCTATTGAAATATAATTATTAAGTCTTCTACCATGAGTGTGTGGGATCACCCAGCTAATGTCTATAGGGGTATGAATATATCTGATGAGCTTCCGATTCTCATCGCCCCCACATTTTGATCATGTGAGCAGGGATTTCAGCCACTGTTGCTGTGGTAGCCACCCCTTTTCTAAAGTTGTAGTTAGAATAGAGACCCTGATCTAAGCCAATAGACTGTAAATCTTCTTTTACCTTTGCGTCAATTGTTTCCTCAAAAAATATTGAGCAGGGGTCTGTGTCTGTATTCTCAAGAAAAAATTAAACATCTTGTTCAAATTCTCAAATTCAGATCCTGACCAAGCAGCTAACATATTCCTCCGGTAGTCTTGTGGCATACCACTGCCAAGTATGCTGCAATTGACTGAGATTTTAAACCTCTGGGAGATGGATGTTATGATCTCGACAGGTATATCTGTGTTAGGCTATTTATAAGTGCTCACTGATGAATTGGAGAGCCATTTATTATCTTTACCAGTGATGTGAACTGAGTGATGGTCAAGTTGATGATGTACTTCTTAAAAAATAAGCACTACAGGAGGTGGTGAAGTTGTGGGTCACAAGCTGACTTTGTGCTACAAAGAATTCAAACAACACTGTATAAATTAATTATTTTAACAACCGAGTTGTAGATTATACATCAATGAGTTCATCTTCTTGCTATGTAATTTGTTTGCATGGTATACTATTGACAAATTATATAGTGAGTAATTAACATGAATTTTAGATTCCATAGTAATCCAATGATATAAGCTACAAATTAATTTTTAAGATATCGTGTTAATTGTTACAGTGTATAGTAGGGAGTTGCATAATTCCTATATAATAGCATAAGCTAAGATTAAATGCATCAATATTTTATGACTACATTCTGTTGTCTGTTAATGTCTTTATATAGCGTGTGCCTCTGCTATGTCAAGATAATGTAGATCTTAGAGACAATTCAGTAATGACTGTAAATTTTATGATTTCGTTTCTAAGTGCTCAAAACATGAGATGGAAAAGTCATCTTACATCTGAATAGTGATGGCAAACCACATCTTGTTACTGTGTTATTGTTACCTACAAAGAAGCAGAACATAAGCTAATTCTACATTTGACCAGGTTATACTGTGATGCTTAGAAAGATTGCCTTAACCTGTATTTCAGTCATCGCATAGGCATTATTATAAAAAGAAGGTTTACCAAGTGTTGAGAGATTCTGATCAATATGTGTTTTGTCTGAGTTAATATTCAATATTTTCTGCCAATACATTTCAATGGATGTTCTAAGCCATCCCTAAATAGGCATTGCTACTACATGTCAAATATAATAGTAACAAGCTTGCAACCAACAAGAACATTATTACAAAATGCATGAAATATCTTGTGTCATGTTCTACAACATTTGAAGTTCAAAAAGCAAATTTTAGCATTACAGCTTATCAAAACCAGTATTGACTTCAATGACCTTAATGAACAATGATTTAATTAATGATACTAAATTTGAAAAATTACGTCTAGTCAATTAAAATATGAGAACTCTTTTAGCTGCTTTTTATTCTACATGAACTATGGAATCAATGAATGGATACGTAATAGCTTTGGTAGACTGCTATAAGCTTGAAGCCTGATTTACCAGACTAGAATGGCTCAATAAAAGCTGCTGATAGCCTGTTATTTATCCAATTATTCTGTAAGTATCATAAAGCATGAATTAAGTAATGTCACATCACAGATATTGACACTTGTATTCATGCTTTATTGTATACTTACAAAAATATTTGTTATTGTTGAATAGCTTAAAGTATTTTTTATCTCTTTGTTATAGTATGTTTCATCCTTTATAGATATCATACACACCAGACACTGTTAAACAATCAATGAACTACTACCAACTATATCCTTCTGATGAACCTGTTATTCAAACATTGGCTACTGTTATCAAGTTCTATGGATGGTCACAGATATCTATTATCACAGAAGAAGAAAATAAATTTATGATGGTATTCCATACAGAAATATGTCAAACATACTATTAATATTTATAGAATGAACGTTGGTTAATAAAAGAACTGGCTTTGTTAAACATCACTGTCCTCACTACTATTCGTGTCTGGTCACATGAGAACGTTTCAAATAATGTACAATTGTTTGTAAGTTATATAATAATGTTCTATGATATGTCTTTCAATTAAAGAGAGATAATGATGCCAGAATATACTTTCTTAATACTTTTGAGGATATGGCAAAGAAAGTTCTTTGTGAGGTATAATAACTATATAACATATCCAATATATAATATGTTAAATGAATGTTATCTCTAGGCATATAATAAAGGGATTTATTATCCTGACTATGGTTGGTTATTCCATGGATGGTATAATGAAGACTGGCTCTTATCTGATCCTAGTGTACACTGTACTACACAACAACTTACTAAAGTAGTAGAGAGAGGGATAGTTGTACAACAATATACTGGAGTAAGTGTATATTATAAGAGACTGTAATATAAAGTACTATATGTCTATAGGAAGATAAGAGATCCAGTATTTCATCTTATGGTTATGATGCTGTTTGGAGTCTTGGAGTAGCTTTGAATTCAACTCTAAATATGATTAATGACAATACAGTTGATGAGATTAACTGTATAGGACCATTTAGTCCACTATATAACAGGACTTCTGGTACTGACTGTGTACTAAGATATAATTTATTGAACACTGAGTTCGTAGGAAAATCAGTGAGTTTATAACAACCAAAAAGTCATGATATTCAGCATTTATATATATATAGGGTGATGTAAGTTTTAATGCAAATGGAATCAGAAAATTAGGAACTCTTCATTTACAACAATATCGAAATTGTGAGTACTAATATGATAGCTAGTATCTTACAGTAGGTGTTATGAAGTGGATCTTAATATATGTTATGTTTTGAAGTGAAAAACATATACTTAATACAAAATGTATACAATATAATTTGCTGATGTAAAATAATTTTTTGTTATTTCCTTCTGTGTGTTTTTTACCCTATAATAATAGATTCATTGATAACGTATGCTACAATCAACGAAACTAGTGGTGGCATAGTTTATTTGCCCAATGAAAACAATTCTACAGTTTGGCCAGGTATGATTTAAGTTAAGTACTCCTGAATAGAGTTGAGTTTTTTAGTTGATCCACCACCTGATGGTTCTCCCATTGAAGTTAAGACTGTCTATTCAACAGTACTAGTCATATTTGCATATACATGGGCATCTCTTGGTATTATGTTCTCGTTCTTTTGTCTAATATTCATCATTATTTTCAGGAAAAGAAAGTATGTTTTATGCATCCCATACGTAATGTTATAAATACGTCCTGGCAGGATTGTTCGTCTGACTACTCCTAACCTGAACTATTTTATTGCCATTGGAATAATGATACTCTACAGTTCAACATTTTTTTCTGTTAATGCTTCCCAAAATGAAGTTTTTTTGACTTTTGCTTGTACAGTAAGCAAGCATCCATTAGTTATAAGTTCTATTTGTTTTCGATAGGCTAATATTTGGGCATTAGTTGTTGGAATTACTTTATTCTTTGGACCAATTTTAGCTAAAATGTTGAGAATTTATTACATCTTTAGTAATCCAACAGAAAAGAAAAAGGTAAAATTCTGTATATATAATGACAGGGAGAATATATCCCTCATTAGGTGATGACAGACAAGCACCTACTTGTTTTTGTACTGGTTGTTGTGTCCATAGCACTAGCACTGTTGATACTTGGGACAGCTATACCACAAACTAGACCTGGTCCTTTTTATGATGTAGATCGTGAATACTGTCCTGAGAAAAATGTGAGTAATATTGACAAAACATAATAATATCATGCTATCTTTGCCCAACTATTACTAATTATTATAGAGTTGTTTATTGTAATTTTTATAGGAGAAAGGTATTCTGGTTGAATATTATGGTTTAAACTGCTATTCACAAATCTCTTTCATTTGGTTTATTATCATTGTATTATATCTTGCTGTCCTTGAAATAATTGCTGTCATATTGGCAGTTAAAACTCGTAATGTTAAGATAAAGGCAGTCAATGACTCAAAAGATGTAATTGATATTGTCTATATTGTGGCTCTTGCTTCTGTTTGTATGATGATCTTTTCATATTTTCTTCAAGACTACAGCAATGTTGGTACTGGTTTTTTTATTGTATCAATGTTGCTGGCTGCAACTGGTACTATTACACTGACATTTGTACCAAAGGTAAAGATCTTAAAATGTTGGATTATTTTTTATGTACTATCATATGTGTAGATGTGGTCACTGTACAAAGACCCAAATGGTAAGAATGTATTTGATGAGAAGGAGTCTACTGTCCCCAGTTCGAGTATTACAACCAGACCAAGTATTATTTCCAGGCCAAGTACTATTAACAAACAACAAAGTTTCATTGACAAGGCAAGAGACTCACAAGAAATGAGCACTGTATGTTTGCATCAGTACTAATTATGTAATTTTAGTTATATCCCATACTACAGATCCAGAGTGTTGTCACAATAGATGACTCAAATGGAAATATGCATCACATGTAAAAATATAAGTCCACACTTAGAGAATAAGATTTTTTAAAAGTGTATATTTTACTCTATGGTAATTAATAATTGTGTTTTATATGCATTGTCTTATTGTTTTTTTATAGCATTCATTTATATATATTATGAGTTAATGTTTATTATTATGAACTATGCAAACTTTTGTCAACCATTAAATTTCCTCTTGTATTGTGTATGTCACAATAATCACTTTTACTCTCCATTTAACAGTGATAAAAATCACATTCATGTCAATAGGAATTGAAAATTGTTTTGTTATCAATAGTTCTAAACTGGAAATATCTAATGTGAAATTCTCATTTTTTGTTTTGATAATCTACCTATCACCAACTGTATATAACAAGAGAATGATGATCGGTGTACGCACATTGTCCAAAAAAGTTACAGGATACTCAACTAGTTTTGTCATTAATTGTAGAAAGAAAATCAGATTTATAAGCACACAGGCATGGAAGGTACGTTTGTGTGGTACTATATATCATTGTGTGGTGCTGTAATTGTGTGCTGTCTTTGCCTCTGTTGGCTAAAAAGATATAGAATAATGTCATTATTTTATATTCCTAAAACACTGCTATACAGAATGTTCATGTTATCGTAAGATAAGTTAGAATTAGCTAGCAGATTGATTTAGTTCTCCTAGAGCATTGCATTTCAGATGGCATTAATATTACTCAATTCACATGCAATGGTGTGTAGTATAAACTTTATAATTTCATATTTTCATAAAAAAGGCACTAAAAGAAGTAAATTAATGATACATTATTATACTTTCTAGATCACACCAACAGTGGCTATCCACCTCAGGTATAATTCTATGACATAAACTAAGTAATGGCAATACAAATAATATAGCAAGGTGTGGTAGTTGATTTACCAGAGAAAGGTTATACTCCAGGACTTCAAGAAGGATGCACTCTTCAAGAAGGATATTGCTATCAACAAGGATACAAAGGTGCCATAATATTACATTATTAATGATGCCACTTCATCTTCCCTAGTTGATAATCCTCCTCCTCCATATCACCCAGCCCCTCTTCAACAGCAGCCATACCCTCCACCTGCCCCACAAGTTGCTCCAACCACACAGCAACAGTCTGTGAGTTACACTTCACTTTACTAAAACATTGAAGTCTTTTACTCCATTTAGTCCAACAATAATGTTGTTGTTGTGTCACAGCCAACAGGAGCAACGACTCTAATTCGTTCAACTGGTGACTACTTTTTGACACTATCTATTGTATTGACAATAGTTTGTATTTTCTGTGGGAATTGGCTCTCACTCCTATGCACTGTTCCAGCTATCTTTTTTGCCACAAGTGTAAGTGAAAATTATATCAAGACATTCTCTTAACAAAAATTCCACACAATTTTAATAGGCTCGTGATTCTGATGCACGGCAGGATTTAGATGAAGCTCAATCCAAAGGTCGAATAGCTTTGATCCTGAACATTGTAGCCATTGTGTGGTGGGTTGTTGGACTTGTCATCATTATTATAACTGTTGGAGCAGTTGTTGGAAGTGCAGTCAACTCTGCTAGAACCTGTGTTTACCGTATTGGTTATACATATAATACATATAATAATTATTATTATAGGTATTATCAATATTATTATTATTACTGTTACTCTAAATAGATTGGGAGCTCATACTGTCTTTGTGGCTAACATTCATACTGATTTTTTTTGTGATTTTGTATAAACTATAATATTAATAATTTTTAAGTTTGTTTTATTTTTCAATGATTAGCTATAATTTTCCTCTCAATTGAGATTTAAAAATAATGTTTTCAGCACACTTTGCTTGTATACAAATCTTGAAATGTCATCAGACTCTGGCTACATACCTGATTTGTGGTATCAAAGCGTGTATGCTAACATTAAGTCTTTTCCATCATATATATCATATTCAAACATCATCTTCTCCAATATAATTATGGATATAACACTCAATTATCAAATTTTGATTACAATTTCACTGTCTAGGTAGTAGATAAATCTAGACTTTGTTCATGCATACATACAGAATGATTTAGAAATGTGTCTAGACAAGCAACTCCTAATAATAGTTCTTATCATTGAGTCTATATTATGATATTATTTCTAACAATTGGGATAGCAATTCCACAAACAAGGCCTACTGTATATTATGATAAAGACAAAGAATATCCTCTAGAGAAAAGCGGGCGGTAACTTTAGGAAGATGAATTAAGAAACTTTTGTTATTTTATTCTAGAAAAAGAGAGTTCTTGTTGAATGTTATAGCATAAAATTTTATGTTTGGGCTATCCTTCACATTGGAATTGTTAAAGTTATATCTGTAATATTGGCTCTCAAAATTGATAATGTTACAATAAAGGCAGACAATCTTTAAAAAATGTGACTGATATTGTCTTCTTTGTGTCTATGACTTGTATTACTGCTTTGACCTTAAGAAGTGTCATAAGTTTCTTGGAGACTATGGTAATATTATTGTCTGAAGCAACTGGTGTTAAATTCTATCATTTATTTCAAATATTAGCATATTCATATGCTCTTAATCATTCATCCTATACAAAGACCCTGATGGTAAGAGTGTATTTATAAACAAAGACGGCAATAATATTAACAATGGACTGAATGGAGTACATCAAGCATGTATACATCAGCAGTGTATTATAATAAACTAATAAAGCAGAACTAACATTGAGCTAAAGTGGTTTTAATTATGTCCCTGACAACATTTTCTTTCATTTCTAATTGTTATTAGCCCACTAGTTTGTCGAGTAGAATTAAGCCACACCTCATGAATAATTAATTATATTAAAAATTCATGACTACTTAATTACTTTAGCACGGCGCTATTTAATATATAGAGCGCTTGCATCGACGTCACAAATATGACGTCACGTTACTTCCGTATGGCAAAGATTCAGCTGTCCACGTTATTCTATTCAGCTAGACAGTTACACCTTGGCTTGAGTTGGTAAAAAAGGAATGACACAAGCTTCCCCGTACTCAGACTACTTCTATAGGTTAGATGGCAAAATGAAAGCAAGATATTGCGAAAAAATAGCTTGCGTTTGGGCTCCTTAAGTGGAATTCTGTAGAACTTAATGCCTCTATCTCTGTTTTCTTTCGTGTCCCTGGCTGTGCAATTGAAGGCACAGCAGGAATTGACCATTCTTTTTCTTAGTAGCACCTACTCCTGCAATCAAACTAACTTCTTGCCATACGGAAGTGGTTACGTAATGCGCATGACGTCACATGCAAGAGCTCTAATGTATAATTATATATCTATATGTATATATATATATATATATATATATATATATATATATATATATATATATGTATGTATTTATGAATATATATATATATATATATATATATAATATAATATAATATATATATATATATATATATGCTCATATTGTGCTGATCTATAAGAATAGTTTGTGAGTATATTATGAAATTCATTTTGTATTGTTAGTATAGACAATCTTTTTGTTAAGTTTTCCTTGGCAACCTCCCACTCGCCATGGCATCGGTACATCAAAAGTTTCCATAGCAATCGCCCACGAACCACCGTACAAGAATTAAAAATCAATTTTGTTTTTGTTTTACTGTAACTTTTGTTTTACTTTGAAATGAATATCTATAGCACTAGCTGTTTAGCTGCCTTCATGTGGATATGTGTATCAGCTGTTGAAGAATCTCCTCATAGTCTTGGAATTCTATTTGTGTGCTCATCTCAACACAATTCTACTGAGGCATTAGATGGTGCTCAAGAAGCAATAAAAGACGTACAGTCTAATGATCTCTTATTAGAATATAAACTAGAAATAATTGATTCAAAGGTACATATGTGTATAGTTAAGAAATAACAATAAACTTCTTTTTTACTTTTTTATTTTATTAAGGATATACTGAAGTACATCACAAATCCTAAATCTTCACAACCTCTGATAGCTATCATTAGTGGAGGCTGTTCTCTAGTTACCAATGCTTTGATGGATATAGCAGAATATCAAAGTGTGACATTAGTAAGCTTTGCAGATCACTATCACTAAAAATTAATATGTTATGTAAACTTAGCCTCAAGCGTGATTATTCAGAGTGTATTTGATAAAATATGTTTAATTTACTATACTTTGTCTTAATTATGGTTGTGAGATAAAAGATACAATTTGTATAGCATGTTAGTATAGTCAATCATGTGATGTACTAGAGCTTGTTATGTGACTACTGGTTAGTTCAGTTGAAGTAGTAATTATAGTTATGGATCTTTTGCTCATGGCTTCAGATAGTGGACAATTAACTATGAAGAGCACTTTTTGGCTTCTTAATGGACTTTAGGTTTTGAGTTACCATAAAATTTAATTATTATTATTTGTGCTTATAACTACAATATAACTTAATGTGTTTGTTATGTTAACCAAAACAATTGACTTAGTATATTCTAATATTGTGATATTATAATGACAGTTCTGTATTAAGAAGATACAATGACTTGTTTGATATAATTTAATATATTTCTTTAGATATCATACATGATTGAGTATATTAACATTGTTAAACAATCAATGAACTACTACCAACTATATCCTTCTGTTAAACCTGTTATTCAAACCTTGGTTACTGTTATCAAGTTCTATGGATGGTCACGGATATCTATTATTACAGAAGAGGAAAAGCCATTTTTAGAAGTAAGGATAAGAAATTTTATTCTTTGAAAATGAAGTCATTAACATGTGATTATTGAATTACTTATTTAGTGTGTTACACTTGTTAACATAGTCATTGTGCAATCTTTTTATTGATATGAAAAATTATCAAAAACTAAAACTGAAGCCAGGTCACCTGACAATGACTTGGAATAGAGGTAGACAATGACATAATTGTGGCTTGATATCATTGAAGTCTACTGTAATATTTGTGGTTTGAGGATTGTGAATATATTTAACACTGGCAATTTGTGGTTGATTGTATAAAAGTTTCACTGTTTGATGTCACCACAAAGTATCTGCTGATGTCAATGTTGTATCTGGTGTCATTTTGTAGCCTAAGTTCCTTGTCTCAACTTTAAGTTTTATGATATCATGTCATAAACAATGATATTGTCTGTCTAATGATGTCACACATATATACAGGCTATAAGATGTTAGTATAAATGTACTTGTCTATCATATATAGCTTCTAGTAATAATTATATCTCTCGATAATTATGCTGCATTATAATGCTACTTAATTAAAATAAAGTAACTACATACTTAATGATCTATAATTTTATTCTCATATAGCTGGAACATCAGCTAAAACAAAGTCTGGCAGTTCATAATATCAGCGTGCTTAATATAGTTCATATTTGGTCATATGACAACGTTTCAAACATTAAAGATCTGTTTGTAAGTTTGTGCAATGAAGTTGGCAAGTAATGATTTTCAAACTACTGTAGGTTAATGACTCTAGAATAATTTTCCTTAATACTTTTATTGAAACTGCAAGAAAAATTCTATGTCAGGTAAAAATAATACATCTTGCTAGATAACATACTTGTTAATCTGGCTGTCCAAGTTATAGGCATATGTATTTTACCAATAATGACAATATATAAATGATACAGCTTGATATTTAGCATAACTTTTCTAGGCTTACAATAAACAGATTTATTATCCTGACTATGGTTGGTTATTCCATGGATGGTATAATGAAGACTGGATCTTATCTGATCCTAGTGTACACTGTACTACACAACAACTTACTAAAGTAGTAGAGAGAGGGATAGTTGTACAACAATATACTGAAGTAAGTGTATATTGTAAGTGACTGTAATATAAAGTACTATATGTCTATAGGAAGATAAGAGATCCAGTATTTCATCTTATGGTTATGATGCTGTTTGGAGTCTTGCACTAGCTTTGAATTCAACTCTAAATATGCTTAATGTCAATACAGTTGATGAGAGTAACTGTATAGGACCATTTAGTCCATTATATAACAGGAGTTCTGGTACTGACTGTCTACTAAGATATAATTTATTGAACACTGAATTCACAGGAAGATCAGTGAGTTTTTTATTCCAATTTTACCTATGTCATTACCACATATAGGGCAATGTAGCATTTACTAAGAAAAGAATGAGGGCTTTAGGAACACTACATTTACTACAATACAGGAACAGTAAGCTGTTATATTATAAATAAATATAATTATTATAAGTACATTGTTTTTAATCTCCTAATATACTCATAGAGTTATTAATGAAATATGCTACTGTCAACATAACCAGTGGTAATATAATATATTTACCTAATGAAGATAACTCTACAGTTTGGCCAGGTATAATAATTAATAACAGTTGTGTAATTTTAATTTGACTATATTAGCTGGTCTACCACCTGATGGCTCTCCTATAAAAGTCCTTGAAACCTATTCAACTGTACTATTAGTTATTGTGTATTTATGGTCATCACTTGGTATTGTATTCTCAATTATTTGTCTAATTTTTAATATTGTTTTCAGGAAAAGAAAGTATGTTCAATTTATCACATGATGTAATGTTTTAATTATATTTACATGATAGAATCATTCGTCTTACTAGTCCTAATCTCAACTACTTTATTATTATGGGAGTAATCATATCCTACAGCTCATTTTTTTTTCATCCTGGCAGTTTCAAAAGTGAGAAAATATCTGGAATTGCTTGTTCTGTAAGTAACTTACTTTTATGAATATCCATGTCTTCTGTAATAAGGAATCTCATTACAACTTGTTTGTATATGTAAGTGTACTACTTAAATAATAGATTGTATTGTATTTGTCATTGTCTGCTTGTAGTCATTTTAATAATGATGTTTCAATACTTTTTTAAAAAGTTCAAACTTTTGTCATAGGCAACTCTTTGGACACAATCTCTTGGAGTAACTATAGTCTTTGGAACAATTTTGGCTAAATTAATAAGAGTCTATTACATATTCTGTAACCCTACTTCTAAAAAAAAGGTATACATATTAACTGTGTCATTTTAGATATTCAATAATATCAACAACTATTATTATTGTTTTAGATATTAACAGATAAGCATCTATTAATATTAGTTCTTATCACAGTATCTATTATGATACTATTACTAACAATTGGGACAGCTATTCCACAAACAAGACCTAGTCCATATTATGATATAGACAAGGAATATCATCCAGAGAAAAATGTAAGCTAACTTTAGAAATATCATTTGAGAAACTTTTGTTATTTTAAATTTAGGAGAAAGGAATTCTTCTTGAATATTATAGCATAAGGTGCTATACAACAATTTCTTATATTTGGACTGTCATTTTTGCTATTTACATTGGAATTCTTGAAGTTATAGCTTTAATATTTGCTCTCAAAATTCGTAACATTACAATAAAGGCAGTTAATGATTCTAAAGATATAATTGATATTGTCTTCATTGTTACTGTGACTTTGGTTATTAATTTTATCTCTTCATTTTTTCTTGGAGACTACAATAATATAGGAGGTAGTGTTACAATAATAACACTCTTATTTGGAGCAACTAGTGTTATAATTTTGATATTTGTTCCAAAGGTTTGACAAATTATTTTACATCCAAGTATTATATTTTATGTTGATTAGATGTGGTCTTTATACAAAGACCCTGATGGTAAGAATGTGTTTGAAGAAAAAGAATACAACAAAGGAGTATCAAACATATGTACATCACAATATATTCTAATGGAATAAAGCAGAACTAGTAATATGCATATCATAAAACTTTAACATTGAGTAATGTGGTTTTACATTTGTCCTAAACAAATTATTATAGTTAGTGTATTATTTTGTTGTACATTTGATATCTAAAATAATACATGTATTTTAATATAATCATTTGTTGTTAATAATCTTAAAATATATAATAACAATCAAATACTTCATTGCTAAATTTTTTTGAAAATTGTGTTATATTTTACCACAATAATATTCACTTTTTTCGAGTCATCAGAATATCTTAGTGTTAAACAAAAATATTATAATTATGTAGGATTTTGTATTTCTCTTGTTTAATTGAGTAAATATATTAATTCGTATAACTAATAGAGAACAAACAGTTTAGTTGAAGACAAACTAATGTTCTTGTCAAAAAAAAATACTACATACATAAATAAGAACTTAAGCTAAATTTTCTTAACATATTACAAATTACACCATGTTAGCATGTATCTATTGACTGTGTATATAGTGCACTGTTAATTATAAGTTGTGAATTATCTAATTTAAACAAATAGGTAGCTTGTTATCATCATGTATGTTTTTATTAAAGAATGGATTTGTTATGAGGGAAGAATTATTGTTTGAGGATAAAATAATGCTTGTAAGATAGTAGACAAAGAAAACAAGATCAAGGAAAGATAGAATTTAATAAATACCTACACAAGTATTTATTGTGTGTGGGTGTTCCTCTTAGTGGTGTAGACTCATATAACAAGATTTAGATGTTATAGGACTCATTAACCTTACAAAAGGAGTATGGTACAATATTGTTACCTTGAAGTTATAACTAAAATTCGACATCTACATATTAGATTGTTTATACTTACAATGTTCAATCACTTGATAGTCTTCATTATATTATCCAATAATGTAGTAATTAATGACAGTATTAGTTTCCTGGGTAATAGTTAAGTAAACCACACCTACGTAAAATAATACTATTTATTAGGAAAATTAACATTTATATTGCATTCATTAATTTCAGAAAATACAAAATGTATTTTTACACTACTCTCTGTTTAGCTTCTCTCATATGGATATATATACCAGTTGTCAAAGGATCTCCTCATAGTCTTGGAGTTCTATTTGTGTACTCTGACTTATCTCAGTATAATTCTACTGAAGCAGTAGTAGATGGTGTTGAAAAAGCAATTGAAGATGTTGAGTATGAAGACATTGTACCAGGATATAAGTTAAAAATTACTGATTCAAAGGTACTTGTATAAAAATAGCATTCTTGTGAATCAAATACTCATATTTAATTCAAATCTGCAGTACAATAAATCCTCTGGTATTAAAGAGATACTCAAGTACATCACAAATCCCATATCATCACAACCTCTGATAGCTATCATTAGTGGAGGTTATTCTTTACCTACTGATGCACTTATAGATATATCTGAATATCAGAATATACCACTGGTAAGATTAATTTTACATGTACAATGAGCAATTATTCTCCTAGTGTGTTCATACATTAGTTTTATCATTAGTGTCTTTATCTGTTTATTGCTTTGATAATTCTATCACACAGAGCAACATATTAAATCAAGACTAATAGAATATATAGAAATGTTATATGTAATAGTCAATAGGAAGAGAGACGATACATATCTATAGCATGTATTATAGATTTGCCATTATATTGTCATTGTTAACAGTACATGTGTTTGTCACACTAGATATCATACACACCAGACACTGTTAAACAATCAATGAACTACTACCAACTATATCCTTCTGATGAACTTGTTATTCAAACCTTGGTTACTGTTATTAAGTTCTATGGATGGTCAAGGATATCTATTATTACCGAAGTGAAAAATAAATTTCTAGAAGTAATTGAAATATTTGAAAGTCTTGTGTCAATAGTTTCCTATACAAGATCAAATTAAGCATATCTTGTTTATATAATGTTTAGTTTTATTAGTCATATAGTAACAATGACAATTTAGGAGGGACAGCAGCCTAGAGAAAATGTTATGAAAGCTCATCAATAGTTGTTCAGAACCTCTCAATATTATGCAATGCTTCTTGACACACCAATATCTAAATAATACTATAAGTTTAGGTGATGTTTGAAAAGTATCATACTCAAAAGTTTACTAAACATTGATTTTCGTTTATCCACCACATCTTTGTATATTACATAATAACTGAAAACTGAAAATGTTTTTAGTCACCATTTTTATTAAGGTAATAATTAGTAGTGATAGCAGTTAGCCTTTTATCATTCTTTCATTGTTTGTGTTATGAGGTTACCTGTTTATGTATGTAGCTACATTAACCAGTAGTATATTAGTTATTAAAACAGATTTAGGTTTACTTTTTTGATCAAAATAACTTTGATACATGCAATCTTTATAAACATAATTATTCTGGTTAAAACAACCAATTAATTTTTGCAGTGTTATATAGTTATACTATATATGTATTACTTGTAGACTAGTGACATATAACTGGCTTGCATGCAAATCATTTCTGCGATATGAGTATTATAATTGATCTATATACAAAACAGTAACTTTTAAGCTAAAGATGCACAAAGATTGGACAATAGATATATTAGCTAATTACATTTGGCAAGACTTGAACATATAAAGTTAAGGTTGAACATCACAATAATTAATTAGTCTAGGTCAAAATGTTATTGACAATGTGAATAGTTCCTTCAGATATATCAATGTTTTATTAAAACATATGCAATGATAAAATTAATGCAAATATTATTTTTTATTCACAATCAACAATATATCACTGTTAAAATAGATTGGTTGTTTTAATCAACTAATGGTCATTAAAGGTTTCATACATGCTTACAAAATACATTGACAAGTACTAACAACAAATGTTATATTGATTACTAGTTACTATGGAATAGAAAATTAATTTATTTACTTCAACAAATGTCTTCTCAGAAAGGACAAGTATGTGGTGTGTAGGACTGTCCTGTTATAAATGTCATAGTGACAACCCTCACACATATGCCAAGCAGCCATGAAAATATTGTGCTTAATTTAATGAGATCATTAAACAAAATCTTCATACCACTGACAATTAACTATATGATTGCACAGTATCAGTCATTATATTAGTTATAAAAACAGTGTAATGGTTACAACTTGTCAGTGTCTTAAATGCAACCTAAATGACCATATATTGGTTAAATCAATCGATAACTTTTTTCAACGATTAACTGACTGAACGTGTATTGTAGTTTTATTGAATAGTTTATATATTATGTTTCATTCAGACCCTTCTTTAGAAATAGATATATGTTGTGTATAAATTTTTCTTAATACAAAGCTAAAAGCTTCAAATTAATGCAACCACATGGTACTACTCTGACTTTCTTAAGTGTTATTGAAATATTTAGTGCCATATTTATATAACACGTCATGTATATTTATATAGATAGAACATCTGCTAAAACAAAGTCTGGCAGTACATAATATCAGTGTGCTTAATACAGCTCATGTATGGTCATATGAGAATGTTTCAGAAATTAAAGATCTGTTTGTAAGTTTTGTACTGTAAAGTTGCTATGTTTTAGAATATTATCATGTAGGTCAGTGATTCTAGAATAGTATTTCTTAAAACATTCATTAAAACATCCAAAAACATTTTATGTGAGGTAAAATAATCAAAGAAATTCATGCATACAAGAACATACTGCCACACTTCCATACCTAGAGATGAAATTTATTGTTTTATCAAAATGTTGATCTTGTTATAAAATTGACCTTTTGTCAAAATCTCATATGTAGGCTTACAGTAGAGGAATCTATAATCATGACTATGGTTGGTTACTACGTGGATGGTATAATGAAAACTGGCTCTTATCTGATCCTAGTGTACACTGTACTACACAACAACTTACTAGAGTAAAAGAGAGAGGGATAGTTGTACAACAATATACTGAAGTAAGTGTATATTGTAAGTGACTATAATATAAAGTACTATATGTCTATAGGAAGATAAGAGATCCAGTATTTCATCTTATGGTTATGATGCTGTTTGGAGTCTTGCACTAGCTTTGAATTCAACTCTAAATATGATTAATGATAATACAGTTAATGAGAGTAACTGTATAGGACCATTCAGTCCATTATATAACAGGAGTTCTGGTACTGACTGTCTACTAAAATATAATTTATTGAACACTCAGTTCACAGGAAAATCAGTGAGTTCATTAAAAAAAAAGTTTCTTTATTCTAATTTGACCTATGTCATTACCACATATAGAGCAATGTAGCATTTACTAAGAAAGAAATCAGGACTTTAGGAACACTGTATTTACTACAAATAATTGTTTTTAATTTCCTAATATTGTTGGAAGTGCAGTCAACTCTGCTAGAACCTGTGTTTACTGTATTGGTTATACATATAATACATATAATAATTATTATTATAGGTATTATCAATATTATTATTATTACTGTTACTCTAAATAGATTGGAAGCTCATGCTATCTTTGTGGCTAATATTGCATACTGACTTTTGAGATTTTGTATAAACTATAATATTAATAATTTTTAAGTTTGTTTTATTTTTCAATGATTAGCTATAATTTTTCTCTCAATTGAGATTTAAAAATAATGTTTGCAGCAGATTTTGCTTATATACAAATCTTGAAATGCTATCAGACTCTGGCTACCTACCAAATTTGTGGTATCAAAGTGTGTATGCTAACATTAAGTCTTCTCCATCATATATACCATATTCAACATCATCTGCTCCCATATAATTATGGATATAATTAACACTCAATTATCAAATTTTGATTACAATTTCACTATCTAGATTTCATTGGAATTGTTAGTTATAGCTGTAATATTGGCTCTCAAAATTGGTAATGTTACAATAAAGGCAGTCAATAATTCGAAAAATGTGATTGATATTGTCTTCTTTGTGTTCTATTACTGCTTTGACCTTAAGAAGCTTCACAAGTTTCTTGGAGACTATAGTAATATTATTTTCTGAAGCAACTGGTGTTAAATTCTATCATTTATTTCAAACCTTAGTATATTCATATCCTCTTAATCATTCATCCTATACAAAGACCCTGATGGTAAGAATGTATTTATAAACAAAGAAGGCAATAATTCTCATTGGAATTGTTAAAGTTATAGCTCTAATATTGGCTCTCAAAATTGATAATGTTACAGTACAATAAAGGTAGGCAATCTTTAAAAATGTGATTGATATTGTCTTCATTGTGTTCTATTACTGATTTGACCTTAAGGAGCTTCATAAGTTTCTTGGAGACTATAGTAATATTATTAGTGCTTTCTCAATTACTTTTGTTCTTTTACAGTTTGTACAACTCAGTTTTTTATGAAGAGAACTCTAATATCTTTGCTGCCAATACTATCTATATATCTCTTTAATGTTAGTCCCGGTAAGGCAACAATACATTATAGTTGGTAGTCTAGTGCTTTCCCAATTAATGTATTAGTACTACATCAACAATGCATTATAGTTGGTAGTCTAGTGCTTTCCCAATTAATCTATTAGTACTACATCGACAATACATTATAGTTGGTAGTCTAGTGTTTTCACAATTACCATACCATCAATGTCTCTTTAATGTTTATCCTGGTAAGGATAGTGAATGGATGGATAGATAAATAAAAAACAACTTGACCTTATCAAAAAATACTTCATTAGTAATAATTTTGTTTAGTTTTTCTAGCAATGATCAAATTAACTCATGGAGCGAACAAAATAAACTTTTAGATATGGAGACTTCGTGTGTCACAAATGCTAACATTAGACCTTTTTTTTGCTACTACGTCAGTGTGTCCTAAAGTATAGAAAATCTATCAAGACAACAGATTGATCTGAATGATGTGCCAGATTTGTTGTTTGTGCATTCAACACTTGGAGGGTTCTCAGGGAGTTACCCTTAACTACTTATGAGCTTTTCTCTGAACTGTACTGTTTTAGGAGCTCAGGAAGAACTTGATAGTTGCTCCACTTATTAACCACACATTACTAAACTAAGTTTATAAACATGAAATATTTCCATGGCAACCTCCCACTCACATGGCATAGACACTTCGGTACATCAAAAGTTTCCATAGCAATCGCCCACGAACCACAGTATAGAATTAAAAATCAATTTGTCTTATTTAACTTTTGTTTTACTTTGAAATGAATTTCTATAGCACTATCTGTTTAGCTGCCTTCATATTGATATGTATACCAACTGTCAAAGGATCTCCTCATAGTCTTGGAATTCTATTTGTGTGCTCATCTCAACACAATTCTACTGAGGCATTAGATGGTGCTCAAGAAGCAATAAAAGACGTACAGTCTAATGATCTCTTATTAGAATATAAACTAGAAATAATTGATTCAAAGGTACATATGTGTATAGTTAAGAAATAACAATAAACTTCTTTTTTACTTTTTTAGTATGAAGAATCTTCTGCTATTAAAAATATACTCAAGTATATTACAAATCCCAAATCATCACAACCTCTGATAGCTATCGTTAGTGGAAGCTGTTCTTCAGTTACAAATGCTTTGATGGATATAGCAGAATATCAAAATGTGACATTAGTAAGCTTTGGAGATAATTATCACTAAAAATTAATATGTTATTTAAATTTCAACTTCTTGCATGATTATTCAGAGTGGATTTGATAAAATATGTTAGTTTTATTTAGTATACTTTGTCTTAATTATGCTTGTGAGATAAAAGATACAATTTATATAGTATGTTAATATAGTCAATCATGTGATGTTGTACTAGAGCTTGTTATGTGATTACTGGTTAGTTCAGTTGAAGTAGTAATTATATTATAAATCTTTTGCTCATGGCTTCAGTTAATGGACAATGAACTAGGAAGAGTACTTTTTGGCTTCTTAATGGACTTTGGGTATTGAGTTACACATAACATTTAATTATTAATTATTTGTGCTTATAGTAATTAATAAATATAATTTAATATGTTTGTTATATTAACCAAAATTACTGACTTAGTATATTCTAATAGTGGTATTATATGACAATTCTGTAGTAAGAGTATATAGTGACTTGTTTGTTACCAATTTACTATTTTTTGCTATAGATATCATACATGATTGAACAAATTAATGTTGTTAAACAATCAATGAACTACTACCAACTATATCCTTCAGTTAAGCCTGTTATTCAGACACTGGTTACTGTTATAAAGTTCTATGGATGGTCACGGATATCTATTATTACAGAAGAGGAGAAGCCATTTTTAGAAGTAAGTATAAGAAATTTTATTCTTTGAAAATAAAGTTATTAACATGTGAATATTGAATCACTTATTTGATTTTGCAGTCCAGATCAAAAAAATCCACAAAGTAATTCATTGTAGTTTAGTTTTGTAGTCTAGTGTGTTAAAAAAGTCATTGTACAGTCTTGATATGAAAAATTATCAAAAGCTAAAACTAGACCCAGGTCACCTAACTATGACTTGAGTGGAAATTAGTTCTGAGAGGAAATGAATTTGACAGGTTGGACAATGAGTGGCTTGATATCATTGAAGTCTAAAGTAATATTTGTACTTTGATGATTGTGAATATAATTAACATGGGCAATTTGTGGTTGATAGTACAAAACTTTCACTGTTTGATGTTACCACAAAATATATATCCTGATATCAAAAGTTGTATCTGGATATAGTATACTGTGGTGTTGTAGTATGAGTTCCTTATCTGTACTTTAACCTTTTATGATATTATGCCATAAACAATGATATTGTCTATCAAATGATGTCACACATATACAGGGTATAAGATATTAGTATAAATGTACTTGTCTATCATATATAGCTTCTAGTAATAATTACATCTCTCAATATGCATTATAATGTTACTTCATTAAAATAAAGTAGTTACATACTTAATAATCTATAATCTTATTCTCATATAGCTAGAACATCAGCTAAAACAAAGTCTGGCAGTTCATAATATCAGTGTGCTTAATACAGTTCATGTATGGTCATATGACAATGTTTCAAACATTAAAGATTTGTTTGTAAGTTTGTGTTATCAAGTTGGCAAGTAGTGGTTTTCAAACTATTGTAGGTTAATGATTCTAGAATAATTTTCCTTAATACTTTTATTGAAACTTCAAGAAAAATTTTATGTGAGGTAAAAATAACACGTCTTGATACATAACATACTGGTTAATATAATGGCTGCCTAAGTTATAGGCATATTTTGTTACCAATTAAAGACAATATATAAATGATACAGATTGATATTTAGTATAACATTTCTAGGCTTACAATAAACAGATTTATTATCCTGACTATGGTTGGTTATTACATGGATGGTATAATGAAGACTGGCTCTTATCTGATCCTAGTGTACACTGTACTACACAACAACTTACTAAAGTAGTAGAGAGAGGGATAGTTGTACAACAATATACTGAAGTAAGTATATATTGTAAGTGACTATAATATAAAGTACTATATGTCTATAGGAAGATAAGAGATCCAGTATTTCATCTTATGGTTATGATGCTGTTTGGAGTCTTGCACTAGCTTTGAATTCAACTCTAAATATGATTAATGACTATACAGTTAATGAGAGTAACTGTATAGGACCATTCAGTCCATTATTTAACAGGAGTTCTGGTACTGACTGTCTATTAAAATACAATTTATTGAACACTGAGTTCAATGGGAAATCAGTGAGTTCATTAAGTTTTTATTATTTCTATCTTGACATATATCATTACCATATATAGGGTAATGTAGCATTTACTAAGAAAAGAATGAGGACTTTAGGAACACTATATTTACTACAATACAGGAACAGTAAGTTGTTATATTGTAAATAAATATAATTATTATAAGTACATTGTTTTTAATCTCCTAATATACTCATATAGATTCATTAATAAAATATGCTACTATGAACATAACCAGTGGTAATATAATATATTTACCTAATGAAGATAACTCTACAGTTTGGCCAGGTATAATAAGTAATAACAATTGTGTTATTGTAATTTGACTATATTAGCTGGACTACCACCTGATGGTTCTCCTATAAAAGTCTATCTTCCCCCTTCAACTACACTAGTGGTCACTGTGTATTTATGGTCATCATTTGGTATTGTATTCTCAATTATTTGTCTAATTTTTAATATTGTTTTCAGGAAAAGAAAGTATGTTCAATTTATCACATGATGTATTGTTCTAATTATATTTACATGATAGAATCATTCGTCTTACTAGTCCTAATCTCAACTATTTCATTATTCTGGGAGTATTCATATCCTACAGCTCATTTTTTTTCCATCCTGGCAGTAACAAAAGTGAGAAAATATCTGGAGTTGCTTGTTCTGTAAGTACAATTACTTTATGAATGTCCATCTCTTCCATAATATGGAATGTCGTAACTTGTTTGTATATGTAATTGTAATGATTAAAAATAGAATGTGTTGATATGAACTAATATTATCAGCTTATGGTCATATTAAAATGATGTTTCAATACTATTTTAATGAGTGTTCAAATTTTTGTTACAGACAATTCTTTGGTCACAAATGTTTGCCATTGCTTTAATCTTTGGAATAATTTTGGCTAAATTAACAAGAGTCTATTACATATTCCATAATCCTACTTCTAAAAAAAAGGTATACATATTTATTGTGTAATTTTATATGTTCAATAGTACCAACCTCTATTACTATTGTTTTAGATATTGACAGACAAGTATCTATTAATAATAGTTCTTATCATTGTGTCTATTATGATTCTTTTGCTAACAATTGTGACAGCTATTCCACAAACAAGACCTTATGCATCTTACAGTAAAGACAAGGAATACCCTCCAGAGAAAAACGTGAGCTAACTTTAGAAATATCATTTTAGAAACTATTGTTATTTTAAATTTAGGAGAAGGGAATTCTTGTTGAATTTTATAGCATAAAGTGCTATAGAACAATTTCTTATGTTGTTTTTAATATTTACATTGGAATTCTTGAAGCCATAGCTTTAATATTGGCTCTCAAAATTCATCATATTACAATAAAGGCAGTTAATGACTCTAAAGATGTAATTGTAATTGTCTTCATTGTTACTGTGACTTCTATTGTTAGTTCTATCTCTTCATTTTTGCTTGGAGACTACAGTAATATAGGCGGTGGTCTTATAATAATAACACTACTGATTGTAGCAAGTAGTGTCATAGTTTTGACATTTGTTCCAAAGGTATGACAAATTCTTATACTTTCATTATTTTATCTTTATTGTTTAGATGTGGTCTTTATACAAAGACCCTGATGGTAAGAGTGTGCTTGAAGATGAAGAATACAACAAAGGAGTATCAAACATACGTGCATCACAATATATTCTAATGGACTAAAGCAGAACTAGTAATATGCATATCATATAAAACTTTAACATTGAGCAATGTGTTTTCTATTTGTTCCAAACAAATTATTATAGCTAGTCTATTATTTTGTTGCACATTTCATATCTATAATAATACATACATATATATATAATATATATATATATATATATATATATGTGTGTGTGTGTGTGTGTATTTTAACACAAATAATAACATTTGATATACTTCATTGTTTAATTTTTGTAAAAATTGTGTAATATTTTTAGTACAAAAATATTCACAAGTTATAAGTTATTAGAATATTCCAGTGTTAAACAAAAATATTATAATTCTGTAGAATTTTGTATTTCTCTTGCTTAAGTGAGTGACTATAGTAATTGGTATAACTAATAAAGAAATAGTTTAGTTGGAGACAAAGTAATCATTATGTAAGCATGTATCTAAAGGCTTTTATAAAATGAAATAGAATCAGCTGTATATATAGTGAACCATTAATTATAAGTTATGAATTATCTAATTCAAAAAGAATAGATAGCTTGGTATCATCATGTATGTCTTTATTAAAGAATTGATTTGTTATGGAATTATCACTTGAGGATAAATAATGATTATAAAGTAGTGACAAAGAGAACAAGATCAAGAATATATAGCAATTTAATAAATACTTACACCTGTGTTTATTGTGTGTAGGGATCTCTCTTAATGCTGTTCATGTAGACTCCAGTAACAAGATTTACAGGTTATAGGACTCATTAAATTCACAAATTGAGTATTGTACAATATTGTTATCTTGGTGTTATAGCTAAAACTCTAGACCTGCATATTAGACTATTATTACTTGCAATGTTCACTATATAGTGTTACACTTAATTTACAATTAAATAAATGTCACTTAATAGTCTTCATTATATCATATAATAATGTAGTAATTAATGACAGTAACTAGTTTCCTGAGTAAGCAATAAATGGTTAGTAAACCACACCTATGTAAAAAATGCCTTTTATTAGGAAATTTAACATTTATATTGCATTCATTTATTTCAGAAAATGTAAAATGTATTTTTTCACTACTCTCTGTTTATCTATTCTCATATTGATATGTATACCAGTTGTCAAAGGATCATCTCATAGTCTTGGAGTTCTATTTGTGTACTCTAATTTATCTCAGTATACTTCTACTTGAAGCAATAGATGGTGTTGAAAAAGCCATTGAAGATCTGGAATATGAAGACATTGTATCAGGATAGAAGTTACAAATTATTGATTCAAAGGTACTAGTATAAGAATAGCATTATTATGAATTAATTAATTTCATCTTTATTTCAAATCTACAGTACAATAAATCCTCTGGTATTAAAGGGATACTTGAGTACATCACAAATCCAATACCATCACAACCTCTGATAGCTATCATTAGTGGAGGCTGTTCTCTACCTATCATTTGATAAACTTTTGTTATTTTAAATTTAGGAGAAGGGAATTATTCTTGAATATTATAGCATAAGGTGCTATACAACAATTTCTTATATTTGGACTGTCATTTTTACTATTTATATTGGAATTCTAGAAGTTATAGCTTTAATATTGGCTCTCAAAATTTGTAATGTTACAATAAAATTAGTTAATGATTTTAAAGATATAATCGATATTGTCTTTATTTTTACTGTGACTTTGGTTAATTTTATCTCTTCATTTTTTCTTTGAGACTACAATAATATAGGAGATAGTGTTATAGTAATAGCAATATATTGTTTGGAGCAACTAGTGTCATAGTTTTGACATTTGTTCCAAAGGTATGACAAATTCTTATACTTTCATTATTTTATCTTTATTGTTTAGATGTGGTCTTTATACAAAGACCCTGATGGTAAGAGTGTGTTTGAAGACGAAGAATATAACAAATGAGTATCAAACATGCATACATCACAATATATTCTAAGGGAATAAAGCAGAACTAATAATATGCATATCATATAAAATGTTAACATTGAGCAATGTAGTTTTACATTTGTCCCAAACAAATTATTATAGCTATAGTCTGATCTTTTGTTATACATTTGATATCTAAAATAATAAACGTATGAATGTATTTTAATATAATCATTTGTTGTTAATACTCTCAAAATATATAATACAAATAATAACAATCAAATACTTCATTGCTAATTTTTTGTGAAAATTGTGTAATATTTTACCTTAATAGTATTCACTTGTTTCAAGTCATCAGAATATCCTAGTGTTAAACAAGAATATTATAATTATGTAGGATTTTATATTTCTCTTGTTTAATTCAGTAAATGCATTATATAAATGATATAACAAATAGAGAAGCAAACAGTTTAGTTGAAGACAAACTAATGTTCTTGTCAATAAAAAAATACTGCATACATAAATAAGAACTTAAGCTAAATTTTCTTAACATATTACAAATTACATCATTGTGTTAGCATGTATCTATTGACTGAGTGTATAGTGCACTATTAATTATAAGCTGTGAATTATCTAATTTAAACAAATAGATAGCTTGTTATCACCATGTATGTCTTTATTAAAGGATGGATTAGTTATGAGGGAAGAATTATTGTTTGAGGATAAAATACTGATTGTAAGATAGTAGACAAATAAAACAAGATCAAGGAAAGATAGATATTTAATAAACACCTACACAAATATTTATTGTGTGTGGGTGTTCCTCTTAGTGCTATAGACTCGTATAACAAGATTTAGATGTTATAGGACTCATCAACATCACAAATGGAGTATGGTACAATATTGTTACCTTGATGTTATAACTAAAACTCTAGATCTACATATTAGACTGTTTGAACTTACAATGTTCACTATATAGTGTTATAGTTAATATATAAATATATAATTAAATAAATATCACTTGATAGTTTTTATTATATCATCCAAAAACGTAGTAATTAATAACAGCACTAGTTTCCTGGGTAATTATTAAATAGTTATAAACTCTAAGTAAACCACACCTACGTAAATAATACTATTTGTTAACGTTTATATTGCATTCATTTATTTCAGAAAATGCAAAATGTATTTTTTCACTACTCTCTGTTTATCTATTCTCATATTGATATGTATACCAGTTGTCAAAGGATCTCCTCATAGTCTTGGAGTTCTATTTGTGTACTCTGACTTATCTCAGTATAATTCTACTGAAGCAGTAAATGGTGTTGAAAAAGCAATTGAAGATGTTGAGTATGAAGACATTGTACCAGGATATAAGTTTAAAATTATTGATTTAAAGGTACTAATATAAAAATAGCATTCTTGTAAATCAAGTACTTTCATATTTCATATTCAATTCAAATCTGCAGTATAATAAATCCTCTGGTATTAAAGGGATACTCAAGTACATCACAAATCCCATACTATCACATCCTTTGATAGCTATCATTAGTGGAGGTTATTCTCTACCTACTAATTCTCTGATAGATATAGCTGAATATCAGAATATACCACTGGTAAGATTAATTTGCATGTACAATATATAAGCAGTTATTGTCCTATTGTTTTCATACATTAGTTTTATAAAAAGTGTCTTTATCATTTTATTGCTTTGATAATTCTATTACACAGAGCAACATATTAAATCAAGACTAATAGAATATATAAAAGTGTTATATGTAATAGTCAATAGGAAGAGAGACAATACATATCTATAGCATGTGTTATAGTTCTGTCATTATATTTTCATTGTTAATATTACATGTGTTTGTCACACTAGATATCATATACACCAGACATTGTTAAAAAATCAATGAACTACTACCAACTATATCCTTCTGATGAACCTGTTATTCAAACATTGGCTACTGTTATCAAGTTCTATGGATGGTCACAGATATTTATTATTACAGAAGAGGAAAATAAATTTCTAGAAGTAATTAAAATATTTCAGTGTATTGTGTCAATAGTTTGCTGTACAAGATCATATTAGGCAAATCTTGCTTATATAATGTTTAGTTTTATTAGTCATATAGTAACAATGGCAATTTAGGAGGGACAGCAGTCTAGAGAAAAAGTTTAAAAGCTCATCAATAGTTGTTCAGAACCTCTCAATACTATGCAATGCTTCTTGACACAACAATATCTAAGTAATACTATAAGTGTAGATGATGTTTGAAAAGTATCATATCAAACGTTTGCTAAACACACATCTTTGTATATTACACGATATATAACTGAAAAACTGAAAATATTTTCAGTCACCATTTTTATTAAGGTAATAATTAGTAGGGATAGCAGTTAGCCTGTTATCATTCTTTCATTGTTTGTGTTATGAGGTTACCTGTTTATGTATGTAGCTACATAATCAGTAGTATATTAGTTATCAAAACAGTTTTAGGTTTACTTTTTTGATCAAAATAACTTTGATACATGCAATCTTTATAAACATAATTATTCTGGTTAAAGCAACCAATTAATTTTTACAGTAAAATATATAGTTATACTATATATGTATTACTTATAAACTAGTGACATGTAGCTGGCTTGCATGCAAATCATTTCTGTGATATGAGTATTATAATTGATCTATATACAAAACAGTAACTTTTAAGCTAAAGATGCACAAAGATTGGACTATAGATATATTAGCTAATTACATTTGGCAAGTCTTCAACATATAAAGTAAAGGTTGAATATTACAATAATTAATTAGTCTAGGTCAAAATGTTATTGACAATGTTCCTTCAGATATATCAATGTTTTATTAAAACATATGCAATGATAAAATTAATGCAAATATTATTTTCTATTCACAATCAACAATATATCACTGTTAAAATAGATTGGTTGTTTTAACCAACTAATGGTCATTTAAGGTTTCATACACGCTTACAAAATACATTGACAAGTACTAACAACAAATGTTATTTTGATTACTAATTACTATGGAATCAAAAATTAATTTATTTACTTCAACAAATGACTTCTCAGAAAGGACAAGTATGTGGTGTGTAGGACTGTCCTGTTATAAATGTCATAGTGACAACCCTCACACATATGCCAAGCAGCCATGAAAATATTGTGCTTAATTTAATGAGATCATTAAACAAAAATCTTCATACCACTGACAATTAACTATATGATTGCTCAGTATCAGTCATTATATTAGTTATAAAAAAAGTGTAATGGTTACAACTTGTCAGTGTCTTAAATGCAACCTAATGACCATATATTGGTTAAATCAGCCAATAATTTTTTCAGTGATATATAACTATTAACTGACTGAATGTGTATTATAGTTTTATTGATGCTTTTATATATTATGTTTCATTCAGACTCTTCTTTAGAAATAGATATATGTTGTATATAATTTTTTTTTATTACAAAGCTAAAAGCTGGTCAGTCTTGTTAGTTAATCATAAAATGAGTCTTAGATGCTATCAAGGCATTCAAAAGAGTTTGGACACTCAGGCCAAAGTTGTATTATTTGATTTTATTAAACAAAATGCTGGAGTTGGTCATTACTCAGATATATTTATGTAGAAAAAGCATTTTAGTCATTTTTCAAATTAATGCAACCACATGGTACTACTCAGACTTTCTTAAGTGCTATTGAAATATTTAGTGCCATATTTATATAACACGTCACATATATTTATATAGATAGAACATCTGCTAAAACAAACTCTGGCAGTACATAATATCAGTGTGCTTAATATAGTTCATGTTTGGTCATATGAGAATGTTTCAGATATTAAAGATCTGTTTGTAAGTTTTGTACTGTAAAGTTGCTATGTTTTAGAACTTAATTATATAGGTCAGTGATGCTAGAATAATATTTCTTAATACATTCATTGAAACAGCCAAAAAAATTTTATGTGAGGTAAAACACAATGCATGCATATAAGAACATACTGCCACACTTCTATACATAGAGATGAAATTTATTGTTTTGTCAAAATGTCAATCTTCTTATAAAATTAACCTTTTGTCCAAATCTCATATGAAGGCCTACAGTAGAGGGATTTATTATCCTGACTATGGTTGGTTATTACGTGGATGGTATAATGAAGACTGGCTCCTATCTGATCCTAGTGTACAATGTACTACACAACAACTTACTAAAGTAGTAGAGAGAGGGATAGTTGTACAACAATATACTGAAGTAAGTGTATATTGTAAGTGACTGTAATATAAAGTACTATATGTCTATAGGAAGATAAGAGATCCAGTATTTCATCTTATGGTTATGATGCTGTTTGGAGTCTTGGAGTAGCTTTGAATTCAACTCTAAATATGATTAATGATAATACAGTTAATGAGAGTAACTGTATAGGACCATTCAGTCCATTATATAACAGGACTACTGGTATTGACTGTCTACTAAGATATAATTTATTGAACAATGAGTTCACAGGCAAATCAGTGAGTTCATTAAGTTTATTTATTCTAATTTGACCTATATCATTACCATATATAGGGTAGTGTAGCATTTACTAAGAAAGGAATCAGGACTTTAGGAACACTACATTTACTACAATACAGGAACAGTAAGTTGTTATATTGTAAATAAATATAATTATTATAAGTGCATTGTTTTTAATCTCCTAATTTACTCATATAGAGTCATTAATAAAATATGCTACTATCAACATAACCAGTGGTAATATAATATATTTACCTAATGAAGATAACTCTACAGTTTGGCCAGGTATAATAACTAATAACAATTGTGTTATTTAACTATATTAGCTGGTCTACCACCTGATGGCTCTCCTATAAAAGTCCTTGTAACTTATTCAACTGTACTTTTAGTTATTGTGTATTTATGGTCATCACTTGGTATTGTATTCTCAATTATTTGTCTAATTTTTAATATTGTTTTCAGGAAAAGAAAGTATGTTCAATTTATCACATGATGTATTGTTATAATTACATTTACATGATAGAATCATTCGTCTTACTAGTCCTAATCTCAACTATTTTATTATTCTGGGAGTATTCATGACCTACACCTCATTTTTTTTCCATCATGGCAATTACAAAAGTTTGAAAATTTTAGAAGTTACTTGTTCTGTAAGTATAATTACTTTTGTGTATGTCCATATCTTCTGCATTATGAAATGTACAATGTCTTTGTGTGTGTATATATATATATATATATATATATATATATATATATATATATATATATATATATATATGTAATATTTAAGCAATAGACTGTGTTTTATTTATAGGTTATGATCCAACATTGTCTGCTTATGTATTTACATAATAAAAAGATGTTTTAATCTTTTTTAAAGAATGTTCAAAAATTATATTCAAATGTTTGTCATAGATATATCTTTGGTTACTATTTCTTGCAATGACTTTAATCTTTGGACCAATTTTGGCTAAATTAATAAGAGTGTATTACATCTTCCATAATCCTACTTCTAAAAAAAAGGTATACATATATATTGTATAACTTTATATATTTAATAATATCAACAACTATTATTATTTTAGATATTAACAGACAAGCACCTCTTAATATTAGTTCTTATCATTGAGTCTGTTATGATACTATTGCTAACAATTAGGACAGCTATTCCACAAGCAAGACCTAGTCCATATTATAATTATAAAGAGAATGCATATCCTTCAAAGAAAAATGTGAGCTATGAATAATAATTGAGAAATGTTTTGTTATCTTTATTATAGGAAAAGGGAATTCTTGTTGAATATTATACAATAAAGTGCTACACAACAGGTTCTTTTATTTGGACTATCATTTTTGGTAGTTACATTGGAATTCTTGAAGTTATAGCTGTAATATTGGCTCTTAAAATTCGTAATATTACAATAAAGGCAGTCAATGATTCAAAAAATGTGATTGATATTGTCTTCATTGTATCTATGACTTCTATTGTTACTTTGATCTCTTTTTTTTTCTTGGAGACTATAATAATATAGCAAGTGGTTTAAGTGGTACAGCACTATTAATTGGAGTAACTGGTGTTATAATTTTGACATTTGTTCCAAAGGTTGGTATATTCTTATATTTTCATTATTTCATCTTATATTGATTAGATGTGGTCTTTATACAAAGACCCTGATGGTAAGAGTGTGTTTGAAGAGGAAGAATACAACCAAGGAGTACATACAGCACGAAACATGTGACAATAATTATATTCTAATGGACTAAAGCAGAACTAGTAGGATGCATATCATATCAAACTTTAACATTGAACAAACTAGTTTCACATAAAATCCAACAATTAAATTATTGTAGCTAGTCTAGTGTTTTGTTGTACATTTGATATCTATAATAATACATGTATTTTAATATAATCATTTGTTGTTAATAACCTTAAAATATAATATTAAGCTAAGACACAATTAATAAGTGCGAATATCCTAATGTTAGACAAAAGATTATAATTATGTAGGATTTTGTATTTCTCTTGTTTAATTGAGTGACTATAGTAATTGGTATAATTAATAGAGAATAGCCAAACAGTTTAGTTGAAGACAAATTAATGTTGTTGTCAATACTAAAAAAATATTGCATACATAAACAAGGTCACAACTCTATTTCTAAGGCAAAGTTCACCACACATTTCCTGATGAATGGATCAAAAATCATTAGTGACCCTACAGAATTGTAAGTGACCCCCCAGAGTTTGTAAATAACCCCACAGAAATGGTAGTAGTAAGTGTTACAAGTTTGTGGCATGGTCTAAGAACAGTGTAAAAGCAGTACAGTTAATTCCCAGTAACTTAGAAAGTAGAAATAGATTTTTGCCTGTCACTTCTAGTTGATGTAATCTTGAACAGCACTGATGGATGAACTAGTATTAATGATCATAATTGGTTCAAGCTTCAGTTTTTTTCATTGTTAAGCCCCTAATTGATGTCCTCATAGTGAGTATTAAAATCTTAATTTGAGGGTACTTCCCCTTTCTTAAGACAGGACATATTCAAATGTTCTATTTTTACACAGTGCCTCTCAAAATAATGCATGAGACTTTAGTTTCCCTACCTGTAGATTGAAGTAACAGAGCTTATATTGAAGTTGTAGGATCTGGACTTATCCTCTAATTTACCTGAAAATAAATGGAACGTGATTATAATGTTGTTTTGCTGATGTCACTGCTAGACCTTATTCAGTGTTAATTTTATTAATATGATTTTTAAATATGCCTACTATGTGTTTTTTTAT